>JAOTRH010000018.1:10024767-10051543 GCA_034768845.1 Heliamphora exappendiculata | reverse complement strand
CAGATTCTGTAAATTGTTGAAAGTTTAATAAAGATGTATTTTCTGGATCCCCGAGCATGTATTTTATGTCGGTGTTGGAAATTCTCCCAACAAAATGTGGGGCTGTTGAGGCGGCGCGTTGGGTGTTTGATCAAATGCCAGAAAGAGATGTTTTTGCGTGGAGTGCAATGATTGCCGGTTATGCTCAAAACGGGAGATCAACTGAAGCATTAGAGCTTTTTGAATGCATGCGAAGTGAAGGAACGAAACCTAATGATGTCACACTAGTGAGTGTTCTATCGACTTGCGCTCAGTTGGGCTCGGTGGAAGCAGGGGAGTGCATCGGTAGCTACGTTGATAGTCATGGCTTTGATTCGAATGTTCATCTGGCCTCAGCATTGTTGGCTATGTATTCCAAGTATGGGAATATAAAAAGAGCGCGTCAAGTATTCGAAACAATGCCTAGGAGGGATGTCGTTAGTTGGAACTCTATGTTCATGGGCCTAGCAATAAATGGTTTTGCAGAGGATTCAATTGCTCTGTATGAGAAAATGAAAGAAATTGGGGTTAAGCCAGATGATATTACATTTGTGGGGCTACTAACCGCCTGCACCCACGCGGGCCGTGTCGTACTGGGTTTTTAGTTATTTGGGAGAATGAGATTAGAACACAAAATTAGCCCCAAGATTGAGCACTGTACCTGCATCGTGGACCTTCTTTGTCGTTCCGGGAGACTCAAACAAGCTTACGAGTTCATATGTCAGATGGAGGTTGAGCCTAATTCCGTGATTTGGGGTACTCTACTGAGTGCAAGTTGGATTCACTTGAATGTAGAACTTGCGGAGATGTCTGTCAATAGGTTACTAGAACTAGAGCTTGAGAATTCTGGAAACTATGTTCTTCTTTCCAATAGTTATGCTAGTGCGGGTAGATGGCAAGAGGCTTCAAAGGTGCGATCCTTGATGAGAAGTAAGAGTTTGCAGAAAATAGCAGCATATAGTTGGATAGAATTGGAGGACAAGGTGCATAAATTTTTGGTTTGTGACACATCCAACCCTAGATCCAATGACGTCTATAGCACTATTGATGGATTGGCAATGCACTCGACTTCATATACTCTCGAGTTTGAGCCCGAGATAGAGTTTGACTATTGGGGTTAACAACTAGAAACTGGGAAATGATTTATGATTGGCTGGTCAAGAAAAGGCAATTGTTTTGCATTTGTCTGCAAAGTGATCAAGCTAGCAGGTAAATCTATACAATCTATTTTACAATAAAAATGCGCGACAAATTTAAATCATTTCTACCAACTTTCTCCTCATTTAAATGCAAAATGACAATAAATTAATAACACAATATTTATTATGAATCTAGCAATAATACATTGATATTTCTTCTTGCATCATACATGCGATTTATGTCCTCTACCATCATCGCTTTTCTAATTTAACAAAAATTCAATAAGATATTATTGAAGCCAAAATTTGTATATCGTTAATGTTACAAGAATGAAATTGCAACCATGTCAGGCAGAGCCAACTTAATTTACAAGGTCCACAAGCTATATACCTTTGTGATTTCGCGGAGGAGCAATATCAGTGAGAATTCTCACTACCAATTTGATTAGGATCAATCACAATTCCTCGATTAGGCCTTGCTTGGGCCAATATATTTATGTGGGAAGTGGTTGTTGAAGAAGCCGTTAGTTGAACATGAGGCGGTATTGGAGTTTCGGGTGAGTGGCCAGAAATGCATAGGGCACCAGAATCATCTTGCTCCCAGTGCACTTCAACCATAACACCTCTAGGATTCTCTTCAGACTCAGTTCCTGGAATCCCGATGAACTTGGCTCCAACAGGTATCTGCATAATCATTGTGAAGAGAGAAAATTTGAAATCCATTCATGACAATTGGTAATATTTGTGATATCCTTTTTCATATTGCTGAGAGATGAAAAATCACTCTAATATATACAAAAATTGATAGCCTACTACTAATAATTTGGACTTAAACATTCGAGCCATGTTATTAGATATTTTATTCAATTTGTTGGGCTAGTAATCTACTTAGGCTGTTACAAATGAAATCAAAATCAACTCTAGTTTAATGAGGATTCCGCAGCGATGTGGATAAAGGAGTAGATAGAAGCTCCAAAGAGAGGTAGAAGCACCGGGATTGTATACCATATACATGCTAATGGGCTGTTATTCACAACAGCAATTAGGCGAATAACTCGGGCTTGTGACGAAAAAGTTCGTCTTTGAGTTGAAAATATTGTAATACCCCATTTTACATTAGTAGGAGATGAATAATTGGTATTGTGTGTGTGTATATATATATATATATATATATATATATATAAGTGGAATGCTGCTAATAATAGCTTTTGGGTTATGTTATTAGGTTTTTTATTCAATTTATTGAGCAAGTAGTCAGCTTGAGTTGTTACAATTTTTTCTTAGTACACGACAAAGATAAGCCAAATGCATTGCACACCTCAAGAGAAGTTCCCGAAGTCAAAGTCAGAGTAGCCAAGCTCCCCTCAGCTGCTGCACTTTCCAGCTCTGCTTGCTTTGCAATATTCAGGAAAACTTCTTCAAGAGTTGTCAGACCAAGTTGGATGTCTGCTATGCCAAATTCTCTTTCTCTGTCTTGGAGCTCAGCGAAGAAGTCCTATAGGGATGTGATTGCCAAACAGGAAAGGTGAGATATTTGTTGATTCATATTTAGATTACACGATTTGATATAGTTTTTCGGGATATCAGACTGATCTTAAACATAAAAACTGAGGGAAATCTTTGTAGAAGCCTTAATAGACTTGCGACAAACTTGAAAATGAGTGCCTCAGTACTGAAACGTGAGAACTATGAAATTGCATTGCCAAAGCAATCTTGAATCCCTATAATTTAAAGCAACACATCTGTTCAACCACGCCACCCACCCCACGCACCAAAAGACAAGATGGACTCAAACAGAATAGAAAAAAACAAAATGAAAATGAGGAATGGAAGAATGTAATAATAATAATAATAATAATAATAATAATAATAATAATAATAATAATGATGATGAAATCTATTGAGTATTTCTCAGGAAGAAGCGCAAGACCTTTCCTAAGATTGATATAACTGTTTTCTTATTTCCCTATGAGTGTGCTTTAAATAGATGGCCACAGCATTGATTGGGTCAATCAATTGAAGTTGAGTTTTGAATTTTGTTGTGTTTTATAAGTCCCAAGTCATGAGTGTAAGGCTCATGAATTTCTCCACTGCATCAGCATTGATGCAAGCATGGTTATGGCTTCCATTGATTCAAACACTTCCACAGCAACCAATTTTAAATAAGCAGAAACTAAAACTATTAAACAGTTCAAAAAGGGGGCTGGTGTTTACCGTCAATAGCTCCTCCCTGTCATGGGGAATGACATAGGTCAGGAATGATTTGTTCTCCTCTTTTGGCACCACATTCAAATGCTGTCAAAATTATCTCCAGGTCAAAATCAAATATTTTGTAGGTTAAAGAATATTTGTAAACAAACTTTGTCATCCAACATACATTTTTGAAGAACTGTTTCACAGGTTCATGATGCCTGATGGTAACATCTTCCCCTCTGACAGGAGTTCCATTAGGATCTCCGGAGAAGCTTATATTAGCAACAAAACCAGTTCCAAACTTTGACTTCAGTCGGATTGAGGTTCCAATGCAGCGAAGCCTGCCCTTTGCCATGATTCCTATGCGATCACTTAAAATGTCCGCTTCTTCCATTGAATGGGTAGTTAGGATAATGGCCCGTCCTTTCTTGGCATCCTCAATTATGTCCCAAACGTGCCTCCGAGTGATGGGATCCATACCAGTTGTCTGGCATATTAAAGGAAACTTCTGGTGAGTAGATGTTGTGAATGAAGTTGTAGGAAGAATGAAGATTTAATAATCTGCATACCGGTTCGTCCAATATGACTAACTTTGGGTCTCCAATTAGGGCAATTGCAACACTAAGCCGGCGTTTCATTCCTCCGCTGTAACTACCTGCTCTCGTTTTGGCTGACTCAGTGAGCTTCACCTCTGCTAATGATTTCTGTGCAACCTGGGTTTGAGAAAAGGGACCTCATATTAGAACACAATCAATAATCTTCCTAGCCAATTTTAATTTAGGCAGGCTCTTCCAGATGGGCGGTCGTATCATTATTGGCTTAAATATCATCAAATATAATTGTGAGTGGATACATTAAAGTATCCAGAAAATCTTTCAGATTTGCATAGCACTTACGGATTCAATTGAAGCTGGAGGTAGGCCTTTGATGCTGGAAAAGAGGTAGAGGTGCTCTTGACCCGACAATGCATCCCAAAGAATATCAAACTATGGAAAGTGAAACAGAGATCAGTCTCTTTCTAGATGTATCTAGAAGTACTTGGATAATCAAATATATAACGTTGTTAAAAGATTGAAAATAAAAATAAAAGAAATAAAAGTCACCTGGGGACAAACTCCTATAATTTTTCGAATACATGACATGCCAACAGAGCTCCGAACAGAATATCCATAAATCAATGCTGTAAAAGTCACGTTATGTTTGGTTACTTTGCCCTATCTTTTCCAAATAAACCCCAATTGATACACATTAAAAGGGGAAGCTAAAATCATTACCATCTCCAGCCGTCACTGGCGTAATTCCAGTCAAACAACTAATTGTAGTGGTTTTCCCAGCTCCATTAGGTCCAAGAAGACAGAATAGCTGATCTTTTGCAAAGTTGACCCATAAGCCCTGAAAGTAATGTCCACTTCATATTTGTTATATATGTCATCTTATGTCTTGTATGATAAAGATGAAAAATTGATTAACAAATATCAGAGAATAATTCATAGATGCAATAGGAAGTTGTCTTCTCTCCTACAAGTATTGTCACCAACATGCTAGACAAGTGAGGATGGAAGATCTCCTTAGGAGGGGCAGTGGGCCAAAGCGTTGAAGATCCTTTATGGTCACCATCCCCTCTGTTTAGGTGAAATGTTAGTGGTTATGTGGATGGATTTTCTAGCCATCTGTTTTTTATTTGTCTTTCAAGGGGCAGCTGTGTGTGTGTATTGGGTGAGGGGGTTAGTCATAGAACCAATCAATTGAACCTCACACCTCCACCTAGTCGTAGATGCCAAAATGAAGTGATTATTCTTCTTGCCCGCTAAATGTTCCTAAACTCTACGAAGCACACAAGGTGAAAGAACACTGTTACCTTAAGAGCATGATACTGCGAGGTCTTCTTACATTTAAAGCAACCAATCTTTGTTGCACCAGGATATGCCTTTTCAAGACCACGTATTTGAACAGCAATATTTGTATCAACTTCTCCTTCCCTTGCTTGTTGCTTCACAGTGTTTTCCTCTTCAAGCACGTCCTCATCATCTGGAGTAGTATATTCTGGCGGAGGAACTAACCTTGCGCAACTACAAATGCCGCCCTCTACAAGAAGAGTAAGATAAAGCATTACTCACCAATACCATCGAACCAAAAGAATTAAAGAAGATAGATTACTAGTACAATCTCAATTACCTGCCACCTTGTTTCCACCTTTCCCTGTCCAATATCCAGGGATTAGGAAATAGAAGACTGATTTTCTCACACCAGATGAGTTTGGAATGATATTGTCAAAGTAAATCGCCAAAACAAACCACACAAGGAATGTTGATATGAGCCATATATAAATATCATTCTGCAAAAACATGACAATTATGCTAAGGGTTAATTGCAACAGCCACTGTTGAGCTTTGTTGGAGTCTTGGAGATAAAAAGTGATTTACAAAACTGAGAAATACAAACATGCACACAACAAACAGACACATAGGGATTAGAGCATGACCGGGGAGAGGGGGGAGGCGAACATGATTGCAAATATTAAGGATTTCAGTTACAATGGGTGACATACAATTGTGATCACACACTCGGTATCATTTGGTGCACATTTCCCTCTTCTGCTCCAACTCACTCCAGGATCTTCGGGTGTGGCAGTTGCATCAGAAAGCAGTGTAAGACCTTCAGCCAGAAGGTTTGGTGGGAAGAATGACCAGATGATTCGATATATACCAGGAAAGTTAGTACTGTAGGGAAATCCAAATTGTGTAACAAGCTGCAAAGATGAAGAAAGATCCATTATGATGATTGGGCCAGTGACATCTGTTACAGAATTCAGAAGAGGGGAACTTGCCTGAGTGAGAAAACCAACAATAAATATGGAGAAGCCCACAGTGGTCGATGAAGATGACTTGCTAATGAAGGCCGACAGCATGAACGCAAAACTAATCTAGCATCAGAAGCCATGAAAGACAAATCAGCCACCACGATCCCAAAATGAGGTTTGCTTGATCAAGAACAAGGTGACATTGTATTGCCCATCCATAAATAAATTGAGATGAAGTTTTATACAGGCAGAAAGAAGCTTACCATATTGAGTTGGAAAAGGAAGAAAAGAAGGAACACAACTGCAAAGTTGTTGTGCAAGAAAAAATTGAATTGAAACATCATCCCAAAAAGAACTGTGAGAAGTGATGAAAGAAGAGTGATTATTCCTTCCCACACGATCCATGAGAACCAATAGGCGGTATCATAAAGACCCATCATAGTCATTGCCTGTTAAGCAAACGTGATATGAAAAAATTAAAGTGGTTTTGCAAGGACATGGGATTTACAGTTATTATTTATGATCACTTTATATAACAACTCAATTACCTGGCGAAGTTTGAGTTCTTTCTCTGTGATCAAAGAACTAATTTGAAAGACGAAACCAAACATGGCAATTGCAAGAAAAAAGGTTGGTCCTATTGTACCCACAGCAGAGAAAATCTCCAGTGCAGGGTGTGCAAATTCCTTCAGATTGACAACCCAGCTAAAGTTTGGATCTGAGATGTTTGGAGTCAGAAGTAAAAGGTGGATTTAGTCATCGGAAGATAAAGAGGTTTTTAGCTCTTACAATGGTGAGATTTACAAGGATCAAAATTGTGATGAATTCAATACCTCCAATCAAAGACCTTGCAATTTCACGCTCTGCTGCAATTTGAAGAGGAATTTGGAATTTGAATGTGGGATCTTCATATTGTCCTCGTTTTTCAACAGGAGTAGAATTAGTCTGTATACCATAGCTTATTACAGTAACATCTCTATCCACAAAATGGAGAGCACCAGGGCAAGACATAGGATTGCTGAAAAGCCACTCATCCACTTCACCTTTTGTTCTAAATGATTTAACCTGCACAAACAACCATGGAAGAGTGATCCTTTGATTTAATTGAGATTGATTCCTTTTTAAGTGTAACAACATTGTAAGTTTTAACTTTGCATGTGTCTTGTTTGGCGTTTTATTTTTCAAGCAGCTGGTCCAAAGATGAAGATAGGAGGATGGTTGTCGTAGGTTGACAGGCATAAAACTTATGGTCAGACCTTTATGAACATAGGTCCAAATAATTCTTTAGTTGGGGAGTTCCTTAGAATAGAACGAAATCGAGGAAATAAATTTGTGTAACCCATTCCTTGTAACTGGGGCAAAGGCTTGTTGAGTTGAGTATGAGTATGAAAATGTGTTGATAGCTCATCTTCATGCTAATTAAAGATAGCTCGTCTTCTTGATGTGAGAAATAATCCTCAAAATTCTCAGTTACATTTCTTTTTCATCTCAGGTCCCAATGGAACCGACAGTTGACCAGTAGAAAGGGTGATTCGGGAAGTGGTTAAAAATAAGTTGAGAGATAGAGAGAGATGTGTGTTCTGGAAGCATCAAAATAAGCTGTGACATTATCATTACCCTATCAGAATATCTGGAAAAAAAGAAGAAACATCTTGAGTCACTTGTCTGTTGTAAATTATGGTGCACATACCAATAAGGTAGACGCAAATCATGTAACATGTAAGTCACATAGCCCTGACATATGGAGGAAGTGATGAATGTAAAACACGTTAAATAGGCAGACACTGAGACTGGGGATCTTTAACAATTCTACCTTAATTTTCGAACTTAATGAACAAAATAGAGTTTTTAAAATTTAATTCCCAACGTAAAAGCATTTTTAGCAGAAACGTTTTGTTTGAAAACATTTTTATAAAACATGTTTTATATGAATACATTCTTTACATAAAATTTAAATATAAAAATGTTATTAGTATTCATTCTTAGAATCAATTGATGTGTTTAGCAAACACATTTTATTCACTGCATCAATAGGTATAAGATGAAGGCTCTCAACAAGTTCTGACAAGTTATAATATGGGATGGACTATACTTAAACGTGGAAGGTGCTGTGCATAATTTTTGGTTTAATTTTTGAATGTGTTTTTATGATCGGATCTGTTTATTATGTAAGATTTATAGAGTTTGTTATTTATATAAAAATTTAGGTAGACCTGATACCTGTAGATAAGTGATCGGATAATGTTATTTTATAAATAAATGAATAAAAATTATAATTTTTAAAATTTTTTTAAACAAATGTTATTCAATCATCTAGCTACATGTATCGAATCAATGTAAATTTTTAACTGCATAAAAAACTTAATGAGTTCTACGTAGTAAACGGATTCAATTATAAAAATATGTTCAAAAACTAAATAGAAAATCAAGCACACATAGTGCTGTGCATTTTAAGCACCATCCCAGATGAGATACTGGTTGTCCATTGGCTTCTATTCTGGCAATGTCGGGTTGGAAGCGGTTGAAGTGAGTGAGACCTGAACACGTTGTTACATAAATAATTTAACAATGTTTTCTGTACAAAACGTTTTCTAACAACGTATTCTGTACAAAACCTCATAACGCCTTTTTTAATAACGTTTTTCAGTGTAAGATAAATAATTTAAATGGAAAATGTTTTTAGTAATAACGTTTTTAAGTAAGTATATTACCATTTTGAAAAACTATTTTGGTAGACACATTTTGTAAATAAAGTGTGTTTGCTAAACACGTTTTTGCGTAATTTAAGAATTAAATTTTAAACTATCTATTTTATTCATTAAGTAAAAAAATATGCTTATAAAGGTAAAAGAGCCCTGAAACTGGTGCTATTGCAGACAGCTCTAGGACGAGATAGAATTGCAAGGAATTGACAAAGGAGCAAATAATTTAAGGAATATATTAAAAGGAAATAGTACGTAGAAGAGATTAATTAATGATATCCTTAAGGAATTATTGTAGCAATACAAGGCCATTCCAAACAATGATTTCAAATACTCTAACACCAAAGTAGTGCACTTACACCGCAGGTGTTGTTGCTTTGTAAAACAAATTCAAAAAGGTCACAAAAAGTATGGCAGAAGATAAAAATGTGATTTCCAATATCCATAAGAATAACAAATAAGGTTAAATAAATGGAAGTATGTGTACCCCTTTTAAAATGAGACCCAAAAGAGAGGTTGACAAGTCTTTGCGTAAAGAGATTGGTAGGTAGTCAATTACATGATTTCCTAGGTCTTTTTGTTCCTTTCTACTCTGGCATGGCAAGGATTTGCTGCAACCATGATTTATCTTGTCATTCTACCATTAGTACATTTTAGTTATGTAGCAAACCATTTTGCGAAATGTAAAATTACTGCTCCTATAAATATTATATTATATGTACAAAAACCAATATGTCTAAAAAGATTTGATGATAAGAACACTTCGAAAAATCTAACAAAAAATAGTTTGATGAATTAGAAGGTTGAAAACTTGAAGTTCTGATGAGTTCTAAAGCGTAAGGTATTGAGGCAAGTCACAATTCCTAATTCTGAAAAACAAAAACGAAAATAACAAAAACTCAAGCTTCTCTACATGATTATACACTATTCAAAATAAGATTGCAAATTCAACGAAATTAAGCTGGTCCCTGCTTGGGCATGCTCCCCAATGATTACCAGTTCAAATTGCTTCAAAATCGGTTCAAAACCACTGAAGATTTACCCCGCCGTTAACTTCACGGTCTTGAGATTACTCCAAAAAGAAAAAATGCAAATTCAACTCAATTAAGCTAGTACAAGCACACGGTTCTCAAAACAAAAATTGCAAATTCAACTCAACTCAACCCAATTAAGAGTAAATTGACAAATTAAGCGTAGCAGAGTAGTACTTAAAATAAAAACAAGAAAATTCGAGTGCGAAATCCGTACCTTATTTGAAGGAATTGATCGTCCTGGATTGTTGTCCATGATTCGACTCACGATGGAACCAATTCTGGTGCTGTCGTTGCCGCTCCAGACGAAGTCCAAGCAGGGAATCTTGACGTAGAATTTATCCTCACATGGCGGAATCGGAGGAGACACTACGGGCTTGGGATCGAAGACGTTTTCGAACGTCGTGGTGGAGGCGAACCGAGCCTCGATGGCTTTTTGAATGCAGAAAATGAGGAAGATGAAGAAGAGGGAGGAGAAGAGTTGGAGAAATGTGGATCGCTTGCTTCGCCATGAGAGGAGGAGGTTCTTAGTGAACAGAGCTTTGAATTGCTGGATCAAGAGAGGGAATCCCCTCTGCAATTCCATAGCTTTCACTTTCTCTTCCTAATCTGTGTCGCTGTTTCAGGATTTGAGAGTTGTATATGGCGAATTGTGTCGCGGAGATTGGCTTTTATATGAGAAAAAATTAGGGAGAAGTGCCATGAGACGTTGAAAAAACGCGCGGTTTTGTGAACCAGGCGTTGGATTTGCGTGTGATTCTAACAGTCCCACTTGGAAGGAGAAAAGAAAAAAAAAGAAAAAAATTATATTTTCCCTCCATTAGAAATAGGTAAAAAAAGAAAAATAAATAAATAAGAGAATAAAGAAAAATAAATATAAGTAGGAGAAAATAGAAAAAAAAGAAAGTTATAGACTTATTTCTTTCTTATCTTGTTGGATTAATCTTAATAAAAAAATATTTTATATTATTTATCAATTTAATTTTAAAATAAGAGTGTTTAAATTTATTTTTTAGATTTGGTTTTGATATTATAAAATTTATCTTTTTTTTCTCTCTCTAAATTTTTCAATTTTAGAGAAACTTAAAAAGCACTCGTTAAAAGAAAATTATTATTTTTTATATATTTTTATTTTTTTACTATTAGTTAATCTAAACAGGTTGTTAAGGGGAAAATATATAAATTTATTTTCTTTTCTTTTTAAATCACTTGCACCAATGCCCACGCCTTTTTTCTTTGGTTAGGTTTTGTTTTGGATGGGAATTAGTTTAAAATTAATTTTTTATTTTTTTATATATTTAGTAAAAAATTAAATTAAATTTAAAATAAGTTGTATAGTAAATTAGGTTTTAAACAAACTTTTTAAAGTGAGTTGTTTAGGTAAAAAGTTATTTTCTTGTTGCTGTTTTTTCAAAATTGTACAATTTTTTCATTCTATGGAGTTAAAAGTTATAATTATATATAGTAGATAGTCGTAGTAAATAAGTTTTGAATGAAAAATATTATTATTTTTTAAAAATAGTAAGAATTTGAATATAATATTTTAAAAATTAATATTTTAATTTAATTTTTAGATATTTTAACTTTTTTTCTTACCAAATAAGCTATGTTAAATTTTTACCATTTTTAACCAAAAAAAAAACAAAAAAGTAAGAATTGCCGATCATAGCCTTAAGTGTTAATCTATCATGTGCTGTTTCTTCAGCTTAATCCATGCTTAGCATATTTAAAATGTTATTTTCTTTTTGTAAGAAAATTAACTTTGAAACTATAGTATTTAATATTTTTAGAAAGTTTATGAATTTTTTTACTCATTTTTTTTAAAAAAAGTCTATATATACATTCTACAAATATTAATTTTTTAAATAAAATTACTATAATACTCTCAATAAAAAAATTAACTATACTCTCAAAAAAAAATTGTAACATTATTGTAAATACTACTACTTAAAAGTAAAAAAATAAAGTCATATTAAATTATTTTACAAATAATTTAAATTTTTTATAAGTTAAAAATCTTAAAAATCAAGCCTAATGATGAGTTTTTTTTATTTAAAAATACTTTTAAGTTAAGAAGAGAAAAAAATAGTTTGACAAAAGTTGAAAGTAATTTAAAGGATAAAAAATTATTTAGATTAATGCATATACTATTTTTTGAACATTTATTTGTACAAATATTATTAATGCAACTTGTCTCAATGCTGGTGTTCATAACTTCAAAAGAATAAAGCGTGCATTTGAATCACCAGTGACTTGTGGATGAACGAAGTCAATTTGTCCTGGTTTTCTCTCACAATTACGAGATATGCCACTGGCTTGGTAATGGTAATGTTTTTGGAATGCCCAAAAAAAAAAAACTCTTTTACCAGTAATTATTTGGTTCTATCGTAGTATTATTTGTTATTATTTTTGTTATATTTTTATTTAATAATATAATAAAAAATATTTTAAATAAAATAATATGAGTCTATGTTTATTAAGTTTGTCATTTAGGTCGCAAATATTGGAAAGTGCAATTGATATTTTTTAAAATTGACGACGAAATTTACAAAATTAAAGAGTTAGTTAGGAGGTCGTTGGCTTATGTTATATAAAAGCACCAATCACAGTAATGCAATATAATCTAAGAAAAACTTGTTGAGTTAATTAAGCACCTCCACAAAAACAAATTTAAAATAAAAAATTGCAGCCAAACATGTCTTTAAAATGTAAGGAGAAATTTCCTATTAAACATCTTAGGGTTACCTGGACCACAAGTTTGTGGTCTTATGTGATCATAGAATCGAGTGGGGAGAATTGAAACACAATCGACATCAAATGATTCAAATGCAATTATACATCAATGACTCGAACCGTTTATGGTAGGGGCCGATTGCAGCGAATAAATGGTGGCCTTTGTTCAAATTGAAGAGAGGAAACATAAAGAAAAGTGGGTAGTTGTAAGGGAAAGAAAAGGAGAGAGAAGGGAAGGGAGGAAAAAGTGCCTTTTTATGTTTTTTGGTTAGTCACCGAAAATAGTTAACAAAATAAATGAACAAAATTATTTATGGCGTCACTTGTTCTATCACGTTCAAACCTCAAATGGTGACGGAATGCTAATGAGAGCACATGTGGGCGCCATATAAATGCCCAACGCTATTAAATGATGTATTTAATAAATAGTGCTCAAATTGCTATTGTTGTACAATGCATGATTCTACTATTGTGCATGAAGTTAGATTGATGTATTGTACAATAATTACATAGTAGAGAATTTTCAGTAAAAATTGAATTACTTAGAGTGCTGAACATGCACTCCAATTGGCTTATTTATAAAAAATATCGTTACTTTATAACTGCTAGGGTTTTGCAATTTTAGAGTAGGATAAAGACAAATATGATTTTATTATAGAGAAGAGGCGGTTAAGGTTTTATAAGTGACACCTTTTGAGATATCTCCAGAAGATTATTTCAAATATGGCTTAATTATTTCAGATAAGGTTTTATTACAAAGAAGAGGCAATTAGGGTTTTATTATATGGCTTGGTGTATATAGATTCAGCAAGAATATGCTTACGTCCTCAGGTTGTGGATTCAACGGTGGTAAATTGTTTATAGTGGTTGATTTTCCTGGATTTGAATTGGTCCTATAATTTTTATTCGATTTAAGATTTTTTACGTAAAAAATCTTGTGCTTTGTGTAATTACCTTTAATTGATTGTCTAGATGTTTTATTTTGTTTTGTGGCATTTTGTATTTAGATAAATCAATTAGTGCAAGTCAATCGTTAAACGTGATTTTTTAAATAATATGATCACACATAAAATATTGACTAGAGCCATGTTTGAATTCGTAAAAGCAAAGAGAAATGAAGGGAAAGAAAGTGAGTATAAATTTAAAGAAAGTAAAATCATATTTCTTTATGTGGTTTTACAAAAAGGAAGAAAAAAAGAAGAAAGAAATAAAGGTAAAGAAACTAAAAGAAAAATTCTCACTTTTGAGTTCTACATGTGAGACTCACCGGCTGTGAGAAGATGATGATTTAGTCGGTTAGATTATTTGATGTGAATAGTCTTATTGCTAGAAAAAGTTATTGGCATATAAAGTATTTTTGAGAAATAAAGTATTTTTGGCCCTTAAATCATACACTAAAAAACTTTAAGAACTCAATTATTTGGCATTTATTAGTTATTTTTTGGTAGTGATTTTATATACACACACCACAATGCTGAGTACACTGAATAAAATCACTCTTAAAATTTTAAATCTAAGATTTTACTTTGTACACCTACTTTATTGCCCAAAATATTCCTAATATCTTTAATCCCCAAATGCTAATCCTACCCACCCACCACCACTAACTCCGGCAGCCACTACCCACCGCTGCCTCCACCCTCCACCCTTTTTCTCTTCTCCATCTGCCTCTCTTCTGTCTCACTCCCTCATCTCTATCTCCTACTCCTTTTACGGTGGATTACTTCCGATGATGGTTGGCGGTGAGAAGATGGTGGCCGACAGCGAAGAAGGTGTTGTAGATGAATTTTAGATTTATGAGAATTAAGGATTATTTTGATAACTTGAATGATGGACAAAATTATAATAAAAAATTAATTTGGTATGTATACCCAACAAAGTGGTGTCTATATATAAGAATCATCTTTTTCTTTTAGTCTTTAATTGTTATACTCTGACCTTCACATGATAACGATATTGTCCATTTTGGACAAAGCCTTCACAATTTTGTTTTTTCTTGGGGATCATCTATCCTTGCATAGCTCCAGCGTAAGCACGCTTAACTGCGGAGTTCTGCTAGGATCTTTACCACTTAGAAAAAGGTCTCGTTACTATGTCTGGGTCAAAGGTTTTTTTCTTTATAACCTAGGAACTCCTTATCTTTTTTCGATGTGAGATACCAGGATATCACAATTCACCCCCTTAAGGCTGCACGCCCCCATGCAATAGCCTGTCGGCTCCGGTAGCCTGCCAGTCCTTATCGATTCGCCCACTTTTGTAGTATACCCACGTGTCACGCGAGATGGCAGGAGCCCACACTCGAAGATGAGGAGAGTCTGATACCATCTGTAATACCCCGGACCGGCCGGTTGAACCGGGAACCGGTCTAACTAACGGTCCAGATTAACCCATTAAACCAGCCAGGCTTGAAAATCGGTATTTTTAACAAAAATTGGTAAAATCCACGGTTCAACCGGCGACCCGGTGGAACCGATACCGGTTCACTAAAATCAGCAAATTTTCTTCAGCAAATTTTTTCATGCTTTAATTCAAAATTCTTATTTTTTTAATTGAATCTTGCTAATTTATGAGTTCCTATTAAATTAATTGGATATTGCTATGTATTTTTATTAAATTTTTGGAGTGATTTTGATGTAGTTAACTCAAATATTTTATGTTTTTATTTGATTTTTTTGGTTTTTGATGTAGTTATATTCTAAATTTTGATTGTTTTTGTTAGAAATTTTAATTGTTTAATTAGAATCATACTTAGATCATGAGATGTCATTATTTTTTTATTTGAATTGTGAGTTAGATGTTATTTTTATTTAATATTTATAATTTTAAAATTATTAATGATGTAATTATGATGTCACGGTTCGATTTCGGTTAAACCGGTGACCCGTCTACCCGTTATGTTTTCCGGTTTGCTCAACGGTCCGATTTTCAAAATATTGGGGTCACCCATCCTTACATTACTCTAGTGTAAGTACGCTTAACTGCGAAATTCTGTTAGAGTCTTTACCACTTGAGAAAAGACCTCGTTGGTATATAGAGATCCAAATTTTTTTCTTTATAACTTAGGAACTCCCTCTCCATTTCTGATGTAGGATACAAAGATATCACATTAATTCCGAAACCTTCTATTTCTAAACAATCCCTTATTAGCAGTTGCATGCTGGCAGCTCTATGTGAGAAATTCTTGTAATGTAAAATATGGTAATCTTTTGATAAAGAGAGTGTAAATATGCCTGCCCTTATTAGGAATATTCTTGGAGTGAATTAAATAGACAGCAAAGAATTGATGCTATCTTTTTTGGCCATCCCCCATTTGTGTGTTACTTGGTTAGACCACAATCAAAAGGATACTTTGGTCATTTTGGTTGAAAATATTGAAGGGTACACTAGCCATTTCACAATACGTTAATTAATCATACGAATCGATGGCGAAACTTACAAATTCACATGTGGAGAGCCCTTGTTTATATTAAATAAAAGCAACGATTCAATGAATGTGATATAATCTAAAAAATAGTTGTTGAGTTAATTAAGCACCTCCACAAAAACAAACTTAAAATAAATATTGTAGCCAAACATGTCATAAAAATATAAGGAGAAATTTCTTATGAAACATCATAGGGCTATTTGGGCCACAAGTTTGAAGTAGTATGGGATTGTAGAACCAACTGGGAAGGATTGAGACCACCAACATCAAATGATTTAAATGCAATTAATTATGCATCAAAATGGTTCAACTTTGCATAGATTAGTCAAAATTGTGGAATGATTCGAAGAGTTCATAATAGGGACCATCCAAAACGATAAGCGTTTAGCCTTAGTTTGTTGAATTGTAGAGAGAGAGAATGAAAAAAAGTAATAGTGATGAGAGAGACGAAAAAAAAGAAAAAGGAAAGAGAGAGAAAGTGTATTTTTTATTGTTTGATCCGTCAATAATCATAAAGAAAAAAGATATGTAACCATATAAATAAATATAATTTATAAAAATAAGTAGAGAATATATTACGTATTCAAATATATTTTTACAACAAATACTTCATTTCACCTTCGTTTTCTTACCATTTTAAAGAAGAAGAAAAGCGTTTAAAAAATTTATACTTTTATTTTTTACTATTAATTTTAATTATAAGTTACAAATTTTTTTAAATATTCACAATTAATTATTATTTTTTATTTCGACTGCAAATTACAATATTTACTAAATAATTACAATTTTTACTACAATTTATAATATGTAAACTACTCGAGTACTAGTAATAATTTTGTCAAACACCACCCTAATCTAAACATAATATAACTATTTTTTTTCGGTCTTAATCCTTCCATTCAAACAAAGACGATGATATAAAAGCGCGTGCAAGAGGGTTGACTTTGTTTTTGCCATTTTAATACTTCGTTGGGCTCACTCGTTGAACATTGCACAATGTTGTATTCATAATTATGAATAATACGTTTGGAAGCAACCGTGTGCACTCTTTTTTAAATTTCAAGAAATTATTCAGTATTTTTAAAATAATATTTAATTTTACCTATTAAATGATATATTTTTACATGTTAAATAAGGTATTAATAATTTTTTTAGGGTTAAATATTAGATAATAAATATTAATTAAAATATTTAAATACTAATACTTTTTTATTTAATCCTAATATTAAATATTAATTAAAAGTTCATAGGATTAAATTTTTGTATTAAATTTTATTTAAACAAGTAAGAATATTATTCAGCGAAAATATAAAATATTATTCAACAAGTAAAAAAACAAGAAGTTGTTAGGATTAAATATTGAATAAATATTAAATATTAAATATTAAAGGGTAAATTGCATTTATTTCTCCTGAGGTTAATTAAAAATACAGATAGTTTCCTTCAAATTTTTAAAATTACACTGTTCTTCCTTTTATTTTATTTTTGTATTTCATATACCATTTTTGTTAAATAATTGTTAAAAAATTTAACAAAAGTTGCGAACATCAACAATATTTTACATTTACTTCTAATTTTACCCTTAGAAATGTAAATTTAATTTATCTTATTGATAAAATTTTTAAATATTATTCAACAATATTCAATGCAAATAAATGTGAGGTCAAAGTTTTTTATTTTTTTGTTTGACGGGACTCACTTTTCGAGCTCTTCCACATCTCGTATCTCTTCTCCTCTATGTTTTCTCTCCTCTCTTCCCTCTTTTCCTCTTATCATTCCATACAAAATCCTAATCTAATTAAAAAGAATAATTCTAATTTAAAAAAGAATAAAAGGTGTATATACACAGTTATGAATTGCCAAGAGAGGTTAAGATAAAATATAGTTTTTAAAAAAAAGTAAAAAGAAAAAATTTAATTATGAAAAATAATTTTTACTAAAAATAAAAAACAGTGAAAACAATGAGTATGGTTTGAACTCTTCAATTTTTTTTTTAATTTCAAAATATGAAAAGCAAAATAAAAAAAAAAAGAAAAGTTTTTTTAATTAAAATAGGCTGAGGCTCCACTTATCTCAGAAAAGTCAGTTCTTTTTTTAATTTTTTTAGTTCTTTTATTAACTGAGAAACTAGTTTAATCAGGATTCTTTGAACCCATTTTAGGTTTGTAAATTTGGGATTCAAAATTTCAAATAACAATACATTCGCTATCGTTGAGAGTAAACCTTTCGATTTTCTTTGTAAAAAACCCAAAAATGCTACGTGCTTAAAAAATTTATCAAAAATTTTATTTTAAATTTAAAATAAAGGGTTGTGAGGATACACTGTAAGTGAATTTGAACCAATAATTTTGAACAATGGATAATTTTCATAAATTTTTAAAGTTTGTAATATTACTAAAAAAATTAGTTTGATAAGACAAAGTATGTTTTATAAACCTCTTAATTATAAAACATTTTATGAATTTCTTTTCTTAATTTTATCTCTGCAAGAAATTTGATGAATAAGCAATTAAGAGTTTTCAAAACTGACACTTATTTTGTCACTATACAGAGATTTCTCATTGCTTCCGTTTCCAAATAGCCCTTGTCTTGTACAAGAATAACGCGGATTACTTAATTCAAATAAGCAAACAAGTTGAAGGGGCTTCTCAATTATTATATGTCTCTTTCTCTTCTTGGTCAGTTATACATATATATTGGATGGGATAAATTTTTTTAAATAAAGATAAAATCATATCTTCTTAAAGAAATAAAATGGCATTAAAAGATGTAATATGATAAACGTGAAATTTAAGGGGCATATTCTCAGTATTTAATTCTTGTTAACCAACAGTATTGTTTGCCAACTGATAATATCCAAACTTAATTTAATTTATTTGGTTTTACTGTAAACATGTCATGTCCATCTTCTACTAAAAAGAAATTGATAATGATATCTTCTACTCTCCAATGATTTGGTTGTTATTTGAACGGAAATTGGGGCCATCGGTAAAAGATGAAGATAACTAACAAAAAAAGCAACTTCTACATGAGCAAAAAAAATAATACAATCAATGTGTCGCATGACGATAACACCAAAACTTTTTTAAACCACAACAAACCTACAGAAAAGTATTCTCTGTTAAAAAAATTTCTCTGTAGAAGATACCTGTTATCTAAAGATTTAATTATTTTTCTCTCCGTACACAAATGCGTTTGTTCTCTATTCATATAATTTTCATCCATATTCACTGGCATCAACTCGATTGATGAGATTATTAACAAAAAAAATACAAATAGTTGAAAATCCAAACAAAAAATACAGATTGATGATATACGTGCACAATTTATATGTTATCTTAAGCAAGAAAATAGTGCATCTAGCAATAATGAGTAAAATCTTAAGCACCGAAAGATGAAGCAAAAAAAAATAAAAAACCAAAATAATAGCTTCTCTAGTTTTCTCAATATTTATGAGCGTCAACTCTGCAAAATTAAAAAAGTAAATTAATTAACTAATTAAATTAGTTTGGAGACCATCTTATCGGAATCAATTAAATAATCTTAACCAATCCTAATTCGAAGCCAACTGTAACCCAATCAAAGCTAAATGTTGTGGATTCTTTTTTAAGGACCTCTTGTTTGAATATCACCAAATCACAATAAGTTGAAACAATTGGGTCCTATTTTGCTTTACCAAACAAAAAGCAGGCTCTAAATCTTACTAAGAGAGCAAGCAATGAAGAAATAATATATATATATATATATATATATATATAAACAAAGTACGATGAGCCACTGGTCAATATCAAAATATTGCATAGCAAGATCCTTCATGAGCAAACATGGGAACTACCTTTATTTATTTATTTACAAAAGTCTTATAAATGCACATGATATTAATCATTGAATTGTTGTATTTAACACTCGCTTTTCTCCTTGTGCATGTGACTTTAAATAATAGCAAAATATGGGCTCCTTGAAGTGGTTGGAGCCGATATTATATTTTGGCATAGAAAGAAACACATAGACGGAAGAGACACATGTTCAAGAAGTCTGCGTCTATACGACAATGCCGAGAATTAGCTAACACTAAAAATCTATCAAAGCAATGTGATGATGCGAAGGAATAACCAATGCCAATAATTATCAAAACATTATAGCATATCAGAGCCAAGTGGTGAAAGAGTCACATGACATTCCACAGTATGGTAGTTTCATCCCATACTTAGGAAGAAGAGCCTCAAAAGGTTAAATTCGAAATTTATCTAAGCAGAATTACTCTTTGTATGGAAGTCCATCATAAACTTGGGAAGAAATAACCTAAGTGGCTAAGTTCGAAACCTATCTGGACAGAATTATCCCTTTGTATGGAAGTCCATCCCATACTTAGGAAGAAATAGTCTAAGTGGATAAGTTCGAAATCTATCCGCACAGCATTACCCCATTGTATGGAAGCTCATTCCATACTTGGGAATAAATAGCTTAAGAGGCTAAGTTTGAAATTTATTTGAACAGTTCAAAATCTATCCGAACAGCTAATTCCATACAAGAATTATATATATATTTTTTACCATGATTGTAGTTAACTTAAGTATCGGAGTGCCTCCGGTTGGTGAACACCGGTTGGGGCGCTAACAGTGCTATTTTTCTGTAAAATTTTGGAATTCTCGAATGCTTGATTGGTCTTTTTTGTTAAAAATATTCATAATTGCGTGGAGGTATAATTTTTTACCCATATATATATATATAATGAATTTGTTCAAGTTCTGTTCAATTGTTAAAAAAATGACATACAAAAAAGTAAGTTACGAGAAAAATAAACAAAAGGAAAAGAAAAAAAGCATAAAAAAAAATTAATTTTTGTTACCTATTTAGCTTACAATAAGATTCGTAGAATTCTAATTTTTTACTTTTTTTTGTGGTGTATAATCTTGAATTTTTTAGGGATTTATTTGTAAGAAAACCTTTCCAATAGGAAAACTGAGATGACAGATCCCACATACTTTTTTTTTTTTTTTTGCAACAATTGAAAAATCATACAATATGTGCGTTTGAATATAATAAGTAGCATGTTATCTTACGGTGATTCTTTATCACAAAAAAGTTTGGAAACAATATTTACCTATGTAACGATTTAGGTAAATTACTAATCCAATAATTTGAACAAAAATTTAATAATGTAGCAAAATATGCTTAAATCAAATTATTAGGTCAGCAGTTCACTTAGGTTATTAAAAATGGTATTCCAATCTTAGTTCTATGGCAGTGTGAATAAAGGAGTAGAGACTCCGAAGAGAATTAGAAGCCCTAGATTGTATACTAATACTATGTCCACCCTAATGGGTTGTTCTGTGTCTCATAATGGACTGTTATTCACATCCAAGTCAAGAAAAAAACTTGGATCATACAATGAAGATGTTGCATATTTAAGTGAGGAATATTGTGATACCCTAATTATATCGGCAGAAAATAGAAATCAAATCTGGTGTATAAAAAAAACTTGAGGGATGCTATTAATAACTTATGATTTAGTATTTTAGACTGTATTATTAGGTTATTTATTCAAGTTATTAAGATAATGGTCCATTTGGATCGTTACAACCTAAGTCGAAATTAATCTTGATTGGCTATATATTTATTTTTTTGTATTTTTTATCCATGATTCAACAAAATCTTAGATCAGGAACCAATAAATGACCAAACTGTGGCCTTATCCAATTGTTTAAAGTTTCCAACGCTATTATTATTATGTTATGTTGACA
The DNA here is from genome assembly GCA_034768845.1 of Heliamphora exappendiculata. Classification (NCBI taxonomy): domain Eukaryota; kingdom Viridiplantae; phylum Streptophyta; class Magnoliopsida; order Ericales; family Sarraceniaceae; genus Heliamphora; species Heliamphora exappendiculata. Next base: position 10,029,759 of record JAOTRH010000018.1, on the reverse strand, counting down.
GTCAACTAATTATTTAATCTGAAGGTGACATGAAGAAAAGGGCATTCTCAATAAACTTCTCAGCATTTTCCTGAAGCCAAAATGTCCCAAAAGGTGTTTAATTTGCTTTGGTATTAAAGGATGAACCACTGTGGTGTCCTTTAAAATCAATCACAAGGAGATTTCTCAATTTTTTTTTTGGTTGTTGTTGTGATTAATGAATTGAAACTCAATCCAAAGGAAAATGCTGTTGATGTTATATACCCTTTTCTCACTTAATTAACTATAGTTTGTTTCATAGTAAATAAAATGGCTAAATTATTAATAATAAAATCCAATCCACACCTCTCACTACAACAAATTGGATCGTTTAGGCCGAATCAATTTTGTCTCAAAATATATGTATTGGCGAGAATAAATGTACTTTTTTGCTAATACAATTAGAGATGAAAAATGCATTATTACTATTCTCGTCATCATAGGATTGTCGTAGAAAGTATCTCGTAATGAAAACTTAGTTTCTCGCTACAAATTTGATATATTGTTACGAAAATATTAAAATTTGTGATGGGAAAAATTTATAATTGTCACAAAAAATACGAATTTGTAATAAATAATTATCATCACCAATAATTAACAATTGTTTCACGATAAAATAAAATAAAATTTGTGGAAAAAGAGAGTATATAACGACGAAATGTTATCGCCACCAATAATCTCAGGTTTTTTTTATGAGAAAGAATAGTATTTGTCACAAAATAGACACCTATTACGAATAAATGTTGTTGTCAACAATAATTGAGTAACTTTTGCGAGGAAAAAGAAATTTCGTCACAAAAGTAATTTGTATTGATCACAAAATAAGAATTTTCTATCCAAAAGGCCATTTTTAGAGAGGCAAATAAATTTCGTCATTAAATCTGTTAGCAAAAACTTTTTTTTCCTTGTAGCGTCTTTCAACTCTTTTTTTTTATTTTTTTATTTTATTTCACTCAACTGTTTATTCTTATTTTGTGATTCTATACAAGAACCTCTGGCTAGCATTTGACATTTATATTTTCTTAGTTACTAAGGAACTAAAATTAAAAAAATGTAGAACCTCTTAGATAGCATTTGACATTTATATTTTCGTAGTTACTAATGATTATATTAATATTAATACAATGTACCACTGTTGTTACCTAGTAATTATTAATTTGAATATATATATTGACCTGACTAAAAGAAGGAATGGGCACTAGCAACTAAACTTAATTTAATTCTTGGGTAAATAATCAATTAGGATTAATCCTCAAACTGACATTATTGCGACCATAAATAATTTCCACCCTGCTTCATGAGAAAATAAAATCCTCCTAATATTTTGTGAAAATTAAAAGCTAATTAAGTTCGCAAACTTAAGAGAGCGTTGTACAAGAAAATTTACTTACGATCAATTTCTTAGACTAATTTCTTGTTAATCAAACTCTAAGAAAGTTTTATTTTATTTTTTTTCTTTCTTGTATTTTTCATTACTATACGACAGCTATTAGACCAACAATTTTATAAGGGATAGAATATTGGACTGTTAGGAAAGATCACATAAATGAAATGAGTCTTACGAACATGAGAATGGTAAGGAAGATGGGTGGTAATATTAGAAAAGATAATATTAGGAATGAAAGATCAGTGGAATGGTAGATGTTGCACTAATTGAGAACAATTTAAAAAAAATTGATTAAGGTGGTTTAAACATATGCAACATAGACCAGTTGATGCAGTAGTAAGAAAAATAAAAATATCATAAATAACGAAAACACTAGAAAAAAAGTAGAGCTAACTTGATATGAAATGCAATATTATGATGTCATGCAAAAAATGTTCAGAATAATCGCAAACGAATACAAATAGACAGATTTTACGTGGTTCGGCAATTTACCTACGTCCACGGGCAGCAAAATTCAATATATGGAGAAACAATTACAAATCACCAAACTCTCACAAATTCTCATCTGAAACAATTTGTACACAAAATAATCTGATACTACATTTATATTTTAAAAAGAGAAAATAGACATAATCTAATTATACTTATACTAATAGAGTTCAAAACTAATTAAATAACTACAAATTCACATTCTTTAGAATTCTTCAAATTTAGTAGCCATGATAGACTAGAAGTCTATACCAACTCAAATTGGACTTGAATCAAAATTCCTAACAATCTTTACCTTGACGAGAATTCGTATCCCAAACAAATTAACATACTAAAGTTGCCACCAAATGTACTAAAAATGCTCAAATTTTTGAATTAAACAAATCAACAGATAAACTCTACATCCAAATGTGCTTTGTGGTGCCAAATTCACCTGGGGTGACCAAACTTCAAATCAGACATATTAGCAGATTAGTACTGCCATTAGATGCGTCCAAAGACGCCATACATCCGTAGGTGTTTAATACTTTGACAAATTGGTCAAGTTCAAACAATGTTGGAACTTGACTTTACTCTTATCAGATTTCTTACAAATTGTGTTAGCACCACCTTTAAAAGTATGTCCATGCAGAAAATACAAATTACCATTGATAGTACCTTTCAAAATTTTATGAGCCCCTAACATAACTTTGAGAACTCCACCATTCATACTGATTTTAAACCCTTTCGAGTCTAGAACTCCAAGTGAGATAAGATTCTTCTTCAAGTCTGGTACATATCGAACTTCTGAAATAACCTTGATAGTTCCATCATACTGCTGCAAACAAATACTTCCTTTCCCTCGAATCTATAGGCATTATCGTTGCCCATAAGTACTGCTCCATCATCTATCTCTGTGAAGTCAGAAAATCAACCCCGATTGGGACACATGTGATAGGAACATCCCGAATCTAAAATTCATTTATCAGAATGGCAGACAAATGGTGAACTCGTCAAGATAACATCAGAATCTTCATCCTCACTAACAGTATTGGCTGTGGAAGCTGTGTCTTTCTTCTGTTCATTCAGTTTTGGACAATCCTTCTTCCAGTGCCCCGAATTGTGGCAAAGGCACATTCATCTTTGGTGATTCTTCTCAATCCAAATAAATCACAACCTGATTTTGACCAAGAACTTCTCTTCTTTCCAAATTGCTTTGAACCAGATCTTACTGACAAGGCTTCATTCGATGTATCATAGTTGACCTACTTGTCCTTCCGGCGGTACTCGTTGTTTATCAAAATACTAGATACATCACTAAAACGGATCTTTTTCTTCCCGCATAAAAGTGTGGTAATCAGATATTCATATGAATCAGGTAAGGAATTTAACAATAACAAAGCTTTATTTTCGTCTTGGGTGTCGACATCTAAGTTCTATAAATCAGCAAGAATCTTATTATAATTATTCAAATGTTCGAACATAGAAGTACCTTCTTGAAATTGAAACTAAAAGAGCTTTTTCTTCAAATAGAGACGGCTCTCTATGCTTTTTGATAAGTATTTCTCCTCTAATTTCTTCCAAAGATTTTTTGCCTTCGATTTTTTCATCACAAAATATTTTTAATCTTTAGCAAGACATAAACGAATTTTGCCACAAGCTTGTTGATTTAACTTGTCCCATTCTCTGTCTGATATATCGTCTGGCTTATCTTCCAAAGTAAAATTCAGCTCCTATTGAATCAAAATATCTATCACCTCGCATTGTCACATATCAAAGTTGTTAGTTCCATTGAATTTTTCAACTTCAAATTTTGTGTTGGACACCATAGTTCTTCGCAAATAATTATTTGAACCCCCTAACTTCTCTCCTTCAGCAGATTCAGCCTTCAGAATGCTTAAGCTCTACCACAAACAATATTCCGTGCTTGAATAAGACTAAAATTAATTTTTTTAAAATATGACAAAATTGAATTTTTTTAAATATGACAAAATCGAATTTTAAAAAGCTGAACTGATTAAATTTGATGTCGTAGTTGAATTCAAAATGACCAACAATGATTAAAACCACTACAAACTAGTCAAAAAAGGCTGCAAATATATATTGAATCAGTACCAAAACAAAAATTGCTAAAGAATAAAAACAACCTGGACCAGAGAATCGGGCACGTACGGTATTGTATACTAAAATCAACACGCAAACTTGATCCCACATATTTGGAAAACTGAATTTTAGGGCACGCTTGGGGTATTCAAATTACGAGCAGAGACTTAAAAAGCGTTTGAGGGTGCATTCGAACTCTGTTTTGACGTATAATATATCGTTGGAATCGTCTCGACGAGACAAAATTTTTAGTATATTCAAAAGTAATTTTTGACCACTTTGAATTTTGAATAGAGAGCAAAAAATAGCATTAATCGTAGCTCTGATACCACTTGTTGTGCAAAAAAAGTTCAAAATATTCACAAATGAACACAAATAGACAGTTTTTACGTGGTTCGGCAATTTGCCTACGCCCATGAGCAGCAGAATTCAATATATGGAGAAACGATTACAAATCACTCAGCTTTCACAAATTCTCCTCTCAAACAACTTGCACATAAAATAATATGAGACTACATTTATATTTATAAGAGAAAAAAAGAGATCTAATCTAATCATACTTGTGCTAGTTGAGTTCAAAACTAATTAAACAACTGCAAATCCACATTCTTCAAAACTCTTCAAATTCAGTAGTCACGATAGATTAGAAACCTATACCAACTAAAATTGAATTTGAGCCAAAATTTTCAACAGACGAAAATATATGAACCTATTAAAACTAAACTGAAGATGTGATTCTTAACAAAACAGAATGATATAAATGGTTTCATGTAGCCGACCCTAATTAAAATTGGAGTAAAAACTGTTGGGAGATAATCCAACGCCATAAATATATACATGCTCAGTGATCCAGAAAATACATCTTTATTAACTTTCAACAAGTACAATAACCTGAAATTACAGAAAAATAAAATGACAGAAGCAACATGAATAGAACTCGCAAACCGAGTCCTGCAATCGCAGTTTCCTTAAGAATGATTCGCTGCCTACCGAGGGTGTTGTAGGTATTCCACCGG
>JAOTRH010000018.1:10014268-10024667 GCA_034768845.1 Heliamphora exappendiculata | reverse complement strand
CAACATCACTAAGGAGTGGAAAATTCGACATTCGACAATGTAGAATTCTTTCTTGCAACCAAACAAGCTATAAGAACCCCAAAAATAACTTTTCTCCCAGAAAGCTTTCTCTTGAAGCAATTGAAGTCAAATAAAAATTCTACCAAATGACTTCCACATTTTACGCCCAAAATGTCTATACTCTTCCTGATCCTCCTTTGCCTTTGTGGTTCCCTATACTCTTTTTCCTTTCAAAATAGTTCAACATTCTTATGATGCAATTAAATAGGGTAGAATGAACAATATTTAATCAAAGAACTGAACTTGAAGCATAATTTCCAAGTAGCAGTGTAATCAGCCATGCTTTCTATACAAAACATGGTACAAGCAAGAAATACATTCACAAAATGACCTACCACAAATAAGTAGTTTGAGATGAATAAAACAAATGAATGCATTAATTAATAGGGAAAACCAGCACTAATTGAAGATTATTTGTATCACAATAGGGAGAGCTTGGCTAATGGCCATTTGAATTCAACAATGACCAATGATTCATGAAGATTAAGGGTTCAGGTTGGAGAGGTGGCAGAAATTGTCAGATTGGAAAGGCGGCAGAAATTGAGGATGCTAGAAGGAATACCAGTTGACATTAGCGAGGTTACTAAGCAAAGACATCTATTCCTCACGACATGGCCTCTATTACAGTTGAATGATGAATAAGTATCTGAATAGTTGGGGTAAGAAGTAGTTACAGGCAGCCAAAAACTGGATTAGAATGGCGGAAACAACAATGTACCCTCCTCCAGATGTCCAGGATCACCAAGATTTCTTGCATTTTATCTTGCAGTACAGGAAATACTAACAGAAAGAAAGCAGAATCAAACCTGATGGCCATGGCATACTCCAAGCTTGAATTGGCCAATGGTCAGTGTTTTGGTCTCTGGGTAACGTGTTTCCTCATCGTATTCACCTCGAGTAATATGCAGATCAGGACAAATAGTCTTCAAATAATCATGAACCTCCTGTTAGAGATAATTAGATTGTGACAGTTGCCTTTTGAATTTCAGTTTATATAAAAGATATGGATTAATATGAAAATGGACACTACACAACTATAAATCAATACCCAGGTGAATCTAAGAATCCATGTGTAAAGAGAACAGCAACACTATGTTAAATAAGCCATTAAAACTCCATTCAAAATAATAAATGGCCAAAGAAATTATTGAATCAGAAAATCTCAGGTACAACATTCAGAATAGGGATATGAATGTATCGTAAAAGGCTTAACGAGACTCTTACAGACTGCATTAATCAGCAGAATTAATTAATCAAGTTGAAAATTCACCGTACATTAAATTCATAAACTTGTGAACCACCTGGGCAGACTGATTTTTGGGTCTATCCACCAGCACAATGGAAGTGTTCTCAACATAATCAATAGCTAAGGTGCCGTTTGATAACGTTTATATTTTTTGTTTTCTGTTTTTGTTTTTAAATTTTTCGTAAACTATAAACAAAAACATATTTGGTAATTATTTTTGTTTTCAAAAAACTGTAAACAGTTTTCAGAATTTACAAAATTTTGAGAAATAAAAAATATATGTTTACACTTGTTTTGTAAACAAATTTTGATTGAATTCATCTGTAACTTCAAACTAACACTTTTCAAACATTTATATTACCAAACATGTTTTTGTTTTTGTTTTATTATAAACATAAACAAAAAAATATTTTTTGTCTTTTGTAAATAAAAAATAAAAAACTGTAAACGTTACCAAACGGGTGCTAAAAGATCAGTTCCCATGATGGGAATATGATAATGTGATATCCCGGTATCCCACATCGAAAAGGGAGAAGGAGTTTATGCGCTATAAAGGAAAAACTTTGGACCGTTACATTCAACGAGGTCTTTTCCCAAGTGGTAGAGACTGTAACAGAACTCCGCAGTTAAGCGTGCTTAAGCGGGAGCAATGCAAGGATGGGTGACCCATTGAGAAGAACAAAACCGTGAGGGTTTCTACCCAAAGCGGACAATATCGTTGCCATGTGAAGGGTCGGAGTGTTACAGATAACCACATGGCACAAGCCACAACGCATGTTCATTACCTATAGTTATATGGTACAAACCTCCGAAAAAGTTCAGCAACTAATGCTTGGGAAAAAAACAATAATAATAAGACCAACCCCTTTTCCTCACCAATTCTATGATATTTCTTCCAAAATGGTTTGGTGTTGTGGCACGCACTCAACATTTTTTTTTCTTTTTATTTTTTGGATAAGCAAGCAAGAGTTTATAAAAAAGGCATTAAGGCCATGTTTGGAGTGTCAGACTAGATTAACATGGATGAGTAGTCTTAGGACTAACTGTCTTGGGATATCCAATACTTCGGGTTAAAAGTCTACAATTTAGTCCAATCCAATGTCTGTTATCTCTATGAGATAAGCACTTATTACTCTACCAACTTAATCGACTCCTTTATTTATTTTCACGAGGATTAATTAAGAATAATAACGTTATGACAAAAAGCCCATTCAACGAGAAATCCAACATTATTCTTACATTTAAGAACTGCAATACTCTACAATTACAAAATCTAGTTTTTTTATTATAAAAGTTTGTATCTGACATTTTTTTAGGAAATTTGACTTAAAAATCTGGTTATTGGTTAGTGCAATCTTTTTTACATAACTTAATAGTGGAATATCTAGTTGTTTGTAAGCAAATATAATCGAATATTGTCAAATAAGACGAAGAAATAAAAAGCTTAAATAAGACCAAAAATTTAAAAATTTTAAATAAGACAAAATGTTTTTTTAAGTAAAAATGTATAATGCCAAAGTGAAAAACAAAAGTAAAAAAGTCAATAATAATATGCTGACTCAAAAATGAAATTAAAATTTAATTCTAACTAATCTAGATAAAAAAAATAGAACAAAAAGGGGAAAAAGTAAAAATAAAAAAATTGAAAATTGAAAAGGTCAAAAAAATTGGAACAAAAAAATAAAATTTTAAAAAATAAAAAAATCACAAATAACTATGCAAGAGATATTTAAGAAAATACAATTAAGGATATGGAAAATTATTTTTTAAAAGTAAGATTGAAGGACAAAATTATTTTTTTTATTTTGTCCTCCTAATCCCTAGACTAAATATCCCACCCTTCCCCTAAGACTAATAATCCCTCTTACATGGGATATGGAGTTCAATCCAAACAATGAATCCGGAGACAAATTTAGTAAACAAACATAGGATAACAATAAACTTTGAACTATTAGTACAATTCGGACCTCTTATCCTTAGCTCCAAACATAACCTAAGGGAATGTCAGTGTATATAGAAACTCCCGCAAGATGATGATGAGTAACCATTTCTACAAGGAGTCATCCCAGACAGAAAGACTCGCACGTACTCAACATGTAATTACATACCAAATAAATGGAATTAGATATGTGCCTCTATAAACATGTATACTCTTGCTCATGCAACTTCTAAGGTAAACATTATATATTCGCTAGGCCCTTTAATCAAAAAGAGTAATCAGCACCCAACAGCTACTACAGTGTGGTGATCAGAATCACCCAAAAGGTCAGTCCTGTACCTCAACTAGCTGAACACACATAATAAACAAGGAACCAAGAATCACGACCAAGGTTTGTATCATCACCGTATGCTCTATATCACAATCCATGAATTAGCATTCTTGGTCGCTATTTATTCATGTGTCCATGTTTACTGAAAAAACAAAAAACTATTAAGAATTATGTTATTACATGTAGAACAATGCAAAAGAAGACCAAGCTTGGCGTAGTGGTAAGAAGGCCGGGCTGTCAAGTGTGAGAATGCAAGTCCAAATATAAGAGCACTTGCTTTGTATTGCGCCAAACATTCAGTCCATATCCAATAAACCCTGCTAACGCCCTTAATCAGTGTTTCATGGAATCTTCTCCTCCTCTAATGTCCCGGTGTCCAATGGATGTCTTAAGTGTATGGGAACGGATCTAATATTTGAAGAAGAACAAGAAGCTCACATTTGATGGTAGAGAAAATTTATTCTCTAACATGGATAGGAAAGAGAAATTCTCTTTTTCTTAAAATCCCATTTAATTTCAATTACATTCCCATATATTATATAATAACAATATATTATCTCATAATATTGCACACCATACCACACAATTAAATGTTGAATACGTGTCCACGTTCCTTGTATCCTAAGATTGAGGGTTTAGAGAGGCCCGATGTTGGCACATGCCAACACTTGATAACCGTAAACACCCATATACAAGTCCATCTAACATACCTCCCAACTATTGGGACCAACATAGAGTAATGGCCAAATATAGAAAAAAGGAAGCACCCGTGCTTCTAATATTTAAAGCTACATTTGTGGTGTCGACAGCTAACTAACAAATTTCTTCGTAAAACAGATAGAAGGACAGCAGGAAAAAACACAATAATAATAATAATAATAATAATAATAATAATAAAAATAATAATATTCAGTAACAAAAATAAATAAATTGGAAAATCACCAACAGTTTTTTGTTTGGTGACCATCAAACCAGAGTATCAGTGTTGTTTAGCCAGTTCCATAATTTTTTCAAGTGAAAATGCATTGGACAAATGGCTGCAGGAGTAGACAACTTTTTCTATCACTTGCTACCCCCCCCTGTAAAACTTCATTTGTTTCGTCATAATCCGAGTTGACCACAATACGCGGACTTTTAATCTCATATTTGGAGGACCTTATCTACAATTATTTCCATCCTTGCTTGCCCTTTCATTTTTTACAAGGCCAACAAAAAACATGAAAAATCCATTGAAAGCAATCATAAATCAAGCTCCCTAACAAGAAATCTCAAGGTATCAGAAATCGGATACGAGCCTTTGGTCTCGGTTTCCTCGACCTTGCAAGTAAAAGAGAAATTGTTCTTGTTAGAATAAATGAAGTTAGCGAAGGACCTAATTGTTAGGGGTATGAGCAGTACCCTTCTATTACTGAAAGCCAAAGACACATACAACTAGCTACACTAAGATAGAAATCACATACTTGGGGAATCCTTTGGCAATTAAAAAATCAATGGATAAATGAGGTAAGAAATAGTGAAAACATACAGATAGCTACTACATATCTAACTGCCCATCCACGCATAACGACAAAAATAACTGTAATCAGAATCAAAACAATAACGAACAGTAACATTTTGAGGAATCAAGCATAGTCGCCAAAATCATTAAGATCCTGATCGCAGTGTCCTATCCTACTCAACCAGATTTTGTTTCTACTCTGATCTGGACTGGGAAGTGAGAAGCACTCATGTGAAATATTTCATTCTGACAGCTAATTCATTCTTCTCCTTTTCTCCTGTGTTGGGGCAAAGAATAGCAAGTCATAAATTCCCCACACTTGTCAATAAATAATTTAGAATTCATTCTAGGTTACCATTACTACTCTACACGGTGAGATCATTAAATAAATCAAGTGGTAGTGATTGGTAGTACTAGAACTGTAGAAGAATCCAAATCTTAAATTTCTCTCTATGCCGAATCTTTTTTAGCAATACATTACTCCAGCGGAACAAGAAAACCCGAAGTAGCCCCCAAACTTTAATAGGCACTTTGTTTACAGAAAACAATGGAAATTCGATAAATTCATTGCTGAGAGCTGCCTTCCAATCTTGTAAGATGGAGAGTTTTCAGTTCTATCTACCACAGACCACTGATTAATCCATTTAGCACTTTTAATAAATTAATCCACTCCTCTAATGAAATTAACTAATTTAGTTTTTAGCACTTTGCTCCTCAAATGCACATTCTTATTCACGTCTCTTCCTTCTTTTTATTCTCATTTCCTTGTGTGGGATGTTTCGACTATGGACAAAGTTCAAGGAAAGCATCTTTTAACAAAAGATTTACCAAAAATGCGTGACTAACTTGAATAATTATTTGGGAATTGTTATTGCATTTAATTTGGAGGGGAATATGGGGAAGTAATTTTAAGATTTGAATTAAAAAATCTAACTTAAAAAGTTTGACAAATAAAAGAAAATTTCTATTATTATTTACCAATTTAACTGTATAATGAGTATGCTTTGAGTTTATTTTTAAAGCTTTAATTTTGGTATTGCCAATTTTGATTGTCTGTTCACTCCCTCTCTCTCCATTTTGGAGAGATTCAAAAAGTGCTCATTAAAAGATATCTCTCCCTCTCTCCATTTCTCTCTTGTTTAGTAATTCAAACTAGTGATTAGAGAGGAGAGAGATGGGTTTCTTTTCTTTTCTTCCCAAATAACTCAATCCAAACAGGATGTTATTGATTACAAATCAACTTCTCCATATGCAATAAAACACAATAATCTTATTTGAAATAATAAATGTTTGCAATTGATGGAACCCTCAATTCCCCCAAAAAGCATAAACAAACCAGTAATAGAAACCGCTTCAAAGTATGCAAGGGCAATCAAAATAAGAATCCTCAATACGACTACATCAGTCGAACACAAGAAGATAGTTTTTTTTTAAAGAACAAAACTCACCTTGATACATAGATTCCCAGTGCAAATGATGTGTTGGATCTTCCCAGGAACAAGCATGGACTTGAACTTTGCAGGAAGATCAGGTGCCCTGTGGGGTACATGAAGATCCCCTAATGCCAACACCAACACCATCCTCCTTAAAAGCTTTGAGAAACCAGCTCCACTCTCAAGAATTTAAAATACAACCCAAAATCTGCAATACTCAACAGATAAAAAAACCGACAAAGTTAGCAAATCAAACCATCATGATATCACATAGTGATCAAACTAAATTTTGCAACCAACGAGATCAACTCAAATTCCAAAACACGCACACACACACACACATACACACAAAACATGGAAATCAATTTAATCAATCATAAAAATTAATCAAATCAACCCAAATTCCAAAATATACATACACACAACATGAAAATTAAATTAATCAGTCATAAAAATCAATTAAATGTGTAAGAGAGAGAGAGAGAGAGAACCTGAAACTTGAAACCCTGGCCTGGGCAGACAGACGCACCCCTGCTCCTGTTGTTGACGCTTCATGATTTATTATTTTCTTTGTCTAGCGAGAGAAGACACATTTCAATTGGTTCACTTAAGAGCGACGACGCCGTTTAATATCGTTTGCGTACTTCATTTTTTTGGGAGAATTCTCTCTCGCAGTGTTTCATTAGCAAGAAAATTATAGAAAGTGATAAGAAAGAAAGAAAAACTTTTTATAAGTTTGTTTAGTAAGAGAGTTGCAAAAAAATAAAATTAAAATTAAAATCTTTATACACAAAAAATGCACGGAAGTTTATCTTCTAGTTCTTTCAAAAAAATACAAGAAAATGCAAAAAGTGATTATTTATAACTTGAATTTTGAACTTATATATTTCTCTTAAATCTTAATTCTAATCAAATTATCTTTATTTAAAAGACATAAGATAAATTTTGACAAATACAATTTTTCTTTATTCATCCTACTCATATATATATATATATGATGAGATAAGTTATCCTAAGAGAAAATGGAATAAATAATAATCTTTCCAAGTTTGCAAGCATGGTAATTTGACGATTCAACCACATAGGAGAGAATGGGTTCTTATTTTGGTTTGACACAACAAGGTTTGTTACGTTTTAAAATAATTTTAATTTTTTACATATAATATTTGAATCGTTCATATTGTAGTCCTCACGGATTACATTATTTATATACAAAAAATTAAATTTATTGAATATTATTAATTGCATGATTTGATCACATTTGTTTTTAAAAAATAAATTAATATATATTTTTTAATAAACAATTAAACAAATATAATCAGATCATATGACTCACTGTCTAACAAAAATTTAACTTTTATGTTAATAGTGTACTCGATTAAATCTACAATATAGCCAATTTAAATAATAAAATTATAAAAAAAAAAATTAATATCATTATACAGCGCAACAAATTGGCTACAACAGAACCCGTTCCCACGGTAGAATATGCAAATTTAGGGAGATCATTAAAAGCATGCCGAGTTTCACGCATTTTTTTACTCCAATCTCTGGTAAATTTTGATATTTTTACTTACTTTTGTTTCTAATAAAAAAATTATCTTTTAATTAAATTTTTTTTTTCGTCAATTGTCCCAAAGAGAGAAGTTAGAAAAATAAAAAAAATAATTAAAAAATAAAAAATAATTACTAAAAACAAAAATAAACAACATACTATATTTGGTAATCCGCTTAAAACTGACTGATTGTGTATTTTTGCTTAAAGTCACATAAGTCACTTTTTTTTTATTAAGCAAACTTTCTACTTATTTCACTTAAAACCAAAAAAAAAAAAAAAAGTAAAAAACTTAACTTTTAAGCCAGGTTTCCAAACAAAAGAAAATTTTGAATTATTTTTATCTTTTTAAAAAATTTTCATATTTTGGTCAAAAAAATCACTTTTATAACTTATCTTGACGAAAAAAATTAAAAAACATAATAATTCGGTCAAATGATAAATAATAAAACAAAGCCTCACTAAAAACAAAAATAAAATAAAACTAAATAAATAAGTCAATATCCAAAATCGGCCACATTTTTGGTGAAATCAATTTTTACTCCCCAAAATAATATTACTTATCACACCCCCCCGCCCCCCTCAAAACAATACCCAACAAAAAATTAATTACACTTACCTCTCCTTCTGAAGTTTAAACTTATTATAGAGACCTCTCATGTGGTCTCTGAAATTACACTAACCTTCCCTGAAGTTTAATTTTAACATCAATTGCACCACAACTATTAAAATTTTCGTTAAAATTTAACGAAAACTGCCCCTCCTACCCCAAAGCTACCATTCTCACCCCAAAATTACCCTTTCCAAAATCACTACTTCGTCGAAATTTGGGGTAAGAATTGTGATTTTGAAGAAAAAAAATAGTTTGAAGGGTGGTTTTAGAGTAAGAATAGCAATTTTCGTTAAATTTCAACAAAAATTTTAACAGTTAAGATATAATTGATATTAAAATTAAATCTCATGAGAGGTTAGTATAATTTCAAAGACTACATGAGAGATCCCTGTAATAAACTTAAACATCATGAGAGATAAGTGTAATTATCCAAAAAAAAAAAACAGTTTCCTTTGAAAGAATGAAGCCGAAGGAAACCTAAAAAGCTTGACATTATCTAAATTTCATTGCCTCAGAAAAATGGTTAGATGCCTATAAATCAGCAATCCAAGTCCAAGATGTTGCCTAAACTCCCACATCTCATAAAAAAGGGGGAGAAGAAAGAAAGAAAGTATGATCAATATGTACAAACCAATTGCCTCCACCTACTACTCAGGCAGATGGCCATTCATTCTACAAATGACAAAACAGTCCCACCTGGCTACTCAAAATCATTTCTGTGCTTATGTTTTCTTTTTTCTGGTAAGTCCTGCTGCTGATCGTGATGCACAAAATGATTATGACAAACTGCAATGCTGATTATAAGCAGGGCAGTGAAAGAGATAACTCTTAATATAATCCAAAGATTCAATCCTTGTAAACTAGGCTAAGAAGAAAGGATTTACATCGACGAACTGAATTGAGTTATTGAACACTAGATCCGAATCACCGTCCCCGGGGAGATCTCAGGTGGGCTGGCAATGGAGATCCTCGGGAGCTTGGGGCTATAGGTGAAGGATGGTCGTGATATCCTGGGGACTTGTTAACAGGACTAAGTAGATTTGGTTGCTCTGAAGACGAAGGTGTGGATACGCATTTCAGACGTGCAAGCTTTTCTAGAATAGCTAAAACCTCGTCCATTTGAGGCCGGGCTTTCGCGTCAGGGTTTACACAGGTCATAGCAATAGTGGCAGCAATGCAAGCTCCTTTCCGAGGGTACTGACCCCCCAAGTTAGTGTCCATAATTCGGAATATCCTGCGTTTGTCATCCAAATGGGTTTTTGCCCACTCCACCAACTTCTGCTCAACACCAACCTTCGTTTTATCAACAGCACGCCGACCGGTAAGCAGCTCCAGCAACACAACCCCAAAGCTATATACATCGCACTTCACAGTCAACCGACCTGCCAGCAGGAAAACCATTTGTGTAAGTGTACTGTTTGGCTTTAACCGCCCAGGTTGTTGCAAAAACGTAGTTTAGTTTGGAAGCAAATATAGAATCTTGAAAAATTGAAGGCCTGTGTGTTTGATGGTTAAGGGGGCTGGGATTGAACTATATGAGAATAATCCACCAAAGGCATACGAAAAGGATAAGGAACTCTTTCATCTAATTGGAAATAGTACGTGCGTCAAGTGCTTCAGTTTCATTCTGTTTACGCCATGTTTGGGTGCAAGACTATCAAGGGGAGATGGGACTATGTTTGGCAACTCTTGGAGAAGGGGTTCAGAACCCCCTCCAAAAAAAA
>JAOTRH010000018.1:9989770-10014258 GCA_034768845.1 Heliamphora exappendiculata | reverse complement strand
GGGGGATCATTCTAATCCCACGGGAGTGTTAGGTTGGTTAGTCCTGAGATTATATGAAGTGTTTTTGTACATGAAAAAGTTTAATCCCACTAATATGCCAAACCAAGCAACGTACTATTTATCCTTAGGTTATCCTACTCTCAACCCAACACCCTTCAGTACAAAAAACACTATACTGATAATCAAATCCATAATACTCAAAGTACTAATAATCCGAATACACTAATTATCCAATGAAAATAATCCTTCAACCAAACAAGCCAATAACAATCCTCTTAACCTTCCTAACTACCATAAGCTCCCATCTTGGGGTTATTACTATCCTATCACCAAGTTGGATTTAGGAGTTTTAGGACTATTACTATCTCACTTTTTTGCAATTTCATAATAATCTCACTAAAATTACGTCAAACCGAATAACGTACCATTTATCCTTAGGTTATACTATTTATCTTTAGGCTATCCTATTCTCAAATGCAATCGTTCAAGTGAGATTAAACTTAATAATGTACAAAAATGCCTTTTTAAGAATTTAGTAAAATTCCTAACAAAGTGAGAAGTCGCAATATTGGGCAAATCAATACAAGTAAGAACAACAACAGAGCTACCATCTTCAACACCAGAATTAATCAACAGTAAAACATCAAATTTAGTGTAAACCAGCAAATTTTTTTGTGATCCATATAAAGGCACTTTGACCTTCTTATTATAAGCTTAGCCAATGTTACCATTAATGGCAAGCAAAGGAAACATGGAGCACAAAAAGAAAGGAGAAGAGAAACCAAGAAAAATAGCCAAAAAAGTATAGCTTTAACATATCTACGTTGAAAAAAAAAATATCGTAATGTGCTCAGTACCCTGATAACTCAAGTCCTCTCCCATTGGGATTGAGATAGTCCCTCAGATGAGGTATAAAATGAGTTGAATGGAATTGTCTACCCCAAGTAAAAATGGTAGTCAAACATAGATGCATATAGGACTAGATAGGAATAGTCCTATCCCATTTGATTTATCTCATTACCAAATATGGCCAAGATACCAATAATCCCAGTACACGAATTATCCCATTAAAATAGTCCTCCAGCCAAACAAGAAGTGATTACTTAATGCTATTGTTTATGAGTGTAATGATGACTTGATGAATTAGGATGCCCTAGAGCTAACTTATGTCATGCCACTGCATTACTCCATGATGATTTACTAACTAGATTAGATAAATGATTTTCAAACCTTAGGAATAAGAAGATAAAGATTAAAACTATCACACACACATATGGTGTTTAGATGTGCAATTTAAAAGACATGGTAAAAGTTTCTTAAACCATTTGCTAAGCAAGACAAAGGTTACTGCACAATGTATACAGCCAATAGTTAAGAATGGTGGTAATGAAAGCAAGTTTCTAAAGCTGACTGAGGTTATTCAATTTATGTAGAATTTTCAAGTTTTGCAGCTCATACTGAATAATTTCCAAGAACAAGGATAGACGAAAAACCAATTTAGACCAATATCTTCACAATTTTTATCTCAAGGCCACAGGCCATTTTTGGGTATACATCCGACAAACAACAAATTAAATTGAACTTTCTGAAAACCCATTGAATGTGAAGTATTTAAATAATTAAAAGTATGTATTGAACTATTGATGAATTGAATTGGACTAGTGAATATAGGTCGGTAACCTTTAATATAATAGGCGTAATCATGGCCAGCCGAATGGGGATCATATAGTTTCCACCACGAATTTGATCTTATTTATGCGCAACTTCAAGTGAGAAGATTAAGTTGGTGACTTATGAGAATTAAAAGGAGTTTTGAAGGTAGCATTGGGCATTTGAAGTTAAAGAAATGCTACTCTCCAATTGGGAATCACAATTCTACTGTTGAATTTTACATTTCTGGGATCACACAACAGCTACCAAAAGTACTTTCAGCCCATTATATGATTGTTCATCAGAGTGGTAGCAATGATGTTGTTTTCTTCTCTTTTTCTTTTTTTGCAAGATATTGTTTCCATTGTTCAATAACTGTCTTGAACAAGTGTTTGATTAAGTTGTAAACTTATAGTTTCAAGTAGTAGAATTTGTTTTTGTTGATTTAGAATCATAAGTAAAAAGTTTCAAGCACGTTTGTTTGTACTTTGGATATTCCTAACTTTTTGTTGAGCTATAAATTAAAAGCTTGGTGAGTCAAACGGAAACCATTTTATTTTGAGATATTGTAGGAAATGGGACCATCTTCAACATGGAAGATAACTGCTAAATCCACCCTCATTTGCTATTGACATCTTCATACTTCTTTATCCAAAGTATGGCATCCATGTCCTCAAATTGACAAGGTACAAAGTTCAACCGCAGAATTAGAGCCTAATGTGGCATATGGAGAATGTAGGAAAGTACACCTAGTGACCCCCAGCGGACTCCTCCATCCACTGAATCCCCTGGCCTACCTTAATCCCGAGGAAATAAAACTATCCAAAAGAATAGAATTGGGAAATAACACTGATGGATGCATTGAACTGTAAGTGCCAGTATATGCATATCTGCTCATGAATAAAATGATTACGGAAGGTTGTAGGTGTCTAATATTTATCAAAGAATATGAACTAAAGCTTTGCAACTGTTAAACTAGTATAAAATCTGAAATATGGTCAAGGAACGTATATCTTGGAATGAATAGTTTATTGAATTTGAGCACTTTTAACAAGAATTGGCAACTCATCTACAAGCCAAAGGTTCTAACTTTCCTTTCAAGAGTCACTTTGAAACTCATTGCAAAAGACGAGAACTTCCCTCCCAAAAGGTGATGTGTACTTATATATATTTGTGTGTGTGTGTGTGTATATATATATAGAGAGAGAGAGAGATAACTACACTATAACTGGAACTAGTAATCACATGAAAGCTTATTTCAATTTATACTGATTTTTTATCTGAAGAATCTTCTGCTGAAAATTACATGAAATATGTTTGCCAAAAGAGAACTTTTGGGTTGGGGATGCACATGAACTTGGTTGTATGGATCAATAGTCAGGATAGGACGAGTGTTCCATTTTGAAGAACACCACAAGAAGTTTGCAACCGTTGCTCTGAAGAATGAACTCACAACAGGTATATTTGCATTAGCATGTTGCATTGAGTTTTAGGACACTGATTTTATATGGACAAACTAGACCAATTTAAACTATCTCAATCCTCTACGATTTTTGAAACTTTTGTGAAAAACAGGACTGAGAAGAAAATAGCTAGAAGCCCACTAGATGGGCGCTCAAGCAGAGCACTCAATTTCTGGAAAAGTCTAGAAGCCCCCGCTATCTAAGAGCGATTGAGCAGATGGTAACATATATGTTCTGGAAACGTCCAGAGCCCCGCATTCGAAGAAGGCTTGAGTAGGGTTGCACGTGTTTCTATAGTCTGATGGTAAAGGGTTACTCAAAGCACACTCGAAGAACGCTCAAGTGGCACATAATATATTTGGAATTCATGCCACGTGTATTCTAAATGAATTATAAATATCCATAGGTTTAGAATTCTAATACTTTTTAGACTTGAAATGGGAAACCTGTTGCCTCTCTGAAGACCAAAGAGCAGTCAGAAACCTTTGCTTTATCAAATGCCAGAAAAGAGCCCTAAACGTCTAACACACTTTTCTAGATTGGTTTCTTTTGGGGAACAAAAAAACCCACACATGAGCAGAGGGTGATTGTGACCATGCTCAGAACAATTCAATCAAGAGTTGCCTGAAGGTTTTAAGGTTCTAGAGGCATCAGTGTGTCGGAGAACGAATGGGATTCGCAGTAAACGTCAAAGAGCAAAGGTTAATCAGGTTTGGGCTATAAGTCCTTTATTTTCTTGAATTTGTATTAAAACTCATCATATTAGTGGATTGTTATGCCCAAGAGGGCACCACCAAATGATGTAGATGCACCTACATTGTTGGACTTTGGTTTAATCAGCTAAATATCACTAAAGCTTGGCTTATTCATCTCCCTGGAGACACAGACTTGTCTGCCTCCACTATTTCAATGTTTGTAGTTTCTCGACTCTTGAAACATTCTGTTTCAAGAAAAGAATATTCTTGCTAGAAATAAAGAGGTTTATGGATGACATTCACATAGTGAATACTCAAATGGTCAAAAAATACTCCCAGATCTGCAAGTGGTGGCATGGACAAAGAGAAGGAGTTATGGAGAACTCCCACCCAGAGGCCATGCAAGTCCTTCTAGCATGCCACAAATGATCTATGAGAAAGAAGAATCTACTTATAGAATAAAGACTTTTAAGCAAATGTGGAGAATAAATCCAAAATCATTCTATCTAGATTCATTAATTAAATGTGCAGAGATAACCTAATTACCTAAAGGTACTCACTGGAAACCGATTTCAAGAGTCTTGTCAGAAGTATGTGAGTCTCTCTTCATTGACAATGTCCTTTTTCTATGGAATACAGTGGAAAAAATTTTTAGAGCAATCAAAACAAACACTTGCTTGTACTGCAGAAGTAGCCTCAAATTCGAGTCTAAAGACCTTGTTGTAACTTCAATAGTATTCAACTCACAATCACAGACTAATAAGGATCAAAAGTAAAACGATTCTTCAGGAAAATTGGGAGTAACAGGCACAGTAAGTCAACATCACCCATTCCTGGACTGGGACTTTATGTAATTTATTTGCAACTATTTATATCCAGCACCAAATGCCAGCTATGAGAGCAAACTAGTAGTGGAAATTTACAAACTGGAACTGCCACATACAAAACTTAGTCATTGGAGCAAAGAAATAAACCTGTAGCAACATACTCAGGGGCAGCATAACCATGAGTGCCCATGACTTGAGTAGATACATGAGTCTGATCCCCAGTGGGGCCAGCTTTTGCCAATCCAAAGTCCGAAAGTTTTGCATTAAATTCCTGCATTAAGCAAAGAAGCACAATAAAGTAATGGAATGCTACTTAAGCGAACTCGAAGTCTCCAGCCCAAGTATGACTGGAGAGATGCAAAGAGCGATGAGTTCAGCGGCTCAAGTTCTATGGTTTTCAGAAGTTACAGCATGCCAAATCTGGTTTGACTTAAATCAAAAGAATATAATGCGAGAGGAAAAACACTATTAGAGCTTTGGGAACTTTAACTAATTAACATTTGGCAGGTGCTAAAATCATGTGGACCAAGCCTATAAACTAACAAAGCTAAAGCAGAGCATATGTTTTCATTCCACATACCGAGTCTAGCAGAATATTAGAAGCTTTAAAATCACGGTATATAACTTGTGATTCAGAGCCATGAAGAAAAGAGAGCCCTTGAGCAGCACCTATGGCAACTTTAACCCTTGTTTCCCATGGAAGAGGTTGTGCACTCCCTGAAAATAAGGCATCGTTTCCAAATTAGTTATCACAGTAGCATTTGATATGCAAGGTTAGGACCAAAAATTGTCATTTATAGCTTATTGTTAGGCTCAGAAAATGGTTGCCAAAAACTGGCTTATGAGCATTTATCCTGGTGGCTAATAAAGTTTGCTTCAAATAATTTTTTAGAGGAAGATTTAAAAATTATTAAAACTTTAACTAACTTTTAAATAGATGATTCTCCAAGCTCCCTCTGGGCATGAACTCATAAACCAGTAACCGGTTGTCACCTTCCAAGCAGTAGCCAATAAGTTTGACCAGATTTGGATGATGAAGTTGGCCAAGATAATTAACTTCGGACTGCAATCAACTAGACGTGAGTACACGAATGAAGTCCTAAAATTATTAGAGCGTAAGTGGTTTACGAAAGAAACCCACCAGCCATTCTTTATGACCCTGGAAGCCTTGGGGTTTAAGCTTCTTCACAGCAACTACGGTTCCAGATCCAGGCCTTGCGGCAGTAAGAGTCAGCTCATCGAGCCATCCTTTGTAAACATATCCAAACCCTCCTTCTCCAAGAAGACTGTCAGAACGGAAGTTTCTCGTAGCACTCTTAAGCTCACTAAAGGATAGGGCTTTCACATGGGGTGATGACAATATCTCACCCTCGGATCTTGGACTTGGCATTTTCCCATTTCTACTCTTTTCACGGAATGGACAGACGGTCAAAATTGGAGGTGGCTTGTCTGGATATTTTGGGTTCTCTGGAAGAGAAAAAAGACAATGCAATAGTATAGAAGTGGAAACTGGCAAGTACTAATATTAAAGAACTGATTTCAGCTCACAGTTGAATACTAATCGGTCTTAACTCAAAGGACAGCAGGCTATCTACCAGAAACACAAAAATATTTAAGACTAAACAGAGTCCTCTCCAAAAAAGTTTAAATGTGATATGCTATAGCATAAGAATAGGCCCATGTCAGTTTGATTCTTGGCATGATAGCCACTTGTCAACCAAGCACCCTTCTCCATGATTTATTACTGAGAACATAAGAACCTATCCAATGTAATGAGATGGTGTACATCTTTAGCACTTGTTTCCACAAGCAGCATAACCTAACCAAGGGAAAAGAGGTCCCAATGATTTCAATAAGAAGTTTAAATCAAAATATGCTGATTTCAAGTACTAGAAATTAAAATGCTGCTGCTTTCCCTTTTTCTCTTCTTCGCTCTTTTGTTGCAATATTTATATTCATGCATGGTAATTTTAATGTCTCAAGATTTCTCTATGGAAATTTCATAAAGTTATTCTTTCAGCAGTTGAATATGAACCACTTAGATCCGTCTGATAATTATTAGATCTTACACCATTAAGGAAGCTACCATGGACAGTCGGAATTTAACTAAGCATAATAATTCTATTTTTGAATAATTTGTAGGCATGCAAATTGCAACATAATTTGAACTCGGGGCGTAATATTTAATACCAGAAATTGAGACCACATATTCTATCGAAAAACACGTTTTACTTAATCCGAATCTGCAGTGAAAACAACAGTGCAACCTACGTATGTGAAGAATTTCTAATAGTCCTGCTCACAATATTCAAAATTAAATCTCATTGCGTTATCTAACAAATAAACATATCCAAGTATAAAAATTGGTAATGTTGAACAGGGGTGGCAAAGATATCACATTATTTAGTGACAACCGTGATCCTTTCGCAGTATCAAGAATATTTGCACCTTCTCAATATCAAGGGTTGCAGATGAAATATGAGGGGAGGGACCACAAATCATGAAGCGGTTACAGCCCAACAACCTTCTTAGATTACATATAAGACTGACTTCATTCTAGCATTACCATACTAGTTTTACTAGAGGAGTTCCAGTGGATTTGATGTAATCGAAACTTCTTTGGAATTCTAGAAGTCGCTCTAGTAAGGAAAGATTGCCAGTTATTGAGCTCGAATAGCATTACCATCCTAATTTTACTAGATGAGTTCCAGCGAATTTATGTTATCGAAATTTCCTGGGCTTCTAGAAGTCACTCTAGTAAGGAAAGACTACCAATTATTGAGCTTGAATACTATTTATAACTAGTCAGTGCAATATCACAAGTATAATATACAAGTCTAAACATTTTTGGATAATAAAATATATGCACATATGAATTAATAACTAGAATTACACCTTCCAAGCTTCCCAAGACATGGTTATTAAGCTTCCTTTTTAAAAAAAAAATGTCAGCACAAGGACATTTAACTTATTACTTAACGGGTTGAGATATAGAAGAATCAAATTGAGCCCGTATTTCATTAGCAAACCCTAAAAATCAAGTGCCGTGTCTCTTTCAATCTCATAGTTGAATAAGATTTTTTTCCATTTTTTTGGGTCCACAATGCATTCAAATCTAATTAAAATAAGTCTATTAATTAAAATGGAGAAAACAAGTCAAAAAAGGAGAAAGAAAAGGGGGCAGACAATATGTAACCAAAACTATCATTTAAATTGGCAAAAGAACCTAATGGTCATTAACAGCAAATGAAGTAATCATATCAACAGATGACAGCCCGCAAGAAAACACCGCAAAGGCCACTTACACTCTGTATATTTGTAATTCTAAGTCTTACAATGGTAACAAAGCACAACAACAATGTTATGTGGTATCATTCTCAAATTTCTCATATCATGCCTGCCAATCACCCCATGCCAACAAGGCACAAGCAGCACATAATCAAAAAGGACTTGGGTTTCCTTATTATTGAATTGTTAGTCACCAACTCATCTAAAATCGTAAAATGTTACGGAGAGGGATAACTTTTCTACTTATATCCTCAATGCACCCCCCTCACGTATAGCTTGACTCTCCTCCATAAGTCGGCCAAACATGAATAAATATTTTTAAATTATCTGGCGGACAGTGAGACTTGAATGCAAACTTTATTGCATGTTCTGATACCATATTAAATTTCTAGTCACCAACTCATTTAAAAACAAATAAATTTATTATTTATATCCTCAATGGTTATTATTTGGAAGCAATACAACCAACCAAAATCATCAGCGAATGACAGAAGTCATGATGATGGTAACCAATGCGAGCATCGTACCAGTCAGTTAATATGCCACATATGTTTCGTTCATAGCATGCACATCAATTAAAACTATAAGTTGTTACAAAGAAGTCATTGCAACTCAAGTTTTAAAAATATAAAATGAGGGATAAAAAACCTTCTCATCCACATATTACCCAAAAAACCTCTTCCCCACCATGCAATCGCATGCCTCCCCCCTCGCAGAGAGAGAGAGAGAGAGAGAGAGAGAGAGAGAGGACTACAACAAAAGAAATTAGTTTTAAAAAATCTGTATGTCCTTCAAAGTTCCTCATGTGAATAAATATTAATAAGATACATCCATACCATCTACCAATCAAAACTCTCATTGAGGCAATCAGAATCTAGCATATAACCAGAAAGAATCTGAAAAGACTGAAAAGAAATCACCATAACATAATAACGATTATTCACCAAAGACGACTAAGTCTCCTAACTTCCCATAGATATGCAACACCAATTCAGAATCATCTTTTAGATACACACCAAAACAATTGTACCAAACACTTCGACGAAAGTAATGATTCAGTAAAGGAAGCTACCTTTCAAGAACTTTGAAGAGTGAACATCCAAGAACCAGGATGAAGTTTACATACACGTACACAAACACACAAATACACCCGCACAAACACATATATAGGTCATAATACCTTTTACATGTTAAACATATCAAATCATGCACAATATGATATCAACTATCCTTGAAGCTACTTTGACAATGAAGAATGTGCAGCAGTACATAATCCCCATTAATTTCATAATTGCAGCATGTAACACTAATTTAATCCCCACTAAACTCAAAATTGCAGCTTTGCCTCTGCAAAACACTACCCAACCTATCTCATCAAATCTCAATTGATGTAGTACACATTTGTATAAGAAAGAAAAGGGGATAAGAACTTGGGTTCGTTGATTCGAGAACAAAAACCGGGAACAAGAACATTCTCTGATCCGTTGATTCAGAAGAATACTGGAATTAAAGCAACAAAGAGAAGGTTTAGCGCTAAATCAATTTTTGTTGATTCGCATTAATCACTAAAAATTGATTTAGCCCCAAGGCTTACAGCTTTATTTATGATAGAAGACAACCCTAACCCAAAGTTGAATAGGAAATGGTCAACCAACGCAGTGTCCATGAAATCAAACCTAAAATAAAGAAAACTCAAAAATTACCAAACAAGATAAATTTAATAGGGCTGTCCAAAAAATAATAAAACTGAAGAACCAGTCCAAACCGGTCCGAACCATGCAGATTGGTTTGGTTTTGTATTGAATCAGTTTGGTTCCGATTCCAAAAATATATAAACCGTAGACTACGGATCAATTCACGGATTTAAATCCATAGTTTCAATTCCGAATCGAACCAAAGTTTTTACTTTAATAAATATATATATATAGCATATATTTATATATAGCATATATTGGTTCCCCATCATAGTTACTATAGGCTAATTATTCTAAAATAAATACCCCAACACACACACACACACACACACACACATATATATATATATATATATATGTATATATATATATTGGATCGGTTTTATATTGAATGAGTTTGAATTTTAATGTTGAATATTAAAATCTATTTGCTTTTGCTGAGTTTTAATGCGATTTTTGCTAAATTTTAGCACTTTATACAAGAACATTGTATATTAGTAAAACCATAGTTTTGAATTGGGACCAAACCGTTAATAATAGGTTCGGTTTCACATATCACGCAGTTTGGTTTAGTCCTGAAATTATTGGAACCGTAGAGACTGGTTTAGTTCTTGGATTTATGCAAAACCGGTCCAAACCGGACCATGTACACCCCTAAAATTTAAGATAAACTCAATTTTGATTACTAGAAACACATAAAAACGTGCCAAAACAGGCCGCATTAAAAAAAAACTTCCTATAGAAATTTGTTACCAAAACTAATGTTTTCTAAAATGTTGTCTACATTATCAATGCTGCCAGAAGACTATGAGAATCCCAATGAACGCTTTTGTGTTGTGAGTGTTCGGTGGGGTTTTGGTGTCTTCAAACTTTTCTCATCAATATGCATAGTTGTAAATATATAATACCACCAAAGCTATGTATGCATTCAACCTACATCTTCATGTTCTCTATTGTACTTCAAAAGGGTTGGGTGACTACATGAAAGAAGTGACCAATTTTATAAACATAGTTCTTTTATTTGCTAACAAGGGCAACCTTCTATTGAATCGAATAAAGCACTTTCCTGGCCTTACCAAATTCTTATATTGTGACTCTATGGTCAATGAGCTTATGAGAATGAGATGGAATAATGACTCCCACAACCCTTAAGAATATTTTCCTTCGCAATATGCACATTATCTATTAAACCAATCCCAAGCTCGAATAGTCGTAATCAAGTTCTCAATCACTTTTTCCCATCATTTACTACTAAAACTCTTGAATCACTAGTTGTACCTATTCATAAACGATCTATCTCACATCTATTGTCATGATCATTCCAACGGTTGAAATTCCACCTCAAGTTCCAACTTTTCCTGGCAATCGCAAGGATTCGAAGGAAACTAAGGGCTCGATTGTTACTTTGAATAGAATTGGATAGGATAGAAGGGATAAGTAATACGGTGGATGCCACATGTTTTTTAAAATACCAGGGATTTATGAAATAGATTGTGTGTACAGTGAGAAATTTAGTATAAAAGAAAATAATCTGGAGCCTAGTACTAATAATACCATGGGAGATTGGTATTATTAATACCATGAATGAGGGATTAATAATCCCTCATCCATCAGACAAATAATCTCAATTCCATAATACAAAAGCGAGATTATTTATACCATGACACAAAAAATGAAATGGTGGGCTCCTCATGTTTTTTAATCCAATCTGGTCTCTCCTTGGCCCTCAATCCAAACATGCCCTTAGAGTATGCATATATGATGCAGCACGTGGAGGTACAAGAACTAGAAAAAAGATAGCGCAAAAGGGTCACAACTCACAACCTAACACAAGGTTATAACCTAAACTCAAATTCTCATTCATAAACTCTGACTAATACATTAGGAAGGTCTCTTATTATAGGTCTAAAACCTTAATTTTAAAAAGGAAACTAAAATCTTAAATGAAATGGAAATAAAATAAAATCCTAATTTAAAGATAATCAAAATAATTAGAATCCTAAACTAAAGAAAAAATAAAATCCTACGTAAAAGATAATTAAAATAAAATTAGTTATTAAATAATTAAAATAAAAATGCAAACGAGGCCTAATGTTTGGCATTAATATGCCTTGTTTTACTATTCAGTTGAAATTTCCCCTTAAAGAGAACTAATAATATTCTACAATTCTATGGAGTATAAAGATAGTAGCGAATGCTTTTAACAAGAATACAAGAAAATAGCAATTTGATAAACATTTACTAGAGTGATGTGTTTTGTACAAGAAAGCTTTCATAGAATGAGAAATAAATAATAAAAAAAGGCAAAGAAAAAAAAAACACAAAACGCCTCCTTAAAGGAAATCGAAGATTTCCATCCAAATATTTGTTGCACCAAAACAACTAGCAGTGGCAGAACCACCAAAGGCCACCCAAGGGGGCACGTGCTCCCATCAACTTTTTATACACATATTTACTGATATTTTTAAAGAAAATTTTAAAATATACCATTAAAAAATTATATTAATGCCCATCCTAATTATGAAAGGATTTATAATTTTTAATTCTCAAATAAAAAATTTGCAATCGGTGACTTTAAAATACCGATTTATAAAGGCTGTTCAATCATATTTGAGTAATTTAGTTTTGATATAAGTGGTTTATGTGTTGAATATCATGACTATGCTAAACTAAAATTTTTAATTTATTATTATTTCTTTTACTAAAATTAATATTTTTGATTTATGCTAACTAAAATGCTAAAAAATTTAAAATTTCAATGATTCACTATATTTTGAGTTTTGAATTTCTAATTTTGTAGAGTTAGAGGCTTAGAGCATTGATTTTCTTTATTTTTATTTGGGATAATTACACTTACCTCCCATGAGATTTAAGCTTGTTATAGGGACCTCCCATGTGGTCTCTGAAATTACACTAACATACTCTGAGATTTAATTTTTAACATCAATTGCATCCAACCGTTACATTTTTGAACAAATTTTTATGATCCAATCCATTCATTACGTAAAACTCGTCGAGTTTGTTTAGCATGTGAAAATTTAGATTCATCCGATATCTATAGTTAAATGATTGAATAAGATCTCCTAATAAATAAATAAATAAAAATTATTCAATCACTTAGCTACAGATATCGGATGAATCTAAATTTTCACGTGCTAAACAAACTCGACGAGTTCTACGTAATGAACGGATTGAATTATAAAAATTTGTTCAAAAATGTAACGGTTGGGTGCAATTGGGTGCAATTAATGTTAAAAATTAAATCTCATAGGAGGTTAGTGTAATTTCATAAACCACATGGGAGGTCCCTGTAATAAGCTTAAATCTCATGGGAGATAAGTGTAATTATCCCTTTTTATTTTAAACAATCATGGAGAAACACTTCAGAAAAGTCGTAGTTAGATATGTCTTAATCTAAAAAAAGATAATGGCAATTAATTCTTAAAACCTAGCTTTAATTACAGTTAGAAATTCCTTAATCTAAATTTATAAATGAGAATTGGTTCTCAAAATCTAGCTTTAGGCTAGGTTTTTGTATTCTTTTTAATTTTAAGCCAAATAAGTAGAAAGCTCGTTTGGTTAAAATGTGTCTTTAAGCTAGTAGTATAAAGATGAAAGATGGCTTTTTCAACGTTGACTTTTTGGGATTTTAAGTAAAACGATCAAAAATGGACTTTTTAGACACTAACCAAATGAAGCCAAAGTTAAAAAAACAATTAGTGCCCTTTTGGATTAAATTCTTAACTCTTCCACTAATAACCGGTATGGAACAAGTCAATCAAGTTATTGGGAAGGACGGGATATCATGGAATTAATTATCACAATTGTGGTCAATGACACTAGTAAGCTATCATTACTCAAATAGTATTGGTCAATACAAAAACACATTTGATAATTGTTGGATAGCTTGATATACCTTATTAAGTCTATTTCCTAACAGCTTAACCTTTTGGAACAATTAGTGACTTAAGCATAGTATGAAAACTCTGGTTCCACGAGATCTTTGGTTCAAATCCCGCGATATGTACTTGTGTCC
Source organism: Heliamphora exappendiculata (assembly GCA_034768845.1). Taxonomy (NCBI): domain Eukaryota; kingdom Viridiplantae; phylum Streptophyta; class Magnoliopsida; order Ericales; family Sarraceniaceae; genus Heliamphora; species Heliamphora exappendiculata. The sequence goes on along the minus strand of JAOTRH010000018.1, from coordinate 10,000,605 downwards.
TTGTTATATTTGTTAGCGTGCACAATATTCTGTGTGTTGGTACGCTTGTTCAGTTCAATTTATTCACCTCTCTACGTGCGAGACAAAGTTACACGTAAGAGAGAGTGTTGGATAGCTTGATATATATTGTTTGACTCATTTCCTAATAACTTAAACTTTGAAACAATTAGTGACTTAACAATAACTAAAATCATGACATTTTCTCTTTTCACCCTCAAGTCCCAAAAAAACTAGCAAATGCACAGTTTTTCATCCTTTTTGCCACATTTTAATTGTGTAATATTTTTAATTAATTATCTTTCTTTACACCGTGCACTCAATTTTCCAACCAACATCATACATCATTGGTCTTTTCACAGGTTTCCATAAATAGAATGCAACTCAAATAAACACAACAAAAAAATTTAAGACAATTAAGCATCCATTTAGGAAGGTGTAATATTGTACACTAAAGAGGTGGCAAAAAGGATGATCTTTATTGTACACTAAAGATGTGACAAGATTTAAGACAATTATGGACTCACGAACTCCTAATTTAAAACTTAAGCTTTGGTTTTTGTTTGACCTTCATGTTGTTTTTATGATTAAAAATAATATGAAAAACTGACAAAACACATACAAAACCAGTAATCATGTATATATTATTTATGTAATTTGATACAGTGTAATATCCTACCTTCGACAAATAGAATTAGATATTCTATCTCAAACAGGCTCAAAATTTAGTAAAGCAGGCTAAAAGGGTAAAAATTAACTTATAAATAGATTTCCAAGTTTTGAGAAGACTAGGGAAATTGAATGACATGAAGTTTAAAGTGTAACGGCCATTAACCATCATAAAGAGTATGATAGCTAATCCAAATTAAAGTCAAAATTTTTTGTTCACGTGGATTGATAAGCTCATACCACAAATGGCGCTTATTAGTACCATTGTGAAATAATGTCTCTTCTTTTTATAGGTACAAGGAACCATATAAATAAGGCATAAAGAGAACGCCACCGGTATAAATAAAAAAAAAGCCATCGGCAAAAAGGTTCTATACACTTCCCTGTGCATCAAAACACTCCACGAAGTCTAAAAATTAGGCAAGAGAAGGATTACGAAACAATGTCACACGATATTAATTACTATTTAAAACTAAGGCACAACTAACCATAAAAATATATTTGAAGCATAGTGCATTGCTGAAACAAAAGCCACTTAATTGACTCTAAATTCATTAATAAACTCGTTAGCTAATGCAGCTTTCTCGATTGATTTCAATATGGAAGTACTATCCATCATACGTACTATAATTTTGCCCAATTCATTGCATGGCCACTAATAAGTTAGACCTACACAGTCTGTAGCTCAATTGTGTAATTGGAAGTTGCCAACATCATCTCAGGTACAAAAACTATCCTTTATCAACATTTTAGGTCTCTGTGTCAATAAATAAGTTCGGAAATTATAAGAGAATGATGGGGCAAAATGGAAATTATTGACTTATACACTGTTTGTTGGTGTTGGGAAGGCATTCATGAGCCATTAGAGTAAAAAATTATCCATAGTTGTGGGTTTGATTAACAATATATAATTGGAGAAGTTTAGGTTCCCATCTCCCTTATTCATGCTCTTCTTTTCCTTTTCAACTCTTTCTCCATAAGCATCTTATTTAGATTTGAATCTACATTGCATTTGCATAAATATATGTATGCTTAAGAGGAAAGAATAATAAAGAACAAACAACAATAAAGAAACAACAACAATAAACGCATTCATAACAAAGTAACAAAATTTCATTTCGTTGCCATCAAAATGGTTGAAATGTTTTGTTTCCTAGGAAACCAAAACAAAACATCAGTGGAATATCAAAATTCTAATATTTCCACTGAAACACACTGAAACAATGACTTATTTTGATGTTTATTAAGAGAGATCTTTGATGACGCAAAAAAAAAAACCTAAACTTATTAGGAATTTGAGAAATTAAGTAGAGAAATAGCAAGAAGAGAATAAAAAAAATCATGATTAAATTACTTATTCTTTTTCTTTATTACCGCAAATTACTCTTTTTAAAAAGATTGTTAACAATATTTTTTGTTTCCTTATAATCTCAACCACTATTACTATAATTTTTAGGGTATGTTGCTTTAAATCATTGCTTGCTTTAGTTCTTCAATTGATAAATTTTTAGGACAAATGATGTGACTTTGGCTAATTAGTACTTTAGCTTAAAAATAATTATTATTTTATAAATATTTTAAAAAATTGAAACCAAAAGTTTTTAAAAAAAATACAAATCAAGCACATTTTGGGACTTTTTTCAAAATCTGTTCAAAAAAAAATATCTTAATTTTTTCACTTCAAAAAGCACGAACGAGCATACTCTTATTTTTAGTTGCTTTTTAATCCCTACATGATTGTGTATAAATTATATATTTTGACATTTGTTTTTATTTTCTAAAGCATTTGGTATTATCACTAATTAAATTCTAGTGTTGTTTTTTTACAACCCAATGCCCTAAAATGAACATATAGACTCTAAACATGTCAAATTATTGATTTACCGACCTTAGAAATGCATGTAAATACCCTTTACTTTATGTTTCCAAAGGTTCTCATGTTCCTAATTTTTCTTGATTTCCATCATGTTTCCAAAACTTTTTTGAATCAGTTCAGCTTTCGAGCCGACCAAAACAAAAGTTTGATCCTTGTCCCAATGCAACACTTCACACATCTATAATGCATTCTTTAAGACAATGAAAATGCTGGCGTTCCTATTTTTCATTTATACAAATCCCCCTAAAGATCTAGTTCTTCCATTCATATGTTGTCTACTATCATTATAACTTACAATCATAGTTGTCAAACCGTGATTTGAGTCATGAATCGAAATCTTTAACTTTACGAATCCTGAATCGAATCGAATAAAAAATTGTAAGATTTGCCATAAACTATAAATATAATGTTATACACTTCATAGTATGAAGTAAAATAAATATACCTAATATTAACACACTCATACAATAAGAATATGATTACATAATTTAATTAGAAAGATATTTACCTTTATCACAAGAGATTTTGGCTCAAATCTTACCGATTATAAGATTTCTTAAAAATCATAGTTTATTATTTTTTGAAATTCATAAAATGGACCAAAAAGTATCCAAGAGAATAAAATAACGAGGGAGAGAGAGAGAGAGAGATTGAGATTGAGTGAAAACCCTTTATATTAAATATAAGACTTTCAAACATGTCTTGTGTGCTTATAGCTAATAAAAAATATTGTGTAATTATTGAGTCTACCTGATCCAATACATATCATATTAAATTATGAATGTTTTTACCAAAATAAAATATAAATTTATTGTAAGTGTTATTGTCATCTTTTAAATACTTGAAAATTTAAATTTTGACATTTTCACATAAATCGGATTGCCTTATTCTTATTATATTCTCTAATTACCATATAAGCAATAAATTATGCATGATTATATTTTATTTTTAAAATAAACACACTAAGTTGTATTATAGTATTTTCAAAGTAAAACGAAAGTGATAAGTAGAAGTTTAAGACTTATTGGATATAATAATTTTTAGAATCACATGAATTGTAAATAATGAATTGACTTATGAATCAAACCATGAATCGTAAGATTCATCACGATTCTATAAGAAAATAGATTCACTCATAGATTCGTATCAAGTCACCAAAATAAAATATAAATTTATTGTAAGTGTTATTGTCATCTTTTAAATACTTGAAAAATTATATTTTTACATTTTCACATAAATCAGATTGCCTTATTCTTATTATATTCTCTAATTATCATATAAGCAATAAATTATGCATGATTATATTTTATTTTTAAAATAAACACGCTAAATTTTAGTATAGTATTTTCAAAGTAAAACGAAAGTGGTAAGTAGAAGTTCAAGACTTGTTGAATATAATAATTTTTAAAATCACATGAATTGTAAATAATAAATCGACATATGAATCAAACCATGAATCGTAAGATTCATCATGATTCTATAAGAAAATAGATTCACTTATAGATTCGTATCAGTTCACACAAGAATCGTGAATCGAATTGTAAACTGAATCGTGAATCATAAGATTCTGATAACTTTCTTACAATAATATTACTATAGTGACAACTATCGTGACCCATACAAGGTAGCACTTCATGGCCACATTTCCAATTGACTGCTATGCATCTACAAATTTTTACATTTTATGAGAACCAGCTTGCTTTGAGTTTGGGAGGCCTTAAGCCCTTAACCCTTGTGACAACCTAACCTTTGACTTTTCCAAATTCCAATTAGAGCCATCCAAGTCCTAGGAATAAGGCAAGGTATTGCAAATCCTTGATCCCTAATGCAAATTGGATGCCGCACATCACTCACATAAGCAAACAAGCTTTGAATTTTAGTGGGAAGTTATCCCTTAACATCAGTCATTCATTTGACATCCACTGAGTTTCAACAGGCTAGCAAGGTAGCAGGCTAGCAAGGTAGCATCTTGTATATTTCTTTTACTCAATTTAAATCAATATTGATTCTACATAGTTATATTTTCCACGTTAAAAGTAATAATACCTAATTTATTGAAAACATAAATAATTAATATTACTTCCCTCTAACAACTTCATGGTTCTAGATGAGTTAATGGTCCACAATTTAACACGGTACTAGAGTTCAAACACCGTCCACCAAATAATTACAATACTTGCACATATTTGGTTTGCTTATGGAGAAAAGCACAGAAACGTGACGGGATTTGAAGAGAATATAAATAACAAAGTTACTCCCTCTCTTAGACAACTTAAATTTCTTGGTGAGTTCAAAAGAGTTCTATAATTTCTGGCATAGCTTCAAAGAGATATAGCTATCTATTTATATTAACAATGTAGGATTACAGAAAAGGAAAAAAATAAATTTTAAAATTAAGCTACAATCAAAGAGATCCTAATTTCCTATTGAATTCAATACTCCCCTTAAAGCTGGAGCAAAGACATCACTCAAACCCGGCTTGACAATTGATAACGTGAGCAAAGAAGTTCCCACAGACTTGTGAACATATCCGCAATCTAATCGGATGAAAAGACAAAGGAGAAAGTCAAAGTGCCTGCTAAAACTTTTTTCCGAATAAAGTGAATGTTCAGCTCTATATGCTTAGTCCGTTCATGAAAAACTGAATCAAAAGCAAGCACAATGACAGATTTGTTGTCCCAAAATAATCGAGATGATTCTCTTTCCTCAAAGCCTAGCTTGGTAAGAAGAGATCGACAGCAAAGTATTTCACAAATTCTAAACCCTAACCCAAATACTTGGGCCTCAATCGAATATCTTAAGACAACCGTCTGCTTCTTCTTTTTTCATGATATAAGATGACGATGACAGAAAAAACAAAAGCCAGATGTGAATCATTGGTAAGTTTTAGACTCAAATCAATTAGGGTCGGTTATATGAATATTTTTACGCCATTCTACTCTGTTAAGAGCCATATCTTCAGTTATTTTTAATAGGTTCATATCTTTTCTTAATACAGCATCCCATGTCAATTTATGTCTACCCCTCCCCCTTCTATTTTCATTATTCATGATTTTATCGCTTTTTCTAACTACTGCATTAACTGGTCTATGCTGTATGTGTCCAAACCACCTTAATCTATTTTCTCTCAACTTATCTTCAATTGGTGCAACCCCTACCATGTCTTTTCTTAATATAGCATCCCATATCAATTTAGGTCTACCCCTCTCCCTTAAGTTTTCATTGCTCATGATCTCGTCGCTTTTCCTAACTACTGCATCAACTGCTCTACGTTGTATGTGTCCAAACCACCTTAATGTATTTTCTCTCAACTTGTCCTTAATTGGTATAATCCCTACCATTTCACGAATCTTTTCATTCCTAATTTTATCTTTTCTCGTCTTACCACACATTCACCTTAACATTCGCATCTCCGCAACACTCATCTTATTTATGCGATCTTTTTTAGCAGTCCAACATCCTGTTCCATATAAAATCGCTAGTCTAATAACTATCATATAAGATTTTTCTTTAAACCTTGTAGCTATCCGTCGATCACATAAAACTCCGAAAGCACTCCTCCACTTGAGCCAACCAACTTTAATTCTATGAGTTACATCATTTGCAATCTCTCCATTTTTTTTAATAATCGAATCTAGATAACGAAAATATTTTCTAAGGTATCTCTTAGTTATGAGTATTTACTTTTCACCATTTATACTCTTATTACTACTAAAATTGTATTTCATATATTCAGTTTTGATTCTACTTATTCGAAACTCTTTTGATTCCAAAGCTTCCCTCCATATTTCTAGCTTAGCGTTAACTCTACTCGTAATCTCATCCACTAAAACAATATCATCACCAAACAACATACATCATGGGACCTCATCCTGAATATGTTTAGTCAATTCACCCATGAGCACTACTACCGAAAAATTCCGGTAGCCTCAAACATGTATTTATAGCAAAAGAAAGGAGTTACCACATAAGTAAATCAGAAACGAGGGGTTGATCGAACTAAAGAGGTGAGGTCGACAACAAGGGGTCGATGTCGTAAACAAGGGGCCGATGACCAGGGGCATCAATAGCGAGTAGGAGAGAACTAAGAGCGGAAAGAACCAAGAAGGGCAAATTGGCAAGAGGCTGGTCGAACCAAAGAGATGATGGTCGGACCAAGAGAGGATGGTCAGCGAGGCACTTGGCGTTGAAAGGATGCGAACCAGAACGGAAAGGCCATGATGATGGTTGTCAACAGTGAAGGGATCGTTGACTACGAGGGAAGTCGATGGCGTGAGGTGGCAGGGGTGACGAGATTAGGGTTTTGGTGACCGCTAAGGGCGGTGGGATTAGAGTTTGGGGTTTTTTTGTTGATTTTAGCTCTGATACCAAAAATCATTCTATAATTTCTAGTTTACCTTTAAAAAGGTATAAATATCTATTTATATTAATAATGTAGAGTTCCAGGAAAGGAAGAAAATAAATTCTCAAATCAAGCCATAATCAAAGAGATCCTAAGTTCATAAATGTGTTGATTCCAATGATTTGGTAGTCAATAATTTAACAAATTTGGAATGGATGCCATAAATTCCTTTCCCATGTTTAAGTCCATGCTTCACGCCATCAAGTGAACATAAAATTCGCCATCAACTGATCATAAAATATGAATTATATGCTTTGAGTTAAAAATTCTCTAAATTTATTTGTGAATGAAACAAGGAAATGATAAAAGTTGGGTATCATAGAAAATAGGTACCAAGAGGTATTTATATGATTTTAAGATGGCAAAGAATAAGTTGCTTGGTTTAAATTTGGAGACAATTTTCAACTATCATACTTTCTTGTTACATAGAATTTCATATAAAATGATTTTATATCTTCATACGTGGTTTTTAAGTTATATGGTCGAGGAGTTAGGAAGAGTACTATCAGGGTCATGAATGCCTTCTTTCCTCTTAAATTCTTCAAGGGGGTGATGACCTTAGAGTTTTATTTAGGGATGATTCCTACTGAGGATAGAGGCTTTTAAGTGAAGCCTCTCCAAATATTTTGAGGATGTGATTGATCAGGAGGACTTAATACTGAAGTTTTAGACTCTTTTCCACGGGTGTGCTGTTTTCGAAGATCTTAGTTTAATTCTCTGAGATTAATTCTCAAGATACTTCAAGACAAGGATGTCCAAGTAGGGTGGAGCATGGTTGTTGGAATCGTACGATTCACGATTCGTTTCATACAATTTGATACGAGTTTTGAACTACATGATACGAATCGTTAAATAGAAATGATACAATCTTGGGACTGCTGAATTGCCATAAAATAGTCTGAACTTGTTGATCTACATCTAAAAAGCATCAATCAGTCATCCACGCAAACGAAGAAGGAAATATCGCAGAAGACTAAGCGCTTACCTGCGGAGGAGTCAAGGTATCAAACTCCTATAATAAAAAACAGCCCCTAGTAGTGCATATCGTGGTCCCAGAAGCAGTACGACCACCTCATCCATCGTAAAATCACTATAGGATAAACTTAATCACTCTCGTCCTATATTAATATGTACTTGTGGTGCAGTGAAATCTTTGAATGACTATGCTGCAAGATTAGATTATGAACTTTCTAATGGGACTCAATGATTCACATGTAGCTGTACGTGATTAGATCCTTTTGATTAGATCCTTTTGATGGACCAGGTTTCTCTCGTCTTGCAAAAAGAAGGTCAAGGAGAAGTGGCTACAAGGAAGCCCTCACAACTACTCGATTTGGCTGTTTTTATGGCCAAGAGTGGAATGAAGACTAATATAAAATCTGCGAAAAGCATTTACATTTTCAAACGAAAAAGGAACCACTCAAAAATGATCCACCCACGTGACCACTGCAGATGGATCAGCCACACAAAAGAAAAACTTTAGAAGATTCGTGCTTATCCTCCTGGTCATCGTTTACTTTAAGGAGGAAGTCAGTCTGCAGCTTCTCAAGTAACCTCTTCAAGTGAAGTGAGAAAGACGTCTCCAACCTCAATTCCCATTTACACAAGCACAATGCAAGCTGCTCTTTGATTAGCTTAAGAGTTCTCATTCCCTTGCTAATCAAACATGTTTTTCATAGCCCAGCACCGCATTTGAAAACACTAGCTGCCAAACTGCTTTTTCAATGACATTGAAGCATTTTTGCCTCACAGAGTGATTTATGATATCAGAAATAGTGGCATATTCACATCTCATCAGGAGGACAGAATGATATGGAAAAACAATAGTAGTGGGTCATTTTGTCTCAAAGCTGTTGGGAATCAATAAGAAATCGAACAGGCATTTAAGCTTGGACTCAATTTGTCATAGATAAAACCATTCCTACAATAATTAGCATTTTTGTGTGAAATCTCTTATTTGACTTTGTTGCAGAGATTTCAAAATAAGTTAAGGGAGGGCGATAAAATTTAGATGAAAGATATCGGATTAGCAAGCAAATGCTTGTGCCAACCGCCTGTTATCCCAAAAAGTAGAATCGCCAACCACCAAGAAGCAACGATAAGTATGGCAATCTAACTACTGGGAGAACAGTTAGCGTACCAACAACTGAGGAAAGCGGTCCAGGTGACATAAAAGATGGGTAATCTAATGAATACTCGAGTGCTATGACGCTTGATTAAACGACTATTATATGAGGATGCGATCACAGTCCATGTGTAAACGCAATCTCATTCTCAACTTCCTATGCCCCACGAGGTTTGATTGGCATAAACCTTCTCATAACTAAAGTATTTACCCAATCTTTATAGCGAAACCATCAAAATTCCATCTGCTCACGATACATAGAGTCGACCGTCGGCTGGCTTCCAACCGGGATAGAAAGTTAGAAGTCAAAAGCCATCTTGACTCTAATGCATATTCTACTAAGCTACCTTCAAAAGAGCTACTAGCTACTACAGGAGAGTAAGGACTTGCCTTGAAGGATGTTCTTCTGTTTATAAGTTAACTTGAAAGTTAGGATGATCTGTCTCGGAGGCATATTCACCAAATGCGGGTCAGGTTTTCAAACGTCTGTGATTATGATTATAAGGGTGGTTTACACGAAATGCGTGAATATGCAAATCTTGTCGAAGGAGAAGGAAAAAGAGCCATAGAAGCGATCTATTAAGATCGAGATAGCAAACTCATCAAACCCTTACTTTTGTGTGCCAGCACCAGATCACAACCTAGAAGACAGGGAAAATCAAGCTGAATCTTGAGTCAAATCTGAGACATGCAGAAGACGATCCAACATCTAGGAGTGGGTCCCCTTTTCCCCCAACCAACTAGGGGCAAGCACCTACTCCTAACAAAATGAAAAGTTACAAGCTCCACAACAAAAGCGAAACGAGTCGCACTAGTTGCGCACATCTATTTTTTGCGCCCATTATTGGGAATTCAAGTTTTGCTTGCAACATATGTTGCTTGTTGTTTTCGAGCCCCAAGGCATGGTGCAATCTTATCCATTCTTTAAAAAATGTCCAGTGAGCTTATGCTTAGTCATCAAGATGATGCTTAACGGTGTTATTTTGGATAATTTCACTATAGGTTAGTCCATTTATTTTTAGCCCTTAAACTTTACACTTTGAAGTTCTAAATTTTCTTGTTATATGAAATTTATATATAAATCTATATATATATATATATAGCCACATAGAAGAATTTAAATAATAACAAAGTATATGTACAATTCATTCACAAAAATTACAAGTGTAGAACCATTGTTATTATTTTTATGGGTGAGTGTTAGTAGCTTATTATTATTATATTACTATTATGTTATTATTATCCAGCGTGTGTAGATGTATGATTGTAATAGTGTAATCTAAATTGATTATAAATGAGAGCTCGCCTACCCATTAGGGTACGGCTTTCTATTATTCTTAACATGATCTCAGAGCCACCGTAAAACCCTAGCCTCCACGAAACCCTAACCCTAGCCTCCCTCTTCCAGCCACCAGCCACCAGCCACCAACCACCAGCCACGCCACAACCACCAGCCACCAGCCACCAACCACAACCACCCACAGTCACCGTCCACGCCACAGTCACCAGTCACCAGCCGCACCACAGTCACCAGCCGCACCACAGTCACCAGCCGCACCAACAACAGCCACCAGCCACGCCACAGTCACCAGCCACACCAACAACAGTCACCAGCCATGCCATAGCCACCAGCCACGAAACTGAACCAAGCCGAAACCCTAGCCACTGTCCTCATCGAACACCGAAACCCAGCCACCTCCGACCACTTTCTCCCTTGTTCGAACCCCGACGACCTCCCAAAACCCTAGTCGCACCTTCGACTGTCT
>JAOTRH010000018.1:9949533-9989670 GCA_034768845.1 Heliamphora exappendiculata | reverse complement strand
CATAAGAATCTATTTTATTAAGCCCAAAGCAACTCTCACCTATTTTTACATTCGATTCTAACCAAAAAGAATCTATTTTATTAAGCCCAAAGCAACTCTCACCTATTTTTACATTCGATTCTAACCAAACACTACGATTTTGTGCTATCCAGAATTTCCAGCAGTTAATTTTGTATAAATCCAGCAACCTATCACCTAATTAATCAGGGAAGATTAGATGTTCTTAGTCAAGGTACGAGCTCAACTGTTTATTGCGGGTTCAGAGAGTTCATCTAAACAGCCACAAAACTAGAAGAGATTAATTCTCGCTCTGTAGATTGTGATGCACTCCTTAGCATGATAATAACATCAATAACCATGAAATTTCGTTTGGAAAGTGCAAGAGAAGTCACATGTTCGCATTGTCAGGACAGTGGGCACATAGTTTCTGTACAATTAAGATTCTATTTTGTTTCTTCATCAACTAAGAAATATGGCACAGGGCCAGAACAGAAAAAGAAAAGAACAAAAAATAGGAAAAAGAATAATTTAAACTATTCAAAGAACAGTGAAAGTTTATTATTAGTCCTTGATGGGCATATTTGGCATTTCATTAATCTTAAAATAAGCTAGTATACTTGTTGTTTGATTGATGTTTTTATGCCTTTTCTTAAAAAGCAACAGGCCTCATACCCATCAACCTCTATTTCTGGCATACACAAGACAATTCAAAAGGAACCTACGTTGATTGCCAAATTAGATGGAATGACTAAACTACAAGATGAGAGCTAATATTTTTAAAAGATAAATAGCTTTTAAGGGACAAAAGGTCCCCACAAAACAGATCGAACTCGAACAACAGCATATTGGATAAACCAACCAATGATACAAAGCAATATATTTTATTGGTTTTGCTAGTCTTTATTTTCTTTATTTTTTATATTGAGGGTAGTGTTGTCATTGTGCCGTATATTCTTTTTATATAAATAGATGGCAGGAAGAGGAGATTGATTTAGGTCTCCAATACCCTAATTTCTTTTCATTATCTTCTCTTCTTTTTCTCTAAAACCCTATAAGTTAATTCCAGTACATTTAACTTGGAATCAGAGCAAGATCCAATCCTAGAACTACTGTATCATTCTGAAACGTATCGAAAGATAGAAACCGCGTACTGACATCATCTTTCTGTACGATGACATCAGCGTGATGCTGCTGCTTGTACGGACGCCGATGGTCGACGAATACATGGAAGGCTTCGTCTTATGCTTCTGGTAATTATAGAGAGTTTTACAGAATTTTTTGATGCTGTTTAATGTGTTCGCCAAAGTTCTTGTTCGTCAGAAACCCTAGTTCTCTTCTCTGTTCATTGCACCGTTGTTGCTGGTTTTTTTATGATCCAAATTTCTTCTATGAGTGCCGACAATACTGATAGGGATCATAATGGGAGTTAATTTGATGTTTTGAGCCTGTTTGATTCCTTGATTTATCAAAAACAAGGGCGGCACGGGCGACTGATCTTTGCGCGTTGTTGCTCTTCGCGCCTAGTGTTCTCTGCGATTTTTTCTTCGCCGAAAACCAACATTGTGCTTCATTGTCGCGACATTGTTTGAAACCCTAGCGCCGACTTAGGTTGATCTTCAGTTTCTTTTGCTCAAAACCCTAGATTTGTGCTTGTTATCGCGACTGTGATCAAACCCTAGCGCCGTCTAGGGTCGCGTTGTGTTCGTTGGTACTTCAGCTTTGTTTGGGTGTGTTCGACACCCAGTGGGTCCTTGCTAACTTGAGCTATGTTTGGCTCTTTAGTTTTCTTTTTTTTTTGGGTCACGCTGTGGTCATCAAGCTACTTGTTGGTAACGTGGTTCTTTTTTTTTTTTTATATTTTATTGGTTTGTCGTTCTCCATTATAGCTGAGACAAAAATTTTTGACCTAAAAGATGATGATTTGCCCCAATGTGTTACCTCAAGCGTTTGAATGGTTTGAATTATTTGGCTTGGGCACATGCATTTAAAGTTTTTCTTAAAGGGAAGAGACAGTTAACTATATTACCGATCTTCATCCGACAAGAGTGATTCTAAACACGTGGATTGGGAAAGTACAAACTCAGTTGTTATGGGTTGGTTGTGGCATAGTTTGGAGCCCTATATTGCCACTACCGTCGAGTTTTGTGATATGTCAAAAAAGATTTGGGATTCTCTTGCTGACTCCTTCTCTACCCAAAGTAATGTTTCTTGCGTATATGAGCTTTATGAGCAGATTTTCAACACTAAGCAGTCTAGTAAGCTTTTAGTTGAATATTATAGCAATCTGAAGAGTTTATGGGATCAACTTTTGCAACATCGTCCTGTCACCACAGATTTGGTACAACAGAGACGTTATTGGGAGGATTTTATAGTTGCTTCTCTTCTTTCTAGTTTGGATTTTGACTTGCGAGTATTCAAAGATCATATTCTCGCAAGTGAGACTTTATCTACTGCTACTAATGCATATTCTCGGCTCTTACGCTCGTCTTTGGGCCACTCATCTACTGCTCTGCGATTTTCTCTTTCTAATTTTGAAGCTTCCGTTCCTCTTTGGTCTCCATTGGTGGCAGTCGTAGTAACAGTTGTGGTGGTCGATCTTCTCGGGGTGGCTCCCGTGGAGGTGGTCGATTTAGTAATCAAAGTGATCGAAAATGTGATCATTGTGGTGGCACCAATCATATCGAACCATATTGTTGAAAAAAATATGGCAAGCCAAATTCTGCTCATCATGTAATTGAAGGGCCTTTCCAGCATCCGCCACCTATATCATCTAGCAATCAGGATGCACCTTGGTCTGGTTCTCCTAATCTACTCACCACCCAGCTTAGTGAGTTGGTTCAGACTTTACATACTGCTTATTCGTCCACCACGTCTACTGCTACTTTAGCAAACTTAGGTACCATTGCATGTGCTGCTCTTTCTTCCCCCACCTGGGCCATCGATTCTGGTGCCACCTCTCATATGTATGGTAATTCCTCCCTATTTTCTAATTTGACTCGCACTCACCATCATATTGTCTTAGCTAATGGTTCGTCTCGTCCAGTTAATGAGTGGAGTGTACTTCATACCACCTCATCTTTAATCTTATCTTCAAGTCTTTTTGTTCTAGATTTTTCATTTCATTTGCTATATGTGAGCCAATTAACTAAAACCTCAAATTGCTCTATAACATTTTCTTCTTCTTCTTGTGTGTTTCAGGACCTCCAGATTCAGAAGATGATTGGTTCGGGACATGAGAAAAATGGCCTATACTATTTGGATACTACACCACAATCTCGTTCCCTTGCGTCTGCATTGAGTGCCTCTGTTTCTTCTCTTCAGTGCCATCTTCACCTTGGTCATCCATCATTGGACAAATTGAAATTAGCTATTCCCTCTTTACCTCCCATGTCTAATTTAGAATGTGATGCTTGTCAGTTTGGCAAATATCACCGTAGTTCGTTTCCTCGTAGTTGTCATAGTTGTGAGTCTGAGACTTTTGATGTAATCCATACGGACATTTGGGGTCCTTCTCAAACTCCTACTGTTAATGGATATTCATATTTTGTTATCTTTGTCGATGATTTTTCACGTATGACTTGGCTTTTTCTAATGAAAAATCGATCTGAGTTGCCTTATTCTCTCACTAAGTTTTATAATGAGATTTTTACACAATTTGATCGGCGTATTAAGGTTCCTCGATCTGATAATGCCTTAGAATACATGTAGTCTGTTGTTACTTTTTTTTGTGATGATCGTGGCATTATTCATCAAACTAGTTGTGCTCATACATCTCAGCAGAACGGTATTACTGAACGAAAGCATCGTCATTTACTCGATGTTGCCCGTACCTTACTTTTCCACATGCATGTCTCCATATATTTTTGGGGTGACGCTGTTCTTACTGCCTATCATCTCATAAATCGTATGCCTTCTGTTGTCCTTCGTCAGCAGTCTTCTTTCTCCCTCTTATACCCTGCTTCCTCTCCTTTCTCTGTTACTTCTTGCGCCTTTAGATGTGTTGCCTTTATTCATATTCTTGATCCAAGTCTTGATAAGCTTTCACCCAGGGCCCATCTCGGTTACTCTCGAACTCAAAAGGGGTATAAGTGTTATCATCCTGAGTCTCGTCACTACTTTGTCAGTGCTGATGCAATCTTCTTTTAGTCTACTTTTTTTTTCTCTTCCGGTCAAGAGTTATCCTCTGACCTTCTTTCTTGCCGTGAGGGGGAGTCTCCGACTTTACCTCTTCCTATGTCATTGCCCTCCTCTCACCCCTTGCAAGTATATTAGCATTCTCGCGATCGGCCCATTGTTTCTTTTGGCCCGACCCCAGCATCTTCTCCGTTGGAGGCTCCTGCTTTGCCCCCTTCCTCTCGTGCTGATGACTTACCCATTACATTACGTCGAGGTAAACGTACTTGTACTCAGCACCCCATTGCTCAATATGTTTGCTATTTTCGTATCTTTTCTTACCTTATTTCCTTTACTACTGCCTTGTCTGCTGTTTCGCTTCCTACTTCTCATTAGCAGGCTTTGTGTATATCTGGCTGGAAGCAAGCTATGGATGAGGAAATGAGCGCCCTTCATCAGAATTGCACTTGGGAGTTTACTCCTCTTCCTCCCGGTAAACAAACAATTGGTTGTCATTGGGTAGATGCCATCAAATATCTTCCTGATGGGTCTATCGAACGTCTTAAGGCTCGCCTCGTGGCCAAAGGCTACGCTCAAACCTATGGCGTTGATTATTTGGAGACTTTTTCACCGGTGGCTCGCCTTAATTATGCTCGCATTCTCCTTTTAGTTGATGTTAGTCGTTCTTGGCATTTATATCAACTTGATATTAAGAACGCTTTTCTTCACAGTGATCTACAAGAAGAAATCTATATGGCTCAACCACCAGGATATGTTGTACTTAGCAGTGAAAATCTTGTTTATCGCTTATGTAAGGCTCCCTATGGTCTGAAGCAATCTCCCCGTGCCTAGTTTAACCGCTTCAGTTCCGTTGTCCTTGAGTATGATTTTCGGTGATCTTCATCCAATCACTCCGCATTCGTTCATCATTCTTCGGCTGGTACTATTGTGTTGATCGTTTATGTTGACGATATTATTATTTCCGGTGATGACTCGACTGGTATTGCCGCCTTGAAGCGGTATTTGGCTCAACAATTTCATACCAAGGACTTGGGTCTACTTCGTTACTTTCTTGGCATTGAGATTGCTCGTTCCTCTCGCAGGATCTCTTTATCCCAACGCAAGTATATTCTTGACCTTCTTTCTGAGACTGGCTTTCTTGGTACTCGTCTGGTTGATACTCCTATGGATTCCACTGTCAAACTTGATGCTGAGTCTGGTGCTCTCTTTTCTGATGTTGGTCGCTATCGTTGCTTGGTTGGTAAACTTATTTATCTCATGGTGACTCGCCCTGACATCACGTATGTTGTTGGGGTGGTTAGTCAATTTATGCATTCTCCTCGCCAGCCTCATTATGACGTTGTTTGTCGTATTTTGCGGTATTTGAAGCGTGCTCTTGGTCGCGGCATATTATATAGGCCCGCGGCCGCTTTATCTATTACTGGCTTTAGTGATGCTGATTGGGCTGTGAGTCGTTTTGATTAGCGGTCAACATCGGAATACTGTGCTTTTATTGGTGGCAATCTTGTCACCTGGCGGAGTAAAAAGCAATATGTGGTCGCTCGCTCAAGTGCTGAGGCTGAGTATCATGCTATGGCTCATACTGCCTCTGAGATGTGGGTCCACTCTCTTTTGGTAGATTTTGGGCTTACTCCTCCTGCCCTAATACAAATGTTTTGTGATAACTAGGACGCAATCTTTATTGTCAACAATCCTGCCTTTCATGAGCGGACCAAACATATTGAGGTAGATTGTCACTTCATCCGGGACTTGTTGCGACAAAAACGGCTTATCACTCCCTACATTCGTTCAGGAGATCAGATTGGTAATATCTTCACCAAACCCTTGTCTCGATCGTCTTTTTTTTCACTTGTTTTCCAAGCTGGGCATATTTGATCTATATGCTCCAGCTTGAGGAGGAGTGTTACAGTCTTTATTTTTTTTTATTTTCTGTATTAAGGGTAGTCTTATCATTGTGCCGTGTATTCTTTTTATATAAATAGATGTCAGGGAGAGGAGACTGATTTAGGTCTCCAATACCTTAATTTCTTTTCCTTGTCTTCTCTTCTCTTTCTCTAAAACCCTATAAATTAATTCCAGTATATTTAACTGATTTAATTCCTACTAATGGAAAACTTGGTATCGTGGAAACTGGTGATTCATTGGGATGCCAATAGGAACAATTCTGTGAACAGAAAACAAACAGAAATATATAAAATTTATAATATAGAAAACTTCAAAAACTGGCATGTCCAACTAGTCCTTTGAAAGAAAAATGACAAAACACTGTTTTTTAGACTTGTTGGAAATGGGCTTGGGTTTAGCAAAAGTATCAGTTTTACTTCAAGAAAACGTTTTAGGTTCATATATTTCAGTTTAAATGGTAAAGGGCTACTTGTGATCATTGATAGTAATCTAAATGCAAGTAACTACTAGTTTATAGAAGATAAAAGCTTGCAATACCTGAAGCAAACCCATACGAGAACATCGTCAACCCATGGCAACTAGCGGAGAGGAGAAGAAGTGAGAAGCACCACTTCACATACAAATATTCACTCTAGTTTTTCACATTGTCCCACGGATCCTTCGGACAAAATTGGAAGTAAAATGTTGCCGTCAAATTAAGGATCAAGAAATGTACTTATAGTCAAATGGCTCCGAGTAGACAACAGATTCAGAGCACTCAGGTATTTCCAACAAGCGAATTTGATTTTGAGCGACGAGAAGACTCTTGAAGAGCTCTTTCCTCTGCATCTTTCAGCTGCAAGAATTTGAATTATAACCTAGTCAATAAAAGAAACTACGGTGATTGTAATCCTAGAATATGTTGAAATACAAGAGAATAATGAAATTCTCAAAAGCATGCATTCCTAACTTCATCCTTCTTGCTTTCAAAAATTTGTCTCCTTGCCGTTGCAACTTGTCGATTTTTCACTAAGACTCACTCTTCGGCTCATTTTTTATTCTTACTTGACAAACTCTCACTGTTCATCTGGCTCACGTCATGAGTTTTTTTTTTTTTTTGGGGGGGGCGGGGGCGGGGGGTTTTGAAAGTATATTTTTGGGTTATTTTGTTATTTGTTTGTTAGCCAAAGGGAAATTTAGCCATTAAGACTAATTAGGATTTAGGCTTTGTTTATTTATATTATGTATTTCCTCTTTAGTTGTTATGCTTTTCATTATTACAATAATAGTTGTCTTCTTCATCTTCTATTTTGCTAACGCTTATCAAAACCTAAATAAGATGAACTGTATAAAGCTTAAAGTTCATACAAATACACATTTATTGAACCACAATATTCTCTCACCTGCCTGGTTAGGGAATTGATTACTTCCTTTGCAGCTTTGTTTTTTTCTGCTTCCTCCCTGGCTAGTTTAGTTGCCTCTTTCAACTGCCTTGATGTTATTTCAAGTTCCACTGCGAGAAGCTGTGATTTGCGAATAAGTTCCTCTACCTACAACAATATTTACACATTGTAAGAAATTGTGTTGAAGGTGTAAATTCTACTTTCAGTCTATTTGAGTTGAAATGCTATATTTAACATGCATACTGAGATAAGTGCTAGCAATATTTTAATGAAATTTACTAAATAGATGGCTTTTCTACCGGTCCAATGGTGCATATGTACCTAATGTGGGCACCCTATTACAATGATGAAATCATAGCTTTGTCATGACATTTGACATGATGGTCCTTAACATCTATTTAGTTAATTTGGGTTGATTCACCAACTTGAATTACAAGTATCACGTCTTCCTATAAGAGGAAAACAATATTTTTAGTCATGCAAAGTGCATCAAGAATAAGGATGCAAAAGTTTTGGTTAATCATAAGGAAATAGAGAAGAGGTGGAACCATAGTTATCAATACTAATGCTGTACTGTACTAACCGATATGAGTTAGTACGTTTTATTTTGGAGCAAAACTAGTACGATAATTACTTAATTTTGTACCGTCCAAGACAATAGCCTGTACCAATCCGTACCAGATAATACTGGGTATGTGCTAGTACATAATTATTTTTTTTTTAAATATATTTTTTGATTTTTTTGCTTCTTATTTTGTTTTTTATTTTTACGCTCTAATTCAAGCTTCTAATATAACATAAAGGAAGAGTTCTAAAACTCGTCAATGTTAATTTATTATAAAAATGTTAAATTTATATCACTTTTAAGTTAGCTATCTCATTATATCGATAAATCCGAAACGGTGCCTAGTATTTTGCCCGTACCAGTATGTACTATATTAGGAAAAAAAATAGTACTTTGTCTGGTACGGTATTTAGAACATTACATGAAACAATTAGTTCGAGAAAAGAATTTTCTAAAAGAAAATCATTAAAGGGGTTTCATTTTAAGAGAAAGTGATAAACTTTGGGGAGAATAGACAGTCTAGATTTCTTTGTAGAGCACAATAGGTATTTAGGACCACATGGTGTTCCAATTGAGGATTAGATGCATTGAGGAGACGTTGGTGTCTCTAGGTTAATAAAACAACCGACCACAATTATAATAAATAAGAAAGTGTTAAATGATTGGCAGAGAATCATTTCAGTGCCAATTAGAAAAATAAGGGAGATAATTCAAACAGGTAGAAACTCCAAGGTTATTAAGCTTATGAGTCATGTTATGAAACTATTGGAAATTATTTTTTTTTTAAATTAAGATTTCTTAATTTATAATGTTATCTTTGATTTTATTTCTTTCCTATATGGTAGATTCTTAATTTTTTTTTTTGTAAATTTACTCCGTCAATATAAATAAATGGCTATCCCACTTTGTAGGTAAGCCAAAATTATACAATTATTTTATTCTTTTTGGTATCAGAGCCAATAAATGAAGGAAAAAAACCCTAGCTCTAGTCGCCGTCGTCCCCCTTTGACATTGCCGCCACCGTCGCCCCTCTTCGATGCTACCATCGTCGTTATTCTTCAAAACCCTCACTGTCGTCATTGGCGACCATACCTTATTGCCATCGCCATCAACACTGGCGCCAATCTAGTTCGCATTGCCGCCATACACCTTGCAAGGACCATTCCTCATCACCATCGCCATCGACACCAGCAACTTTTGGATCGCTGTAAAATTCCTATATATATATATAATAACTAAATTAATTAAATTTTAAATTAAAATAATCACTAAATCATGAAGAGAAATAATGAATTAAAATAACTAATAACTTAATCAGTAAATAAAAAAGTAATTAAATCATTGTAACTGATAATTAATGAGCCGTTCAAAAAACTAGTAATTAATGAGGAATTAATACAAAAAAATATGATACATATATAGAGGGATTCCCCCAAGTTTTGGTAATAGGTGAATTAATAATAAAAAAAAACGTAAAGAAATGAATGAAGCTTTTCCGTTATAGGTACTGTGTTTGGTGTATATATCACGCCCCAAATCCGAAGACATGACTGGCCATAGACTCCGGGCCTTGGCCCAATAGTCACAAAAGCCTAAAAATTAAAACAAATGCCACGAACAATAAAGTTCTGACACCCGCTAAAAATTTTAATAAAATGATGATTCTTAAAACTGAATTATTAATTATTTTTATTTAAAAATTATTAAAACTAAATTATTTATTATTTTTATCTAATAATTCTTAACTTATTGGTTATTTTAGTTTATTATTTCTCTTCATGATTTAATTATTATTTTAATTTAAAATTTTAATTATATATATATTTACATTTCTCTCCTAAAAAAAATTTCGTCCTCGAAATTATAATGATAACCTGAAGAAAATAAGTGTAGATAGCGCTCGTGCATCTCCTCCTCGTATTCCCAGGTTGCCTCCACATGCATGTGGTTGCGCCATAAAACTTTCACTAGTTGAATTTGCTTATTTCGTAAGACCTTTTCCATAGTATCGAAAGTCTGAACAAGTTACTCCTTATAAGATAAGTCTTCACAAACCTGAAGTGGTTCATAATCAACTATATGAGATAGGTTGTAAACGTATTTCCTCAACATCGACACATGGAAGACATTATGCACCCCGACAAGGCTAAATGGTAAAGCCACACGATATGCCACCTTCCCAATTCTGTCTAGAGAATCTCAAACAGTCCGATATAACGAAGACTCAACTTTTCCTTTTTATCGAAACGAATTACTCCCTTCCAAGGTGAAACCATCAAAAACACCATATCTCTAACTTGAAATTCTATGTCCCTCTTACGTCAATCGGCATAACTTTTTTGTCGACTCTGATACCACTCTTGTCATACCTCAAATCCGGAGACATGACGGGCCGTAAACTACGGGCCTTTCTCCTTACTCGAGTAGAAGTTGGAGAATATCAATATGGATTTTTTTTCGAGTTTGCCTTGTACACGGAGTGGGCATGACGCAATCTGGGTGATAGTTGATCGACTCACTAAGTCAGCTCACTTTATTACCATCAAGATGACATGACAGATACTTTGGATTGTCTGGCACAGTTGTATGTGAGGGAGATTGTGAAGCTTCACGGTTCACCAGTCTCGATTGTCTCAAATCGTGATCCTCGTTTCGTGTCAAAGTTATGGGATGCGCTGCAATCAGCTATGGGTACTCGATTGGGCTTTAGTTCTACTTACCACCCACAGACAGATGGACAATCTGAAATAACCATTCAGACTCTAGAGAATATGCTAAGAGCATGTGCTTTAAAGTGGAAATATAATTGGGATGATCAGTTGCCACTGATGAAGTTTGCATATAATAAAAGTTACCATTCAAGTTTGGGGGTAACACTATATGAAGCGCTGTATGGACGCAAATGTAGATCTCCACTATGTTGGTATGAAGTTGGGGAAAGAACTTTTGGGGCCTAATTTTTAGGATTTAGTGGCTATTGGGCCAAAGTCCGTAGTTTACGGCAGGTCATGTCCCTAGATTTGTGACGTGACAGTATATATAGAGGGATAGGGTAGCTTAGGTTTTTATACAAAAAATAAGAAAGAAAGATAGAGAAAGAGAACATGAAAGAGAGGGGCTTGGGCAGGCATGGTGGTAGAGTTTTATTTTGGTAAGCTTTTCTCCCTTACCTTCTTTCCTTTCACTTTCATTCCTTTTCCTTGTAAATCTGCAATCGGCAGCGCCAAGCATGGAATACAAATTCCTTAGGTATTGCTGGGTTTGCCCATGGTGGAAAGAAATTAAAAAAAAAGAAGAAAAAGAAAAAGAAAAAAGAAACACGAATAGCGTGTTCGGTGCCCCAAGTTTGATATCTCTCTCTCTCTCTCTCTCTCTCTCTCTCTCTCTCTATATATATATATATATATATATATGGGTAAATTTATGTATCATATTTGTATGTTAATAATAATTAAGAAAAAATTAATAATAAAATAAAAATAAAAATAAATTAATAACAACAATAATATATTTAAAAATAATATTAATAAATTTTAAAAACATACATTACTTGATAAAATTAACGGTGAAACTTAGTCGGATTTGTTACTAGTAGCTTATTATTATTATTATTATTATTGTGTGTGTGGTTGCGTAATTGTAATAATGTTTCCTCATTTTAATATAAATAAGTGTGCTCGCCTATCCAGTTGGATACAGCTTCCCATTATTCTTTTTCTAATAACATGGTATCAGAGCTACCATGAAACCCTAGCCTTCATGAAACCTTAACCCTAACCCTAGCCTCCAAAAGTTGCCTATAGCCACCCCAGCCGCTGACCACCCATAATCCTTGAACAATGCTGACGACTAACACCCAGCCTACGACTAACACCCAGCCGCATTCATTAGTACCAACAACCTAGCCGACGACCTCCCACAGTGCCGACGACCTCACCACACCCAGCCGACGACCTCCCATAGTGCCGACGACCTCACCACACCTAGCAACAGTGACCGACGACCTCCCGACAGCCACTCTTGACCACCCTCAGCCCCACAACAGTGCCGACGAACCTTCCCTTCGCCTGCACGAGTGCCGACAACCCCTTACCAATGCCAAAAGCCTTATCTCAGGCCTTCAACGGTGCCGACAGCCCTTGTCTGCCTCCCTCCAGCGCCGGCGACTACTCTTCTCCTTCTGTCCAGCACCGAAATCCACTTTTCTCCTCTATACCAATGCCGAAAGCCCTTCTCCACTTCTCTAGTCCAGCCGACTGCAACTCTGAACACCCTAGCTTCTCTCGGTACCTCCCTTCTTGCTAGCTGATTGGTGTAAGACCTATCCGACTCTCTGTTTCTGCCTCTACTTGTTCTGACAGCCCAAAGACAAAATCCTCACTGCTGGTTTGAGGGTCTAGGGGCTGCTACAGTATTTGTTTTATGGAGATGAATTGAAGGTGTGATATAGTTCTATTGCTTGGTGTGATTGCATGTGATTCCTTGAGATTTGCCATTAAAATATTGAGATGTCGACGGAAAGTTCAACAAGAGTTGAGGATTCTCCTGTGAAAACTGATAAACAAGGAGGAATCACATATGTATTTTCATCATCCACACGATTAGTGGATTCGAAGTTGACCCGACCGCAAACATACGTCTTATGGAAGAAGGAAGTATTACTGACAGTTGAAGGTATGGAAAAAGATTACTTGTTCGAAGATCCTCCGGAGAAGGGATCTGATGAGTATAAGAGATGGAAGAGAGATGACGCACGATTACTGAGTAAGATGTGGAATTCAATGGAGTCCTCCGTTGAGATTCTGGTGGCTAATGCAACGACTGTTCGAGAGGTGTGGACTATACTCGATGAGACATTTGTCTCAACTAATGACCTGCCCAGGTTACATGATGTGATGCGGAGTATTTTTTGGCTTCAACAGGGAGACCGCTCTTTTTTGGATTATTTCACAAAATTCAAGGTATTAGCAGATGAGTATGATCGGTTGGTCCCTTTTACAAACCGATACGAGATTTTTAGAGAACAGAGGATGCAGTTTTTGGTAGTTTGCTTCCTAGCTGGGGGTGAACCAGCAACTTAACTCAGCACGCTTTCAGATTTTGGCTGGGTCTGACATTCCATCCTTATCTGAGGTCTTTCGACGGATGAGCAGAGCGATTAGTAGAAAAGAGCCTCGTGGTTCTACTACTGATCATAGTGACCATACAATCCTAGGGGCATTTCGTGGCAGCAGTTGAGGTGGTTTTCGTGGTCGAGGTCGTGATGGCGGCTGCAGTGACGGAGGTCGAGAGAGTAAAGACCATGACGGAGGACGAGGTAGAGGTCGAGGTAGACGTGACACCAGGTCCTGCTACTATTGTGGAGAGCAGAAATACTTACAGAGCTCGTGTTGGAAGCTACATGGGCGTCTTACATCCTCTGTGGCCAATGTAGTGGCCGAGTATGATGCTCCTCCTCCTTTTGCTGAGAGGCGCACTATAGATATGGCGTAGGAAGAATATGATCAGTTCATTCAGATGCGGATTGGGAACACAACTGATACACCATCCGCCATAGTTGTAGGTAATCCAGCTGCATGTATAGCTACCCCCAGATCATGGGTGATAGATTCGGGTGCTTCTGCCCATATGACCCACTCCACAGGTACTTTTTTATCTTATCAGTTGACCTCTGCACACAGTGAGATGATTGTTGCCAATAGAGGAAATTTGAAGGTGAAAGGGCAGGGAGTAGCTACTCTATCTCCATCCATTACACTCTCTGATGTATTACATACTTCTGCTAATCCGTTTAACTTACTATCTGTGAGTCGTATTACCAAGGATCTGAACTGCTAAGTCACTTTGTTTACTGATCATTGTGTTTTTCAAGATCTAGTTTCGAGGAATACCATCAGCAAAGGACGGGTGGTAGGTGGCCTGTATGTGCTGAATGAGACTTTGGATGTTGCATGCTCCGAGCGATCGTCTCAGATATTGGATATACCTTGTCGACTGGGTCATCCCTCCTTGCCAAGTTTAAAGAGACTATGTTACAGTTTAAGTTAGGTTACACAACTAGAATGTGAGTCGTGTAGATTTACTAAGCACCTGCGTGTGCCATATGTGTCCAGACAGAATAGTAGAACCATAAGTCCTTTCTCGTTAGTTCACTCCGATATCTGAGGCCCGTGTCCTGTCACATCTTTATTTGGTTTTCGGTATTTTGTGACTTTTTTTTTATGACTATTCTCGCATTACTTGTCTTTATCTTATGAAAAAGAAGTCTGAATTACCTATTGTGTTTACTGCCTTTTATAATGAAGTTCACACTAAATTTGGCTCAACTATAAAAATTCTCCATAGTGATAATGGCAGTGAGTATATTAGTGGCTTGATGGGTTCATACCTACGTACATATGGGATTATTCACCAGGCATCATGTCCTGACACACCTTACCAGAATGGGGTGGCTGAGAGAAAGAATAGACATCTCCTAGAAACTGCACGTGCCTTGATGTTTCAGATGCGGGTTCCCAAAGTATTCTGGGGTGAAGCTGTAATGACCGCATGTTATCTTATTAATAGATTGCCCTCTTCTATCCTACATGGTGCTACACCCTTATCAGTGTTACTTCCTCAGCAGATTCCTTTTTCCTTACCACTCAAGATTTTTGGGTGTGTTTGCTATGTGAGAGATACCAGACCAAATGTGACAAAGTTGGATGCTTGCGCACTAAAGTGTGCCTTCATGGGATATCTTAAAACCCAGAAAGGATATCGGTGTTATAGTCCTGCCTTGCGACGATTTATTGTTTCCTGAGATGTGGTTT
The DNA here is from genome assembly GCA_034768845.1 of Heliamphora exappendiculata. Classification (NCBI taxonomy): domain Eukaryota; kingdom Viridiplantae; phylum Streptophyta; class Magnoliopsida; order Ericales; family Sarraceniaceae; genus Heliamphora; species Heliamphora exappendiculata. Next base: position 9,974,872 of record JAOTRH010000018.1, on the reverse strand, counting down.
TTGTTGAATCTACTTCATTCTATGGCTCGGCCACTCCATCTGTCTCTTGTGTTGATAACGGTTTAGATCATATTATGCTGTATCCGTCCTCTCCTGACTTACCAGTGGCATAATCTCTTGTGACTAGTCCTCTGGTTGATCTTCCCGCGGAGCCTCCCCCTGCTGCCTCAGAGGTGCCTGATCTTTCATCATCCTTCCACTCCTCAGTATCACTAGGCTCCACCACCTCTCCTCTACTCGAGTCAGTATCTCCTCAGTCGGATCCACCCTCTGATTAGGTAAGTGATCCTCCTATTGCTTTACGCAAATCTTATCGTAGTTGCAGAAATCATCCCTTATGTACTACATCCTATCGTAGTTTACCTGCTATTATCCAGCAGGGTATTACTACCCTTGACCAGCATACGTTGCCTTGCTCTGTTGTAGATACTCTTTTTTATCCATGTTGGCGCAAGACTATGATTAAGGAAATAAATGCTCTTGAGGCTAATAATGCGCGGGACCTGGTAAGTCTTGCCCCTGGGAAGACTGCGATTGGCTGTAAGTGGGTCTATGCAGTCAAAATTCATTCTGATTGCACTCTTGAGCGTTTGAAGGCTCGTTTAGTGGCCAAGGGCTATGCTCAGACCTATGGCCTTGACTACTTGGATACCTTTTCACCTGTTATGAAGATGGCTTCCATTCATTTGTTCTTATTGCTAACTGCATCCCATCAGTGGCCCTTATATCAACTCGATATGAAGAATGCCTTCCTTCATGGTGATTTAGAGGAAGAGGTTTATATGGAGCAACCACCCGGCTTTGTTGCTCATGAGGGGTCCCCAAATCAGGTATGTCGCTTAAAGCGCTCCTTATATGGCCTGAAGCAATCTCTCCGGGCCTGGTTTGGCCGTTTCAGTTCCATAGTACATGCGCTTGGTTTTCAACAATCAGCAAATGATCATACTATATTCGTTCGTCATACCTCAGCGGGCTGCATATTACTTGTTGTCTATGTGAATGATATTATTATTACTGGTAGTGACAGTGGAGGGATTGCTAAGCTTAAATCATTCCTGGGCACGAAGTTTCAGAAAAGAGATCTTGGTGAACTGTAATATTTCATGGGCATTGAAGTAACCAGGAATAAGAAATGTGTGTTCATTTCTCAGCGGAAGTATATTCTTGATATTTTGGAGCGTACATGCTATATGAATGCTAAAGGAGTGGAGTCACCTATGGAGACTAATCTCAAACTAGAACCAAAGGGAGGAGTGCCTCTTTTTGACCCTGACCAGTATCGCCGTACAGTGGGTCAACTGAATTATCTTACTACGAAGACTCGTCCAGATATTGGTTATCCAGTGAGTGTAGTAAGTCAGTTTTTGTCTGATCCCTGTGTTCCTCATTGGTAAACGGTGTTACGCATTCTTCGGTATTTGCACAAAAACCCGGGGAAGGGCATCTAGTTTTTTGATCATGGCAATATGGACATGGAATGGTACTATGACGCTGATTGGGTTGGCTGTACTTTTGACAGGAGATCTACATCTGGTTACTCTATCTTTGTTGGTGGAAACTTGGTTTCCTGAAAGAGTAAGAAATAGACTGTGGTATCCAGGTCTAATGCTAAGACTGAATACCGAGCTATGGCTCTAGCTACCGTTGAGATTATGTGGTTTCAGCAGATTTTGACAGAATTATACTTCCCTCTTATAGGATCGACTAAACTTTGGGTTGATAATACCTCTGCTATTTATATTGCCACAAATTCTGTTTTTCATGAGAGAACGAAGTATATCGAAGTTGACTGCCAATTTATCTGTGCGGAATATCAGAAAGGCGTTAAATTTGGTTCTATTCCTACTAGCGAACAAGTGGCAGATATTTTCACAAAGGCATTACCGGGTCCGCGTGCCTCATATTTATGTAACAAAGGCATTAAGGGGGTGTTAGTAGTAACTTATTATTATTATTATTATTATTATTATTATTATTGTGTGTGTGGTTGCGTAGTTGTAATGATGTTTTCTCATTTTAATATAAATAAGTGTGCTCGCCTATCCAGTTGGATACGGCTTCCTATTATTCTCTTTCTAATAGCAGGATTACTATTTAATAAATATTATTTTAATTCTAATTTGGATAATTGGTGGACTTGATTAGGCTAGATAATATAAATTAAATATAAATAAATAAAAAATAACATATTTGAATATATTTTAAAAATAATAGTGAAAATAAAATTTTATTAGGGGACAAGGAGGTTTAAATATTATTTAATGGTATCTGCGTTTGCGTTAATTAATTGTAGTTCTCTTATTTGTGTACAATAGGGTGACGTATTTCTAAATTATTCCGTTTATGGCGCATAACACACTATTTGGATATTATGTGAATGGTTTAACATGCTACGTTTTTTTTTAAAATCATCTACCCAAATGGTTTTTGAAAAATAAAAAATTTAGGAATTCTTTTTATATAAAAATATATATAAATATATGTGACGTAAAATTTCATGGCATAAAAATTATTTGTAACTTACTCAAATGTTACATGATATTATACAAATTTTGAGGTGCAACTTATGGCAATCTGTATTGGGACCATGTTCAAAGTCCAAGTGATATGCCCTCTACGAAGGTGACTCTGGCCATTAGGGAAAAGACCCCGGCCTCTTGCCTATGATAACTCTAATGCTCAACAGTTTTAGGAAAAAGGCTTGGTATTCTTAGTGACTCTAAACTTGTGCGTCTTAGATAAAAGACTCATGCGCCATTCTGTGGTGACTCTAAGTTCGATGTTGGATCCAATGGCCGAGGACGCCCCGAGTTTTATTTATATTTGGCACTAATTATTTATTTTATTTACAGTTCTCACAGATTATAGATGACTCTGTTATCGTCATTGTAATGTTGGTTATTATGATGAGACTTGACACACTAGTTATCCATTACTGGCTTGAGATTGGGTGAATTTATTCACAAATTGTGTTAAAGAAAAAAAAAATATGAATTTGACGAAAAAGAAAAAGAAAAAGAAATTTGTATATTATCAAGTGATTTCACACCGCATTGTATGCCATTATTATATTTCAATTAAAAATACTTTGAATATCCCATTTTGAAACTGTATTCTACTATATATGCTTACCATTCACTGAACTATCGGCTGACATTGTTTTTAACATTTTCAGGTAATTAGTCAAGGTTACTAGTGGTGGACTTTGTGGTATCGTGGGACCTAACTTTAGTGACCTTTTAAGACTTTTACTTATTTCAGCATTTTCAGTACTGTCATGCCCCAAATTCGGAGACATGACCCAGCTGTGGACTAAGGGCCTTGGCCTAATAGCTACGAAAGCCTAAAAATCTAAAACAAATGCTACGAATTATAAAAAGTTCTGACACCCGCTGAAAATTTAATAAAATGATGATTCAAATTGTAAAAAATATATGTGGGACAAACTGCCTACTAAAATAATTATTCATACATAAGTCAACAAAAAGTCAACAAGTCCACTGAAATTTATTTTAAATCTTAACTAGATATGCAAGATAAATCCTAATTTGGATAACTAATAGTCTTGATTAGGCTAGATATTATAAATTAAATATAAATAAATAAAGATTAACATATTTGAATATATTTTAAAAATAATAGTAAAATAAAATTTTAGCAAGGGGCTTAAGTAGTATTTAAATGGTATCTGCATTAGCTTTAATTAATTGTAGTTCTTTTATATGTGTACAATTCAGGGTGACGTATTTTTAGAGCATTCCATTCCATTTGCGGTGCGTAACACGCTACTTGGATATCAGGTGAGTGGTTAACATGCTACGTATTTTCTAAAATCACCTTATCCCTAATTGGTTATTGAAAAACAAAAGAAAATTTTAAGAATTCTTTTCATATAAAAATATATGAATATTTGTGATGTAAACTTCATGGTATGAAAATTATTTTTGACACATTCATATGTTACATGGAAATTATTGTACACATCTATATGATGTGATATTATGAGATTCTATTTTGAGACTATATTAAAAGTCCAAGAGACGCACTCTCTACGGAGGTGACTCTGATCGCTAGGAAAAAGGCCCAAATTTGTGCTTGTGGTGACTGTAGTACTCAACGATTTAAGAGACAATCCGGGTGTTGTCCAGTGACTTTAACCGAATCGTCTTATAGAAGAAATTTGGGCGCCACCCCATGGTGACACTAAGTTTGATGTTGGATCCAATGAGCCGAGGATGCCCTGAGGGGGATCTGTTATGTATTTTAATCGTTGCTTGCCTTGGGAAAAACTTTAAAGGCATATGCCCAGGCTAAATAATTGAGACTATTGAGCTGTTTAGAGATAATAAATCTCGGCAAGTGCTTCAACAGACATACATACCTGTGAGCTTAATATTGCTATTTCTTCCTTGAGACCATCATTTTGCTTTGAATCGTCAAGAATGACTTCAGGATATGAAAGAGCCGTAAATGCTGATGCAAGTGACACAGAATGAGGAGGACTTGAATTTATAGAGTCTGGAGGCACTGCTTGAGAGTACACTCTTGAACCAGAAAGAGAAGTAGTGGATCCCAATATATTTGATGTATAAGAGCTTCCACATTGAACACCTCCAGTGTTAATCAGAGAGGTATGACCATTGTTTGAGTCCGATTTTCTATTCTGCTTGGAATTTCGGATACTAGCATGTTTGAATGAATCAAATGAGGAGAGCCTACAAAGTAGGCTGAGTGGTTTAGAATCCAGGTTCTCCTCTTCAACCTCACAAGAATTTGGATGTATATTTCCACTTGGTATTCTAGGAATTATACATTTCGTTCCAGATTCCATAGCCAACTTCAACTTTGTAAAGCAATCGTCGCAAACACGATAAGGCTTTTTGATATTTGGAGCCAAAGAAGCCTTCAGTGATTTCTGACTACTACATGCTTTGCAAAAGATTAACCCACAATTGTAGCAATTATGCCGATTTCGTCTGAAATTAAATGGATTGCGACAACCACAACATACAGAATTATCAGCATGGCCCACCCATTTATGAAGATAAATGGCAGCAGTGAAATTAGATCCACAAACCACATTCTTTACTCGCTTGTCTCTTAGAGCTAAAATGAGTGTGGGAGAGTTTCTGTCCTTATTGTCTCCGTGGCCTAATTGGCCATTGGCTCCCTTTCCCCAAGTGTAAACCTCGGATTCAGAAGTCAAAACCGCAACATGATGAGAACCACATGATATCTCTTGAATGAAATTGTTTCTGATTTTACCTTCAACACAAGTGGGAAGATTATTAGCGCTTTCTGAATTACCAAGTTGTCCATAATCAACACTACCCATTGTATACACTCGTCCTGAGGTTGTAAGAGCAATAGTGATGCTATGACCACAGGCCACCTGACAGAAGTTTGCGCCTTCCAAAAATGCTACACAAGCTGGAACAAGTTTAGGTTCTTTGTCACCATGTCCAAGTTGGCCTTTATCCCCATTTCCCCAGGTGAATAGCTTTTTAGTTGAGCTACCTGAACTTTTCGGCTCAGTGATAACCTCCACCACTGCAACAGTGTGCCAGAAACCACAAGATACCTTCACAGTTCGTAGCCCTTTAAGAGTTTTAACTTCTCTGGGTGTACTTGTGCTATTGCGATCTCCATGACCCAGGGCACCAAATGTTCCCTCTCCAAAGGTAAACAACTGACCGACGATCGTAGCAGCTGCTGTATGCCAAGGTCCACAAGAGACAGATGTTACATGAATACCTTCCATCTGACCACATACTTTTCTAGGGATCCAGTGACCAGCCTCACTCCCATGCCCTAGAAGGCCCAAATTGTGGGTACCATCACCCCAAGTATAAAGATCTCCAGATTGTGTAACAGCGCAAGTATGATATTCTCCACACGCTACTAATTCAGCATTCAATCCACTGAGAACATTGATGCGTTTTGGGTTAGAAACATCAACATCTACTCCATGCCCAAGCCTGCCACCCAACCCATCTCCCCAACTAAAGATCTCTCCATGTTTGGTGACTAACACAGCATGTTTACTTCCACAAGCAATATTTTGGGCATCAAGCAATGTCGCTGATTCCAGAGCCTTTGGCAAAAGGGCATCCATTCGAGCTGTGGAAGATTTTACTAGTCTATGCACACCTCCGCCTAGAAGTCCATCACTAATTCCTTCGCCCCAAATAAAAACGTCACCTACGGCACCAAAATCCTCAAGAGAAGATCCCTGGCTTGATGAACTCAGTGCACTGGACAAACTGATTCGAAGATTATCTGCAGAACACCGGCCATCTGTATTATCTAAACCCGCAGATGATAGTGAACTGAGAGAACTGGCAACAGACTGTGACTGAGGGTAACACTGTGCATCACTACATGTTACAACATCAGAAAATGTTCTTCCCAATAATTTTTGTGGGGAATTGTCACAAGGAACTGGAATTTTTTGAACCGTTTCATTAATCCCTGGATCCTGTCGTAACAAAAGCAACTGAAAAACCAAATACCCACCAGAAAAGGGAAAAACACAAAAGAAAAAAGAAAGAAATCTAAGACAGAATAAATCAGGAGAATACGATTCCATTAGTATCATGTCAAGCAAACCTTATAAATTATGTCGCTGCTGCTACTTGAGTAAAGTGAAGGAGAGTTTCTTCGCGAATGGGCACTTGAATTATCGGATGATACACTATCACTTCTTGCTTCAATTCTCCATTTTTGATAGTGATCCCGAGAAATTAATTCCCTAAGGGCAACCAACCAGATTTCAGCTTCATCCTTATCTTTGCAAATCTGTCCAGTGGGACAATCATTAAAGGCAGCCATATATAATTATCACATTATCCCACAACAGGAATATAGCTGATGCTGGAAACATTCAAAATGAATTATACATCGTATACAGGACTCGAGAGTATACACTATATGATCCCACATTACTTTGGTATATAATGGCTGATCACTTATTATAATTTTGGGACCTCTCCACCTAATAGCTTAAGCTTTTAGAATGGATATAAAGTTTCTATATAGTACGCGGGGCCCATTCTACCCACTTAAAAAAAAAAAAAAAGAAAAGTCCACATGTTATGGTAGAAAACAAAAACAATAAACGAGAAAGAATGTAATTACACTCAGAAAACACGATTTACTTTGTTCAACCAAAACAAGGCCTGCATCCATAAAGTTGCAACGATTTTCACTATGGTGAGAGGCAATGCAATAGAAGAGTTAAGAAATCCTAACAAAATCAACAGATATAAAGACCTATAAATGGGTCAAAAAAATTCCTAGGCATGAGTGCTCCAGCTTGAGCCTAATAGCCTTAGCCTTCACTCCATGGACTAAGCCTCACAAAAAATTCATTTTAAATCATGATGCCACTTAAACGAGTTGAGTCATGGGTGGGATCCCCCAAAAAATAATCAGACTCTACACACCTGACGCCACACCCTAAGATGACAAACCCAACAAAAAGATAACACGATGATCGACACCCCACCCCTCCCATCCCAGAAAAAAAAAAAAACAAAAGCAAAAGAGGCTACACATGACATATCTCAAAAGGTAGCAGCACGTGAGGGGAGATGTTAGAGTAGACAATTCCACATTGCTTGGATATGATATGGGTGACCATTTAATATAATGTTGGGACCTCTCCACCTAATAACTTAAGGTGTTAGCCTCGATACAAAGTTTCTACAGACTCCACTATGATTTGTGAATAACTTCAATAATTTATCATTCTCTCAAATATTGCACAAGGAACTATAATTTAATTTGAAGTTAATAAATTAAGTAAATCAAAGCTTAAATAATCAATAATATTTGACAAGAAAATGAATTAAGTGGAATTTTTATGTAAAGTACAGACATAAGCAAATAATTTACAACAAAAATTATGGTGCCTCAAAGTAAGACCAATGATCTACCCACCAAATCCAATGACCTATTGTTGTATACAAGAGAAAATGACTGATATTCCTTCTCAGGCCGAGGATACCGTCGAAATATCGCCTGCAAAACCAGAGAGTAACATCCCTTCTTATTTCAGGTTTATCAGCAAAACAATGAACGAGGTTTATAACACTAACTACACACATATTTGGCTAAGCTTTTGAAGAATTTACAATCCTTTTAATTGTTCTTTTAAAAGTTGTTCTCCTTGAAAGAAGGAAAACATTAAACGATGGCAGCATTTGGGTGCAGTTAGTTAGATGGACACATTTTACTTTACACCAAAAGGGGTGATTTTTGCAATGGCCTTGTACGCAAGTATTTCTTGCTAACACGGTCTGGGAAGGAAATATTGAGAATCGTGCAATTTAAAAGCATTGCTCTTCAGTTGCAAAGGCGAAGGCATATGTTTCCACTAACTAACAAAACAAAAACACCTTCCATGAAATTGGGAAGCGCAATCAGGTTCCCAGACCGTGTTGCTTTTGTATCAGGGATATAACCATTTATATTTTGAGTATACTCTAAAACATTAACTAATACTCAGAAGCATTGCTTGGAATGTAGGACCAACTCTAGTTTGTAGCGTGTCTATTAATTTGATATGCATTGTTGGGCCTACTTACTAACAGTTTTAAGATTTGGGACAATTTGTGATCTAACTTGATATCAAAGCTCTACTTCTTCAAAGTTCTTATTGAATTATAAAATCTTAAAATTTAAGTGGGCCAAAAGTTTTATATTTGTTGTAGTTTGAAAATGAAAAGAAAAAAAAATTAGCCAAAAAAAATGAACGAGTAGTGCCCATGTTTTTCTTTTATATATTCAAACATGGGACATTGTGTACTGGGTACAAAAATATAATGAAAAAATAATTTTTTTTTTTAAATTCCAGAAAACCCCTAACCCATTCAACCACTCTTTCTCTTGCATCCCATCAAGAGACTTGCCATTATTGATTAAAGGAACCCAACCTATACTAAGTCACCAATTGTCCCAAAAATTTTAGCTATTGGGAAATGAGCTCAATAATATATATCAAACTATTCAAGACCCTCCCTCATGTGCAACTTTGTCTTGCACGTGAAAAACCAAACAAACTGAACTCAACAGGTACACCAACACACATAGTGCACAACAACAAATATAACATGGAAACACATATCAAGAGACTTGAACCCAGGATCTCCTGGAACTAGAGCTCTGATACTATGTTAAGTCACCAATTGTACCAAAAGCTTAAACTGTTAGGAAATGAGTCCAACAATGTGCATCGTGCTATTCAATAACTAAGGTACTAAAACAAAATGACAAAGTGGGTCTTGCAAAAAAGAGGGAAAAGGGTGTGCATGTGTATAGGTGGTTTTATAAAATCACTCATCAGTCATCACCCCAACAATCCAACTTGCCCACGTTTTCCATTTATAAAGAATCCACTCCATTACTTTTGCCTATATAAATAGTACTCAACAGTGTACTTGAGGGGGGCCCAAAAAGAGAGGAGAAAGTGAGGCATATTCAGCAAAAGAAAAAAAAAACAGGCAACTTTGAAGAGAAAATTCAGCAAAAGAGAAGCAATCGACCACAGGAAAAAAAGCATAGAGATCTTTTTCTGTTGTACTTTCTCCTCTTCTGGTCTCTTTCTCTTACAAACAAAAATATTATTTTCTGTACAGATCTTTTTGTTTCAGCCACTACTTTTAAATATATATTAGTTTGGTTTGGTCTGGTTTATATCATTCTTGATATGAAAACTCAGCACAAAATGATCTCTTCTCTTCTGTCTTTTCTATGTTTGCCTCTACTATTCTTTGCCTTGGCACACTGCTGTAACAAGCAGTCGAGACTTTCAATTTTTTTTTTTAAAAAGAGTGTAGTTTTCTGTGTCTTTACAGTAGCATATTGTAAGCAAAAAGACAAAATGATTTTTCTTATTGAAAGTTTGCTGGCCATTCAAAATCAAAAAATAAATTAATAAAGTTTTGTTCTTATGACTGCAACAACAGCAGTTCTGTTTTTTGAAAGAAATAAAATATTGTTTAATCGTTTTACCTGGCCAAAGGCATTTTGAACACCATTGGGCTTGTTAAAAATACTTTTTCTTACCCAATTTGGCCGTGACAAAAATAAATGGTTGAACAGCCCTTAAGATTTTCCCTCCGTGGTAAACAGAAGAAGCGAGCATGGCTAGGGACTGAAGAAACCGATCCATCAGCAACTGAGACGGAAGAGAAGTGGTGCCATGGGATACGTGTGTGGCAAGGACAGTGGGAGGGCGATAAGACAATGCAGGGGTATGAGAGGTGACTGGTGAGGAAGAATGGTCCTTCTGTGCTAACTTAGGACAAGAGGACTTCTTATGGCCCTTGTGGTGACAAAAACTGCACTCATCCATTGCAAATCATGACTTTGGTTTCCCCGTGACCTGAATCAGGTGAGGAGAGGGAATGAGCAGCAACAGAGGACGATAAATGGCACCGATTGACGGGGAAGGGATAGCAAAGACTGATTGAGAGGAAATAACCATCTGAGCAACCTTGAACCTTATCTCCCCTACAATGAGTTCGCAAATAGCCCCATCAATATAAGGCAATGGAGAGCGATGAAAAATAGCACCACGAAGTGGCTCAAACTGATCACAGAGGGCCATAAGAAACTAAATGAGCTGCTACTTTTCGCAATACTAAAGACAACTATTAATCAGTTGCAAGTCAAAAGGTTTCATAAGAGCCAATTGATCCCAGTAAGTTATCATCTCACTATAAAATTCTTGGATTGATTTGTCATTTTGCTTGGCACTTCGAATAGCCATCTCTAATTTATGTTGCTTGGAAAAGTTAGAGGTGAGATACATGTTTCTTGGATTGATTTGTCATTCTGCTTGACATTTCGAATAGCCATCTCCAATTTACATTGCTTTGGCAAAGTTAGAGGTGATACACATGTTTTGAAAATAATCCCACACAAGTGCATTCTTTATGTCCCAAATTGCAATCGATGCGTCATACCCTTCAGCTTTTACATCTGTAGGTCGAATGGTTGAGCCTATTACATAACCCCATTGCCCTTTTTTAAGAAGAAAATTCTTCATAACATTTAACCAATAAGAATAATTAATTCCATTGAGGTGGATGCTATAGCTTGCAATTTACTTCAGCTATGGAGAATAAATCAAGAAAATCATATATGTAAGTAATGGAACAAACCGATCGACAACAATTGACCAAGAAATCACCCTTCAAAGAAGATCCAAAGGTTTGAAGACCAAAATGGACGAGAGAGATAGCTTCAAATATTCCGGCGAGGTTGCCGACGTTGGTGAAGGAGGCCGGCGAAGTCGTCAGTGCTAATGGAGAGATCCAACGAAGTCGCGTTTAGAGAGCTTCAGCTACGATTTTTGTAGATCAAAGGGTTACAGATCTAGGATTTCGGGGTTTAAACCAAAGTTTCGAATCATGTCTGCGAAGGTTGAGGAAGAAGAAGAGGCTGGTGAAGTCGTCAGTGCTGGTCGAAATCATTGGTGGTTAGAGAGCTTCGGCTAGGGTTTTTGCAAATCAAAGAGTTGCAAATCTAGGGTTTTGGGGTTCAAACCAAAGTTTTGGACACGGTGAAGGTCGGGGAAAAAGAAGAGGTCGACAACGCCAAAGAAGAGGAAGTCGATGGCACCGGAGGATAAAAGGGAGATCGAAGGGTTTCGGCGAAGTGTTCATCGTGTAAGAGGGGTTCTACAAAAAAGGGGTTAAAGTCAAAGGGTTCTGCGAGGAAGAAAAAGAAATCGACAACACCAAAGAAGAAGACGACGATGGTGCCACAGAAGAAGAGGGAGGTCGGAGACGGCCTAGGGTTTTGAACCTTGCTCTGATACCATGTTAGCAAATAAAAGAAAGATTATTATTATTGCATATTAACCAAAAAGCTTACCTCTAATGATGAATTACATGGTATATATAAAAAAAATTTAAATAAACTTAATATTGTAAGAAATACTAAACTACCACTTAGCTATAACAAAAATAACAAAAACAAACACTCTCACACATAGACCCTAGGGGAAGGTTGGTGTACCAGCTGTCACCTTTATCTGTTAGTGTTTTCTAAAACTCCCTAAGACAAAAGGTTGTATCTCTGCCATAGGTTCCTAGAGTGTCAATGAATTGGGCTAGGTGTTCTCTTGCATTGTATGTTTCACTGTCAAAATATTTGAACTTAAGAACTTTATACTCCTGAGGGTACGGTAGAGCACCAGTTTTAAAGGGTAAGGCGGCCGCAAGTCTAGGCTCAAATATGCGGTGAGGGTGCCTGTTCTTGTTGAAGGACAGCACAGACAGCCTGTTCTACCATGTCCATCATAAGTTTTGAGCTCGTAGAGTCATGTGCTTCGGGTGACGTGGAAGCCACCACTGAAGATGAGGCTCCTTGTGGTACGTTCCCCGCTGCTACTGGTATCGCTTGGGCATTGGCCAAAGGCACTTGAACCCCCGGCATAGTGTTGGAATGCCTCCAAAGGCACTCCAACCCCTGTGGGTACGACAGAGAACCAGTACTAAAGGGGAAGGCAGCCGTAAGTCTAGGCTCAACTATGTAGTGAGGGTGCCCGTTCTTGTTGAAGGATAGCACGGAAAGCCTGTTTTACAATGTTCGTCATAAGTTTTGATCTCGTAGAGTCTTGTACTTGAGGTGGCGCGGAAGCTACCGCTGAAGATGGGGCTCCTTGCGGTACGTTCCTGCTGCTGGTGGTATCACTTCCTCACCCCATGATCCCTTTCCCATGTCGTGGAAGAGCAACAATGCTCCTTCTAGACTTTGTTAAGCTGTTCGACTACATTCTATTCCGACCTCTAAATTGCCATCGAAAATCATGCTTTGCATTCCAAGTGAGATGCCCAAGAAAAAACAAAGTAGCAAATCTAACAAAGTGACCCATACTAAGATCCAGCAGTATACTTGTGATATCTTGGTATCCCACATCGGAAAGGGAGAGGGAGTTCTTAAACTATAAAAGAAAAAACCTTAGACCCTTACATTTAACGAGGCCTTTTCCCAGGTGGTAAAGACCATAGCAGAACTCCGCAGTTAAACGTGCTTGGACGGAAGCAATGCAAGGATGGGTGACCCCCTGAGAAAAAGAAAACCGTGAACACTTTACCCAAAGCGGACAATATCGTTGCCAGGTGTTACAATACTTGAGCATTTATAGATCTCTTTCGGTAACGACTTGGGGCATGGCCTTCGGCGAATGCATGAGGAGTGGGCATTAGGCAAAAGCACTCTAAACCCTGGCATCGTGTTGGATCCTGGGCGACTGTTAGTGATAGCATTAGTTTCTGAACCATCTTAGGGGTTCGATCCATTTTTTAAGTCTATCGAAGTTGTAGGGTCTACAAGTTAAGACGATTTTGCATGGCCAGAAGCATCTCCATAAATAGTTAAGTTTGTTGCATGACAGTCATATTCAGCGACTGTTTGAAGTTGGTCCACAACATTGGCACAAAGGTTTTCTTATGGTCCATCAAGTTGCTACTGTTCCAATTGGCCCAAACACTCTTGGCCTCCTTAAGATGTTGTGGTGCCGACTCCTCGTCCTCTGCCTATGATAAGCGAGTGCTATCGTCTTCCCCAGTGAAATTGAATGTTGATATGTAGTAGGACAAGAGTTAGGGATTGCGAATAAAATAGGCGCTTATAATGACCTGAGGCAGGGAGGGCGAAAATTGAGTACTACTTAGACTGGATCAATGGCAGTGTCTTAGTGTGTGGATATGACAAGAGCATAAGAGATTCTGGTTTGAAGTTTTATTTATATAGGAAGAACAAGAGGACTACAACCGTCCATGAAAAACTTGGTGCAGTCCATTGGATGCTGGTTCGCATAGCACGTGGCATGGTCCACTTAGTTCCACTTATACGAGGAAGACATCTCAGGCTTCGCCTCACCGAGCGCCGCAGCGCCGTAATGTTAGGTGTGACAAGTCTTAGTCACTCAGTGATACGAACCCCGAAGATGTTAGCGAGTCAACGTTCCATTTGCCTAAGTAGCGATCAAGAGGGAGTGCAATCCGAAGACGGCATGCCGAACGACTCTCGGCGATCCTCGACTCTAGCCTCCAAATCGGTTGCCCTCCTAGTGATCCCAAGTAATGCCCGCGGGTCCTACTTTCAACCCGGGTTATTAGAACGTTCTTAATTTTGATGGCCGCAGAGCACATCGACAGTGGTGCCGCTGCTGGTAACGATAACTGTTCGGCCACCATCGCGCCACGTGGTAATTTTTGGGAGATAATGCCAACAATATATATGTTGACAAGCGAATTGTTTAACCATTATAAAGCTACCTCAACCAGAGAATAACTTAATGGCTCGTATTTGACCAAATCTTCACATCGAAACTGTAAGTATCCAAAAAATTAAGCTACCAAGAATCCTAAAGCCTCTTGGGAGGCATAAGAAATATCTTGATAGAGCTCAAAAATGTAGACATCATTGTGGGCATGTGTATACAAAAGAATAAAATAATTGTCTAACTTATGGCTTACCTTCAAAGAGGTATAACTATCTATTTATATTGATAAGTAAGATTACAGATAAAGAAGAAAATAAATTCACAAATCAAATCATAATCAACAAAATCCTAATTTCCTAATGTATTGATTCTAGTAATCAATCCATAATTAACGAGATCCTAACTGCTTAATGTGTTGCTTCCAATGTTGCTCCTAATACTCCCTCTCAAGCTGGAGCAAAGATATCAATCAAGCCTATCTTGACAATTGATGACCGAAGCAAAAATGGTCCCACAGACTTAGTGAATATATCCGCAATATGATTAGATAAAGAGACAAAGGAGGAAGTTAAAGTTCTTGCTTGAACTTTTTCTCCAATCAAGTGAATATCCACCTCTATATGCTTGGTCTGTTCATGAATAATTGAATCAGAGGCAAACATAAGGTAGATTTGTTGTCACCAAATAACTCAGATGATCCTTTTTCGTCAAAGGCTAGCTCAACAAAAAGAGATCATAGCCAAAGTATTTCACAAGTGCCCTAAGCTATGGCTTCATACTCGGCTTCAGCCGAAGATCTTGAGACAAATGTCTATTTCTTACTCTTCCATGATAAAAGATGATGGTCGTAGAAAGTACAAAAACCAGATGTAGATCGTCCAGTTTTAGACCCATCATAATCAGCATCGATGAAGCATGAAAAACCAGATTGAGCACTAATTGAGAAGAACAAGCCAAGACCTGGACAAGTCTTTAGATACCTCAAGATATAAAAAACTATATCTATATGAGCCTTGCGAGGAGCATGTGTAAATTAACCGACTACGCTAATTGAAAAAATCAAGTTAGGTCTCATTTTTATCAAGCAAATCAAACGACCAACCAAACATTGATACATAAATGGATTAGGAAGTAACTATCTAGATTCAGCTGAAAGCATAAGATTCAGATCCATAGGAGTAAAGGCTGACTTATACTCTACCATGTCAGTATCTTAAAAGGAGATCAAGAACGTACTTTCACTAAGAAAGAGATATTCCCCAATGAGAACGAGCAACCTCAATATCGAGAAAGTACTTGGGGGACCCAAATCCTTAGTATCAAAAGGTCTGTCACGATCTGTTTTTACCAGAGCAATATCTGAAGTATCATCTCTAGCAAAAATAATGTCATCAACATATACAACTAAAATAATACGTCGACCATCAGTACGTCGGCGAATAAAACAAGTACGATCAAAGTGACATTAGAAAAATCCATAGATAAGATAACATTGCTGAAACGACTAAACCACGCTGTTAGAGATAGCTTCAAGCCATAAACAGACTCAGAGAGGTGACATACTTTCCCAGAATATTCTCCCTCAGCCCGAAAACCCAGAAGAGGATCCATATAGATATTTTCAACTAAACTGCCATGAAAGAAGGCATTCTTGACATCCAGTTAGTGATGGGCCAAGAATGACAACCTGTGAGATCCTGACCTGTTTTAGTTTTGTGATGTTTCGACGTGTCATTTCTTGTTTTTATAATTGTATGTTTATATTTGTTTTATGCATGTTCTAGCTTAGAAATGCATGTTGGGTTGGTTGTCAGGACCGTTGGGCGTTGTGGTTCCAAAAAAAAAAAAAAAAAATTTTGTGGACACTATAAATATCAACCCTTGGTTAAATATTTATAGATTTTTTAAACTTGTTAGCTTTCTCAAACAGAAAGCTCCACCTTCTTTCTAAATTTTCTTTGGGCGCGGACTTAGTTTTTGGCAATTGAACAGTGGATCCTTGTTATCCTTGCCGAGGGTTTCGCATTCATCCGGACAGAATCTCGTTTCGACGAAGTTTGTTTTTCACGGAGTTCGAGGCATCCAGTTTTTAACTCAACGAGGTATGATCCTAAACTCCCATGTTTTAAAGGGGTGCTACGTGAAATTATATGTGTTTTAACCATTTATAAATGCATGGAAAGTTGTTTTATGTTCGAAAAAGTTGGGTTTTGTTCTTGAAACGGGTTTAGTTGGATGAAAAAGGTTTTTAAAGTGTTTTTTTCGGTTTTTTTCGAGGTTGTGGGCTCATATATATCCGTGGTTTCAAAAACATGTGAGTTGGTGGGTTTGATTTGGGTTGGTTCTCGAAAAAGATGAAAGTTTTTCCGTCGCACTAGGGTTTTTCCGAAGTTTAGTCGACTGAAGTGGGGAGTTCAGTCGACTGAATGGATAGTGTGTGAGTTCGGTCGACTGAAGAGGGTAGTTCAGTCAACTGACCTGAGACACTGAAAAATTCGTGAAATTCCAGTAGCATTTCAGTCGACTGAATGGGGTGTTTTAGTCGACTGAACTCCTGTGTGGGTGTTTTTCTTTCTTTTTGGGGTTAGTCGTGATGTGGCCTTAGCTGTTTGTTTTTGTTTTGTTGTCGTTCTTCGATGATGATGTTGTTATGTGAAACGTGGTGTTTGTACATCGTTGTGTGCATAAAAACTTTAGTTTTATTCATGCATGATGAGGGACGGATATGTGGTTCTGGGTTGCATGTGGTGCGTGAGTTGTGCGGGTTGCATGTGTTGCGTGGGTTGCATATGAAGCATGATATTTGTTCATGGTTGAATGAATGTTTACTCTGGTTGACGATGCATTAGATGGGGCTGTGGTCCTTCGGTAAAAGCCCGAGAAAGTGCATTAGATGAGGCTACGGTCCTTCGAGGAAAGCCCAATAAGGTGCATTAGATGGGGCTGTGGTCCTTCAGTGAAAGCCCGAGAAGTGTATTGCATGGATTGCATGTGAATCATTGTGGATTATTATAAAAAATTGTTTTCGAGGCTCGTGGGAGTCGAAAAAGTTTCAAACCTTTTCGCATTTTGTTATGATCATGTAAAACCTTTTTTCGTGGCTCGGGTGAGTCGTAACCCTCATATTATTCTGTTAGCATATTTAGCTTTTATTTCATGTTTGTCTAGTTTCTGCTGAGCTTTGGCTCACGGTGTGGGATTTAAAATTGTTTTTCAGGTACATATGATCACACGGGTTGATCGGGAGGAGCCGGTTTGGGCGGAAGACCCTTAGTCTTCTTTTTGTTTCTTTTAGATCATGTAGCTTTTTATATGTTTTTGGTTGTAGAACCATATGTTTTAAGCCTGAGAGCGATATTTTGATGCATGTATGATTTCTTATCTTGAGAGTGAAACATCGGGTTGGGTGTCATTTTCTGCTTTAATGTGGTTTTTATCCTTTCTTAAAATGTTCATGCCTCGAGGGAGGATTTTGGTTTATATTCTTGTGGGCTTATCTTTTATTCTAAATAAACCCTCAGTGGTACCTTTTTATAAATGTTTTTGCTATCCTAAAACGGTGGTTTGTGAGTGTTTTGCGTGACACGGGTTTGGGGCGTTACACAATCTGCTAAGGACACCAGAACATGAATAGTAGTCAACTTAGCAACCGGGGCAAAGGTAGCACTAAAATCTTCCTGGGTAAAGCCTTTGGCCACAGAGCGAGCCTTATATCGATCCACAGAACAAACAACGAAGTACTTGACACAAAAGACCCACTTACACCCCACAACCTTCTCATTAGAGAGTAAGGGAACAAGCTCTTAGGTATGATTAGATTCCAAGGCATCCATCTCTGCTTGCATGGTGGAGACCCACTTGTTTTAGAGAGTATCGAACACTAATCTAGGGATAGGCAACAATCAATCTTGCCAAGAAAAGTGCGATAAGAAACTGAAAGACCATCATAAGAGACATATTGAGAGATGGGATAATTACTACTGCTAAGCCAATAATAATAGGAAAGGGGTTTACGATCACGAGAGAGATAAAGAGAAGAGGTAGGTGTAGAAACACAAGAAGAGGAGGAATTACCTGAATTTGAATCTGAAGGGATGTCTAATAGCAGAGGCTGAGAGTGATGGTGGCGAGAGTACACCTACATGGGAGGGGTAGGTTGAGGGATGGATGGGTACACCCCGGAGGGAGAGTCAAAAATAAGAATCAGACAAGCACTCGTAGACGGAGCCTTTGAGAGACCAAGAAGAGAGGCCAGGATAGCCGACTAGGGTTAACGGCCATAAAAAGTAATATCTTCATAGAGAGTGACATCAAGGGAGTGAAACATGCAGTAAGACACTGGATCATAACGATAGCCTTTGGACATAGACGAATAACCCAAAAAAGGCATTTAACATATTTATTATCTAGTTTAGTACTAGTGGGATAAAAATTTTAGACGAAGAAAGTACAGCCAAACACAAGGCAAAAGAGGAAACAGGGGATAATCAAGTTGAAGAACCTGAAGGGGAGCTAAACCACGTAGAATGTGACTAAAAGTGCAATTAATGAGGTAAACAGCAGTAAAGACAACCATATGCCAATAAGACTTAGGTACATCCATGCCACAAATAAGGCAACGAACGATAGACATAATATGGCGGTTCTTACGTTT
Source organism: Heliamphora exappendiculata (assembly GCA_034768845.1). NCBI lineage: Eukaryota > Viridiplantae > Streptophyta > Magnoliopsida > Ericales > Sarraceniaceae > Heliamphora > Heliamphora exappendiculata. The sequence continues at coordinate 9,955,976 of JAOTRH010000018.1, read as the reverse complement.
GATAACCACATTTTGTTTCGGGGTTTAAGGACAGGTGAGTTGTTGCAACATACTTACTTGAGTAAGATGGGAGTGGAAGGCAACAGAGATGTATTCACCACCATTATGAGATTGCATCTGGCAAATAATATTATGAAACTGAGTCTTGACCATCTGGAGAAACTGAATAAAGAGCGGTAACACATTTGATTTTTTCTTCAAGAGATAGACTCAAGTGCATCGAGAATGATCATCAATAAAAGTCACATAATAACGATGGCCAGACAAAACAACCGGGAAGGGTCCCCATATATCTGAATGAATAAGATCAAACATACCTGACACACGATGCATACGAAGAATATAACTGGTACGAGTATTTTTAGAGAGTTCACAAACTACACACTGAAATTTATTATTCTTACAAGCTCTGATTGAAGAAGGAAAAAAAAAACCACAAATACTAGAAATTACCATGTCCTTAACGGGCATGCCATAGGTCCAGAGTTTGGAGAAAGAAGACAGAAGATGAAGTTTTTGGTTACAAAGTGGCCTGAAGACTCGATGTAGGTGGTGGTGATAGAGGTGGCTCCCCAAAGTGGTATAGGCCATCACACTCATACCCCTTGCCAAAAATTTTCTTCAAATTTAGGTCCTGAAATAAACAATGAGTAGGTAAGAAATAACAACACAATGAAGATTTTTAGCAAGACAACTAACAGATTAAGATTAAAGGCAAAATTAGGGACATAAAGGACAGAAGTAAGGGTAATGCCAGGATAGGGAAACACATCACCCTTATAACGAATACATGAGGTAGAGCCATCAATTAGGCAAACGGTGTGATTAGTAGAAAGAACAAAGATGAAGAAAAAAAAAAAACAACTCACCAATCATATGGTCATTAGCCTCAGAATCCAAAATCTAAGTAGGTTTCGCAGATTGAACATGTAAGGTAATAGGAGTACCTATCGCTAGGGTAGCAACGGGAATTTGATAGATGCCCTGGGCTTGAGTAGTAAGAGAATCAAGCTGCTTCTGAAGCTGACCAATCTATAATTGGAGATAACTAAAGTCAGAAAGAGCTGGAGACCCAGTAATTCCAATATTCTTAGCAATAGTAGCAGTGCGAGAGAATTTAGAGCCGGAAGGGCAATTCCTAGTAAAGCATTGCTTTAGTTCGAGATGAAGTTTAAAGCAACGGGACGTAGTATGCCCCGTTTCACCATAATAAAAACAAACAACCTTTCCATTCATGGAACAAGATCTAGAACTAGCAGTAAATGCCATTTAATCAGGTAAGGCAAGTGGCTCAAGGACAAAAGGTTGAACAGACTGGATCAGTCGACGATGATGTTCCTCACCATCAATAGTTGTAAAGGCCTCATATAAGAAGAGCATGGGAGACGCGTTCAAAATATGAATGCGAAGGGACTCGAATTTAGGTTTCAAATCCATCAAGAACATACGATTGAGCTGTTTGACCATTATTGAGGCGGCCTCACCAAGAAATCACTTAAGGGTTCATATTGGGCTCACTCTTCCCACCGAGACTGTATGAAGCCAAAAAATGCCGCCACGAACACTCCTAGAGCCTCCTGAGATGCATGAGAGATATCCTGATATTGCTAAAAAAATGCAAGCATCATTACGGATATGTGCATACATCTGTGTCAAAGCTTATCATAAACGAAAAACTGTGTTATGATACACGAACATGTGGTAGATATGTTCCTCTATAGAGTTGAAGATCCAACCTAAAATGGTGCAATTCTCAATATCCCATTGAGTATACTGAGGATCATTCTTGGGTGGCGGTTGCTTAGTCGCCAGTAGCCAACTAGATTTGCCTTTGCCCCCAAGATAGAAACAGAGAGATCGACTCCGGGCCGCAAATGTTTTTCAATTCAACAAGACACTAGTAATATGATGAGCAAGTGCAGGTTGAGAAAAAAAAAGTCGAATTGAGACAACTTAGGCACACTCTTGTTGTTTGATTCAGTCATATTGCTAAAACAAAGGTAGCCAGAGATGCGGAAAAACTAAGACTGCTACCGAATAATACCAGTAGCCCACAAACAGATATGAGTAGCCACGAAGAATAGTTACCACATTAGTAAATTAAGAAAGGCGAAGGACCAGTGAGGGGCTGATTGAGTTAGAGATATGGTCGACGGTTAGAGGTTAATATTGCCAACAAGGGTCGACGAACAGAGGTGTTGGCGGCGAGATGAGGCGGCACGGACGCAAGGTGCTGAGGCGGCTGGAGATAACTAGGCCACGGGTGGTGAACCAAAAAAAGGGGAGGCTCGACAACCAGGGGCGAGGAGGCTAACCGCCTCCTATGATGGTCGGCAACTGAGAGAGATGAAGAAGAGATCTACTACACATCGATATCGTCAGGGTTCTGTGATAGTCGCTGGGGTTGCCTTGTGTGATGGTCGGCGGCTGAAGAAGACTTAACGATTAGAGGCGTCGACGACTAAAACTAAGGGCATGGCAACAGTGATAGCTAAGGAAGGCAATGACTATGATGATTGGCAACTGAGAGAGGCGCTAGCGACAAGGGGGGGTCGATGACTAGAAGTGACGACGGCTGGGAAAAGGTGGCGACGGACCTAGGGTTTCAGGGCGAGGGTTTTGGTGATGACAAAGGTGGTATGATTAGGGTTTGGGACTTTTTTTCCTAATTTTGGCTCTGACACCAAAAAAAATAAAAGATTTGTATAATTTCTGGCTTACTTTTAAAGAGGTATAGCTATCTATTTATATTTATGAAGTAGGATTACCAAAAAAAATCAATTCACAAATCAAATCATAATCAACAAGATGCTAATTTCCTGATGTCTTGATTCTAGTAATCAATCTATAATTAACAAGATCCTAATTGCCTAATGTGTTGCTTCCAATATTACTTCCAATGGATACATCTATGTCAATGTAATCTATAACCGAGGAACAATATCATGATACATGAACATATTATAAACATTGGCTTCCATAGAATTGTAGACCCAACCCAGGATGGTCCAATTATCAACATCCCAATGAACACGCTTAGGATCGGTTTCTGGGGGCCGCTTCTCAGTCTCCAAAAGCCAACTAGACTTTCCTTTTCCCTTGAGAAAGAGGCTAAGAGATCAACTTCAGGCAGCAACATTTTTCCTATTCAATAATAGCAAGTGCATGTTGATAAAGAGAAAAATCTAATAAATATGACTTAGAGGCACTCGTCACTGGATTCAATCATAGTGTTTAATAAGTAGATGCCAATTAACCAAAAAGGATAGCCAGAGAAGCAACAAAACCAAGAATAATTCTATTGGAAAACAACAGTAGCCCCAACAGGTATGAAGAGTAAAATTAGGGTTTTATACCGTATTAGTAAAGCACAGAAAGCCTCGGATGGCATATGAGACGGCACTAGATCAAACCCGATAACCATAGATCTAAATCATTACCAATATCTTGAGGCAGAGATAAAGGTTATCGATGCATATTTGCTTGTTGTGTTAAGAGGATATAACAGAGCTTATTGCAGCTGGAAGGGAGACGCGACCAGAGGGCGACGTAAACCTGAGGCAATGCAGACCAAAGGCGAACCAAAGGGCAACACGAACTAGAGCTGTGCTAGGGTTTTTCCATCACCGGTGGTGTCTAGGGATCGTCGGCGAACCAAAAGGGTGAGGGCCTGTAGGGTGACGTGAACTAGGGTTGTGGTTAATGCGAACCAGGGTCTTGGTTGACGGGTCTTGAATGGCGGGGTAGGTTAAAGTGACGACACGAATTGGAGCCAACAGTGAGTGGTCGACGGCCAAGGGACGTGATTGGTGGTGAGTGGTTGACGACAAAGGGGCGTGACTAGCGGTGATGGTAGGGTTTTCAGGTAAGAACGATTTTTTTTTCCTCTGATTAAGGATTTGGCTCTGGTACCAAAAAAGAATAAAAAAATTCTATAAATTTGACTTACCTATAAGGAAAAATAGCCATCTATTTGTATTAAAAGAGTATATTTACAAACTTTAATAAAGGGAAAAAAATAAGTCAAAAATACCACCATAAATTAAGAAATTATAATTTCCTAATATGTATTATTTCCTATACTCTCTGCATTTCTAACTTAGCGTTAACTCCACTTTTAGCCTCATCCACATTTTTAACCTTTCTCTTTTCTCTGAGCTTGGGACTAGCTATATAAGAGATAAGATTTTAAGCACTACTGAGGATATAAATAATAAAGTTATCCATCTCTCTAACAGTTTAAAATTTTAGATGAGTTGTTATTACAATCCAATTTGGTATCAGAGCAGGCAATAAATCCTGTATTCAAGCCTCACCATCTACCAGATAGTTAAAAAATATTTGCACATCTTTGGCCGACTTATGCAAGAGAGTCAAGCCACACATGAGGTGGCGTGTTGAAGATATAAATAATAAAGTTATCACTCTCTCCAAAAACTTAAGCTTTTAGATGAGTTGGTGATTAACAATTTCATGAGCACTACACAAGTGGAGTTGCATACATCTGTATCAATGCAGTCCATAAATGAGAAGCATGATCATACTACATGAATGTGTTGAAGACATGTTTCTCCATAGAATTAAAGAACCAAACCAAAATGGTGCAATCTCTCAATATCCCAATGAGCACGCTTACAATCATTATCCGGTGGTGGCATTTCGGTCTCCAAAAGCCAGATAAGACTTTCCTCTTCCTTCAAGGTAGAGGCGAAGGGATTAACTCCAGGCAACAAATTTTTTCCCATTCTAAAATACACTGGTAATGCATTGAGCATGCATATGGAGAGAGAGAGAGAGAGAGAGAGAGAGAGACAGAGAGAGAGATGATTGAGACTTGGCATACTTTTGGCGCTTGATTCAGTCATAGTGTGCTGAAAAAAAAACTATGATCGGAGGGAGAAACAGCTGAACCAAAAACAATGTTACTTTAAAAGACTGGTAGCCCCAAATAGATATAAGGAGGAGACAAGGGCGAATACGAGAGTTGAGGATGGACCAAAGATTGGTCGCAATGAGGAGATAGCGTGGTCGATTGTAAGGGTATCAAGATTGATCGACGACCACAGGAAAAGGATGGGCAAGAATGGATCGATGGCAATGAGAAAGGATTGACGACAATGGGTAAGGAACGACGGCAATGGGCTACGCGAGAATGCTAATCGAGGTTTATTTCTTTTTTTTCTTCCTATAAGAGGATTGGCTCCAATACCAAAAAAGAACAAAAGAATGCTATAAATTCTAGCTTACATACAATGAGGGATAGCCGTCTATTTATATTACTCAAGTAGGGTTACAAAGAGAAGGAAAATACTATAATCTAGGCAAAAGATGGGCCAAAGATCAAGTGATCTTAATTTCCTAGTATGCATTAATTCCAACAATCATGTTATCTCAGTCATTGTGAAAATTGTTCTACATATTGTTCAGGCACCTCAGTTTGTATATATTTCTAAATACAAAAAGGGGTCACACGTTATAGGGAAAGCATTATCTTAATATACATTCCTGGGTCTATTTCCTAATAACTTAAATTTTTAGGACAATTAGTGATTTAAAATTGTCAAATAACAAGCCAAGCATAAAGTAGGACAGAACATCCAGGGGATAAATGAATGAGTCACATATGTATCGAACACACCGCCAGTGGACCAAATCAAGAGACATGCCATACAAAGGCAGGTTCATCCCAAACTGGAATGTGCCTTTGGAGTTTCTAAATCAAAACTCACTTTATTCAGGAATGGTCCTCGACTCCTCAGCTTGTTGAGATACCGTGTGAAGTGATTCAAAAGATATGTAACAAGAGAAACTCCTGATCTAAAGGAAAAGATGAGTTTAGTTCATGAAATTACTTGGATGGTTGGATGCGCCCTGTGGAAGATGAAAAACTCCTGAACCCAAATTAATCTCAAGTAACTAGGGTGATGGACAACATCATTGGCAATGAAACTCTTATGAATCAAAGCTCAGAATTATGCAAATTTCAAAACCGCAAAAAGGGGGGCGGGGGGAACAAAAGAAAGAATGCAGAAAAATATTGCAAACTTACAGTACGCTGTCCAGGTATAATCCTTGAAACATGACTTAGTTTAAGCTGTTTCTCCACTTGGCCATCATACCATATCAATACTGTTTCATCCTGAAGCATAAATGGTAGTGTTATATTTTAACGCACATGAGAATCATGATCTTGGTTGGCTCAATTGCCAAAAGTAATATTTCATTTTAATTAATATGATATACTAGTATCTGGTGAGCAAATGGAACAAAATGAGCATACAATCAATAGCTATAGGAGCCTGCGATTTATGTTACCATGATTAGGTTTCTGATATTTCATTTTAATTAGAAAGCAGTCAGAGAGAGTTTTTCTATTGAGGTTACCATGTATAGCCATTTGAGGTTTGTACAACCATAGCCCCCCCCCCCGCCCCCCCCCCCGG
>JAOTRH010000018.1:9938419-9949433 GCA_034768845.1 Heliamphora exappendiculata | reverse complement strand
ATGCATGTTATATAACTGTTGTAGTACTCCACATGTTTAATAACTATTTTTTTGTATCCATCGGTGATATGTCATGATTTATGGAATATTCTAATGGGTAACTCTGGTACCTAGTGTCTCAGTAATTATACGATTATCCACTGGGTATATCAACTAGATCAACTTAGAGAACAATTACGGACACCATTCCAATACTGCCTCTAAGCATGATGTGTGTGGATCCATGAATTATGGATGTCGTGAGTGGTACATGATCTAACAAAACTTTTAATGATATGATCATCATTGAGAAAAACGACTACAATATGCATTAACACACGATTTTCTATTGTTAAATGGTCTTGGGTAAAACTAAACCACAAAATCTAGCTATTGAAGTGAGGGTGCTCTTATGCTTATATAATACACATTACTTTTGTATTCAGGCGATGTGGAAATTCGCTTCACACCCTCCCGCATGTGCAGCGTGCTCACTCGGCAGCACTTGCTGCGTGCAAGCCAGGGACACATACCTTACTCACCCCTGGTACTCCAGCTCTAATACCATGTTAAACGGTCTTGGGTAGAACTCAATTCCAAAAACTAACTATTTAAGTAAGGGAGCCTTCACGCTTATATACTGCGCAATACTTTTGTATTCAGGCGATGTGAGACTTCACATCTCTATGCTATTATGAAATGTGGATTGAAAAGCTATGACGAACATGTTTTAATAATAATCTTGTAGTACTTCTTACTATGTATACTTTATCATTCACTGGGTTGTAAGTTCATATCATCCTTAACATTTTAGGTGAGCACGCCAATGAAAAATTGACTTTGGGTGTGGATGGGAACTCTTCTCTCTCTCTCTCTCTCTCTCTTATGATCTCTATTAGGAGGTTGAGTCAGTTTAGTTATTAAATAGTTAGCTAGTGGGTAGTTAGCACTTAGCATGCTACCTAGAGATTTTAGAATGTTGATATTGTTTTATTATTGAATTTTATTTCTAGGCTATTTATATTCCACTTTCTAACATTTAAATTTAGGTTAGTTGAGATTTATTCCTAGGCCATTATTGTGTTATTTTTCTATGACTTTTGGTGGGTTTACGTGCTATTGATAATGGTTTGTGATTCACAATTAATATCAGCATCTGTAAGAGTAGTAATTAGCATTTTCTACAAGATACTTATGAAACTAGCTTTATGATTCAGTACATGGCTACACAAACCACAACAAAGCATATTTTCCCCCTTGATTGATGTTGAAGCTATAACATGTATGCAATATTCAGAAGCAACAAGAGTTGGATGAAAGGAAGGAACATATCATATGCCCTGGCCTGCTAAATTATTACCGCAGGTGAAGCATTAGGCCAACCAAGAAGCCTTGCAAACGATGTGTGAAGAATAGCAGCATCATACTGCAGCAGAAAAATGCCGAGAATTAGCAAAAAGGTAGAACCGTTTGCAATAACTATTGAGAAATTAGAGAACCTCATATTCATCGTTTTAATATCATTGTGGACACATGAGCCACGTTTAACCAGTTATGGTATATTGGCACACACAGCATGGAAAGTTACAAGGTGATGGGGCCAACCATATTCAGTAATAATCAGTTCTTGGCTAATCCATATTGCTAATTTTTCTTTTCTTAAATCCCAAACTGATGCAACAAAAATGGAAGGGTGTACCAGCAGCCCTCGGTACATTTGGTGGCTTAAAATAGTGTCACATAAATTTGGAGGAAACAAGTGCCACTCAAAGGAATGACTATGATAAAAATATCTTTGGGTGAATTTTCAGGTCCAACAACACTTAAAAATGCCACCCATATCATTGAGCCATTAAAATATTATTCTTGTCTTGCTCAACAAAGGGTGGAGTATAGATCATTCGTCTGCTCTATGAGCTAAGAGGTTCACATGATACTTACAAGTTGTTTTGCTGGGGCACGAGGAAGAGCAGATCTCAATTTAGCACGAATGGTTATAGGATCTGTTCCAGAGATAACCTACAAATGAATTTAATATAATCAAATAAAGAACAAAATTTGTGTTACTAAAGGAAATAAAGAACAATAATTTGTGTCCTTAATATTTGAACTTCCATACCAGATTTTGAATATAATGATTCACAATATATGCGTTCTCAACCTTGTAAGAAACAAGGAAAAGGTTATAGACATCCACGGTAACTGAGCCTAAAATTGTCATAATTAATCTTATCCTCTAATATAAACATGGTCATTGGGTGCACCCATATCTACTTATGGTGGCATCCAGTTGATTTTCTCAACGTTGGCTTTTAATTATTATAATTTTAAATTTTGATTCTGGATCCCTTTTATTGGCCTTTAATTTATTTTTTCCTTCTTATCAAGATTTCATCCTTTACTATGTCAACCCTACATTGACTAGGATAAATACATGAGGCCATCTCTCTTTGAAAGTAGACCATTACATACAAACATTCATTTTGGTATCAGAGCCAATCCTTCGTCAGCAAAAAAACAAAAAGAAAAAACATTGTCCAGTACCCCATTGAACCCCAACATACAGCCACAAACCTTAATATCCTTCTCCCTCATACTCAGCCCTCCACCAAACCCTAACACACAGCCACAAAGATCATTGACCGGTTCCAACGGCAGTTTACCTCATCAACCGCACTTCTAGTCGAGTCTTGCATGGTTTTGCCTCACTTCACACTCTTCAACCCGATCAAACTTTATTTCCTCTTTTCCCTAGGGTATTTGGCTGCAGATGCTTTGTCCAAAATCACCATCTGACTCATTCTAAACTCGATAATAAATCTATTCGATGCATTTTTGTAGGTTACTTTGCTATGTCTAAATGTTATCGGTGATATGATCCTATTACTCATTACATGTTTTACTCCCTTGATGTTACATTCTACGAGGATATTCCTTTCTATAGCTCTACTTCTTTTTTGTTGGAATCTATTCCCCGTTCTTCTGTGGTGGACTCACCGCGTGCTCGTCCAATTCTCATTTTTTGACTCAGTCTCGGTGGTGGATCCCCTCTCGCTCCCTTGTCCACCGGTACAATGCCCTTCCCTCCTTCGCGTTAGTACTCTCGCCTACTCTTGCCTCCCTCAACTCTAGTTTCAAAATAATTTTGATTTCTTTTTTGAAAATCAAAAACACATTAAATTAGAAATATTATTTAAACTAGTACAAACATTATGAAGAGAAACAGTACTTTTATCAATATGTAAAACATGATCATTGTTATTTTTAACATTTTTAGTTATGAATCCTACCCATAATATATCTTTCGGATCAAGAGCCATTACAGATTGTTGTTGGAACCTAAACCCTTCTAGTTTTGTCTAGTGCCAAAAACCTTCCTGAGCGATAGTTCAAACGAAAAATGCTATAAGAAGCTTACAACGTTAACAATCAAATGATATATGGGCTTTTACAAATACCAACCATGTGGGTTTTATTAAAACTGTAAATGACGCAGATAACGACCAAGGAGAGATGTCTTATTAAATGAGAATTAGGTTACAACTATACAAACTTGCTCTTGCTCTGGAGCTTTTCACTAAATGGAAAGACTTTTCTTCTACTGCTCCTACTACTACTACTATAAGCTTTGATACCATTTACAAAATGCGGAAAGCAAAGGAATACAAGAGAACTCTGATAGAATTTTCAATGCATATAACTCTCTATTTATACACATTTGCAGGCCTCAAACTTTAACTACAAAATTTAAGGTTTGAATATTAAGACGTCTGTCTTTTAAGGTTTGCTTTACATCACTTCTCACTTACCAAGTCTTTAGGCTTTATTTTTCTTTTAAGCATCTTCTTTTTTAAAGATAGCTTGATTTGACGTGGTTTCTTTTACTAGCTTGTTTGCTAGCATTGATGGTGGATGTTGGCTTACACCATATAATTTACGAGATTAAGTTATTCGATGGCATTCTCGAAGAGAGGAGAATCAAGAGCTCGACTAAATTCCTGATTATGAGAATTCTCAACATCATCCACTGTGATGGATAAATCCAACAGAAGATCTTCTCTTTTTTTTTTTCAAATTGGGCAGTAAAGCGTCAGCTTCCCTAATTTTCTCGGGTGTTCTCTAATATGTAACGAGAAACTGTGTAACAAATAGTCTTAACCAGGGTGAATCCTTTGTTGATGTTGGTCTTCACCTTTTGCTGATATTTGGTCGTTACCGCCAACTTGTTGGGAAGTTAACTTATCATCTACATTACTTACGTTGTTGGTGTTGTTAGTCAATATGTGCATGCTCCTCGTCAGCTGCATTTTGAGATTTTTTGCCGCATTTTGAGCTATTTTAAGAGTACCCCAGGACATGATTTGTTATATTGACACTCTGTTTGGGCGAGTAGTCGCTCTTATAGACGATCTATTTCCGAATATTGTACTTTTCTTAGTGGGAATCTGGTGACTTGGCTTAGTAAAAAACAAGGTGTTGTTGCCCGCTCAAGTGCTGAAACAAAGTATCGAGCTACGACTCATACTGCATCTGAAATATTGTGGGTTCACTCTTTTCTTCAGGACTTTGGTGTCGATTCTCCTATCTGTATGCAAATGTTTTGTGATAATCAAGTTATTATCTTTATTGCTAATGATTTGATTTTCATGAGCGCATCAAATATATCAAGGTTGACTGCGACTTCATTATGAATTTATACTATGATATTCTCACCAAGCCTTTATCTTGTTATACATTCCACTAATTACTTATCAAGCAAGGTATGTTTGACCTCTATGCTCCAGTTTGAAGGGGAGTATTTGAAGTGTTTTCATTTATTTATTTTTATCATTCGTTTATCTTCTTCTACGAGGATATTATTGTAATTGTTATTGACACAATAATATTATAAATGCATATGAATGAAGAAGAGTAGGTTAACTCCTTTGACTCTTCTTTTTTCATCTTTATCACTTCTCTACCCAGTCTTCTTCTTCCTCTTTCAAACCCTAAGTTCACATTTTGTGATTCAACTCAAATTTATGTGATTATCATTATTCAACTGTTCACTACTATAGACACATAAATGAATAATAAAAATGTGTATATATACACATATCTATCAGCATGTTTGACTGATCGAATTAAATTTACGTTTGGATCAAATATTCCACGGGATTATATTTTTCTTATTTGAATGTAACAAGTGGTAGAAAGATTATAAATCCATTGGAAAAATAATCCCACAAAATAGGATACATAAAATACTTAAGAGAACGTTGTATTAATAATCTCGTCACTACTAGTCCCATAAAATTACTTATCCTGTGGGATTACATGCCCTAATTATTAATCCGGTCAATCAAGGGGGGCCTACATGTATATATAGCACATGTGTAAGTCAATGGAAGTAACCTGCCAGCACCCCAGAAGCACACCAGTTGAAGTTAAAACCACTCTATCTAAGAAAATTTTTAATGGGCAGAAACCCTCTGCAACTGCTTGGACAGCATTTGCTTCAGCTTCGACCTGATAGAGAAGGATGAACATCAGTGCAACTAGAAAATATCATGACAAGAAGAAAATTAATGGTTTTTCCAGAAGGTATAACCTCCTCTTCTGTAGCAGTAACAGGTACAATATGGTGTGAGGCATGGAACATGCTAAAATGGTACAGAGTTGAGTTTTGAAACCAGATCACTGAACAAGAAACACAAAGGCATGTCAACATATGAAAGCAGAAATACAGAGTCAAAAATTGTAAAATTGTTTTGTTGTGAATATGACTTTCAATTAGCCATGCTTAAAGGCACTTTGAACATAATTTAATAAATAATTTCTAAAATTATTAAGGATAACAGCGTAGTAAACAATTTTCGGTAGTCTCATCTGAAACTCCTAACATGACTAATAATCTTTATTATGCTTACTCTTAATTCCAACCAAATGCAACAAAAAGAAAAATGTACCCTAAAAGAATATATAAAACCCACTATACTTTCCAAATAGAATGTATGGACATATAAAAACGTGTTTTTGATAAATAAAAAAAGAAAAAAAGAAAAAAAATGAGTTTGAAATAAAGAGAAAGAGGAAAAGATTGGGTTTAAAATAGATAGCTATATATATATATATATATATAGAGAGAGAGAGAGAGAGAGAGAGAGCTAGTTAGTGATAGAGAAGTGAGGGAGAGAGAAGTGCCACATAGGACATATGTCCCATCAAGGCCCTTTTCCCATGTAATATAGATTGAAGCACTGATGTTTTAAGCTAAAACTTATGAAGCTAATCTAGCCTTGAGTTTGAACTTCTATCTACCACCCCCCACCATCAACGGCTAGTTAAATGAGAAGAAAAGCACATACTTTTATCAAAGTGGGGAAGAAATACACTCCTTACAGCTTCCCTGCAGCAAGCCAAGCATGTTTATATAAATTATGCATCCACCTTTTTATAAAGTAGGAAAAAGGAAAAAACTTTGAAAAGATCCCAACTTCTATAGAATGTGTACTATAGCCTTCATGCAGCTGGATACAATAACTTTCCAAATACAGGGGCACAAATGTTAAAAAGATGCACACAAATAGAACTACACCAAAAGATTAAAGGCATGCACTTGCATAATTTGTTGATTTTACAGCCTTTTTTTTACTTGGTGTATTCTTGAATAATAATATATGGTTTTCCAAGAATATAACTAAAGGATGGCTTGGCCAAACAGTAAACCATGCCATTAGCGTCTCTGACGGCATGGGTTCAAGTCACAGAAGTAGCCTCTCCAAAAATTAGGGGAAGGCTCCATACATCTTGCCCTCCCCAGGTCCCTCTCTAGCAGAAGCCTTGTACACTTGCCCCCCATGAGTCCGTCTCTAGCAGAAGCCCCGTGCACTGGGTCATCCTTCCAAATGTATAACTCCATTAGCTCATTAGGTATTTAAGAGTCTTCCTTTTTCCATGTTCACTCAAATCCTTAGTAATTAATTTTATAAGGCTCAGGAAAAGGCATCTTCAAACTCAGAAGGAAAGACAATCCCTCTAACTTTGTTTGGAGAGAGAATGAGACGGACCGAATTTCTGAACCTCCATTTCTATTCTGCTGACAACATTTTTCTTTATAAATGATTAGCATTTTCTTATTATCTTAATACTCTAAGTCATTATTGCTATGTATTGGACAAATTAAAAAGATTCCAAAACTGAAGTTCCCCAGCATTTCATATCTTTTTCCAACAACTAGAACTATCAAAGCTTCCATGAACATTTCTGGTGAAACTTGAATTTTTGAAAAGCAATTAGAGTTCCACTTCACACTGGATCCTGACTACAGCAAACGTTGTCAATACGGTCATTCATGCATAATATCTCATAAGATCTCTCCCCGATTAGTCATGCACTCAGTAACAAAACTACATTTCTTGAAGTTTTATTTTCTCCCAAACCAAAAATTTAAAATTTTGAACTCTATACGTACTATCTCCAAACAAATTAGACATGCTCTACCAAAAATCAATATGACTTTCATACATCAACTCATTATTAATTCCACACTATCATCAATGGTAGTACTAGTAATGTAATTTACACCTGTAAGATGGATCCTGGTTTCAATTCTGGTTTTGACAGAAAGAAAACACAAAAATGTGCACTTGAGATTTATCATGGGATCCAACAATTTGTGACTTTTCACCCCTGGCTAAAATGGTGAATTTTGAAATTATATCTCTATTTTACACTATTAAATACATTCACATTCATCTGAGAAAAGGATTATATGGTAAGATCAGGAGGAGATCCGAAAGAAATGTCAATCTGCTTGGTTACTTAAAACACCATCACACATGTCAACGTGATGGTACTCAAATCCTTTCAACTGGGCATCTAAGAACACTGAAAAGCTGTCCAAGTTGCGTTTTGCACCATTATTTGGAAGCAAACTATAGAAAACAAAGAATCCAATATTCTCTTCCAAATTTCTTTAGTTTTTTTCCGCAACCAATCACAAAGAAAAAATCAGAAAGAAACATTACTTGATTCTGGTCAATAGCATCGACGATGACGACAAGCTTCCCATAGTTCTTGCTGTAGTTGGTTTAAGTAGTTTTTTGTTTCGGTCTTTTCCATGAATCTTGAGAGAATCCCGTTTAGGCCATAACCCCAGTTGGGATAACCAATTCATTCTTCTTGTCAAAATGACCAACCATTTAGGGCAATTCCAGAATGGAGTAGCAGATAGAAAAGAAAATGGCACGGGGGTATTTTTTCTATTGTCATTTCAGTGCCCCTATTAATTGGTAATCTTTTGATCACCAAAATTTTTTAATACAACTGCACATGCATGTATTCTATCAATTCCTTATGCATTCACACTTTGGAAGAAACATAGTGACAAAACATGTAAAATCATAACAAATTCTTACGAGATAGGAACTGAGTACTCTGGACTAAGATATAAAACATTAGCTCGGACAGGAGGGATGGCAGCCTGACAACAAAAGGAAGCTAAGCATCACTGACTTGACTAAGAGAAAGGCAAAAACCGGAGGATCAAATCTGATTCAGCTTACTCACATGTTACCTTGAGGATAGGTGTTACAGATCCATCCTTCACAGCAAAGAGATCTGAAAGTGACAATGACTGAGAAGTTTCTCCACGCTTAAGAAAAGTTGCCCCATACTCATCCAAATCCCTCGCCATCTTACCGTACAGTCTAGACCTTCGTTCGGCATTTGAAATTGGAATATCTGTTACAAGCCCTTTCCCAGGTCACCAAACCACTCAAGTAATTCTTTGTATATATGAGTAAGCTCTTAGACGTGACATATTCAATGTTCGAATACATAGCTTTTAATACAGTATCCACCCTAATCAAGACAACATAAGCTACTGTAACATGTAAGAAACAAATAAATGTCTATGCTAGTCCTTGTTCAAGTCTAAAATCACACAGCAATTTTCAAGGTCTCAACTCTTAAATTCAAGTTTCAAAACACATTTCCCTATCCCATGTAGTTTCTCCACTATCGAAAATCAAGCTTTTTATGAAGACATTGATGGAGAGTAATCATAGAGAAAATGAAAGATAAAACACACGTGGACCAAATCTCTAAGCATGCAAGGCCATGGCCTTAATCAACTTTCAATTCTATTAATCCAAGTCTAATTATTTATATATCAAACCCTCCTATTTATATGTTACCATCCCTAACATAAGAGGGAACATATAAAATAATCTCATTATGTATTTTGTCAATATTAATGAAATAATTAATTACCAACTACACTTATTTACCAAAAAAAAAGTCTGATTCCAAGCATTGGAACCTTCGGCTTCACCTAAGGCTTCTAAGGTGGATACTTACGCTTTAACCAATTAAGCATTGCGCCATCAGCAAGTATTTGATGGGATCTTCTAATGCCACCTATGAACATTTTAAGAGTACAACTGCAAAAATAAAAATTTTCTATTATGATTTTGTCCCTTCACAAAATTACTATTTAGTTCACTAATCTTAAAATTCAAGAACTCTAATTTCTTGATGCACCCATCCCACCGGCCGCCACTGCCGCCATTTCCACTATCATTGCCAACCCATCCACCGGCCACCTCCCTTCGCATCACAAGCCCTCTCTTCTTCTTTCTCTCAGTCACCACTATTGCACCAACCCTCTCTCCCTATTTCTCTCAACCACCACACCAGTCGCGACTACCCAACCCCACCACGCCACCATCCATTCTCCTCCACCATTAGAAAACTTAAAAATCCATCCTCTTGTAATTGACATTGCTACCCTCAGAAAACCCTAACAGACAAATGTTTGGCACTAGATGACCGAAGAAATGAAATTTGTTCAGTTGATACCAGCCAAACAACTACCATCTGTTAGGTTGTGCTTGTTGAACACCATGTGATAGACAGTTACTCATTTGGTGCATGCAAACAATTGTCATATATTAGGTTGGTGCCTGTTAAACAAATAGCATTTTTTGGCACTGGTTTGCTAAACAATGGTCAAGCATGAAATCAATTAGAAGAAGGGCACTAGGTGGGGGAGGGGGTGGGGACCGGCGTGGAAGCAATTAGTGGTGGTATTAGTGGGTGCACATAGAATGTTGATGTACTTATTTACTTTGAAGGTGGCATTAATTAATTTCTCAAACTATCCCTATGCAATCATACATTTAAAAAGTAATATATTTAAAATCAAACGATATAAAGTTTTAAGATGAGAATGTTACATATATCTCATATTACAACTCATGTTTTACTTCATACACAAAAGTTTGGTGAGCTCCACACCAAATGATATTTGAAATTTCTAACTTCAAGAATTATTGCAAGTCAAGTTCTTTCATCAAAGCTCCCTCCTACATTTTGAGTCCATTATTTCCTTTTTAAATATGTAACTTCAGCGAAGTTCAATGCACTTAAATGCATTACCATAATATAGAACAAACGCACTACCAGGATTACCATAATCCCAGACCCGACGATACCGTTAATTCACTAAAATATAATTCTAGAGATGGGTCATCGGAAAACAAATTGGCTCGACAACCCCACTATAAGCAACAAATTTACTGAGTTTTCTATAACCCGTTTGGCTGATGGGAAATCCCACGGAAAGGAAAGGAAAAATAGAAAGCTTATGAAGATTTGAGAATACCTGAAGAAGAAATAGAGGGATTGGGATGATTGAGAGGTGACGAATTCCGAAGGGCCATCTGGAACACACAGTAAAAGAGAATCCCGGAAACTACCCAGATCATAGCTACCGTTTTTGAATGATTCCAGAAATTCCTAACCCTCGCCATCATCACCACCAACTCAGGAATTGCAGGTATGAGAGCGATTTGCTGGGTTGGTTTGATTTGTGAATTTTTGAAGAGACACCATTAGAAAATGGTAATGGAACTATTTTCAGCTCTCCTTTTTTTTTTTGATTTTCTGGTTCTTGAATTAGAAGAAAAGTGAAATATTGTTACGAAATGGATAAACGGTAATGGATGACCATATATTAATGGTCTTAAAAAATGTAGTCTCGTTATATATA
>JAOTRH010000018.1:9909354-9938319 GCA_034768845.1 Heliamphora exappendiculata | reverse complement strand
ATATTATAAAATTTTATTTCTAAAATTATTTGTTGAGTTTTATGAGAAATTTTAAGTCAGAAATTATCAAAAAATTTATTTCTTAAACTATAAAGGTATCAAAAACTTTTCATACTATATATTTTAAAGAAATTATTGTGCTATTATATTTAGAATCTATTGTATTTAGAAATTATACATGTGAAAAACATGACATTAATTAAATAATTAAAAAAAAATTTCTTATTTGGCATATTTTGCTTTAAGCAAAATAAATACAAAATTTATTTGATGAACAATTGACGTAATTTTAAGTCAAAAGGTAATAAGTTAAAAGATAAACATACAAAAAGTTTTAAATTAAAAAAATTGTTATAGTTTTTAAAAAAAAATTTACATAATTTTATATTCAATATGAATTTTATTTGATAGATTTTGACAAGTAAAATTTTAAAAAATAATTAAAATGTTGACTTTATATTTAATTAAATAATTAAAAAAATAACTTAAATGGTACTTTGGGTGATATTTTTGTTAAGAGCAAAAATATTAACCACACCGTGTATAGAATTAGTCTAACTTATTAAATTCGGTAATTGGTCTAACTTATTAAATTCGGTCATTGAATTCGGTTATTGGTTTCGGGACTATTAGTTTTTTCACTATTTTTTTACCTATTTAACAAAAATGGATCTACATTATTTTATACAACGTATTTTTTACTACATAATTAAATATAAATACCACATAAATATAACTATTTAATATTCTAAAATTACTTAATAATTACTGGGCAGAAGAGGATTGTATGATTGTATCTATCGCACCACTCATTATTGGATGCTACTAGATAATGGCATAGTTTAAAGGGGCTTTTTAAGGAGGGTTTCATATTTAAAAATTATAAAATAATTAGTTTTATATTTTTAAAATTTAGCTTTTTATTATAATAATAATTATTAATTATTTAGTTCTTAACCACATTTAATTATTTTTATAATAAATGTAAATAATTATTACTTTTACATATAAATAAAAATAACTGTAGTCCTTACATAAAAATAACTATAGTCGTTATAACTAAAAAATTTCATATCGAGAAATTTCTAGGTTTTAAACTTGAGAAATTAGTTTTAAAAATGAGAAATTTAAATTAAAAAATTTCTTAATTGTAAAAATGAGAAATTAATTTTAAAATTGAAAATAAAGAAAGACAGAGAAATTTCTCACTATCTTTTAAACTAAGAAATTTCTTTATTTAAAAGAAACAAAACATTATCAAAGTTTTAGATTTTATTATTTTACACTATTCAATACTAATCTTATTTGATAGGTCTCAGCGAACATGTTTTAAAACATTCTAGTAATTATCACTCTACCTATAAATAAGGTAAATATGTTATGATCAATTTTTAGATTTAAAAATGAGACTTTATTTTTAAAAATCTTAGGGAAAAAACCAATATTTATACAAATCTTTCAAATAAGACTAATAATTAATTTACTCTAGTTTATTTAGTATTTTTTGTTATAATAGTATAACAAAAAAATTCTAAGTGAAATAATATTGGCTCATAAGAATGGCCCTACGCTGGAGAAGAGATGGAGTTTAAATTTTTTAATCCCTAATTTTATCAAAACATGGATTGAATAAGAAAAATAAAAAAATGGCAGAAGAAACATGTCAGGAATAATTAGTAAATTATAAAATAATATTACTAATGAGAGTTATAAATAATATGATGTCAAAGAAAATATTGATGAACAATAGAATCAGACTGATAAAACACTAAAAGAGTAAAAAAAATGATAAATAAACAGAATATTTTTATATTTTAGCTTTATTATATTTTAAAAGGTAAATTTATTGTATGTTTATAAATGTCATGCCTCCAAATCTCAAGAATCTCATCAATTATATTATGTCATACATTTAATCATATAGACCATGGCCTTATGGCCTTATGACCTTACAATTCTTTAAATATCAACTACAATACATATTCAACAAGAGATCATAACAAAGCATTGCCAGAACCTTCCTTCAATGCTTATGCTATATGCCCATCTTCATTACCTAAAAGGGCTGTATAAAAATATTGTAAGCCAAGGCTCAATAGGATACAATTATACAAAAATAAAAACATGATATGTAAAAAAGATGGAAAAATTCTTAAACCATCACCCTAGTACATAAAAAGTTTTCCAATCCCAATTATTGAAAACTCATAAAGTCACTTTTTCACATGATTCACCAATAACTATTTTCTCCTTTTTCAATCAATACAATCGGGTAATTATAAAAGTCACTTTTTCACATGATTCACCAATAACTATTTTCTCCTTTTTCAATCAATACAATCGAGTAATTATAAATTCTCATAGGTTACTCTTACTACCGGACTAACTCGAGGCACTGATAAGCAACCCTTATGTTTTATAATTACGAACACAATCGTTATCAAATAACAGCACATCGGTATATATTCTATTACCACACACATTGCACACTTTTACGGTTACACCAAAGGGTAAGGCATCCATTACCACGCACATTGCACACTTTTACGATTACGCCAAAGGGTAGGACAACCATTACCACACACATTGCACTCTTTTACGGTCTTTTACTGAAGGACACCCAACCCAACCTAACCCAATCCAACCCAATTATGCACTATTTTATAGGATTAACCAAAAGGTAGAGCACCCATAAGCACACATATTGCACTTTTTTATGGTCTTTCACCGAAGAATAGGCAACCCAACCCAATTATGCACTATTTTACAAATTAACCAAATGGTAGGGCACTCATCTTGCGCAAGTTTTCAGTATTTCACCGTGGAACTAGTCGAGCCCATATTAATTTCATAATCATCTCAATATATATGTACAACATATTATCAATACTATCGGTCCCTCAACTAATACTATGGTTTTCACCTAATCACACATGTATTCGTTACATGATCAACAATTTGATTAACACAATAATTATTAATAACATTGGTCTCTCAACTATTATTATGGTTTTACCCTAATTATCTCATGCATCCACCACTGGTAATTCATCAAAAACACAACAATCAATAGAGAATTTCACAATTGTCATATTTAACATGATTTAGTATAGAGAACTTCAATTCAATCATAATTGTTCCAATTATTTAAAAAGATAACATTTTTGAAGGATTTGAATCAACACCAACCCTCACGTTGAATTCGATTTCAATACGAACCTTCAATTAAGTGTCAAACATAAAATTAGTTCTTCATATAAAAAATAAATAACGTTTCAACAAAACTCCTAATCACTTAGGTTCCTACTAATCCCAACTTTCACATCCAAACACAATTTCAAATGAGCCCCAAACCTTCAACCGATTACTAAAACTTCAATTCACTCTATACTATCACCATCTCACATCTAACCCACGACATCCATGGTGCGTGAATTATCCACAAAAACTCACAAAGATAAGTCGAATTTAAAAGGAAAAACTTTTGAGAAAAACCACTTTACATCCGTTGTTTCAAACAAAATTATTTTTTCCAAATGATTTTTGAAAAGAGAGTTAAAACATTAAAATGAAGACTCTTAAGATTTCCCTTTACACGCAAGGGGGTACCGGGGCGGAGCCCGAAGAAAAGATACTTTTAAATCAAGAAAGCAAAGTTTTATATCTAAACTAGGTGAGTCCGCTCAAGCGAACCCACCACCGCTCGAACTGCCACCTGGCCGAGACAAAATACCCTCTCTCAGGTAATAGACCACTCGAACGGACCCAAAACTGCTTGAGCGGTCTCTTACTCGAGACCAAACTAGTAAAATCCTGTTTTGACATCCAATTGTTTACAACTCATACTTTTTTTACAAAGGGGAATTCTAGTATATGAAATATGGTTAAAACCACCTTTCAACCACCAAATTAACTTTTCAAACCGTCCACGAGAATTAATTAGACTCAAACATCCATCAAATTCCCAATTCTTACACCAAACTCATGATTCATTTAACTTTTTCCCAATTAAACCATGATTTTTAATCCACACAAAAACCCCTAACACACATCAACCCCAATTAACCCAAATCATTCTCCAACTTTCTCATTCAAACTCTCATTCAAACTCCATAAACATCCCCAAACCCAAACTCTAAACCTCATCCTTTAGCTAAGGTTTTCAAATTAAAACCAATTTCAACCTTTATCAACACTTAACTCCATATAACTCATTTAATTTCACAAAAATCTCACCTAACATTTTTCAATTAATTCTCAAGCTCCATAAAACTAGGGCTTTCAAAAAAAAAAAAATTTTCATATCATTTTACTCAAATAGGAGCAAACAACCACATAAATATAAAATTTATTCAAGCTTAGTCGAAGATCTTACCTCAGTGAGTCGAAACTCGAAACTTTAACACAACCCAAACACTCAAACCCATTGAAAAGAAGATCTAGATGATTGGAAACGTTGCCCTTATTGAGTAGAACAACAAATGCTTCTTGAGCCTTGACCCATTCTAAGCATTGAGCAATAAAAATGAAGAGAGAATGTGTATAAACCTTAGTGTCTTCCGTAGGATAGTAGTTAAAGTTTGGATATTGTTCCACAGAGAATTAGTAGACAGGATTACGATTTATTTTATTTAAAAAATTTTACTTTGTTTTTTCTTTTTGAAAAAGAGATTTTATTTAAACTATTTAAGAAAAGCTAAAATTAATTAATTTGAAATAAAAGATAAGATTTGAAGAACTTTTTTAAGGATTTAAATTATTCCTAACCAGTATTTTAGTTTAATTTAATATCTATTTCGTTTAATCGATTCAACCCAATCTAGTCGTGACTACAAGACAACATAGATTATCAAGAAAATAAGCCCAAACTCGAATATGGCATATTCTAACTAAGATTATGGCAGAGATTGTCCGAAGCATGACCCGTCTTATCGAGGCAAAAGATATCTCACGTTTGGAGATCGAGAAGAAAAGAAAGCAATTGTATGATCTCGGCTTTACAATCACAAAAAATAAAAATAAAACTAAATAATTAAATTAAAAGTTCGTTGATCAAAAGTTAACGTCTCGAAAATCATATAATGTATTGAATCCAAATTAAAACTGAAATAAAAAATTTAAACTAATATTAAAATATCGAACTAGGGATTCATGAAAAGAAAAGAGTCTAGCCGCTTATGTTGCGATTTGAATCCATGCAAAACAGGTGAAAAACTGATTCATGAACCTCCGTATTCAGCTTTTTGGAACTTCCCGAGTGTTCAGATTGACTTCAAGTTAATCCATGTGCTCTACGTCTCATGGTTGCAGAGTTTGAGTTGGATTGTGACAGCTTCATCCGTCCAGACAATTCCCATTCCATCTGGATGGTTTTTAATTTATCTAGTAGATATTTCTTCCAGACGCGATTAAAGTTCGTCTGAATGAAATTATTTCTGGCTTATGTTCGTCCGGACACTGGTATGTCTGTCTGGACAATTTTGTTTCTATTGAATTCCTGTCCAGAAGCCTTTGGGTCCGTTCGGACTATTTTTCCTTGAATTTTCCTTTTTTGTCCCTCTTTCTCCTTTTTGTCTCTATTTACATCATTTTCTCTTCCACGGCATTGCCTTTAACTCTGTTAGCAAAAACACTACAAAACATATTATTAAACACGATCTCAGAGCTTAGTAAAATATATTTTGTAGAATTAGACCGGCACTTTTACATACCGATCACTTACTCAAAACCATTTTAAACAAACTCCCCAAATTTTCATATCCTACAAGGTTTCAACAAAATCCTAATTTATGGATATTTCTCCTACATATATACAAGATAGTATTTCTATGGATTCAAAACTCAACCCAAGTTTCAATTTAACTTCAATTTTGAATATATTATTCTAAAATAATGAAAATCCATTCTCTTCGTGGATAAAAACACAAGTTAAAATGCATATTATACTTCAATCATCATAATATCTCAACAAACACATGTTTAATTTAAAGAATAGCTTACACCCAAACGTAGGGCTTCCAATCTCCACACATTTCATAGTATTCACGTAAAATAGAATGAAACTAATTTCATAAATATCTCAAATGTTCATGCATGAGTAAGAATCCAACCTCGTTAACCCGAAAATAGAAAACTTGAACACCTGTAGGAATCTCGAATTCGTTAAATCCAAAAATCGCTTGGTTGTAGTCGAAGCTCTTGGTGCGTAGAGCAAAGTTTTCTACTTGTGCGTGGGCCGATTCCAAGTCAAAGCTCTTCTAATGTTAGAGAGAGAGAAGAGCTTGAGCTTAGTCTTTCATGGAGTTTTGGAGGAAGAGAGAAGAGGGAGGAAAAAAGACTAAAATGTGTGTGTGTGTGTGTGTGTGTGAGAGAGAGAGAGAGAGAGAGAGAGAGAGAGAGAGAGAGAGAGAGAGGATGGATCAGCAATTGGGGTTGGGGGGAGCTTTTCCCACAAACTTTGGCACAACCTCAAATGCCACTCACCCAACATGTAACCAAAATGCTTCTAACCCTCTATAAAATGTTTAATTCATGTAATCGCACACAAACTATAGAAGAATTAATATTTTAACTTCAAATTAATTTGGAGTTTTAAAATTTTAAAACTCATCAAAATTTAAAATTATCCTCGAATTAAAATTCTTGAGCCTCCACGTGCACTGGCGAGTCCTACAATGCTTGTTAAAGCATAACCGAACCCATTGATCACACATTTATAACAAGTACACATACTCAATACAATACCACATAGGTAATTTATCACATAAGTATTTAATTATACAAATTAAAAAGGAATTGGTCTCATAAGATTCTTTACTTGACTTTTGATTGGTGAAACAACTCGAATTTGTCCAAAATTTGTTGTGGGGACTACGAGGCATGATTGAGGATTTTTGATATGATTAGATTTTTATGTTAGTGCATTGGCTAATAGAGTTTGATAACAAGCTTCTAGGTGCCTATTAAATATTGCATGTAGCTTGAGTGACGTCTGTTGGTCGTGAAACTCGATCTCTGGCCTAAGTATGTGATATTAGACATACCTATGTGATTTTCTCTAAAAACAAGGCTATTCGTTTATGAGATAGAAAATTAGTGGAGAAAAGTGGGCCATCAAGTTTATTACTCGAGATGTGTGATGAAACGTGTCATTAAATGACCATGTTGATTTGAATTAACATTATATCCAATTTAAAACATGTTTTGAGTTGAATGAACTACTCGTGATGATTGCTTGACTTTGGGAAGGCCTTCATGCTAGATTTTATCTTTTCTTGCATTAGCAACGAGCTTTTGAGTTAGAGAAAAAAAATAACTTCAGCAAGGACTGAGTACATTGCATTCATGCATCAGAAATATTGTGATGCTTTTGAAATTTAAAAGAAATATTACATGTGAGATGGTATTGATAGTTTCCATCATATGTTCAAATGCTTGAGGATAGTTACTATGAGTTCCACTTTTTCTCTTAAATCTTTTGTGAGTTTTAAGGATGTTTTGGGTCTCACGTGGGATGCGCCGAATATCTATTATTTTTTAAAAAATATTTTTTTTCTTTTTTAAACAAAAGTCTAAAGTATCTGAGCATTCTTTTTGAGAAATAGAGTCACCACTTGATTTTTGAAAAAAACTAAAAAAAACAAAAAGAATGCTACAGATCTTTTAAATACATAACCAGAGGAAAAGAGAGTTCGAGGGTTAAGGTACAAAAAGGGAAGGTGTTAGGCACCTTTTTCGCCTAATCGTTAAGTTGGCCTCTACTTTGTCAATATTACTTTTTGTTGTAAAAATTTTAAAGGTAACATATACAAAATATGGAGTTAAAAAGAGTTCAAACAAAAGTATGCAACGAAACAAAATCGTAACTATAATTTCTAGGATCATGCAATTTGATTATTATTTCAAGATATGCGACATGTGTTGTTTGAGTGAAGCAAAGCAAAAAATATGCGAGTAAGCAATAAAACAATAAATAAGATTCTAAGGGTCATACAACAATATTTCTGTCAACATCATCCTGTAAACAGACTGTACAGAACCAGCAGAAGAGACTTAAACATCATATTTAAGCTATTGGTCATACACAAGACTCACGGCCGTAGCAACATATGTTGCGGCCGTGATAAAAATGTCACAAAACAGGCAACTGTGACAAAAACAGGGCTACCGCTAACAACAAAATAAAAACATCTCACATTCATCACAAATAAATGTTGCAGCCATAGTTTTTAACGGTACAAAAAAGGTATATACATTGCATAAGGCTTAAAATAGGATCAAATGCATAGAATATGCAGGAAAGGGACTATAACCTATTGGTTTTAAGTTAGATCCATCATTCTTCATCCTCTATATAAGTAATAACTCTAAACAGAATATACAGGATATCAAATATGAATAACAGAATGCTTAAAACACCTTTTCATATTACTAACCTTACAAAACCTCATGACCGTAGCCAAATGATGTCACGGCCATAACAACAAAAGAAGACAAAACACGTGGCCGTCATCTTTTCATAACCTCAGAATATAAAGATATAGAGGTACATAGAATGGAGAACATAACTCATTTGGTTTAGGCCAGATTTACCATCCATTACCTAACAGAAAATTGAACAGAGATACAAAAAGAACAAAATGCTAAACAGAGTAATAAAAGGATAACAGAGAGTTTTGAAGAGATTTTTTTTCATTTCTGGCCTTAAAACAATCTCACGACTGTAACAACTGGATGTTACGGCCATGAATATAAAGAGGCAAATATATATCGGCAAGAACATGAACGAGGCTCGGGAAGTATATGATGGATGGAAGAATATCAAATGGGGCAATATTTTAACAGAGTTTGGGCCTCCAGATGTTTTCTTCTTGTTCTGCAGTGAATCACTGCATATTTATAGGCAAGACGAACAACACAGACAATTTCTAGGATGCTGTCACCTGTCCAAAAAGTGGTAATAGTGACGACCACTATCTTTTTACTTTTGTACGGTGTAGGTCACTACTTTTATGGTGGTGAAAATGACAGCCATGATTTTTAAAAGTCACGACCTAGATAAAAAGAAACAGTTGTGACAAAGAAAGTCACGGCTTAGTTTGGGGTTTTCAAATAAGGTTACGGCTGTGAAAGTAAGGACACAGCCCGTTCTAGAGTTTTCAAAAAGGTAGCGGCCGTGTGGATGGGAATGTCACAGCTTAAAGGTGTTTTTAGGATTTTTGAGTTTTGAGTTATATTCGTGATTTTGCTTGATTAGAAGTATCTTTGAGCATAATTCTCATACTTTCGTCATTGGAACGCATTGGAGATGGGTGTCTAAGATTCAACTTGATCATATTGGTGTATCTACAACTTCATATATGGACCGAAGGTGGAAAAAAAAAGGGTGTCAACATGCATTTTGAAGCTTCCAAAGTTAGAATCCAAAATAATTCAAAGATGAGGCCAATGGCATGCCAGTTATAATACCAAAAAATGTAGTAGCAGAACCATCCCCAATTATAGGACTCTACAAAGACCTATCTTCATGTTTGAACTTAAAATTTTCTCCATACCCCGTAATAGTTGTTGGGGTCCACACGCATTTTCCCTTTCTTGCATCTAAAGGGCCATAGAATGTATGAATAAAAAAGTTAGCATTCCAAAACGGATGCCATTCATCACTTCAAAGCCCCTTAACTATTCCTCATAGGATATTAGGTAATCATAACCCTCGTGTGTCTTGTGGCCATTATTTATACATATATATGTATGTATCTTGGGTGTGTACGTTATGGATGTAGAGTGATACATATATGCTTCGTTTATTTCGACGGACTAATCATCGGATTAGACTATTAATCCGGAGTATAATTCAATTCGATATTTGTTTGTATAAAAAGGCATTCAGACTAGTTATCTGAACGGACTAGTTATCTCTCAAATGAGGAATAACTTAGTGAGATGGGGGTGCGGGAGCAAAAAGATTGAATTAATAAGTGAATTTAAAAATTTTAAAAAATAATAATAAATATTAAAATATTAAAATAAATAACATAAAATTTAATTTATTAATTTATTTAAGTTAATTTTAAAATAAATTAACTTAATACAAAAGTAATATTAAAAATTGACAATTATAATCCTATCCAATGTTATTCAATTCCACCCAAATCAAATATGAGTTTATCTAATTCGTTATTTAATCTTACTCAAATTAAATATAAAAAAATTAATCTCACCTTATTACTAATCTCACTTCACTACTAATCCCACTCAATTCATATCAATTATCAAACGAGCCCAAAGGTGTGAGAGTGAGAGTAGAGTTGAGATAATCTTTCTCCTCCTCCATTGTAATTCCTCCAGTTACTTAGTGAAATTGTTCTTGCACTTTTTGTAGATATAGGTTCGAACCACGTTATCAAATTACATATCTTTGTACATATATACCGTAAATGTTTAGAATAAAAATATAAAATTACATAGAAATAAATATTGCAATCAAGAAAAATAAAAAAGAAATAAACATTATCAAATAGAAAAAGCATATTCTTAAACGTTATCAAATTGTCAAAAAATAAATATTACTTATTCTTAAAGAAGTACTTAAAAATAGAATATTTGACCGAATCTCGCTTAAATTTAATGATAGGTATATTCTTTTGAATTCTTCTAAATATTTTTAAAAAAAATAATTTTTATTTTAAAATTTTAATTTGTAAAAATATTGAGGGCCCATCCTAACAGTGATTATCACAATTTCTATTTTTAAAATTTTTGGGCCAAATGACATAAGAAAAAAACTATTTCTGATAAGTTCCAATTTGTTGCTTTTTATTTCTGTTTGTTAGTAATAAGTTCTCAACATTTAAATTCTACATAATTATTTTAGTATAGATAAAAGAAGAACCCCATTTGGTGTAACTTTTAAAATAAAGTTAACATGAAGTTTTAGATACTAAAAGCACCCTTATATGGTTTTAGCTATTATTATTTTTTTGTATTACTTAATTTTAAAATTACGATTATTCATAATTTTAAAATTGAATTATTCAATTTATTATTTAATTTTTTAAATTTATTTTAATTTTTAAATATAAATTTACACGCGTATACTTGTGGTAACCGACAGTACGCATCACATATATAAATGATTTGTGCATAAAGATAACAACATAAACTGGACATTACAGTTTTTACACTTTATTTGCAGTTTTTACACTTTTAGTCATTATTTGTCTCTAAATTGCTGTTGTCATCATTCCGTACTTAGTCTTTATCAAGTGTAATGTTACCTTTTCCCCACGAGGTGTCAAAGAAAGAAACAACAGAACATACCCACGTGACTGAAGTGGACTACAACTAAGATTTCAGTTAAAATTTTAGGAGAAGTTATTCAGTGAATCAAGTGAATACATCAATAAAAAAAATATTATGTGTATAAATTTAAATATGGGTTTGAACATGCGGTGTTATAATTGTGTACGCTCACTCTATGTAAGTTAGGTGTGTCAAATCTACGTTTGATTTTTATATTTGTGTCTAATGTCAATGGACGTATTAAAACTCGCATTGATATGTTAATGTGATTTGTTTAATTAATACATGCACGTTATTTATTCACAAGTTGAGGAATTAATCTTTTATTGGAGAGCAACACGTCAATATGGTCTCATAGTAAGAAAATACATATCGATTGAACACATCACATCAATATACTAACGCAATATGTTTTACCTATTAAATAATTTCTTATTGTTATAGGACAGTTGAGGAATTATATTGCCTCTTATTGTTTTTATTTTTATTTTTATCAATGTTGTTATTACTATTTTGTACAACGATCAATAGTAGTTGTTAGTGCTATTTCGTAACAATTGGTACGTATTGAATGATAGTTACGTAGTGTTATGAAAGAAAAATAATATCATAACACAATGTTTTTGTTTGGCATTTTAAAAAAATTATATTTGTTTTTTCAAAAAGTCAGTTTTTAATATACAGCGTTTGGCATATCAAAAAAGTCTATTAACTACTTTTTATCTTTTTTTATTTATTGAAAAAAACTACAACATCCCAAATATATATACTAATTTTTTTTAACAAAATTATTACAATACCCTCAATTAAAAAGTTAAATTTACTCTCAAGATTTTAAAAATAAAATCATGTTATTATTCTAAACACTATAACTTAAAAACAAAAGTAACGGTCCAGTAGAAATTTCAATAAAAGTAAAAAATATATATATATATATTAATTACTCTAACAAAATAATCCCAAAGAATCTATTTTTTTTTCTATCTCCTCTCTATGAAAAAAAAAATATATCTCTTAAAAGTCAAAATCTTTAAACATTCTAAAACAAGAGCTATAACTTCAAAAAACTAATTTTTACTTAATTAACACTTTTTTGTTAATTTTTTTCTTTTTATTTTATTTTATCCAAATTCAAGATTCCAACATAATAAAGACAGTAATTCTCAAATTAGTTAACGCTAGCTTATTATAAAAATATTAAATATTGAATTTATCTCGTTTTCATGTTAACTAGCTCCATCATAAAAAGCAAACCAAGAAATTAAATTTTAACTAATTAATTCAAGTATTAATGTTAATTGAATACTTTAAAAAAAAGAAACTTTTCACTGAAGTCTTATTTTTATAAGTTGCTTATACATTGGTCCCATTCTAAATTTTGTTTTCAACGCAGTCCTATTCCCAAATAAGATTCCCACTTTATCCATACTTCTCAATTGCTTCTCATTAGGCAACAACAAAATGGTAATATTCACATTCCAACTTATTTATTATAAAGATTCCCACACTGCGCGACGTCACCCGCCACCGCCGACCGACCAACTGCT
The DNA here is from genome assembly GCA_034768845.1 of Heliamphora exappendiculata. Lineage (NCBI taxonomy): Eukaryota > Viridiplantae > Streptophyta > Magnoliopsida > Ericales > Sarraceniaceae > Heliamphora > Heliamphora exappendiculata. The sequence continues at coordinate 9,925,471 of JAOTRH010000018.1, read as the reverse complement.
ATCGTCCAAGTGCGCGACCATCTCCGGCAACCCCGCCGGTGCTGTCACCGACTATCGCCGTCTCACATCCGGCGAGCTTCTGTGTGTTGCCTCTGCCAACCGTGTGTGTTACCTTCGCGTTTGATGGTGGAGTATTCACAAAATAGGACATGTGAAAAATGAGAATATTCACAATGAATTGTAAATGCTCAATTGATGTTCTTGCGTTGGCCGATCCTTCTTCATCAAGATCTAAAAAAACTTTTTTTTTTCTGGCGCGGAACAATCCACCTCCGGTGGAATCGATCGCCGCTGTCGAGAACGAAGAGCGAAGCTTGTCTCACGCGATTATAAAAAGTTCATCACTATCTACAAAAAGTTCTTCTTCCCCGGCGTTGATCGATCCACTTTCGGTGGAATCAATCGCCGTCGTCGAGAACGGAAAATGAAGCTTCTATGACGACACAGGGGAAAAGAAATGGTATGAGTACTACTCTATGGACGAGATATGGAGATAGATTGCTGTTTCTGATCAAGAGGGAAGAAACTTCTTCGCTTGTGAATCCATGGTTTCTCCGATCTGGAGCTATATACACAATGGGTTGAAAAATGAGAATATTCACAATGGGTTTGATCACAATGGGTTGAAAAATGAGAATATTCACAATGGGTTGTAAATGTTCGGGGCCTAAATTGCAACGGTTGTCAATCCTCTAATTCAAATTTGAGTCTTCAATTCCATAATTTCATGAAATTAGCAATATCTTCCCAGAAAATGAAAAGAAGATATTTCTATAATGTGTACATCTATTTATGTAAACATAAATTTGAATTTTTAATTCCATAATCCCATGAAATTAACAACATCTTCCCATAATGTGTACATCCATTTATGTAAACATAAATTTGAATATTTAATTCCATAATCTCATGAAATTAGTAACATCTTCCCAAAAAATGAAAAGAATATATTTTCATAATGTGTACATCCATTTATGTAAACATATATAAACGTGAAGATTGATTCAGACATTAAATGAGGGCATATTAGTCTATAATATTAGAAAATTTTTTAAAAAAAAAAACTTGTGGAATTGTCATCTCCTTAGTATGACTTAATTCCAAGAAAGTTTTAAAAGTATGATTCCCATACAATTATTTCTTTAAAAAAATAATTGTAATATTTTATACGAATATATCAAAAATAATATCACTATTTAACTAGTATCCATACGTACCGTAATAATTAAAATTTTTTGTTACTTTTGTGCAATACAATATCGAAAATCTTAATTTTCATGTCAAACTACATTTTTTTTATGAAAGACAAACTAGCAATTCGACCTTAGACAGCTTTGTTGGTAACTGTTTAAAACTCATCTTTTCAGTTAATAAAGTTAAAGTAAAGAAGTTAAAAAGTTAGTTTTGACTAGTAAAATTGTAAAAAAGTCAAAATTTTACTTTTTTTTTTTCTTTTGATCATGTTAATCTTAATTAATACAAGTATATATTATTATTAGATATCAATAATTATATAATTAAATTACATTTATATATAAGAATAAATATTAATCTGTGTAAATTGATAATTAAACAAATTAAACTCAATTACATATTAATTCATATTTAATCATTTTATTTTATTTTATATAAAAGTAATAAAATAAATATTATAAAATGAAGCACCATCGGCAAAAAAGGTAATTTAGCTTATTGTAAGCATCAAGCAGTTTACTCTGGTCATAAGTGCGCACTCCCCAACATAAATTATTAAAGTGATGTTTGACATTGTTGAAATTAATAATTTATAAATTATAATTCATAGAAAAAATTATAAGCGATTGATAAAAATTGTAATTTATAGTTAAAATAGAAGAAAAAATAATTATAAATTATAATAAAAATTGTAGGCATTTAAAAAAAACTTGTAACTTAAAGTAAAATTAGTAACATGAAGTTAAAATATATATTCTTATTCATAATATATATTGCATGGTTATTATTTACCTATTACTTATTATAAAATATAACAGAAGATGCTAATATTTAGTATTTGCTTTGCAAGTATCTGAGTAGTTACTCTTTTCATAAGTGCACAGTTATTATCGAAGATCATTAAGTATTTTTAGAGTACCATATGATATTATGTTATTTATGTAATGTTTTTTTATGAATAAGAATATTTGATATATATTATGTGAATCATTATTTATTTCTCACTTATTGCTTGTCCAATATTGTATTGGTGAAATTAATATCCTATAGATTGTAGTTATGACATAAATTGTAGTGTTTGTAATTATGTTAGCTGTAACTAAAATTAAAAAAAAATTATAACTTATAGCAGAAACTATGGATATATGTTTGAAAATTTTTGTAACTTAATTGTTAAAATTAATTACAGAAAACTAAAAATTAACTTTAAAAACTTGACCAAATATCATAAATAAAAGTTAGTCAATATTGTCTTTTCTAAAGTATTTTTTATTATATCATTTAAGTGTACGCAGGAACTACCGGATAATTACTCTTCTAAATATGTGAGGACCATAGATATTTAAGTGATATTTACTATACTGGATAACTAACTTTAAAAGCTACATGTTTCTATAATTCAACATGCTGCAGAGCATAAGAGAGAATCTTCTGTTATGTAATATTTTTGTGTAATACTTAAAATAATGCCTTTTTAATAAGGTATTTATTAAAATAATATTATTTTAATAAAATTTAAAACTAATACTTGTTTAAAACGACATCATTTTAAACACTGCACAATATATTATATAGTAGAAAATACTTGCGTAGAACCTCATCTAAAGGAAGGAAGTCATTTATTATGACATATTTGCTATAATTATACTTGATAAAATAAAATGACAACTAAAATACAATAAAATTCAAAATTATTTTAGTATTTCAAATTACAACATATATTCCTATTATATGTATTATACTTTAATTTTCATATTTCTAAAAATAAAAAGTGCCCTGATCTACTAATTATCATAGCTTTAACTGTAAGTTATGATTTTTAGATAATTTGAATCAAGCAATTGTTATTTATAATGATTACCCACCAAATTATATTACTCTATTATAGATTATATATGTTTTATTTATAAATAAGTGAACTAAAAAAACTTGAATGAGTATACTAAATATAAAAAGAGAAAGGTTTGAAGAATTAATTCACTCTTAAAAAATGATTTTAATAAATATGTTATTAAAAAACTTGAGTATGTAAATGTAATTAGTAGTTTGGCCTTTTAAAAAATAGCTTTTCTTAAAAAATTACTATCTACAGCCCAAATTTGTAACTTTGGCTTTATAATTTTTTCGGTTAATAAAAAAAATCAAAATTATACATTTAGCAAAAAAATAAAAAAACAAAAAAAATAAATTAAAACACAAACTCCCGTAATATTCTATTCAAACTCCTACTACTTTTAAAATATAATAATACTCATATTCATAACTTATTTACTACCACTACAAATTATATATAATTGTTACTATCAAATATATAGAAAGATAAAATTATCTATATTAAACAAAAAATAAAAAAATTAACTTTTTATCCAAACAACTAATTTAAAAACTAAATTACTAAACAATTTACTTTAATTTAGTATTTTGACTAAAAAAATAAAAAAATAAAAAAATAAACTTTTAAATTAGTTGACAATCAAACCCTAAATTTCAGGGCTCACTAAATTTTTTGCGGAGGCCTAAAAATGCTTGAGCCGCCATTGAACATAACATTAAGAGTCCCACAGAATTGGTAATCCAAAAGGATCCACAATCTCATTCTAAGAATGAAAAGCAAACATGGTATTAAGAGTCCCATAGAATTAGTAATCCAGTCCAGTTTTAAAGACCCTTATCAAGTATGGCCTTAGATCTATGAAGTCACAGACCTATAGACAAGGAACCTTAAATTCAGTACTCACCAGGTTTCATGATCCTAAGAAACGTTGGAGCACATTTGTGGCTTCCAAGGTTGTTTGTTTGGCTAATCGACCTCAACAAGCATGGGACACGAAAAAGAGACAGACTAAGAGAAAGAACTCAACAAGCATGAGCCACGAAGAAGAAACCGACTAATACTGGCCATGTTTACATTGAGGGATTTTTGAATTCTTCGTGACCACCTAATCCCGGCCATGTTTGTATTGAGGGATTAAAACTTTCGATTGAATTGCTAGTCAAAAGTAACAGTTTTTCATGTTTGTATTGAGAAACTAAAAATTAGAATTGAATTGTTAGTCCATTTTCTCTTTATAGGAAGGACAAATCAATGGAATAGCAAGTGAAGAATAGTTAACGAGGGGATTATATTTCTCCTATTTTCCTATCCTCCAAGATAAACATGGCATCCCATGTTTGTATTGAAGGATGATTAAAAGGAGTGTTTGGATGAGCTTTTCATGTCAATTTTAGCTTTTTTGCTACTAATTTTAATAATAAGCAACAATTTTTTCCAACATCCACAATTTCTATTTCAAAAACAAGTTAACTCAACTTCAAACTACAACTATAAACTACTAGTTTTAGCTATGCCCAATATTTAAAAAAAATCAGAATTGGATTATTAGTTCGTAGTTTTTCCTTTATACAAGGGACAAATCCAATGAGAAGGAGACGTGGGATAGTGAGAGGATTATTTATCCCCCATAAATTTGAATATGCTTCTAGATGAATGAACAACTAAAAATATCGAATACATATTTCATACCTTTGTTTAAGTATCGAGTGTTCGACATGGATATTTATACATTTAAAAAAGTCCAAGTATCATAGGAGAGAACAATAATAAATGAGTAAGGGAAACTAATGGAGGAAGAATAATTACTAACAGAATCTAGATTTAAGCAAAAACAAGTTCAGGATACCTTCAATGCCCAAGAAGAAAAGGCCGAGACAATGGCAAGGAAAATCCGCATATATAAGTTACCCAAACAGCTTTACATCCAAACGTATAGTTTTAACTCTCATCTTAATGGAGTCATTAGTAGCTTAAAATGCTAAAAAATCCTCATTCATCTACTGTCACGCATACCAGGGAGGACGATCAACATGGGTAAACAAAAAGAAATGCAATTGATGAAGGAAGACAAGGTCAGAGAACCTCTTAACTTGACAATGGTTGCAAATGTCTGGCCAACTTCAAGAAGAAAGCTGCCTAGCAACCACGGCAGGAAAATCATGTCGCTTGGTTCTTTTACGACCTTCGAAGACACCTTTACACAAGCCATACCAAAGCAGTGAAAGCCAGAATACATAAACGGCTACCGAAGAAGGCTCAATTTCCATCCTCGTCATCACCCTCATCGTCGTCGTCGTCGTCATCGTCTTCAGAGCTATCATTGCCCTTTTCCTGCCACAGAGCAAGAAATTCAGAAATCAAAACAGTTGTTTTGGTAGACGGCAAGATTCTAGAGAAGAAGAGAAAAAGAATGAGAGAACAGCTAGACACAAGTTTTAAATATTGGATTTCCGTTATTTAAATGTCGTATCTCCGTCACTTGTGAAGATTCATCATTCAATGAGAGAGGACAAGAAAGCAAAAGCGATTCCCGTAGTTTTCTTAAGGGGGTATGATACTAGAACTTGCGTTGGGGTCTTAGATACATAAATAATACTGTAACACCTTTTTCCCACAAATACTTCAATTCTTGTCATTGAAAAATGTAAATTAGTTAGACCATCGTCTGAAAAAGTGAATCCAATCAAAAACGATAATTTTGGAACCATTATAATTCCCAACTAAGCGGTGTCAGTATGAAGATTTTATAATCACAGACTACTTTTGAATTAGTATCACAATTTTTGTAATTCTTCTAAGCTATTAACCAATAACCATCATCTCTATCATGGAAGGACATTCAGAATTCTTTTTATTAATTACATGTGATTGTGAACTTACCTCATTTTAAGTATATTATACTCGGTTTAACTATTCTGTTGTCCAAGGAGATTTGGTAAAAGAAAGGTTGACAGAGTGGCAAGCCAAGAAGGAAATAGACAAAACAAAGAACATAAAACAAATGAGACAATCTATTCTATCCAGAAACACATTCCTCTAACTCCCTAGAAATGGTATAACCTTTCCAAAACTATGCTGGCATTGGATGATCAGTGGTTTAACCACCTGATTCTCATGCTCTCTCAAAATATTCTTGAAATCTTCTTTTCACCCCAAAAGTAGAAGGCCAATCCAATGCACCAAGCTCCGCTAAAGGAGGGTTTAGGCTATTTTGTGACTCGACCTGCATCACCAGGGACACCAATTGCAAGTGTTGGTATGAGGATGTTGACCCCCCTCATCTGCATGCATGAAAGTCTGTCTAAAAAGGAGTCCTCGATGAGGAACATCACGACAAGTGATGATTGACAAACCAATGCATCCTGTCGTGTATTGTCTTGTCGCCACTAGTAGGCTCTCATGGCCCCAAAGTGTCAATGGTGACTTGCCTCAAAGGAATTTCCCACCTAGATTAAGCATAACAGTGCGCAGAGTTCTAAATTGTGCTATCAGAATATTTATTGAAAAGCCACGTATCGGTCAACATCGAACAAGTTCAAACGATATATTGGTAAATATCGGTATCACCATATTGCAGGTCCAAAATCCTATTATGTAATCGCAAATATGATATGTAACGGCTAATATTTAGAATCTTGTCAGTAAGTGAAAGAAAAGAAACTAATAAAGATTAGCTAGGAACTGGTATGCAAACTGAGAATAACCCAACATGAAAATCGAGTTATCATGTCATTTGAATTGTAGTCTAGAGAAGAACGTGGCAGGTTGGGCTCACGTCTCTTGGAAGGGGAAATTACAGTGTGCGAGAGCCTCATCATGCCCGCCACTGTCAGACCATGAGACGTTGCTGGAAAGTGGGGGTATTTGGGGATGTAGCCTAACCAGGCGACAAATTCCGTCCAAAGTTAAATATGGCCAAGAGACAAACTCCAAATAAGTTCCATGAGTGAAAGATGAAAAAGCCAAAAATATAGTCAAAGAGTGCTTGACATAATCAGTAGGAAAGCAGAGGGGGACCAACGATATGACCTGACCAGATGAGGAATGACTAATAAATGGTTCGTCCATTGATTGAGGAAGTGGAGTGGACCGATGCAAATTGGGGAGGCTAAAATCCACGCAGTCATTAAACCTCCAAAGATGCCTTAGCCTCAGTCATGGTTGGGAACGCGCACCTTTGGCATGCTGCCTCATCTGTGCACTCCCACATCAGCAAATGGGATCCCTATTAGGCTTGCATTGAAACATAGACCAAGGAGAGTGATATGTTGTGAATTAACAGGGACGAATAAACTCTCACAACAAGGAAGCTGATTGACAAGATTTCAAAGTGGGTTGCACTGCCAGCCAACCATAATCTTCTAAGAAGTATCCAAACGTGAGCATGTCTTTTGGGTCCTGAAAGAGGTGAACTATGTTTCCACAAGGTAAAGCCAGAGGAAACTGGTGGAGACCCGCAATGATCTAGCATATGGATCCCGTTGAACTTTCTCACCAGATAGTTGGAGCCCGTGTGCTAGTGATTAGAGGCATCAGAGTGCAATGCTCTCGGCCTCTCACTCTATTTTCCAATTTGAAATAGGTAGGATAATGCAACAGCACTAGTGAGTAACCTGCCCATGGTATCAAGAGTTCCAAGTGGGACATTTTTTGTCAACAAAATTGGTAATGTGTGATGACCAGGAAGCTCAGTCACGGTGCCCCTAGTGCATGCTAACCTACAAAACTCAAAGGTACTTTAAAAATAGGTAGGATGAAGTAGCTTTATTGAGCAGCCCAAGGTATTGAGAGCTCCAAGTGGGCTATTTTGGTGAACAGAACTGGCAATGCGAGATGAACTGGAAGCTCGGGCCAGGTGCCCAACTATGTGCTAACCTAGAAACCACAAAAGGTATTGATCGATTAATGCAATGAGATAGTCGTCATGGAAGTTAAAATTTAATAAGTATGTATAACCTACCTACCAATGAACCCCGAATTCAACTCGGAATATGAATGGTGCTAAAGCAGTAAATTTAATAAGTATGTATAATTCACCTACCAAGCAACCCTGAAATCAACTTTGAATATGAATGGCGCTAAAGCAAGCTACTAATTCCAGGTTGTCCAGAATAGTGCCAACCCCAATCTCTCTATATTGGAATGAAAAGAGAAAAAAACAATTAAATCAAATGACTCACTTCCTTACTTCATGCTATTTTTCTCAGCTCCAATCTCTTTATCTAGGAATCATATATCAAGGCTACCAATCCTTAAAAAGAATAATGACTTCCCGCTTGGTTATGCTGCTAAAATCAACCAAACCAGGCTATATTGAAGTGAAATATCTAATACGGTTCTGAAAATCAATTCCATTGATTAAATTTTTCATTTTATCAGTTGGTCATATGATGAAATATCTTTTTGCATTTCCCCGATCAAGAAATTCTGAAAGGTGCTTTTGGTAACCCCCTTGGGCAACCACCAAGTCATGAAAACATTAAAAAATCAATAACATGACAGCACTCTAAATTATTGTAAATGAGATTTGAAGAACAGAAACAATAGCAAAATTAAGACAATCCCAAAGAGGAAGCTGCCACTAAACATGGTGCTGATAAAGTGCAATCAGTTAAAAGTTTAAATAATCTGCCAACAAGTACATAAGGAGCTATCTTGAATCATATTTACCTCTTCATCACCCTCTTCCCCGTCAAAATCTTCTTCATCGGCCTCCTAAACACATCATTTATAACCATTAGCAGGTCAGGAAAGAACTTTTAGCCACTAATAGAAACATAATTGCTGTTTTAAGGAAAACAAGAGGAAAAAAAAAAAAGAAGAAAAGAAGTCACATTGTTAAAATAAGTGAGGGGGTTGGGCCATAAATCTTCCTTGATTATCTCTGCAACCTGCAAAAAAGGATAGCAGTTAAGAAAAAGATAAAATCTGGCTTATGGGCACCTTGGCTTATTTTTTCCTTTTCTAATTTTTTCATAATTTGATAAAAGAAAATTCACATTTCTAATCTTTCTCGACAAGACAAGTTGGAAAAGTATAATAGTTTGAGCAAACGATGAAATTTTTTTACTACAAACAAAAATAAGCAAAATAAAATAAGCAAATAACTAAATAAGCCATTATCCCAAACGGTTACAAAACAAAGAAATCACCTCATCTTGTATCTCATCCATATCATCTTTCTGCTGGGTCTCACTAAACCAGGTAAAGAAGCTGCAAGCACAGAAGGGAATAGGAACTAAACTGACACAATACCCATCATAAAAAGGAGAACTTAACTGAGGTACTAATCATCTACTTTGAAATTGCTAAACTACAGTTAGAATTATGCAAAAGCATTTATTAATACACGAATATGATATATCTTGTACATATGAAGTTACAGACCAGCACAAACAATACTGCTGATATATTTTCTTCCCATTTGGAGCTCAAAACAGAAAATATGCTATAAATAACATCTACAAACAAAGAAAAGATGCCATAATGCATTCTGCTAAACTACAACATCTGTATCAGACACAACAAAAATAATCAACTAAGCAAACCATAACAATGATTTCTTGAAACAGGTCAATATATAGCATTGGTAATTGAAGCTGTTTGCGAATTGCGAGAAACTCCGAGAACCACCATGTATGAGTAGTTAGAATGGAAAAATACTTTGAAGGGCATTATTTGACTTATAGAGCTCCAGACAGAAAAATTGTAACTACCTTAATTCACAAAACATGAAGTTTTACTGCAAAAAGTAACACGGCATTCTCTTCTCCATAGTTCTATCATTTTTTTCCCATTCTTGTATTTTGAAGAATATTTCACTACAAGCGTGCACTATACATCTAGAAATATTTCACTCTTTAAAGAAAGATATAACACAAGAGGCATCAATGCTCGATCTATTGAAAAATTAGACCCTAACCCAACAATAAATTTTCAAATTGAAATGCTAATCTAGGCAGCATCTGATATGTAGTTTAACCATCCTTAGACAGGTTTTGTTACTCTGAATGGAATCAAACAATCGTAATCGTCAAACTTATCAACAAAAGTTTCAATAAGGATTTTGGATTGTTAGCAATAATGCCTCAAATAAAAAACGTCATTTATTAGACATTGAAAAAGTAAAAAACAGATCATTTATAGGACCAAAATTAATTGAATATCACATTGACTAAATCTAAAGAGTAAAGACAGGAAAGCCACCTTTCATCAGCATGGGGCCTCTTGTTCCCTTTCTTCTCGTAAGCAACTCCATTAGGAATGCCCTTCATAAGATAAAAACATTTAGTACAACCCAGAGGGGGAAAAACAAGCATAGAAATAGGTGAACAAAGGGCTCTCACCATGCCTTCTTTCCACTTAATTGAAGTTGCAGTAATTTTTGTTGTTCCTTCATCAAGAAAGGTAAACGTCTTGGTGAGCTTTGTGTCTTCGAAGTAAGGATTGGGGCTGAAATTCTGATGAATATAAGAAAGGAAGTTAGTGGCTGTTGCATATGCATATACCCATCATTAAAACATAGCACCTACAAGAATGGTATATATAGGGCCTCGATGTAAGCAAAAAAAATTAATACGAACTTTGAAAATCATTTTCTCAAGAACAAAACAGTGGATAGGAAATAACACTTACAAATGCAATAGAGTAACCCGACTTCACATCTTTACAATCCTCCACTTCAAGGGAACTTAGATATCTAAATATCTAGTAACAGGACAATTCCAAAGTCAACTCAAGTTACTAAACAACTAAGCATTCAAATGTAGTAAATAAACAGCGATATTAGATAACATTCAGAAGAATCATCCTAACAGACCTCATTGTTTCTAAGAAAGTGCAAAGTCATTAGTCATTACAAGTAGCTCATTATGGAAAAGGAAAGAAAATAGAATCCTCACTATTATCACTGCATGATTTTGTATAAATGAGAACAAAGCCCAAACCTTTTGGTCTTCTTCGGTCACCAGATCACCAAGAGCCGGATGACTCAAAAACTGCAAAGAACAGGGGATTAGTCATTTCAATCAGTGTGTTCCAGAATGAACATCAAAGAGAAAACAAAAGAGGGTAGCAAATAGGTTTCAAGAATGAAATAGATGAGGGTGGATCACTAACAGCAGTTAACCAGAAGTCAGGAATGGACTTGATAATTTGATTCCTCTTCTCATACACGGGCTTGCGTATCTCATTGTACTTCTGCTCAACTTCTAAGACTTTATCACTTGCCTCTTCATTGATCTGTTACTAAAATGAAATTTAATAGAATACAGCTAGGCTGCCTTTGGTAATACAGAAAATATATTTTCACACAATAAAGCCAGTCTACAACACCTAAGGAATAAAACAGCATTCCTTAGCAATAGAAATATAAATAAAAATACCCTTAGGTCCTTTTTTTTCAATAATGGCTCACTTATTCTGATGGATGCATTAACAATACTTCCCAGATACACACGAAATACCAAATACACCCCAAATCGGTCCAATAAACAGAATAATATCTTCAAACATTCAGCACAATTTTGAATGCTGTTAAACACTAGTACACGTGTCTGGCATTCCTCTAACACTGACCTGTGACCTTTACAGAATAAAAACTAGAGGATGACCACGAAAAATATAAGATTCAAATAATTGAACCAGTTTTTTGATAAAATAGGTAAAAAAGTATAAATAATCAAAATATTGAACTCATCCCGGTGCATGGCCATGAAGCATTCTAACATTGTCATATTGGTAATCCTATCAGCCATTTTTTTATCCCATATCAGTTTAACATAAACATCCTTCACAGGGTTTGGTGATAAATTGTCAAGCGTTTAGGAAGCAGGTGACAAGACTAAACATTCCATGACACCTTAAATTCCCCTTTCTTTTGTTTTATTTTTTTGGTCAAAGGCAGAATTTCCCCAAGAACATATCTGTTCTTGATATGTACCAAATCAAACAATAGGCACCCAGCTAAAAAATGGAAAAGTGTCAATACTTATCTGGAAAAAAGTTACATGGAGAAGTAGCCCAGAGTCTCAGACTTATATGAAACAAATTCGAATTTTAGGCTGAAATTCTGGCAATAAGATATGCAAAATAAGAGACACAATCGCACAAAAGATAAAGGAAAACATTAAATGATTTCAAGTTCAAAGGCAACTACTCGCTTCCTTTCAATGTCTCGGAAATATGTGGCAAGTAACATATTGAAATTACTTACACAAGTACTGTAGATGTAAAATATGCAAATACCCACAATGCTCACATAAGCAAACATAGGGATGGCTGTACAAATATATACATATACATACTCATAAGTTCACACAATACATGATTATGTATGTCGACGTACATATAAAAGCACATAAATTCTCCCCTAGAAATATGCATAGGTGCATACATCTATATCACATGGAAGAAAGGATTTGATAGGACATTTGTCCTATGTGTCCCTTTTCCGTCTCTCCCTCTCTCGTTAACTAGCTCTTCTCTCTCTCTCTTCATTTAAAACCCAAATTTTTTCTCTCTTCATTTTAAACCCAACCTGTTTCTCTTTCTCTTTATTTCAAACCAATTTTTCTTTCTCTCCCATCAAAAATATTTTTTTAATATATGACTATCCAAAAAATATAATTAGTTTTTTTCTATATTTTAATAGTATAGGCATATCTTTTTCGTTGCTTTTGGTTAGAATTAAAAGCATAATAAAAATCATCAGTGATTCTAGGAGCCTGCGTGATACTGCTGAAATTTTTGCTTAAAAAAATTGCTCATTATTCAAAATCAACTTTATAATTAAATTATGTTCGAAGTCTCTTTTTAATTACAAATATATACATGTATGTATGCAAGTAAGCACAGCAATGCTCAGTTTGGTTGCTCAGAAAAAAAAAAAAAAAAAGGAAACTCGACAACAGTGAAACCTCAAGACCGACCTCCAGTCGACTAACTTCCAAACAACGTAATCTCTCCGTTAAATTTCATTTTTCCTTTTGCTGAAGTCAAACACAACATAAAGAATCGAATTTCCGTTATGTCTTCTCCATTTTCTTGTCCTGTTTTCTAGGAAACCAAACAGGTGTAATGAGAAAGTAAGTTCGGGAGAGAGAGAGAGAGAGAAATATACTTTCTCGAGGTCGTCTTGGATCTCCTGCAACTTCTCGATGGAGAGAACGAGGTCTCCATCAATGTGCTCTGCATTTTCCTCTTCGCCTTTCTCCCCAACCTTCATCTTCTTCCCCTTGTCCGCCACCATCTTCTCAGCTCTTCAACAAAACCTAATTTCTTCTTGCACTGTGACTAAGCGAGCGAGAGAGCCTTTGAAGAGGAAGAAAGAAGGGTTAGGGTTTTGGGGAAACAAGAAAATGGGCTTTAGGGTTTTTGGAGACCAGAATCTGCTGCATCATGCGTTGATGAATCCAAGCTTATACCACCAATGGTAAGGCGACAAGTGTATTAGAAGCGGAGTTTTGATAAGTCGGGGACACGTGGTGATTAGGAAATCATGATCTGAATGATTTACGGTGCGGGTTAATATATGATGCGAATTCTCGTGAACAGAACTTCTAGATTTGGTTTTTTGCGGCGTGGTACGATGAGAAAGAGGATTCAACAGACGCCACCGGGAACAACTCCAATTTCTGTTTCTGACAATATGACTTCATGGCCCATTATTAAATGGGCCGAACATTGAGCTGATTGGGCTATGGGATATATAACAAAAGCCCAAATCCCAAGTCTTTGTTTGGGCTAGTTTAAAGAGACTTTTTTTGCTTTAACGGATGCAACTCTCATTTATTGTTCTGTCTTTAACCTAATCAATTTGTGGAGGGTGGCTTTTGGGGAATAAAAGTTTTTCAATTTGATAAATCAATTGAAGGTTGATGAGATAGAGAAAACCGAAGTGGAGGAAAAAGATTGAGAAAGGGAATCCCTTAAATATGATGCAAAATGAATCTTGTTTTATTGTTAATTAAAAAAAAATTTATAAAAAAAATGAGTCAGAGTTTGAAAAAGGAGAAAGATAAGGAGCTCTTGACCTTGCAACAGATAGAGAAGGATTTTTTTTTTTTTGATAACCGGATGCCTGAACTAATTTGAGCACATATCGACTAATTCTAAGTTTTTGAAATTAACAGTCAGGTAAACTTCTAGTGATCCTGAGGCAATTCAATCGTAGAGAAAGATTTATTCAATCACATAATTTTAGACCCCTAGAATAAGGCACTGTATACATCATAATTTACATTTTTTGCAAAAGATAATATTTTCTATTCAAATGGCCTAATAATTTTTATGTATGGTTGATAGAAAATAATTTTTATATTAAAATGCCCACATAGAATGGTTTTAAAGAATGACAAATAATAGCTAAATAGGAGAGAGACAGTTAATAGAGGTTACCACCATGAGTGACACTTAGCATTGTAGGAGCAACTTGTATAAAAAGAAGTTATAAGTGGTTGTGGAAAGTTATTTATAAAAATTTCTCCATAAATAAGGATAGTGCGTATATTGAAGAGACTCACTCAACTCGACAATAGTTTGATTTTTATCTTTTTATTTTATTTTTGTTTCTTGTAATTTTTCTTTCAAGTTCGTTTATATTTTCAGTCATTTTGATTTCAATATTGTATTTTTAATTTCTAGTTTACAATTTTCATCTCTAGTTATAATCGGTTCCAATTTCATCGAGTAATAAAATTCCTCTATTACTTTCAATTCTATTCACTACATTCTTTCGGTAAAATCTTGAAACATGACAAATGACCCAAGTACAATCACTTGTTATTCTGAAATTTCTATCGATCTCGACTTTAAAGTGTTTATTTTTAGAAACAGGCACCCTCGGGGATTTATATTCGATTGGATCGAAATGACTAATAAATTGAAATTTTTTCTATTAGTTCAAATCATTTCGGGGCAAGTAAATCATTTATGACGGAGAGAATGAGCTTTAAAAGAATTATTTGAAATTCTTGCATAGTGGAACCATGCCGTACTAGATACGAGATAGATCTTTCAAAAAATAATGCCTTTTCGAATAAGCCAATTTTTTGATCGTGTATTTATTATGATTTTTTAAATCTTAATTATGATTGTATACTTTATATAAAATTTTTATAAAATTTTTATTCGAATCTCTAATTTTGATGATTGTGATTATATATTTAATAATATGCCTTACTATTAAATTTTAACTTATAAAAAATTTAAGAAAACTTTTTGAGTAACACTTTAATTTAATTATTATTTGTTGATCATTAAATAAATAATAATATAATTATTATTTTTGATATGTTCCTCTGAACAAAATTTTTATCTCCGCTCCTAAATTTATAGTGAGTCCATAAGATTAGATAAACACCACTTATAAGATGCTACAACTTATGATATCTAAATGCGGTCATTAAAGCATTACTTTACATGTAATATGAGTAATATCCCCTTATGCATTATAACACCTCTAAGCCCTATTCATTTGATGGGCAAGTGGTGGAATTGAAATATATATGAACAATAATATGTACTCTCTTGTTTGGTTTGACAAATTGGAAAGAAATAATTGAATTATTCTCTTAACCCTCTTAATTACCATAAGCCCCCATGTTAAGACTATTATTATCTGATTACCTAAATAAGTTAAGAATTTCGAGATTATTGCTATCTCACTTTTTTGTAATTTTATAATAATCTTAATAAAATTATGTCAAATCAAATAATTCACTATTTATCTTTAAATAATTTTACATTCAACTAAACATCATTCGCTATAAAAAAAATATATATATTATACTAATAATTCAAATCATAATAGTCCAACTACTAATAATCCAAGTATATTAAATATTTTATGAAAATATGCATTCAACTAAACCAATAGGGTAAATTACACTGACCCCTCTGAAGTTTCTAACAAAAACAGAAATTTTTCATATAGTTTCAAAAATTGCAATAACATCTTATCAAGTTTGATTTTAACCTCAAATAGACTCTAACTGTTAAAATTTTCGTTCAATTTAACCGAAACCACCGTTTCACCCCAAAACCGTCCTCAAACCACCGTCTCCCCCGAAACCACCACCCCCAAACCAC
>JAOTRH010000018.1:9864630-9902050 GCA_034768845.1 Heliamphora exappendiculata | reverse complement strand
TCTAAGATGTGCTCCCTTCTCATGGCTTCCTCAATGACATGCATTATCCTCCAATCTCTAGTTAAACCAACTATGCAAGTTTTTAGCCATTCTTCCTCCTCTATTGCTGTGATTGGCTTCTTGTAGATTTATTCTTGCGTCAAGTGATTAACAGCCACCTCCCGGGCAAAGGATATTGAAATAGAAATCTCTCTTCTGTGAAAAGAATGCAACTAAGTGGAATTCCTTAAAGAGTGGTTCAATCTGGAGACTCCTTTACATTCTCTTAAATGACTTTTGAGACTTTTAATTTGAAACTTCCAAGCCATGTTTCATCATACTTTTGGACGCCCTGTTGCCTCATTGATCGATTGAAATCTTACTAATTCACATCTTGTGTGTGTTGGTCTTTTGTATTTCTATGGGACGAAAGCATAGTACACCTTTATCCAGTTGTTGAAAATGCCCCCTCAACCAACTATTGTACATCTCAAGAGATAAGTTATTCACAAAAATCATATACATTTGATCATCCTTAACACTCACATGATCCTCCATACTAAAAAATGATTGAATTAAAAAACAATACAACCCCTTTACACCATACAAGATTTTTTCAACAAAACAACCAACAAAAACTAAGCAACAAGCACCCAAATTTACCCCTCTACCTAACATGCGACTCAACAAAAAGCCCCAAATCAGACTGCTAAAAAAGGACCCAATAAAATCAAGAAATACCTCAGTGGCTCTATTTCGTCACTCTCAACAGACGGTGTTGCGGCGTTGCCTCTCTCTCTCTCTCTCTCTCTCTCTCTCAGATCTAAAGAAAAAATTGATGACGGCGTTTATTCAGAGCTAACCAATGAGGTTGGGGGTGGTGGTGGCTGCGGCGGCAATGAGCGTCGGATCCTTGAGCTGAAGCCTTAGACATGTTATCCTCTTCGTTCCTGACTCCGGTGCCGTGAATGAGATAGGGTTTGGGCCGTCGGAGAGGCGTAGGAGAGAAATACGGGAAGCTTCTGGATTCGCAATTTAGGGTTTTGATGTGGTGGCGGTCGGTGATCGGTGGCGAATGAGAGCCTTCAATGAACGAAAATTCGCTGTGGCATTGTGGTGGTCGGGTGGAGAGGCAGCGGCGGGAACAGCGTCGTGTTAGAGAGGAGACCTAGTCTTTGGTTTTCCCCAGTAACTCTATTTGCACAGCTCTTCTTGACATAATGAAACACCGATGCTTATTTAGTCCATTCAGCTCATCAAGTGAAATCGGTAGGAAATTTTTCATTTTGTTTCATTTGAATCCCATTTCTTGTAGGTCTGATATATTTTATCTTTTGGATTGTTTATAAGCTTTAGTTGAGACAAATTTCTGATGGAACACATCTTGGTCATTAAATTTTCAAAAGATTTTTGGAGTGGATGATTGCCTTTCTTATTTTGTTGAAATATTTAAAATAATCTTAATTTTGGTTTTTAAAATGTAATGCATGAGTTGTTGATGCAATTTTTTTTGCTTTTAGGAGTACAGTTGATTTTTTTAATTGTAGATATTATGATTATTTTATTAAGGCTCAATTAGCAACTAACTTAAAAGTTAAATTTTTTTTTTTACATTTATAGTTAAAAAGATGAATTTGATTCAAAATAGGTTGTTTTATTATTTAGTTTTTAAATTAATTTTTTTGAAATTAATTATTTGGATAAAAAGTTAATTTTTTTACTTTTTGTTTAAAATAGATAATTTTATATTTTTATATATTTGATATTAATAATTATATATAGTTGATAGTAGTAGTAGTAAATAAGTTATAAATAAGAAGTATTATTGTATTTTAAAAAATAATGAAAATTTGAGTATAATATTTTAAAAATTTGTGTTTTGATTTAATTTTTTAATCTTTTAACATTTTTAGCTTAAAAAAATCAAGATTACCAATTAAGGTCTCAAAGAAAGTTGGGGTGTTTGATACGTGAGCAAGTTTTTTTTTTTTTTTTTTAACTAAAGAAGTTAAAAAAAAGTTAATGAATTTTTTAGAGATACCAAATAAAAACTAAATTTATTTAAAAAAAATAACAAAAAGAAAAAAACATATAGAAATTTGATTTATTTAATGTTAATACTACTATAATATTACTATTGTTTTTTCATGTTTTAGTCAAACAAATTTTTGAGAAGATCCAAATGACTAAAACTTGTCAAAATAATAAGAACAAAAAAGGGATATGAAAATTTTTAATTTGCATTAAATGCTTAAAATGAATAATAAACAACAGAAAATGACCATAATACCCCACAAAAAAAAACTTATGTATCAAACGCTTTAAATGTTTTTTTTTTTTTTGAATAAAATGACCATAATACTACAATTAAAAAAAATTAACTCTACTTTTAAAAGCAATTAAATAAAAATCATATCAATATTTTATACATGCATTACCTTTTAAAAACAAAAATTAAAATTATTTTAAATATTTCAACAAAATATAAAAAGCAACCATCCACTCTTATAATCTTTTCAAAATCTAATGCTCAAGACCCCTTCCACCATATATTAATAGTCTCAACTAAAGCTTATTAACAACCCGAAAAAGAAAAGGATAAAATATATCATACCTACAAAAAAAATGGAATTCAAATAAAACAAAATGAAAAGTTAACTGCGGGACCCACTTGATGAGCTGGATGGATCAAATAAGCATCGGTGCAAGTAGAGTTACTGTTATGCTCCTCCTAGCACAGGGGGGGGAATTTGGTCATTGAATGTCTATTCTTGCCCAGGTCGGCAACATTCAATTTGTAGCCCTAGTGGCTTACTTGAGGAGAGGGGGCTTTGTGAAATATAACTTCAAACCTCAAGGAAGGGGTTGTAATTAATTTCACAACCTAAGGGAGAAGTCAATGAAATTTATCCAAAAGTCAAACCAACAGCTTAATAAGTATGGACACAATACTTTTACTTTTTAAGTGTATCTTAATGAAAAAATTAATTTTATAATATTATACATTTTCTCGATACTTTATAAATACTTTTTAAAGTCTCCAAACACCTCATATGTGATGAATTTTTTTATAGTAATAATGTCTTGTATTTTTCAAAACGTAAATTATGAACAACAAATATGTTCGGGTACATTTATTATATGAAATATAAAATTTTTTAATTATATTAGTGATATATTATATATGTTCAATTACCACTGAATAAATTATTACAGATTTAACATATAATAAATATATACAAATATAAATTTTTCATACGTCCTAAGCGTGTCGTGTCTTGTATTTTTTTAAAATTAACGTATCGACGCGTTCGTATCATATCTGTATCGTGTCGCGTGTCCATACTATTTAGCAAACAACCATATTTTATAATCATCTATACTATAATATAACATAAACACCTCACTTGCTATAAACGAAGTCGACTCATATTTTTTGTAATCGCTATAAAATTTTTATAACCATGACAAATCTACTATTGTACGCACATAGCTTGGTTCTTATAGAAGGATCTCTTCATCACCACCTGCACCTGCACCTATACGTGCACCTCCCATCTCGGCACAATGGAACCTGTAACCCTCCTTCTAGTATAGAATATTTCAAGTCATAGAACCAAGCTGCACTCACCCGCTTATCTCCAAGCACAAGCCACTTGATAGGTCTCCTTGCCTGCGAGGGAATGGGTCAATGAGGATTGGTTGTACTTTAAGGACCAATTCGGTTTAATCCCTTCTCTTTATCTCTCATCTCGTTGCCCTGTTATTTATTCTCTAGTTCTAGTTCTGAAACTTTTTCACTCATAAGCATCTGCAAAAAGAAGGGGGAAAACTACTAAATTCAAAATGAAAAATATAATAAGGGTGCACAAAGAATATTAGATGAATTGCTAAAAGAGACTGTATCAGCATCTATGCCAACAAAGTAAGACAGTAAAGATTATCAACTATTAAATGTACTCTTTGATTTTGTTTGATAAGTCGATTTTTTAACTTTAAATCACTTTAAACTAAAAAGTCAAAAAATTCGTTTAGTTAAAAAAATTATGACTTTTAAGCCACAAAAAATTCCAAATAAACTTAATGTGAAATTCTTTAGTTGTCTTTCAGCTTAAATGAGTTGAAATATGATTGTTTGATTGAAATTTATATAATTTATATATAGATAGAGAAAATTAGAAATTGTTATTAAAAAGGTAAAAAAACCTAAAAACAAATAAACTAAAAGCTAGGAGTTGAAAATTGAGGCTTTTTGACTTTTTGAGTTTTAAGTCAAAAGCTAAAAAACCGACTTTAAGCCAGCTTAAAGTCAGTGGCCAAACGAAGGCAAAATGATTAGTTTCCTATTGACCAATGGTTTGGGAAAACAAGAAAATACAATATCAAAAATTATAATTAATCAAATCATAACATCTCACTTCGATCTCCTCTATTTTTCTCCATTTTCTTTTTTTCGTGCCTTCAATTATTGAAACTGAATTCGTTTTTTCTTATCCTAGGCCGGTCTATTATTCATTGTGTTCCACCGTGCCGAGATGTGAGGTGATGGTGGTGATGATTAAGCAATAAGAAACTTTTCCACATAGAGGTTGTCAAGTTAAGTAGGTGGTTTATGGTTGGTCCAAGCAAAGGAATTGTCAAAAATTAATGTAACAAACCATGTATTAATTGGGCACTTGTGACGTTTGTACAAGCTGCAGAGTTCCATTTTGTTTGGTTGACCAAGAACCCGCCTCAGGCAGGACCGCTTTGAAATTCCAGTCATATTCAACAGGCGTCCTTGCATAAGCTTCAGCAGTTGCCTCAGCATCTGATAGGGGAATTGAACATTCGTCCAGACTAGCAAATGTCCTTCCTTCCATCAGCAAAATGGCACCACAGAAGGTGCGAAGTCCCTCTCCTTCCTGTTCAACAAACTATCTTCTCATAAGGATCCGTTTGATTAGCAAGATAGTGAGGGAACGTGCGAGACAGAAAAAAAAAAATCTTTTGGAGTTTGATAGCGAGAAAATCCAAGAAATTAGTGGAAAGTATTTTCTTGAACTATCTTAAGCTTGAAAACTAACTTTTGGTTTCCCGCAAACTATGCAAAAAAATAGTTTATTTTCTTGTGAAAATGGAGATAAAATTATCTTACTTTTCAAATTTGTCATTTTTCTTCCAAATGTACAAGGCAATTTAGATAAATATAATAACTTTTCTTGCAACTTTAACGTTTATCAAACTAAAAAATTAAAATTTTATTATTTTCTTGCAAAATTTTTATCCTAATCAAAGGGATGCAAGAAAATAAATTCTTTCCTTTTTATTTTCTTTTACTTCACTTTCTACTATTTACACTTTCTACCTTTTTTTTCTTTTTAATCAGACAAACCACAAGTGAAACAATTACTCGCCATTTTGTATCTCTGGCCCTGGCAGGAAGATGGTTTCCCATGATGAAATACAATTGACCAAAGTGAAATAACCTTTCTAGATTTTAACATTTTAGAACTACCTTAGTTTCCTCTGAGTTTTCCTTGAATCACAGTCTCTTCTAGCACACAATTTTCCTCATAAGTGGAAAACTGAAACCTCTGTTGGCGCCCTTGGTGTCTTTTTGGTTTTACTGACCAAATTCTCATTTTGGGATGGTTGGACATATGCATGTAACTTGGAATTTGGTGAATCTTTGTAGCTGTTTCCTTTGTTGGAAATCTTTTTCAATCACACTTTTGCCTGCTTCCTGGCCAAATGATATTCTGCAGACGAAGCAAACAAACAAGAGGTGTTAAACTTCGAATTGATGCTGTGGATAAATAGCAAAAACCACAATCAGCCTGTATATCAAGTGAAGGAAACGAAAAACGAACTTCTGAGTGCATTATCCCGATAGAACCACTGAACCACGTAATTCAGGCATATGTTAATGTTCTTGTGGCACATGGAATACAGGAATATAAATAGGAAGATACTTTTCTTCACGTTTCCCTTCATGTTTTAATGCATACATGGAACAACACAGTAAACTCAAGAAGTGCGTACTTCTATAACATTATAAAGTCCGTTTAGTTCTGGGGCCACAGCTGCTGCGTCACTAAGACACTGTTGAATAGTATAAATTCAGAGTGTTGCAAGAAGAGCAAGAACAAATAACCAAACAGGAGGTGGGTGAGGCAAGAAAGACAAGGTGACATTGAGTTTAACTGTTTAACAAAATGCCTAGCACCACACCCACAGAGAGTGAAACGTGATTCATCCAAATTAGTTGATAGACAAGCTCCATCAGAAACAGTATTATTAAATAATGTTCACATCTGTGTTCATCTATAGCAAGTATTAGGTGGGAGGATGTGAGGGTCATAACTCAGTACTGCACTATTATTAGAAAGGTCTTATTCTTGAACAAGAAAAGATATTTCACACCGAGGAAAAAAAAGAAAAGAAAAGAAAAAAGGATTATTCATGAATGTGAATCTCTATACAATTTCATTTGCATTAACTACCGAATCTGGTATCTAAAACATCCAAAAGGTCGGTTCTACCTTATCAAATTGTGGGGTAGTAGATTCCATGCCTGTTATCTCAACTACAATTGTTTTGACTTCGTACTCCGTATCAACGTAACAGCCTTTCTTCAAGCAGCAAACGAGGATTAGCCAATTTAATCCCTTCTCATATCAAAGTGTGCGTTCAAGTTGGTTAAATTTCCATACAATAATAACTGCCACCAAGTAAAAAAAAAGTACAAATTAGACTAAAATAATGGATCAAGTCTTTTCTGAGATAGACAATTTGTAAACAGAAACTGCAGCTTTAAAATCACATAGACCACGGAAGATTAGTTCAAAATAAAAATGACACGCTTTAGAAACTTGTATTTGACATTATTTCAACCTTGTTTGCATCTTATACTTACATAAATTAATCCAATCAAACATTGCCAAAATTTAAAGGACAAACAAACCATATTTAAGGAATTTTACAAGAAGGTAGTATTGAGAAGACAAAAAAAATACATGAGGTTAACCAAAAGTGAAGCCTATAAGTGATAACTGAAATAATCTAGTTGCCAAGTCCAATCCTTGTGGTTTTTACAGCTCCTTTGTGTGTGCATGTGTTCCAAAGTATAATTGTAAACAAGCTGGGATTTATTTTGTCACACCCCAAAAGAGCGGGCATGACCGGCCGTGGATTATAAGACGATCCGGTTAAGATTACCGGACAACACCCGGACTGTCCCTTCAACCGTTGAATACTAGAGTCACCACGAACACAAAGTCGGGCATTTTCCCTAGCGACCAGAGTCACCTCCGTAGAGGGCGTGTTCCTTGAATTTTTATTATGGTCCCATAAAAGAATCTCATAAGTCACACAATGGACAAAACTTCATGAACCACTTCTATGCCATGAGGTTTGCAACATAATTTATATCTTTATACTAAAAGAAATTTTCTAAAAATTTTATTTGTTTTTCACAATCATTTAGGGACAGAAAAATTTTAACAAAAATACGTAGTATGCTAAACCACTCACTTGTTATCCAAATAACGTATTAAGCACCGTAACTGAAAAGATCTAGAAATGCGTCACCCTGAATTGAACAACATAAATGAACTATAATTATTTAATGCTAACTCATGCGATAATTAAATAATATGCTAATTCTCATTAGTATTTCGTTTATACTAATTACAGCTTATTTTAATATTTATTTTATTATTATTATTATTATATATATATATATATAATTCTTTATATTTACGTTAATTTATTCTTTATTAGATCTATTCTACCTTTTTTTTTACATAAATATTTTATAAAATCTAATTCATTAAAATTACCAAAGATGTACCCAAAATTTTATTATTATTATTTTTTTCATAAATTGAGTTAAAAACATAACATGTAAAAATATTAATGTTTCTATAAAGTATGGGTTAACAGAATATATCGTTTAATTATATCTTAACAAAGTTTTTATTATTATCATTATTTTTATAATAACGCACATCACCTAAACTATAATCCAACAAAAGAACTTAACCACAGAAAACAAATTTTTCTTTATAAAATCTTATTCTTATTCTCGGTTATCTAAAATATTTACATTAATATGTTCAAGTTTCTAACATAATATTAATTTATCCCCATAATAATAAAATAATATTTTTAGCATAACTTTTTAATTTTATTCTATTATATTATATATATATAAGCTAAAAAGCAAAATAAACCAAAAAAACAACCAAACATGACCCAACAGAACATCAACAAAACTAAACCCAAGCACCCCGTGCGTGCCTGTGGCGATTTCCATTTGACGCGCATTCGGACAATCCGGGCGTTGGTTTTGACCGCCGTTCGCAGCTACGCGTAGGCGGCAGTAAAGTGATCCAAACAAAACTTACAGCGGTTGAAACAGAGGTATGGGGTAACGGCTATAGTGGTTCAAAGTTGGCCCAAAAAAACTGTTTTCTTATACATAAAAGCATAAAATGTAGATTTTCAATTCGGGTTCGCCGGAAAAGTTTTTTGGTAATCGACACCGTTCACTGGTGGCGTTAGGTCGTCAAAAGATTAGACCCGAGGGTATCAAGTGACGGTGGTAGTGGATGATATTAGAAACAGTGCGCAATAAAAATATGAAATTTTGGCGTATAAGAAAATGTGGGGTTGATCAGACAGCATGGGGGTTATCGAGGGTGCCGGAGGCGCCGGTGGTGGTCGCCGATAACCTCCTGTGGTACTGGTGGTGGCTGTCCCAGCCTTGTCAGAACAAAAGTTTTGATAACAAAGAGGATAACGAATGAATAACGGAAGAATACTCACCGCGGGGAAAAAATATCGGTAGCTGGCGCCATCCTGTGGTGACTCTAAGTTCGATGTTGAATCCAACGGGCCGAGTATGCCCCGAGTTTTTATATGTGGCACTGTTACTTAGTTAATTCATAGTTCCCACAAACTATAGATGATCATGTTGTTATCACTACTGTGATATTGATTATTCTGATAAGACTTGATATATTGGTTACTCGTCACTGGCTTTAAAAACTTGGTGAATTTGTTCACAAACAGTATTTAATGAAAAAATGTGAATTTGACGAAAAGAAAGAGATTTTTGTTTTAGTATCATGTGATTTTATAATGCATAGTATGCCATGATTATGTTTCAGTTATATATATTTTGAACGTCCCATTTTTAAAACTGTATTTTACTATGTATGCTTACCATTCACCGAGCCATCGGCTGATGTTGTTTTTAACATTTTCAGGTGATTAGTCAAGGTTGCTAGTAATGGACTCTGTGGTATTCTGGGACCCAGTTTTAATGACCTCTTAGGAATATTTACTTATTTAGTTATTTTGTTTTGGTTCGTCATTTTGTTCCCTTTGTTTAGCTTGATGATACTAGATTTTCATGAAGGTTAGTGGCCTGTTTGTGACCCACAAAACTCTCGGTCAAGTTATTTTATTTAATAACGTATGTTAGCATGTTATCTATATGTCTGGTGAATTATTTTGTTCTTCAGGCTTTCGTGGCTTATGGGCTAAGGCCTATAATCCACGGTCGGTCATGCCCACTGTTTTGGGGTGTGACATATTTCATGAGAACTTTGCTTAAATATAGAAGCAATACAAATATATATATATATATATGAAGGAGGATAAAAGTAATGGGCCTAGAGCCCAACCCAAAATCCCATTAAGGGGGCCAGCCCAAAGCAGGCTGCTCTAGCACCCAAAAAGGCCCGAACAACCAGTTGTTCGGGCCACATGAGTTTGGCCCACCCCAAAAAAGGGGAGCCAGGACCAATGAGGCCCATGACGGCCCTAAAAGAAGAGATGATTTAGACAGTTTCCATCCCTGATACGATGGGAATAAATCTGAAGAGATAGAAACAAATCACATCAAGGTAGGAAACAATCCCTAACTAATAGGAGGCAGAATCCTAAGAGGATTCAGCCTCCATTTAGTCTTGACCACTATATAAAGAGAGGCATCCCAGACCACCAGGTGGGCAATTCTGAATCCAAGCTCATACTTAGAAACCTCTCCAAGAGATATCTAACTTGAGCGTTGGAGTGCCTCCCGGTTACACCCGGCCGGTAGGCGCTAACGGCGTTCTCTACCTTGCAGGAGTTCGGCGGCGGAGCAAGGAGTTTCCAGTGAGTTTGGCAACCAGGAGTCCAGCCCACCTTCTGTTCGGGGTCATCAGTATTGGGCCAATTTACCTGGTCCTGATTGTGCCGAACAAGCCCAAACAGTTTGTACCGCGCACAATTTGGCGCCGTCTGTGGGAAACGACGATCTCGAAGCAACGGAATCATGATCCATACTCCGACTGGATTGACTGGAAGCCGCACTAGGGAGGATATCCCCCAAAGATCCATGCATGTCATCCCAGAAAGGCCAAGGGCCCCCAGAATCCCTTCAAATGTTTGAAGACGAAGGGATGATGCCTCCCACAATAAGAGGCAGTTGCGCTACTCAACCACGAGTTCCAGAGGAGAAAGACCTTCTCCCCCATCTTCAAGAGATAGAGGAAGACTGGAGAAGAGATTGGCCATGCGAGATAGGATTATTAACAACCTGGAAGAGAGAATGGAACAACGTGACAGGGAGCTCGATGAACTTAGGTGACTGATCCAGGGGAAGGAGGCTCGAAGGGAGCCGCGTGTGAGGCAAAGAGAAAGTCCTGAACCAGAGGAGACTGAGCGTAGTCTGGAGTCCTACAGCCTGAATCATCCTCAGAGGCGGAGGCACAAAGAACCTGAGGTAAGCCTAAGAAGTTCTAAAACAATCAAAACAGAATAAGTTCAGCCAAGCCATGAAAGGGTTGCTCGGGCCGAACTAGATCCAAATCAAGATCTACGACTATGGTTGGAACGGAGGATGGATTCCCGGTTGCAGCATGGTAGTGGCCGAACAGCCCAAGACGTGGCAAGGAGGGCCCTTGAACAAATCTCGGTGTCACCATTAGCCGAAGTCATAGAAAACGCCGATCCACCTCGCAAATTCTCCCCACCAAAGTTTGAGAAGTGCGATGGGAAGACGGATCCAGTAAGTCGTGTTCGGCAGTACAGACAGGAGCTGGCTCTCTGGAGTGGGAACGATGCACTCCTATGTTGCATGTTCCCATCCAGTTTGAGGGAGACAACCCTCAGTTGGTTCCACAAGTTGCCACCCCGTTCCATAGTGAATTGGCAGCAACTGGCTGAGTTCTTCACTGCTCGGTTCATCACCAACAGTAAACAGCCGAAGATCTTCAACACACTACTGGCCCTACGGAAGAATAATGGAGAGACAATTTAGGAGTATGCACGACGATACTGGGAGGCTTACAACGAGATTGAAGACTGCAGCGAGCAACTTGCAGTGGCATCTTTCAAGATCGGGCTACCTCCCCATAGTCGTTTGAGGCAGTCCCTCACCAAGAAGGCCGTCTCCACAATGTCCGAATTAATGGTGAAGATAGAGCAGCATGCGAAAGTGGAGGAAGACATAAGCCAAGCCGAACAAAGCGTGGCCTCAGTCAAGCAGCCTGAGAAAAGGGACAAATATCGAAAAGACCAGAGGTCCAAGAAGCCATCCCGGGAAAAGGAGTCAGTGGTTTACCAGGCCGTGCAAACAATATTCAAGGAGCCCCGGCATAAGCTCCTAGACTAGATCAAGGACAAACCTTATTTCTAGTGGCCCCCCGAAGTTGATGGAAGATCCGAACATACGTGATAAGAAGAAGAAGTGCCACTATCACCGAGATCATGGCCACCTGACTGGAGAGTGCAGGACCTTCAAGAGACACTTGGAGGACTTGGTGCAAGCAGGGCATTTACTTGAATTCGTTGACGCCGAGAAAACTGCTCGGGAAGGGAGGAACCGTGAATAAGACCAGAGGGCCGAACAAGGAGACCCTCCACTTGGTGTGGTAAAAATGATCGATGGCATAGCTGAGCCGATCACCCGATCTATAGTTCGGCACCATGCCAGGACCATTGCACATTCCATGAAGGTGGATGAGGGTAAGCGAAGGAGAACGGAAGGAGACTCCAGTCAAGGCCAACCCAAAGGGATCAGCTTCTCAAAAAAGGACCTTGAAGGAATTCACCGACCTCATAATGACGCCTTGGTTTTAACACTGCTCATTGCCCATTACGACGTTAATGCGTGTGCTAGTAAACCAAGGGAGTTCGGTAGACATCATGTACTATAGCCTATTCCAGAAGTTAGGACTGAAAGACTTAGCACTCAAAAAGTGCATGACACCCCTAATCGGTATTGGCACAGATCTAGTATGATCGGTTAGAAGGATCACTGTACCAGTAAAGGCAAGCCCCGCAACGGTGAGTACTGAATTCCTTGTTGTTAACCAACCATCTACCTATAATGCTATTGTAGGAAGAACATGAATCCATAGCTTGGGTGCCGTACCCTCAACCTACCATCAATCCCTAAAGTTTCAAGTGGGCCAAGAGATAGTTGAAATCAAAGGAGACTAGCATGCCGCAAGGCAGTGTTTCCTAGCAACATTGAAGAACCCCGAACAATATCTAGAAGTGAAGACTGCCGAGATGGAGGAAGGAACAACGATCTATGATTACAACCGAACTACCGAAAAGAAGGTGGTAGAGGAGCTCAAGAAAGTCATCATCAATCCGGTGGACCCAGATCGGTTCTTCTTGCTCGGGACAAGCTTAGCCGAACAAGAGGAGACCCACCTGGTTGAATTTTTGAAGGAAAACAAGGAGGCCTTCGCATAGGCGCCGTACGAGATGCCGATGATAGACCCCGAAGTAATCAACCACCGGTTAAATGCGGATCCCCAAAGGAAACCAGTGGTACAGAAGCCAAGGAAATCAGCACCACATCATGTAGAGGCAGTGGTTGAGGAAGTTCAGAAACTAAAGGAGACTGGGGCTATCAAGGAAGTTCATTACCCAACCTGGTTGACAAACACTGTCGTAGTAAAGAAGAAGGATGGAAGGTGGCAAGTCTGTGTTGACTTCACCGATCTCAATAAGGTCTGCCCTAAAGACTGCTTTCCTCTACCCCGAATAGACCAGCTCGTCAATTCAACGGCAGGGCATGAGAGGATGAGTTTCCTGGATGCCTATAGAGGGTACCATCAGATTGCCATGTACCCCCCGGACATGGAGAAGATAGCGTTCATTACTCCTCGAGAAATCTACTGCTACAAGGTAATGCCATTGGAACAAAAGAGCGCTGGTGCCACTTATCAAAGGCTTGCAACGAAGATATTCGGCGACCTGATTGGCAAGACTATGGAAGTTTACATACACGATATGGTTGTTAAAACCAAGCGTCCGAACAGCCACCTAGACGATCTGAAGAAGACATTCGAGATCCTCAGGGCCTATAAGTTAAGGCTTAACGCTTCGAAGTGTGCCTTCGGGATAAGTTCGGATAAGTTCCTTAGCTTCCTGGTCACTCACAGAGGAATAGAAGTGAACCCCGAACAGATTTTGGCCATCCAAAACTTGAAAAGCTCACAGACTATGAAGGAAGTCCAGAAGTTGACAGGAATGGCTGCAGCACTTAACCGCTTCATTAGCCGAGCATCCGACTGATGCTATCCGTTCTTCAAAGCAATGAAGAACCAGTTCAAGTGGGATGAAGAAAGTGAGGAGCCCTAGCCGAATTGAAGCTATACCTCTCATCTCCCCCACTACTAACGGTGCCGAACAGTGGAGAGACCCTATACGTGTATCTCGCAATATCAAGCCGAGCTGTCAGTGCGGTCCTCCTGAGGATAGAGGATAAGGTCCAAAAACCAATCTACTACGTGAGTAAGGTTCTTCTTGACCTAGAGACAAGGTACCTGCCATTGGAGAAGCTTGCACTGGCCTTGGTCGTTGCCTCTCGCAAACTTATCCACTACTTCAGGGCTCATTCGATCAAGGTAATCACCGAACACCCTCTCAAGCATTACTTCGTAAAGCTGACTTTTCAAAAAGAATTGCAAAGTGGGCTGTGGAGCTCAGGGAACACAACATTACTTTCATCCCAAGGACGGCCATAAAAGGCCAAGTTTTGGCAGACTTCATAACCGAATTCAGCCAGGAGGAGTGTTCGGTGGACACTGAGAGGCAAACCACCAAGCCAGCAACTCTTGAAAATGAGGACTCATAAGATACTTGGAAGCTCTACGTAGACGGCTCTTCGTGCAACAAAGGGGCTGGAGCAGGGATAGTCCTGTATAGCCCTGATGGATTTCTCGTAGAGAAGGCTGTTCGGCTGGACTTCCTAGCCACCAACAATGAGGCCGAATATGAAGCCCTGGTAGCTAGGCTCCGAGACGTCAAGGAACTGAAGGCACAGAAGGTTATAGTATTTTGTGATTTACAATTGGTGGTAAATCAATTCAAGGGAGAATACCTAGCCTGAGATAATATAATGCAGGCGTACGTTCAATTAGCACAGCGACTGGCCAAAGACATCCCATGTTTTGAGATCACCCAGCTCTCATCCAAGGAAAACAACCATGCCGATTCTTTGGCTTGCCTGGCATCAGCCGTTAGTTTTGAGGAAAAAAGGGTGATTTCTATAGAAATACTCCAACAGCCGAGCATCGTCAACCACGAAGAAAAGCCGATTTATTCCTCGGAACTGGGTCCAAGTTGGATGGATCCCATAAAGGACTACTTGGTGAAAGACATGCTCCCAGACGATCAAAGAGAAGCTCATATGGTAAGAAAGAAGTCAGCGAGGTTTTGGGTCTCTGGTTCGGGGGACCTGTACAAGAGATCCTTCACTGGACCTTACCTCTTCTGTGTGCACCCGAACAAAGTCCAAGACCTCTTATTTGAAATGCATGAAGGAATATGTGGCAGCCATACTAGAGGGCGGTCATTAGTTCACCGAGCAATTTCTCAGGGCTATTGGTGGCCCTACATGCAAAAGGACGCAGAGCAGTATGTGCAGAAGTGTGAGAAGTGCCAGAGGTTCAGCCCGAACATACACATCCCAGCCGAAGATCTCTCTCTACTCACAAGTCCATGGCCCTTTGCCCAGTGGGAGTATGACATAGTTGGCCCCTTCCCAAAGGCCACAAGCAACAAGGAATATCTCCTCGTCGCCATGGACTACTTTACTAAATGGGTGGAGGCTGAGTCTTTAGCCAATATCAGGGACGTTGATGTAAAGAGGTTCAAGTGGAAGAGCATCATCACCTGATTCGGCATCCCCCGAGCAATTATATCTGACAACAGTACTCAGTTCGACAGCTCCCTATTTAAGATTTTTTGTTCGGGGCTAGGGATTAAGAACTACTTCTCTACCCCAGCGTACCCTCAGAGTAATGGACAGGCAGAAGCTACCAACAAGACCATTGTTGACGGACTGACGAAGAGGCTGGATGCCGCCAAGGGGAGGTAGGTCGAAGAACTACCCTCAGTCCTATGGACTTACAGAACTACTCCGAAGAGATCTACGGGTGAAACCCCCTTTTCCTTAGCTTATGGGGTGGAGGCAGTCATACCACTAGAGGTTGGGCTACCTACCATCCGAACAGAGGTGAGCACCCCCAAAGTAAATAATAGAACAATGGCTTTGGACTTGGATTTAGCCGAAGAGCGTACGACGATGGCCACCATTAAATTGGCAGCCTATCAGCAAACACTTGCCAAATGATACAACAAGAGGGTAAAGCACCGTGAGTTCGGCATAGGTGATCTGGTCCTAAAGAAAGTGCTCGGCCATATAAAGGATCCCGTACAAGGGAAGTTGGGCCCGAACTGGGAGGGTCTGTACAAAGTTACCTTCAAGGGTGGCACTGGAGCGTACCACCTTGAAGATATAAATGGAAAGGCAATCCCTAGGCCGTGGAATACGAACAATCTCCGCAAATTTTACTTTTAATCATCCAGTTTCTTGTAATTCTTCATTATTTACAATAAAACGCCGTTGTTCGGCATGAGCTTTTTCCTTCACTCTTAAAGTTTTTTTTCAATTAATATTCCTGACAAAAACTTGGGGGCATACCCTGAGTACGACAAGCGCAGTGAACCTCTTAAGCCGCCGAACTCATCTATCCCTTAGTGTGGATGTTAATCCCATACTTAGAATGTTTAAGCCTAAAAAAGCTAAGTTCGAAATTTATCCGAACTCATTAAGCCCTTAGTGTGGATGTTAATCCCATACTTAGAATGTTTAAGCCTAAAAAAGCTAAGTTCGAAATTTATCCGAACTCATTAAGCCCTTAGTGTGGATGTTAATCCCATACTTAGGATGTTTAAGCCTAAAAAGGCTAAGTTCGAAATTTATCCGAACTATTTAATTCCTTAGTATGGATGTTGATACCATACCTAGGATGTTTAAGCCTAAAAAGGTTAAGTTCGATGTTTATCCGAACTATTTAATCCCTTAGTATGGATGTTGATCCCATACCTAGGATGTTTAAGCCTAAAAAGGCTAAGTTCGAAATTTATCCGAACTATTTAACCCTTTAGTATGGATGTTGATCCCATACCTAGGATGTTTAAGCCTAAAAAGACTAGGTTTAATGTTTATCCGAACAAATTTAATCCCTTAGTATGGATGTTGATCCCATACGTAGGATGTTTAAGCCTAAAAAAGCTAAGTTCGATATTTATCTGAACAAATTTAACCCTTAGTATGGATGTTAATGCCATACTAAGGATGTTTAAGCCTAACAAGGCTAAGTTCGATGTTCATCCGAACTCACTAAGCCCTTAGTGTGGATGTTGAATCTCATACTTAGAATGTTTAACCATAAAAGGATTAAAAGTTTGGTCCCACACTTGGGACAATTAAGCTTAAAATGCTAAGTGTGGAAGTATGTTCGAATTACTAGGGGCTGTCAGTACGGAAGTCAATCAGAGACAATGCAAATATGGAAAGCAAGACTTAAATAAAAGGGCACTTTTCATTGATGTAAGAGGGGCTGGAACTCTCGAAGCTACAAGAACGAGCCCTGAAGGGCAGTACAGAGATGATTTTTAAATAAAAATACAAAACCCTCAGGGGGCAGTGAGGATATCCTCGGTGGTCTCGACCGGAGTTCCCACCTCTTCAGCCACCACTACAACAGCCGAATCTGCATCAGTATGCACCGCTTGCTCGGCTTCTGCAGCAATAGCCACGGACCCTTCAACCTCCTCCCCCTCTTCTTCCATAGCTTGCTTGCTCGAGAGGGGAACATCAGAATATAAGGGGGAGGAAGCCTCAACCCCGGTGACTTTGAGGGCAGCCTCCCATGCAAAGCCAAGATGATGTCTTGAAGTCCTGGGATCTGAGCTTTATAGTTCTCAGTGGCCTCAGCAACCCCCGCCGCGTAAGCCTTGGAGGCCTCTTCCTTCGTCATGTTTAGCTCGGCTTCCGTTTAGCCAAGGAGAGCCACAGTGTTGACTAAAGACTCCTCCTTCTCCTTCAGGTGGTTCTTCAGTGCAATTTCAGAAATTTCAAGCTCGGACACCCGAGCATGTGCCGCCCCGAGCAGCTTGTCCTTGGCCCGAATACTGGCCTTTATCTTGGACATCTGTTGGAGGTACTGATGGTTCTTTTCACAGAGCTTCACCAGCTCCAGCTCTCTCTCCTCCGACCTCTCCATAGTAGCCACGAGGCGTTGAAGACCCTGCACACCAAAGCAACAAAGGAAAAGAAAGGAAGCGAGCAGATATAAGAGGAAAAGAGTAACCAAAGAAGCTCTAAGTAAAATACCTGAATTGAATGGCGGATAGAGGACTTGACTAGTTGCTCGTGGGGAACCCTCCGGATCTCCTCCACGTCACTGGGCAGCATGAGGGCCTTTGATAGCCCCAGGGCAGTGTCCGAGGACTTCGCTTTGTCCTCCATGGCAATGACCCGATCACTCCTCTTGAGCTCGGGTGACTATGGCTCGGCACCCCCGGAGTGCTCGGCTATCGCCTTCCCCTTATCCCTCCGTTCCTTCTCCCTCTGCTCCTTCCCCTTCTCCTTCTCCTTCCCCCTCTCCTTTTCCTTACCCTTCTCCTTGGGAGGCAAACCTCCAGCCTTTTTAAGTTTCTTCTGAGGAGGAGGAGAAGCCACCTTCGAAATTTGGGCAGCCTCCTTCGTGAGCTCG
Source organism: Heliamphora exappendiculata (assembly GCA_034768845.1). NCBI lineage: Eukaryota > Viridiplantae > Streptophyta > Magnoliopsida > Ericales > Sarraceniaceae > Heliamphora > Heliamphora exappendiculata. Next base: position 9,884,009 of record JAOTRH010000018.1, on the reverse strand, counting down.
GTTGCAAGGCTAGCTGGGGCAGCAGACACTGAGGTCGCCTTCCTCTTGGAACCCCCAAGGGTGAGGAATTGACTCAGATCGGCGGTGGACGCTTTCTTTTGTGCCATCTCCTCGAGTTCTTCAAAAACAGAAAAGTCTATGGAGGAGGAAGAAGATGAGGAAATTGAGATGGTGTACTCGGGACTTGAGGGACCTGGTTCAACAGCAGTCAGGGAGGGTTGAGCAACGGTGACCTGTCTCTCTGCTCGGGTGAATGGTAGGACAATCGCCTCATGTACTTCAACTAGTGCCGAAGCAAGGGTTGTAATATGGACTTTGGAGGTGTTCGGGCAGATGAAGCTTCTGTAGGTAGGGATGTACTTTAACAAAATGTGGGCCGCTCGGCCTAGGCCTCTTTATTCGGGAAGGCCTTTGTATTCCCAAACCTTTTTCAAATCGTCTAGGTGCACGCCAGGGAGAGGACCGCATGCTCGGTTGTTTGCTATTTCACCTGCACCGGACAAAGAAACAGGCAGATTCAGACGACTATATAAAAGGTTGAGTGAGAAATGAAGACAAACAGGTGGTGGGGGGACCTATCGGGTCCCAGTCCGTCCTTTTGTGGGATGGTGAAGATATCTTGTTCTTTCCCGGGACCGAACTCAAAGTTCCCCGTGATGTACAGAAAATCATCGTCTACATCTTTACTGGAGTCCGGTAATTCGATGACAAGTTTTTCGGCCACCCTCTTTGCCTTGAGATAATATGACCAAGAGGAGTGCTTCACCATATTATAGCAGTAAATTATATCCCAGATACCGAGTTCGGTGCCGGGTATACGGTTTAGCTTTACAACGCCCATGACAACCCTAAAAATATTGGAAGAGACTTGCATGGGGCTTACCCGAAAAGGCCGAAGAACTCGCCGAAGAAGGGGGTGTACCGGGAACCGAACTCCACCCTCCACTATAACAACGAGTGGAAGGGGAAGCTTCTCCCAATTCTCTTCCCGAGAATCACCAGAATTTGCGAGGGTGATGCCAACATCCTCTGGAACATTGTATCGTCGCCGGAATTCACGCATGGTCGCCGGCGTCGATACTAATTTCCTGAGTTTGCCCATTTGGTTTCAAAAAGAAACGGAACAGAAATGAGGGAGAGAGAGGCAAACTGATCTCAAAGCACTAAAAGGCAGCAAAGACAGGGAATTTACCTCAAAGACGACAATAGAAAACCCAAAACTACCGTCGGAATTTAGACACGACCGCCGGAAACGGTGATTCAGTTCGCCGAAAAATGAAGAGAGGTTCTTTAGAGAAAGTTCACAGATGGTAAAAGGACAAGAATGGCATCCAAACGGGCTTTTATTCCCGTTACGTTTGAAAGGACCGGCGCATTAAATGCGCCGTTTCCAATCATTATTACAAACGTTGTTCCCTGGAACGGCGCGTGCCTCTTCAGAAACCAATCAGAGCTCGCCACGCCAGCAACGCAATGCTTGAGGCCAGCCGTCGTCAGTTATGAGAGGAGCCCAAAGGGTTTGGGCAGCCTAACAATCACCCGAAGAGCCGGGTAAAGGCTTCCGAGCAAGGAAGCACTGTCAGGGACTCCTGTACCCAACACACATACCGAACAAAGTATAACGGAGCCTTCACCTTCCCAAGGGCTGTCAACCGAACAAAAGATCGAAGCTCTGGCTCTTCACCGAGTGGGCCAGCCAAGCAAGAACCAGAGCTGGGGGACAGTTGAGGGAGGATAAAAGTAATGGGCCTAGAGCCCAGCCTAAAATCCCATTAAGGGGGCCAGCCCAAAGCAGGCTACTCTAGTACCCAAAAAGGCCCGAATAACCAGTTGTTCGGGCCACACGAGTTCGGCCCACCCCAAAAAGGGAAAGCCCGAACCAATGAGGCCCATGACGGCCTTGAAAGAAGAGATGATTTAAGTAGTTTCCATCCCTGATACAATTGGAATAAATGTGAAGAGATAGAAACAAATCACATCAAGGTATGAAACAATTCCTAACTAATGAGAGGCAGAATCCTAAGAGGATTCAGCCTCCATTTAGTCTTGACCACTATATAAAGAAAGGCACCCCAGACCACCAGATAGGCAATTCTGAATCCAAGCTCTTGCTTAGAAACCTCTCCAAGAGATATCTAACTTGAGCGTCGGAGTGCCCCCCGGTCACACCCGGTCGGTAGGCGCTAACGGCGTTCTCTGCCTTGCAAGAGTTCGGCGACAGAGCAAGGAGTTTCCAGTGAGTTCAGCAACCAGGAGTCCGGCCCACCTTCTGTTCGGGATCATCAGTATTGGGTCAGTTTACCTGGTCCTAATTGTGCCGAACAAGCCCAAACAGTTTGTACCGCACACAATATATATATATTTGATTTACCAAAAAGTCAGGACTGCATCTCATACAGAACTCCATCCTGGATCCTTCTTTACCCCAGTTCCTTCCATCGCATGTCTGATCTTCAGTACTTCTTCCCACTGACCCACATCGGCACACATGTTTGACAAGGAAACGTAAGCTCCAGCATCACATGGCTCCAATTCAATAACCTTTTTGGCCGCTAGCTTTCCGAGCTCAATGTCCCCATGCATTTTGCAAGCAGCTACCAGTGTTCCCCATACTAAAGAATCGGGTTCAATGGGCATTTTGTTAATAAAACTTTCAGCCTCCTTCAGTTTTCCTGACCGACCAAGAAGATCTACCATACATGCATAATGTTTGTAATTAGGCTCAATTCCATAGTCTTTGGCCATCGAGTTCAGATGAAAATAGCCTTCTTCAACTAAACCATTATGGCTACAAGCAGAAAGAACCCCAACGAAAGTCACTGCATCAGGATTGATTCCTGATTCCTTCATATGCTCATAAACTGTCAGCGCCTCTGCGCCTTTTCCATGCTGCGCATAGCTTGCAATCATTGCTGTCCAACTGATCAAATCAGGCTTCTTTATCTGTTCAAATGCTTTACGACAATCATCAATGCTTCCACATTTTGAATACAACATAACTAGTGAGCTGCCCACAGAAACTTCAGATTCTAAGCCAATTTTCACGATGTGGGCATGCAATTGAGTACCAATTCCCAGTCTATTTAAAAGAGAGAGAGCCCCAAGAACAGATGACAGTGTGAAGGAGTCAACCTCCAAGTTAGCCATCTGCATTTCAAGGAATAATAGAAGTGCCTCTTCAATGCACTCATTTTGGGCATACCCTGAAACCAAGGATGAGCAGGAGACCGGATCCTTTACAGGCATCAAATCAAATACCCTCCTTGCCATATCAAGAGCACCACATTTTGAGTACAGATTCACGAGTGCACCACAAACAAGTACCGTCTTGCCAACTCCACCACGAAGAGCATACCCATGCACTTCCTTACCAGTTCTGAGAGAATGGATAGAAGAACATGCGGTAAGAACAGCTGTCAAAGTCATTTCATCAGGCACAGTTTCTTGAAACAGCATCTCTCTAAACAGCTGAAAGGCTTGATCTGCACGACCATGCTCTGCAAAACCAGAAATCATTGAGGCCCACGAAACATTATCTTTCTCTGCAATCTGCTGAAAAACTTCGTAAGATTCCACCAAACTGCCGCATTTCGAGTACATTGTGAAAAGAGAACTCCCAACAGAAACTTCAAAGACTAAACCAGCTTTAAGAGTGTAGCAGTGGATTTGTCTACCCAAATTTAAGGAATTAACAATACTTAAGACACTTGAGCTACAAAACTTATTTGGTTTCAGACCCTCCTGCAACATTTTCTGGAACATATCGATTGCCTTTCTAGATCTCTCATTCTGAGCAAAAGCAGAAATCATAACAGCCCAAATGCGTAAGTCCTTTAAATATTCTGTCTCTTTAAACAGTGTCTCAGACACGTCAATTTTTCCTAACTTTGAGTACAAATTCATCAATGAAGCCTTCACTATTGAATCTGAGTAAAACCCAGTTTTAAAAATCCAGCAATGGATCTGAATTGCCTCTTTAACCATATTTGTGTCAGTGCAAGCAGATAGCACACTAGTAATAGTGTAGTTATTTATCTCCTCCTCCATTTTTGTCATTTCTTTGAAGAACTGGAGGGCAGAAATAAAATCATCCTCCTGAACAAAACCAGAAATCATAGCAGTCCAAGAAACTACATTGCGGACTGGCATCCGCCAAAATTCTTTTAAAGCCACATCCATAACTCCACATTTGGCATACAAATCAACAATAGCAGTCCCTACAAAAACATCATTTCCTGCACCACACTTAATCACCCACCCTTGAACCCCTTTTCCCAGGTCAAGCTCCTCAATTGCAGCACAGGCAGTTAAAATGCTCGAAAATGTAAAACTATTTGGCATTAAACACCCATGACACATTTGGAAAAACAGATCTAAAGCAACCCAGCTTTCTTTATTCTTAACAGCTCCGGAAATTATAGCATTCCAACATACCACATTCTCACAATAAACATCGTAAAAAACCCTCAAAGCATCCCCTAAGCTACAGGACCTCGCAAACAAATCTAATATTCCCGCCCGTACATAACCATTTGAGAATAGCCCATTTTTCACCACAAGCGAGTAAACCTGCTTTCCGCATAAAGGAGATTGCAAAGCACTAAGAGCCGAAAGAGCACCCCCGTAGGTGAACTCATTGGCCTCAAAACCAAAGGAATGCATCCTGCAAAAGATTCTCCATGAATCCTCAAACAATGAATTCTTATTGTAACCTGAAATCATGACATTCCAAGTAACAGTATTTCGGCGAGGAATTTCCTCGAACAATCTAAGTGCATAAACCATGTCAGCAGATTTACAGTAAGAATCAACCAAAGAGTTCGCCACAAATACATCCGATTGGAAGATGTTGGTCTTGAGGAAGTGGGCATGAAAGATTTTGGTGCCTCTGACAGCGCGATTTCTGGAATTGGTCCAGCGATTGAAGAATTGAACAGGACCCAGAGGAGAGAGTACTGGGGCATCTCTGTCGTGAAAGATTAAAGGGTTTTCAGATACAGCGATGGACGATGCTAATTTGCGGCCGAAAATTGAGAATTTGGTTTGGAGACTTGGATGCGTGAGGGGAATCATTTGGGGTTTTATTGGGAAAATAACGACAACATTTTGTGGAGAAAGAATGGTGTTTGAATAGCGCGGGAAAATAAACCTCAATGTGATAGCTTTTCTTCTGTTTTTTTATGTTTATTTAAAAAAAATATTTTTAGTAATTTTTTAAACTTTTATCCTTCTTTTTTTTTTTTTTTTGCTTTATAGGTTTTTCAAGTTAAAAAGGAAATTAGAAAACTAAGAAAAACTTAAGTAAAAAATAAAAAGTTCAAAAAGTAGTTCTCAGCCATTTTTTTTTGTCCTAATGAATTTTTTCAAATTTGGTCAATTTTTAATTTTTTTTTAATCTTTCTAGCTAATTGGTCCAATAAAAGTTTTTTTTTCTTTTCAATATGAAATATGTAGAATTTTGTGTGAATCAACAATTATTACTTTGTAAAATTAAGAGAAATTTTGGCAAAAATCTAAATGGTTAATTAACCTAAGATCCTATTTTGACAACTTATTTTATAATAAATCTTAGGTAATAAACTCATATCCGAAGAGATCATTTTCATATGTTTTGTGACTTTTTTACCCTCAAATTACTATCCATGAATTTTGTAAGTAAATTAATGTCGACAGAGTAATATAGCTGTTACATTCCATGATCAAATTTATTTATAAAAGCTTTTTAATCCTTTCAATTAAAATGAAATGATATATCATTACCATTTTATGGAAATAAAAATTTTGGTAATACATCTTTCAAAATAATCCAAACAATAATGCTACAGAATCACCCACACATGGTGAATGCATTGGAGAAAGCATTTTCATTTTTTGTATTTTTTGAAAGACATTGCATTGGTGAGTCACCCAAAAACCATTTCACCTCAAATAGAAAACAGTTTGTTAGTCATTTCTTCAAGGTATATCATTTCTCATAGATGAGCAGTTGACTCGTTTGGATGTGATTCGTTAATATTGATGTATTCTATTTGTGTGCGGACGTCGTAGTTACTGAACGTGTAACCGCATGTCCATTTTCTATTTGTATTCCATTTGATGCATTCCATTTATGTCTCATAGTTACTGAAAATGATAACTTTTTTTATTTATAAAGAGTCTTTATTTTATTGAAAATGTGAATATTGGTCTTTTGCATATGAAATACTTGTTCAAATTAACAGCGTTATGTTTCGTGCAGAACATATTAATATGGTAATACAAGTTTTATCAATAACAGCAGTGCGAAATCATAATAGTCTGCTATGATAATATGGAGATGCGGTGAAAAGCAGTGCAAAATGATAATAGTTTGCTATGCTAATATGGATACAGTGTGTTCAATTTACGCCACAGTTAGGGTTCCCAAAATATAATCACAATTTTGCAAATAAAAAATGGTAATAGATGACTGAATCGAAAGTTTCATAACATTTTATACAGAAATTAAAAGAATGAATGTTTACGAGCGGTTTGTACGCCGTGGCTAGGTTCCCAAAATATAACAACAATTTTGAAAACATGAAATGTGAATGGATGAATCAATGAAAAGTTACATATTAACATTTTGTACAAAAAGTAAAAGAAGGAATGTTCATTGAGGGTTTCTCACTTTTGTTTTAAGTGAATATTCGGATTCATTAATAATAATGGTTGCACCATTTTAAATAGATTGTCTATGTATTTATGTCGGGAACTGGTCCGTACTAGAATTAAGCCAATCGTAGTTTTTTTTAAAAAAAAATTAATTTATTATTTTTATTTGGAGAGTATGAAACTCATTTAAATTGAATATTTTATTTTATTTTATTTATAAGAGGTAGATGGCCCATTATTTTGTACTTTAAAATTTATTTAAAATTTTAATTTTGCTGAATATTTAAATTCACCAATTTTTGACTGTACCAATTAAGGGTTGCTTACATATCCAGATTGGTTACAGAATCGAATTGCAATCAAGTCAACCGTAATTTAAATTTGAGAATTTATATATATTTTATTTTGATTATCATCGGAGGTTCATATATTAATTTAATAATTTAAAAATCATAACATCACTATAAGAAGAGTACATCCCAACCAAGCTGGCATCTACTCCTTTAACAATTATTTGTCAATTCTAAATTCTATTTTTTTTTAGTTTGGTGTTTGATAAATATAAAACACATTTGTTTTAGGATTTGATTTATTATAGAATTTTATTTTAATAAATTTTAATTCAATGAATATTTAAGATTAATTTAAATTATGACTGTACTCTTGAGAATTGCCTACATATTTAATCGAGCACGTGACTACTTTGGAATCAAGTCAAACGTAGCTTGATATTTAATTTTAATTTTAATTTTATTTTAATTAAGTAAACATTTGAAATTTACTTACATTGTGACTGTACCCCCGAAGGTTGGTTACGTATCTAATTGGGTATGCATAGATCACATTGGAATCAAGTCAAACGTAGTTCAGTATTATATATTAATTAGAATTTTATAAATTTTATTTAAAATTCATTTAGATTGTGACTGTACTCCTAAAGATTGCCTACGTATCTAATTGGATTCGAACCGCATTGAAATCAAGTCAAACGTGATTTAGTATTTTATTTTAATTTAAATTTTATTTGAATTGATTTGATTAAGTAAAAATTTGAGATTTACTTAAATTGTGATTGTACTGTTGAGGGTTACTTACGTATCTAATTAGACATAAGCCATCTTGAAATCAAATCAAACGTAGTTATATATTTGATTTTAATATTAATTTTAATAATTTGGTTTTAATTAATTTGATTAAGTAAAAATTTTAAATTTACTTAATTTGTGAGTGTACTCCTAAGGAGGGTTGTCTACATATCTAATTGGGCTTGACGCCATTTTAGAATCAAGTCAAACGTAATTTAGTACTTGGTTTTAATTTAAATTTTATTATAATTAATTTAATTAACACTTAAATTGTTACTAAAATTCTATCCATAAAATTATAAGATTGATTTTGGCCACAAAAAATGAGTTTGTCTTTGAAATGACATTTTGTCAAATGATTTAAATATTTTAATTTTTTGGACTTTTTTGAAGTTTACCGAATTCATGATTTACAAAATTAGGCTCAGGCCTTTTCTCAAGAATTTATCAGCTTGGGGCGGATTTAAATTATCACAAAGTTAGATTATTAGATTTTTGTTAAAAAATATATATTTTAGTAAGTCAATGGGAACTAAATTTAAAATCAATAGCGACAAAATTAAATTTAAAGCTGAGAATGACTATTAATTTAAAGCCAACAACGACTAAATTAAATTTAAAATCGACAGTGGTTATATTGAATTTCAAGCCACGACAACAAATTTTAATTAAAGCTGACAATGGTTAAATTTAATTTAAAACTGACAGCAACTAAATTAAAATTAAAGTCAACGGCGACTAAATTTAATTTAAAGTCGACAATGGCTAAATTTATATTTAAGCCAACATGAGCTAATTTTAATGCCGATAACGACTAAAATAATTAGAATTTAGAAACCATTAGAATTTAGAAACTTTTGTCAGTCAAGTCCCTCGAAAAAAAGCTTAGCCATCATAGCGATTAAATTTAATTTAAAACTACAGCAGCTAAAATAATTTAAAGTTGACGATGGCAAAATAAAAATATCTTTTTAATGAACAGTTTAACAATTTTGTTGAGGTTAAATCAGGTTTTAAAAAGAATATTTTTAGCAAATTTAATCATGTTTAGAACACTATTCAATACTTTTTGTCACGGTTGACACTGGTTTTCAAAAAGATAGTTTTGGCAAGTTTAATAATATTTAGAACATTGTTTAATAGTTTTTATCACAGTTAAAATGAGTTTTAAATAATTTTTTTAAATAAATTAATAATATTTAGAACATCATTTAATGATTTTTGTCAAAGTTGAAACATGTTTTAAATATATATATTTTTAGAAAGTTCAATAATATTTAAAAGGCCGACCAACAAATTTTGTGTCGATCGAAACGGGTTCTAAAATAATACTTTTAGCAAACCCAAACATAGTTTAGGAAGGAGAGAGAGAGAGAGATGCCTTTTTACTCCAACTTGAACAAAAATGCATTTTTTATATAAATTAATAATTTAAATTAATTTAAGTTATTAGTAATAGTACATAAATTTTTTTATATATTATTTTTTAATTTCTATTTCATATCGACGTGAGATGAATTATCACAAAGGGCATATTAAATATTTTAATAAAAATAAAAAAATAAAAAATTTACTATAAAAATTATCTCAAACAATCTCACTATTTTTTATTCCCTTTTTTTTAAAAAAAGCTAAATTTTTTACTACATCCCAAACAGGCCTAATTTTAGGATTATTTTGAATCATCGTGCTTTGACAATTGAAATCTTTTGATGGTCCAAACGTACTTATAAAAGGGACTGTTTGGCATAAAAAAATCTCTTTTATTTTTTTGTCTTATTTTTTAATTACAAAAATTCAAATTCCATCACGATTAAGTTTAAAAACTACTATACGAAATGACAGTAATGTTCTCAGTAGAAAAGTTTATTCAGTTTTGTTAAATTTATATTTTTTTTTTAAAAAGTACAAAAAGAAAAAAAGAAAAAAAGAAAAAGCTCTTCGACCACCCGAAGGGCCAAAATGATATGTACTAACTGCGAAAACAATTGGCACCATGACATGCACTAGTATTTGAAATAGGAAAATATTAACCACTTTTTACTAATGGGCAGTTAAATAATAAAAACTGGATTCGTATTTATTTTATGTATAATTTTAGGAATTTTTAAATAACAGTTCGATACGTAACATTAATAAAAAGATTATTTTCATCCTAATTTTTTTAAAATCAAGTCTTATTTTATGTTGTTACACCTAATATGTCCTTAAATTCCATTTGAATATAAAGCAACCGATAAATTTTTATTTTTTTCTTTAAATTGAATTTCTCAGTTTCAATAGAAATAAAAAATGAGAAATTGAAAATTTTTTCGTGTAACGATCGAAACCTCATTTTTTGAAAAAAGATTTTATTTTAGTAAATTCACAATTAAGTTATCAGTAACATGTACAGTTAATTAATAGAGAAAATTTTCAATTATTTTCTTATTTTTGACCGAAAAATCTTGTACTAAAAAGTTACATAATTTTATTCTAATAATTTTTTTCCTATTTTTTTTTAGAATTTATTGATTTTTTAATATTTTTGCTTCTCACTGCCTATATGTACATTTCTATACAGTATCAAGCATGTATACGAAAGAAAAATACATAAATTGGAGGCTCAAAACTTGATACTATTTGATCAAGCATTGACATGTATTTTATTCATACTAGAAGGGTGGCACACATGTGTATGGAGTTATTTTAAATTTTTTAAAACTAAAATGAAGCAGCTATTGAATAAATATTGAATTTTAAAATACCCTTTACAATAATAAATTTAATCTTTGGGGACAATATGGTCAAATAAAAATTTACAGAACTTCAATATGAACCGATGTTCTCCCTTTATATAATAGAATGGATACATAAAGTAATTGTTGATAGCATTATTGATATTCAATATTTTCTCTCTTTTCACTATTTATGTATTTCGCAATAATCAAACATCTTATTGCTACACCATCTTCAATAATGATTGACGCTATCTCATTTTTTCTTAAATAGATTAAGAAAATAATGGTACGATCGTACAAGAGTTAATATGTATCAATTAGTGTATGAATTAGTGGTTGGAACTTGGAACCATATTTGGATTTTTTGTTATGTATGTTGGTGTTGTAATTATAGCCATAATCTTTCTATTACTATAGAAAATGGAGTATAATTTTATTAATGTCGTGACGTAAAAAACTCATCTCAAAGTAATTTTTGTTAAATTTTAAGACTGTTATTTGATTTTTAATCTTTTAAATCTCTCGATTATATTTGGGTATTGATTGGTCGTTTCTAAATATTTTATGCTAGCAATGAATCCATAGTATGCACAGTTTATTGCTTTTAGATTATATGTTATTTGTGTATATTTTTATATTATATATAAATTCAATTAAAAAATCTTTAAAGTATTGCACAATTTTCATCTTATTAACCTTTTAAATTAAAAATACCGCAGGATTTTGACTAAAAAATCAAACAAAAAAAATAGATAAAATTAACTAAAATTTTTCAATATTCTTTATCATTTCTTAATCCATTCATTTAGGTATTTCTAGGTCTAAATTTAAAGCCGATACTACTGACTCAGATGATTAAACATAGGTAAATTTAAATAGTTTAATTTATTTTTATATAAGGATGGTTAATATATTAATTTTTTATTATGTTATATATTGTTGGAAAAATTGTGGGTTTTGAACTTTTTTGAATGTGATTTTTAGTTAACTTTGAAGCTAAATATCTTTGGATTGGATTAATCTTTTTTTTTTATGATTCCGAGTCTTAATATGTTCATCTTCATGAGTAGAATAATCATAAATTTTATAGCGTTCAAAATCGTTAATGGGTGAATGAAAAATTAACTTAAAAAATGTGTCATTGAAATTGGCAAAAATTGATAACTTATGCTCAATCTCAAATTGGTTTGGAGAAGAGTTTTTTGAGTGGGTTCGACCCAAACGGGACATGCACCGCCGCTGCCCTCCCCGTCAAGCTTGGGCTTGGGTCAGGAGTCTGTGGTCCACGGGTCGACTCAAGCCTTAATCTTTTTGTCAAAAATTTATTTATTTAAATTTCAATTTTAAAAAATTTAATTATTTTAAATTTTTAAAATACAATTATCGTTTTTGTCCTTTTTTTGTCGTTGGAATAAAAAATAAGACCGTTGGAGTTTCATTTGGGTCGCGTTTGTTAGACAGTTCAACCGCCATATAGAATCGAGTTTGTGCCTGTTTGGCCAGTCCGAACAGTCACCAATGAAGCCTTTTTAAAGGCTATTCACCTATCCATTTTCACTCACTTCAATTTCGAAATCCTTCCATCTTCTTATGTGCTTCTACTGCTACTGTTGCGTCTCTGCATCTCCGTTGTTTTGCAAGAGAGAGTTTCAAACACAGTTTGTGTTCGCCGAAGCAACAGATTGTTGTGCTGCTTTCATTGCTTGAAAATCGTTGTATCTTAGGAGTCATTCGCTGCCAATGCGAAGCACCGAAACGATGGCAATTTTGTCTTAAAGAAATTGTGTCATACACAAGTCTCGATCTATTATTACTGTCTTTAATAGGTTCTTTAATTTCAGTATTTTCAATTTCCACAGTAGGTTTTATTTCCTGTCACTGTTCTATTTTCAGTATTTGTTTTAGTACACAACATATTTTCAATAGCCAAAGGGGGCTATACATTTTCATGATGAACAAAATAACACAAAAGGGGGTTGAGGAACCTCTCCAAAATTTTGAATTCCAAAGGTTTATACATTTTCAGGTACTGATAATACCAACTATTATTTTGGCCCTGAAAAATTTTAAAAAAATTCCTTTTAAACTTACAATTGTTTGAGTATTTACGATAAATTATAGTATTTTAGAGATTCAAAAGTCAAAAAAAATTTACTAATCCCTCTTTCGTTTAATTTTTGGGTCCGCTACTACACTCCTAACCTTCGTATGGATAATTCAAAAAAAATTTTAATTAAATATTTTTTTATGTTTTGAGAGCGGATGAAATAATGGGCTGGAGGCCCAACCCAAAAGCAAAGAGCATCTGGGCTACCTAATGGGGACACCCATAATTGGCTCGGCCCATTCAAGGTTGGGTACCCTACGATGAGTTTGGTCCACCCCAGAAAGGAAAAGTTCATGATAAGCTAACACAATTTGATTGAAACCCTGGGCAAAAGAATCGCCCAAGAAGACTCCATATCCAGAACGACGATTCAAAAAATGGAGAATAAGCCTCTTAAGGCAACTAGAATTGCTTGAAGATAAGGCAAGATCTCTGAAATAAGAGATAGGAGGCAAAGTTCTAAGAGGACTTAGCCACACTGGTATACAGCCCTATATAAAGAGAGGCACTCCAAACCCCTATGTATGCAATTTTCAACCTAGTTCTTGTTTAGAATCTTCTAAGAGAGATGTCTAACTTGAACGTCAGAGTGCATCCCGGTCAAACTAGGCCAGAAAGCACTAACGGTGTTCTTGCCTTGCAGGAATTTGGGAACAACCTAAAGTGACTACCAGTTGTTCGAAAAATAGGAATTCAATTTTAATCTTTGTTCGGGATCACTCAAAGTCAGCCAATCGGGTTGGTTTTTTATTATGCCAACAGTTTGTCAACACGCACAATTTGGCACCTTTTGTGGGAAGCGACGATCTCAAACCAAGAAAACATGAGCCAAACCCCTACCAGAATTGTTAGAATTCTAGTTGGGGGCAAGAAGACGTCCTCCAAAGATCAATAGCAGTGGTGCTAGAACGACCTAGGGCAACCAGAGCCTCGCATGAGGTCCGAAGGCGTAGGGGAGATGCCTCATATGATGGGAGGAGGTTGCATTACTCCACTATATGTTCCAGAGGAGAATGTCCCTCTCCTCCCTCTTCAAGGGAAAGGGAGAGGATGGAAGACAAGTTAACTCGAGGAGACAGAATCATCAATGATCTCGAAGAAATGATGATGCGACGCGACAGAGAATCAAAGAAATCAGGCAAAGGATTCAAAGACAAGAGGCTCAGAGGGATTCTTGCGTAAGGCAATAGAATAGCCTCGAACAAGAGGAATTCGAATAGAGCCCAAAATCTTAGAGCCAAAATCACCCCTATGGGCAAAGATGCAAGGTGCCAGATGAGAGCCTAAGAAGTACTCAACAAATAGAAACCACCTGGGCTGAATCTTCTCGGCCTATCTCTCAAAAGGGAGTTCGGCCTAAATAAGACCCTAATCAAGATCTTCAGGTCTAGATGGAGATGAGGATGGATTCTAGGATGCAGCACAACAGTGGCCGAAGAGTCCAAGATGTAGCAAGGAAAACCCTTGTGCAAATCTTAGTCTCACCGCTAGTCGAAGTAATCAAGAATGCAGATTTACCACGTAAGTTCTCCCCACTAAAGTTTGAGATGTATGATGGCAAAATAGATCTGTTGAGTCATATCTGCCAATACAGACAAGCGATGGCACTCTGGAGTGGAAACGATGCGCTTATTTACCGCATGTTGCCCTCTAGTTTGGAATAGACAGCCCTTAGTTGGTTTCACAAGCTGGCACCACGTTCGGTGGTCAACTGGCAACAGTTGGCCGAATCTTTCACTGCTCAATTTATTATCAATAGTAAGCCGCTGAAAAACTTTGACACTCTGTTATTTCTACGAAAGAGCGAAAGAGAAACTATTCGGGATTATGCACGGCAGTATTGGGAAGTATACAATAAAATAGAAGATTGCAATGAATAGTTGGCCGTGGCATCTTTTAAATGCGGGCTACCTCGTCAAAGTTGTCTAAGACATTCCCTCACCAAGAAGATAGTGGCAACCATGTTTGAGTTGATGGTGAAAATAGAGCAACACGCTTAGGTTAAGGAAGACATAAGCCAAGCCGAATAGAGCATAGCCTCTGTTAAGCAGGCAGAGAGGAAGGATATGGGGTAAAAAGACTAGAAGCCAAGGAAGGATTCTTAAGAGAAGAATAAATCAAGGGCTTATCGAGTCCTATAAATAGTGTTCAAAGAGTAATTGCATAAGCACCTTGATCAGATCAAAGATAAGTCATATTTCCATTGGCCTCCCAAGTTGATCGACAACCCGAACAGAAGGGACCCTAACAAAAAGTGCCACTATCATCAGGATAATGGCCACTTGACATGGGAATGCCAAACATTTAAGAAGCACCTGGAAGATTTGGGCCGAGCGGGGCACCTTTTGGAGTTTATTGATAATGAGAAAACTATTCGAGAAGAGAGGTCACAAGCACAAGACAGAAGGCCCGAACAAAGGGATGCCCCACTCGGGGTAGTGAAGATGATCAATGGTACTATGGAGCCCGTTACTCAAGCTGTTATTTGGCATCAAGCCAGAGCCCTAGCCCACGCGATGAAGGTGGATAAGGGTAAGCGCCGAAGAACTGAGGAATGCTCCAGTTAGGGCCAAATGCAAGGGCTTATCTTCTCGGATAATGAACTTATGAAAGTGCAACATCCCTACAATGATGCCATGGTATTGACTCTACACATTGCTAACTATGACGTGATGAGAATTTTTGTGGACTAGGGAAGTTCGGTAGAAATTATGTATTACAACCTCTTTTAGAAGCTAGGCACTAAAGGACTTAGCACTCAAAAGGTGTATGACTCCATTGATCGGCATTAACTCAGACCCTGTGTGGCCAGTAGGGAGGATAACTGTTCCAGTGAAGGCAGGACTTACAACGGTAAACACTAAGTTTCTAGTCGTCAATCAATCTTCTTCTTACAATGCAATAGTGGGAAGGAAATGGATACACAACTTAAGGGTTGCCCCCTCAATGTATCACCAGTCCCTTAAGTTTCAGATGGGGAAGGAGATAGTTGAGATCAAGGGAGACCAACGGACTTCTAAACAGTGGTTCCTAGCCACAGTAAAAGAGATGGAGCAGTTTTCTGAGCTAAAGACCGTTGAAGCAAATGATGGCCCCACCATCTACGATTATTGTCGAACAGCCTAGGAGAAGGTGATCAAGGACCTGAAAAAAGTCTACATCACCCAGAAGGATCTAGATTGGTACTTCTTGCTCGGGATAAGTATGCCCGAACAAGAAGAAATTGAACTGATAAGGTTCTTGAAGGAAAACAAGGAGATCTTTACATGGACACCCTATAAGATGCTTGGGATAGATCCCGAAGTGATTAGCCACCAATTAACTATGGATTCGATGAAAAAACCAGTGATGCAAAAATTGAGAAAATTCGCATTATGCAACAGCAGTACTCAAAGAAGTACATTACTTAAAAGAAGTAGAAGCAATTAAGGAGATTCACTACCCGAGCTGGTTAGCCAACACGATGGTAGTCAAGAAGAAAGATGGTAAGTGGCGTGTATATGTCGATTTTATCGACCTAAACAAGGCGTGCCCGAAAGACTGCTTTTTTATCTCCCGAATAGACCAGCTTGTTGATTCCACGTCGAGGCATGGGAGAATGAGTTTTCTGGACACATACAAGAAATATCACTAGATAGCAATGTACCCTCCTGACATGGAGAAGACAACTTTCATTACTCCTTGGGGAATATATTGCTATCGAGTGATACCGTTCGAGTTGAAGAATGTAAGGATAACTTATCAAAGGTTGGCCACCAAAATGTTCTGGGAACTGATTGGTGGTACTAAGGAGGTCTATATCGACGACATGGTGGTAAAAATTAAGCATCCAAACAGACACCTAGACGACTTAAGAAAGACTTTTGAGTTCCTCAAAGCTTACAAGTTTAGGGCCAACGCTTCTAACTGTGCTTTTGGTGTAAGGTCCGAGAAGTTCCTAGGCTTCCTAGTAACGCACAGGACAATAGAGGTAAACTTTGAACAAATAGCTACTATTTAGAACCTCAAAAGTCCCTAGAATTTATAAGAAGTGCAAAAGTTGAAGGGAATGACTGTAGCACTTAACCGTTTTATTAGCCGAGCATCTGATCGGTGCTACCCGTTCTTTAAAGCTATAAAGTGGGCGAACCAATTTATGTGGGATGATGAAAGCAAGCAAGCACTCATCAAATTGAAGCGCCATCTTTCCTCACCCCCACTATTGACAATGCCAAATAGTGAGGAGACATTGTTCCTATACATTGTAGTATCAGCTCGGGCAGTCAGTGCTGTCCTTCTGAGGATAGCGGACAAGGTCCAGAAATCAATCTACTATGTGAGTAAAGTCCTTATTGACCAAAAAATAAGGTACTTGCCATTGGAAAAATTGGCTCTCACACTTGTCACCGCATCAAGAAAGCTCATCCACTACTTTAGGGCACACACGATCAAAGTGATCACCAAGTACCCACTCCAAGTCTTGCTCCAAAAAGCTAACTTTTCGGGTAGAGTGGAGAGATGGGCTGTGGAAGTCGGAGAGCACGACATATCTTTCACCCCTAAGACAGCTATAAAGGGCCAAGTTTTGGCCGATTTTATTCCTGAATTCAGCCAGGATGAAAGTTCGATCAGTACTAGGGGTAAGTCATCGAACAAGTTTCTTGGGAAGAAGACTCAAAAGAAGGTAAATCAAATACAGTATGGAGGCTATATGTGGATGGTTCATCCTGCAACAAAGGATCAGGAGTGGGAATCGTGCTTTATAGCACAGACAGAGTCCTTATAGAAAGGGCAATTCGACTTGACTTTCAAGCCACAAATAATGAGGCCGAATGCCAGGAGAGCATTTGGGTTACCTAATGAGAGCATATGAAATAATGGGCTAGAGGCCCAACCCAAAAGCAAAGAGCATTTGGGTTACCTAATGGTCACCCATAATCGGCTCGGACCATTTAAGGTTGGGTATCCTACAATGAGTTCGAGCCACCCTAGAAAAGAGAAGCCTATGATAAGCCAACACAATTTGATTGAAACCCCTGGGCGAAAGAATCTCCCCAAAGGACTCTATACCTAGAATGGCAGTTCGAAAAATAGAGAGTTAGCCTCCAAAGGCAACCAGAATTACTTGAAGATAAGGTAAGATCTTTGAGATAAAGGGATAGGAGGCAGAGTCCAAAGAAGACTCAGCCACCCTGATATATACTCCTATATAAAGAGAGAGACTCTAAACCCCAAGATACACAATTTTCAACCCAGTTTTTATTTAGAATCCTCTTAAAAAGAAGTCTAACTTGAATGTCAAAGTACTTTTCAGTCAAACCAGATTGAAAAACGCTAACATTGTTCGTGCCTTGCAGGAGTTCGGGAATAACCTAAACTGACTACCAGTTGTTCAGCAAACAAGAATTCAGTTCTTTGTTCAGGATCGCTCAAAGTCAGCCAATCAGGTTTGCTTTTTTTATTTTGCCAACGGTTTTTCAACAAGCACATGTTTTAAATTAAATTTTGGAAAATAAAATTTTAATTGAAAATCTAGTTGAAAAACGAGAACTTGTACAAATAATTCACGCAACATTGGAAATTCTAACGACCAGTGTTGAAACTGGTAACCGAATCATTAGCGTGCGTTTGCTCAATGCTTTTTTTTTTCAAGTTTTTGTTTTGTTTTTCTCTTTTTAATTTTTAATTTTTGATTTAATTATTATTAAAAAAATATGACAAAAAGTATCTAAAAATTTCACCAAAGTTGAAAAAAAAATAAGTAAAAACGAAAGATTACATTAAAAGACTGTTACCTTTTCTATTTTATTTAATTTTTTTAAAATTTTATTTTTGGTATATTTTTTTAGAATTTTCTAATTTTTCATGACACCAGAAATCTAAAAAGTATGATTGTTTGAATTAATTCTAAAAAGATTAGTGAAAATAATATAAAATCAAATTAAAGAGTGATGGTGTTTGGTATTACTGAAACTAATAGCTTATAGATTATAACTTGTAGTAGAAGTTATAAGTGTTTAGAAAAAATTATAACTTATAGTTGAAATGAAAAGAAAAAAAAATAGTTATAATTTGTAATAAAAGTTATGATTATTTATAATAGATTGTAGTTTATAGTTAAAACAGTTGTAGTTAAATTCCTTTCTCTAAGGCTCCTATAGCCCCCTCCTAGATATGCTTAGAGTTTTGATAAGAGTATATTAGATTGTATATAAGACTATATATATATACACGGTATTTGAAGTGATTTTGTTATATAATAATTAAGTCAACATGTTTTATATGATGTGTAACATAATATTGACATGAAATACGATCACATCAACTTTATACAGTGAGTATTGTATAAATTTATACCAACAAATGTAGTATAAGAAATGATAAGATATATATTTTCACTTCAAATAATGTGTTGAATTTGATAAAAATTTTATTGAATTTACTCGAAGCATAAAATATAATAGAATATATTTTTAATGATTTTTCCCATATATGGGCATGGTTGGATTAGATTGTATAATTATATTTAATTTAGACCTACTCTTATTAGAATTCCAAACACAATTTTATTTTTATTTTAATTATTAAATAAGTTTTTATATTTTAAATAAAATATTATAAAAATAATAAATCTCAATAAAAATGCTAATAATTATATTATTAAAAACTAATTAAATATATTCTAAAAATATTAAATAATTGCATTTGGGTTGGAGGGGTTTTGACTTTTTGCTAGCAATAAATGCTTCATTTACCGGTTCTCCTATCTGTGTATTATTTATTTTTTAATATATATATATTAAAAAATAAATAATATATAGATATATATTAGAAAATAAATAATACGAAGAGTCG
>JAOTRH010000018.1:9831101-9859858 GCA_034768845.1 Heliamphora exappendiculata | reverse complement strand
ATAATAACCTTTAAGTAAGGAGGACCATTCTCCATGCAGAAGGATAGAAAGAACACCTTAAAAAGACCAAACAAATAAAGAACAAAAAATTGTGGCTATGAGTTAACATTGTCTGTCTTTTTTCAAGAATCAGTTAGTGACACAGTAATTTCTATCTAACTCTCAAAAAAAGACTAATAGAAAGCAGAAGGTGGTCACCTTGTCTCAATTTTGGTATTAACAATTTTAATTTATTTTTGCCCATTTGGTTGATGTTTATATCTTGAAAAACTACTCAAAAATAATGAGATGGCTAAAAATAAATGATGAAACAAAAAACTACATCAATATATATATAAAGGACAAATCACACATACAAACAATGCAAAAGAAGAAATAATTAACAGGAGAGGTTGATCAAGATCAGTGGTGTTTGGAAAAATTATCGCTAATAACTTATAAATTGTAATTTGTAGCAGAAATTGTTAGTATTTGGTAAAAATTATAACATATAGTTGAAACAGAAAAAAAATAGTTATAAATTGTAATAGAAATTATGACTATTTAAAAATAAATTTAATTTATAATTAAAATTAGTAACGAAAAACTAAAAATTACTAATAGTATTATTTCGAAACACCCCCATAAAAAGATTAGAGATAAGAGACTAAGAAATTTATAAAAACAAGTGACTAAAAGGGGGTTATTGTCACCGTCTCCTCCTCCTCTAAGCTGAAACTCTAGTTTTTTTCGCGACGGAGAAATATAGCGTCTAGAAGAGATATTTTTGAAAAAAAAAAAATAAATAATAAATTTATTTTTACTAAAAATAAAATTACACCCAATAACCCATTATTCTAAAAACAAGCCTGCGAATGCAATAAGATAACATGATGAAGAATTTATAAAACAGAGGATACCGTACCATTTAATAATTGGTCAATCATTTATCATCACTGGCGTCACATACGTATATTAGCTAATTGCTCATATCCAGGACACTCTCAACAATAAATACTAAGTCATTTAGTCCCAAGTTTTACTTGTAGTTTTTGTTATGTAATTAGTTTCATTCTAAGATTCATTTTATGATAAATTTATTTTATATTTTTGTTTCAAAAATATTTTCATTGTACAAATTGATGTTGTGCGAATTAATTATATATCAATACGCAAATAACTCCTTAAAAAATAAGAGCACAACACACACATAAACGAGAAAATATACATATATCAAAAAAATATAAATAGAAAAGTAAGTTTTCAATTTTATATTTTAAATATTTTTGCAAAAAATGAAAACATTATTGCATATGTATACTTATGATTTAATTCCTCATTTTCTGCAATAAAATAGATAAAAACAAATGATCAAATCAAATATAACCAACCAAAAACCAATCAAAAATCATATCAGGACATTATGATTATTGTTATATTGCTGCAGAAAATGAGGACGCTAGAAACACAAAAAATTAGACAAAAGACATTTGCAAAATGTGTACTTAGAAAATCATTTTTTTTAGATTTTAGATATTTTTGCAGAAAATAAGAACATTTTCCCATAAGTATATTTATAAAGTCCTAATTTTATCTAATAAAGTAATTAATAAAAAAATACTCATATCAAACAAAATATAACCAACAGAAAACCAGAAAAATATCTTGTAAAAAGAGGAAGTGATGAATCAAAATATCCAAGTAGAGTTGGGGCGAAGAAGGCTGTGCCTAGTGATCAGAGAGCTTTGAGGAATGCAACCACCATATTTATTGACAATATACCGAACAAGTCCATCACATTTGGCTTTGGAATATCGTCAACCAGTGTGGAAGTGTTGCAGATGCTTTCACCCTCGAAAAAAAAAGGCAGCATATTAATTCGAGGTTTGGGTTTGTTCGATTCCGGGACACTAGCTAGGGATGCAGTTAATGCAATATCGAAGTATAATGGTGTGTGGTGCTTGGATCAAAGGTTGAGTGTTAGGAAAGCCAGGATGGGGTTACACAAGTGTTATAATCGTGCAGCTGTGGTACAGAGTAAGAACCCTAGAGGGGATGAGTTCATGGGGCCTTTGAAGGAGATGATCGAGGCCATAGAGATTGACGAGGAGTAATCAAGAGTTGTGAGGTGGGCGTAGCCAAAGATTACAAAATAATTTTTAGTATCTAAGAGGCCATGAGATCTGATGGTGTCTTTGATAAATGTGTCAAACCTAAGGGGGACCTAAGGTTCTTCTTCAATTTCCTAACCCAGAGTTAAAGAAAACATTCTTCTTGACTGCAAGGGATTGGCTGGAGAATTGGTTTGAGGTGGTGTACGAGTGGAGCTCTACGAAAACAATCTTACTAGAAGGGTATGGAATGCATATCGAAAGTGTCCCACTCTATGCATGGAATGAACACACTTTTGCAAGAATTGGGGTCAAGTGGGGTGAAGTGATGGTGGTTAATGAGAAAACCAGTAAAAGGAAGGATATTGATGTAGGGAGGGTCCTTATATCCACTAATGTTGCTAACACACCATTTATTAGTTTTGTAATCTTAAGGTGGGTAAGTTTGTATAACCCTTTAGATGCAGTGGGCATAATTTTCAGAAGTTGTTTTTGTGGGGTGATTCAAGAGGTAATAAAGGTCTCTGTATTGCTAAAACTAAAGAGGAAGTGGCCCACCCACCCATCCATGTTGAGTTTGGTTCTACAAGCACTCCTGAGGACGAGAAAGGGGATGAGCAAGCCATCATTGTCTCTGTGAAGGAGCCATTGATTTATCTTGGTCAAGGTAACCTCAAGGGGTAGATGTCAAAGGACATGGTTATGCTTAGCCTAGTTAAGGAAACAAGCTCTGACGCTGCAATTGAGAATTCAAATTGTACCCTAAAAGAAGGAATACTTTTAGAGGGAAGGTGTAGCAGTTCTTAAAGGGATGCAAAAGGGGATAATGTTGGGAAGGAAGGTCATAATGATGGTGGGAGTATCAAGGAGCTGAGAGCTTACAAGGTTGCTGACTTATGTGTATTAGGTAGCCCCTTTGTGAATACTGAGCAAATTGGTAAGGCCATTTTTGCAGAAGAGATTGTCGAAAAGGGGTCATGTTGAGGTCTTTCACAAATTTGGAAATCCCCTTACTGATATAAATAAAGTCGAGTAGGTCCAAATGCCTGTCATAGGAGGTAAGAGAAAGAAGAAGAAATTAGGGTAGAGTTACGCCTCTTTACTATCAAAAACAACGATGCTAGGGGCAAACACAAAAAGTGTAAATGTAAGAAAATGAGTCAACACACTTTGGCTCAATCCTCACTATCTACCTAGGACATTTTTTAACTACAATAATATCATTTATAGGGAAGCTGAATTGGTTCTTGAAACTGGTAGGCTTATGAGACTAAACTTTGTAGGAGGTGATGATTAGATTCTCTCAACTGCGATGGCCATGAAAGAAGCTGAAGTTAAAATGAGGAAAGGATGGGCAAACCATCCATGAAGATTCTTTCTTGGAATGTTAGGACGCTAGGTAGGTTGGTGAAGAAGAGAATGATAAGAAAACTAGTAAAGAGTAGGCATATTTAGATGCTACTACTCCAAGAAATCAAGTGGGTGGGTTGTAATTAAGCTAAAGTAAGGTCTGTGTAGAGTAGTGCAGAGTGCGATTGGCTAGTGTCTGATGCTTTAGGAAGGTCAGGGGGCCTGCTCTGTGTATGGGACAAGGAGTTCCTTACAGTTCAATAGAAATTTGTTCACAAGAACTACATAATCATTCAAGGTGTTGTTCTGGGGGCCTTCAACTGTGTCCTAGGTAATATTTATGCTCCATGCAACATTATAGACAAACTGGAGGTGTGGAATGATTTAAAGAACCTTAAAGCAATCCTGAATGCACCTTGGTGCTTGGGTAGAGACTTTAATGAGATCAAATCCATTGGAGAAAGAACAGGTTGTTGTAGATTGACCAGAGGCATGAATGAGTTTAAAGGGTGGATTTAAGATATGTCCGTGGTGGACCTCGCCCTCTTATGCAGATTGTTTACCTGGTTTATTATGCAAGAAAATCCTTCCTTAAGCTACATTGATAGATTCCTTCTTAGTTCTCTCTGACCACTGCCACATGTTATTATCTGATAAACAACTCGATTGGAGGCTTAAACCTTTCAAGTTTTTTAACACATGGTTGGTTGTGTATCTTTTAAGAAGTTGGTTCAAAGCTCTTGGGCCCGTGTAGGGGAAGAGGGGTGGGCTGGTTGCTCTCTATATAATAAGCTAAAATATCTTAAGACCCAGATCAAGTCATGGAATATGGAAGTAACTAACTTCCCTCAAATTCTTCAAGAGGTTTTGGAATCTGGTTAAGCAGGACATCATCAATTTTATGCAAGAATTCCATTATGATGGGAGGCTTCTCAGGTACTTAAATTCCTCCTTTATTACCCTAGTGCCTAAAGTCGATAGTCCTTAATGGCTAAGGGATTTTAGGCATATTAGTCTCTTGAGTTCTATCTATAAAATCCTGTAAAAGTCTTAGCTGGGAGACTAAAAAGGGTGATGGGCTCTGTGGTTGATGAAAAACAAATAGCATTTATTATTGGAAGGCAAATTCTTGATGGCATCCTCTTTGTAAATGAGATCCTAGACGATTGTAGGAGGAAAAAGAAGGTGGGGATTATTCTAAAGCTTGATTTTGAAAAGGCTTATGATTATGTCAACTGGGATTACTTGATCAAAATGATGAATTTCATGGGCTTTGGTTCCAAATGCTGCATGTAGATTAGGGAGTGCTTATCCACGCCTACAGTTGCGGTATTGGTGAATGGATCCCCCTTTAAACAGATCAAGCTGGAGAGAGGACTAATGCAAGTGGATCCTCTATCTCCCTTCTTATTCAACTTAGCTGCTGAGGGGCTCAATGCTATGATATATAAGGCTTCTAGGCTTGGGTGGCTGAGTGAAACTGAAATTGTTAGCCAAGGGCTGAGAATTAGTCATTTGCAATTTACAGATGACACTATTATCTTTTGCAAACCAAAATGTTAGGAGATTAGCTACATCAAAAGGGTTCTTAGAGGTTTCGAACTAACATCTGGTTTAAAGGTAAATTTCTCGAAAATCCTTGTGTATGGATTTGGGTTACCTGCACATGATCTAATATATTTTCCTGACCTTCTTCGCTGAAAAGTGGGTAACCTGCCTATGAAGTATCTCAACCTCCTAGTGGGCATCAATCCTAAACTTGCTAGGAATTGGGATCTTCTAATCAACAAGTATAAGAAGAAACTGGTTTCTTGGAAGAGAAATTATCTTTCAAAAGCTGGAAGACTCTAATTAATCAAAGCAACACTTTTCAACCTCCTAGTTTATTATCTATCTTTGTATAAAATGCCTAAGGGTGTGATCTCCCAAATTGAAAAAATTCAAAAGAGATTTCTTTGGGGTGACGAGGATGGCTAAAAGAAGATCCACCTGGTAGGATGGGAGAGAGTCATCCGGAGTAAGGTCTTTCGAGGGCATAGGTGAGTTTGACATTAGAGTGAGGAATGCTACCTACCTCCTGAAATGATGGTGGAGGTTTGAGAGGGAGAAGAATAGCCTTTGAAAAAGGGTTATTTGTAGTAAATATCAAGGGCATCCATTGGAATGATAATTAGCCTTAGGGAAGGTGACAAAGGGTCTGTACTTTGGGAGGATGTTCTAAAGGAACGCTCTTTTCAGGGGTTACTATACGAGGTGCTTACAAACCAGTGTTATCTAATGCTGGGGGATGGAGCACAAATCAATTTTTCGGAGGATAAATAAGTGAATGTATAGTCTCTTAGGAGTCAGTTTTCCAGATTTCACATGCTTTCCTTGCAAAAGACCTCATATGTCCAAGACCTATTCATAAGAAATATGCAGCAATCTCCACGGAACTTACTTTTTAGAAGAGGTCTGCGTGAATAGGAGTTGTGTATATTGGAGCAGCTACAATCCTTAATTATTCCCCTTCGATCGAATCTAAATAGCTGTGACGAGTTAAGGTGGGCGAGCAAAGTGGCTGCTTCTCATCCGGGTCTCTTTACCAAGCCTTCATGCTCAAATTGGGAAGATCCAAATCCTTCCTCTGTGAGGATTGGGTGAATGCCATTCCACCAAAATTTTAGCTCATTACCTGGTTGGCGCTATAATAACCTTGGGATGTAATTTAATTTATATAGTCAGTATAAAATTAATTACTCTAATGTAGTCATGTTCAATACACACAAAGAGTCAAAACAATAGATGACGCTATTATCTATTCCCTGTAACTAAGACAGACCTACTAAAATTTTGTGTTACAGTTGTTCCGATGGTTTGTCTAATTTTATCTAAATTGTGAATCGTAAATTTATATTCTGCAAGAACCTAAATCTGGTCTTTTGTGTGCAAGTCAAATTTTACACACCAGATTAAATACTATACAAAAAAATGATAACCATGCATAATATTTAAAGAAATAATATTGTATACATTGCTCATTAAGATTCCCATAAAATAAAAAAAATTATTAACAAAATAAAATTAAATACTAAAACCAACAAAATCTATGACTTTTAGTATACAACCCTAACAATTTCTCACTTATACTCGAAATCATGCTGCCATACATCTGACTCCCATGCCCTTTACATGACTGTCAAAAATCTTAACCGGTAGGCTCTTTGTAAAAGAATCTGTAAGTTTGTTCCCTGATACAGTCTTGGTCACAGTAACATTACCCCTCTATGCAATTTCTCGTATCAGGTAATATTTACGCTTAATGTCTTTTTATTTATTGTGGACTCTTGGCTTTTTTAAGTTTGCAACAACTCCGCTATTGTCACAATAAAGTGTAATAGCTGACTGAACTGAAGGCATCACATCTAGATCCAACAGAAAGTTCCTGAACCAAACGGCCTCCTTAGCTGCTTTAGAAGCTACCATGTACTAAACCTCCATTGTGGAATTAGCAATGCAGAACTGCTTGATACTCTTCCAACTTATAGCTCCACCTCATAAGGTAAACACATATCCTGAGGTAGACTTATGGGAATCTTTATTTGACTGAAAATCCGAGTCTGTGTACCCTAATGGTACTAGACTCTCTGCCTAGTAAACTAATATATAATCTTTAGTCCTTTTTAGGTACTTAATTATATTCTTTATCGCAGTCCAATGCTCCTACCATCGGTTAGACTGATATCTGCTAACCATACCAATGGCAAAGTAGATGTCGGATCTAGTACAAAACATAGCATACATTAGGCTTTCTACAGCCGAAGCATAAGGAATCGCCTTCATATTCTCTATCTCATCAGGTGTCTTAAGACACTAATTCTTGGATATAGCGATTTCATGCTTGAAAGAGAGAAACCCTTTTTTGAAATTTTGCATGCTAAAACAAGTATGGATATCGTCGATATACTTTGTTTGTGATATACCCAACATCTTTTATTTTTGATCTCGCAAAAGCTTAATCCAAAGGATGTGATTGGCTTCTCCCAAGTCCTTTATATCAAACTGCCAAGATAACCATATTTTGTTATGAAATCGTCTAGTTGTACCATATAAATACATTCGTCAAGACTTCTATTAAGAAAATTTATCTTGACATCCATTTGTTAAATTTTATAATCGAAATGAGCCGCAATGGATAAGACAACCTGGATAGATTTAAGCATAGCTACCGGCGAAAATGTTTTTTCATAATCAATCCCTTCCTTCTAAGTGAACCCTTTTGTAATAAGCCTAACTTTTAGGATTTTAACCTTTTCGTTTGCTCCTCTTTTTCTCTTGTAGATCCACATACATCCGATGGATTTTATCTCTTTAGATTGCTCTGTAAGTTTCCAGACCTGATTAGAATATATAGATTCTATCTCTAAATTCATAGCCTTTTTCTAAAAATTTATATCTTTGTCTTGGAGTGCTTTGTTGTAGTTATAGGGTTTGGTATCCAGTTTTACTTGGATCTTGTCAAAATACTCTCTTAAGAACATATACCGATTGAGTTGATGAACAACCCTCCCACTATGACGAGACACTACCTGCGTTTGTGTACTACCAGTAACGTGCTGTGCAGAATCTCAACCCTATGTACCATTACCCACATGCTTGTCTGGCATGTTAATGGTAGTACCCTATTCAGGATCTACACCTGCTCCAATAATCCTCCCACTACGATGAGACAATGAGATATCAGTGACTGGCGATTTCTCTTATTCTCTATTGATATTTTCTTTCATTTCTTCCAAAATAATTCTACTTTTAGGCCTATGGTTCATAATATAATTCTCTTTCAAGAATCGTGCATTGGTCTTAACAATGACATTCTGATTCTTAAGATTATAAAATAAATCACCCTTCATTCTTTTGGGATACCTGACAAACAAATAAATTTCTGTCATCAGTTTCAGCTTACTAGCATTTTCTTTCAGCACATGTGCTGGACACCCCCAAATCTGAATATATCTTAGACTAGGCTTACACTCGGTCAATAATTTTGTGAGAGTAGAAGGTACTGACTTAAAAAGTACTAAGTTCAGAATATAAGCCGCTATCTCTAGTGCGAGTCCCCAAAATGAATTGGGTAATTCCAAATAACTCATCATCGACCTTACCATCTCCATAAGAGTCATATTTTTTTGCTACACCATTCTGCTGCGGAGTACCCGCTCAATCAACTGGAATATAATCCCTTATGACGATAAGTAGTCTCTAAACTCTCTAAAGAGGTACTCAACGTTACGGTCAGATCGTAGTGGTTTGATACTTTTACTCAAATTCTTCTCCGCCTCTGCCTTGAATTCTTTAAATTTTTCAAAGTATTCAAACTTACGGTACATCAAGTGAATGTATTCATACCTTGAGTAGTTATTAATGAAACTGACGAAGTACGCAAAATTACCTTCAGCTCGGATAGTCATAGGACCACAAATATCAGAGTGAACCAGTTCTAACGGTTCTTTAGCTTATAGCCTTTGGCCGAAAAGGACCTTTTGGTCATCTTATCCTCTAAGTAAGACTCGGAGACTGAAAGTGCTTCTACTTCCAATGAACTCAATTGTACATCTTCTATCAGTCTATTTATTCTTTTTAAATTAATATGACCCAAGTGTAAGAGACGTTTGGTTCATTAAAGAATTATCATTACTTTTGTATGGTAATTAGATGTGTTATTTAATTCAGTTAGTTGCAGTGTAGAAAAGATAGAATACATAACATTCAGATCATCCACTAATGTACCAGAACAAATAAAATATTTATTTTTCTTAATAACCACATAGTCATTAAAATGAACAAAATATTTATTCTTTATTAAATTAGAAATCAAAATTAAATTCATTCTGATAGAAGGTACATAAAAATAATTTTTTAAAATTAAAATCCTTACTCTACTAAAATTGAGAGTAACTTCTTCTACTGCAACTGCTACCACCCTAGTATTATTGCCCTTATTTAGGTAAATTTTTTCATCACTGAATTACAGTTCATACCACTAAAGAACTGTAACCGTACTTTTAGCCATAATTTCAAGACCAATTGCATTAAGCTTCTATTATTAAATGCTTAACTCATCCCCCCACGTTAAGATTCTTGATACTTGCCAATTAAATTTAATTACTGATAATTTAATTTAATCGACTTCTTAAAATTTCTTAAATCCTTCCGCTTAATTTATTTGCCGGCTAGATAATTAAATCCACTTGCAGGGTTCGACCTGGTCAAAACTTATAAGCATTCTTAAGGAGTATCGTTAATTCTGAACAATTAGGACGTGAATTCCATCAATAATTAATATTCATCATATAATTAATACCGCTATCCAATTTACCAAGACTATTAACTTATAAAAGATTGCACCCTCTAATGAATCAAAATAACGAATATTAAATATACGTAAATAATAATTATTTCATGATTAGAAGTATAAACACTCATAATAATCTTGGGATGTAAATTAATTTATACAGTTAGTATAAAATTAATTACCCAAATGTGGTTCTGTTCAATATACATAAAGTGTACTAGTACAGAGAGTCGGAATGATAGACAACGCTATTATCTGTTTCTCGTAACCAAACAGGCCTACTGAAACTCGGTATTAGAGTTGTACCGATGATTTTCTCAATTTTATCTAATCTGTGAATCGTAAACTTATATTCTGTAAGAACCTATAATCTGATTTTCTGTGTGCAAGTCAAACTCTACACACCATATTAAAATACTGTACAGAATAAAGAATAATCATGTGTAACATTTAGAGAAATGATATTGGATACATTGCTCATTAAGATTCTCATAAAATTAAAAAAAATTATTAGAAAAAATAAAATTAAATACTAAGACCAACAAAATTTATAATTTTTAGTACACAACTCTGACAGATTTGACATCGAGATCGATTATCAGATGATGGGAAAGGAAGAATACCTGCATAACTAGGATGAGTCTGGCTATGACCAAACTCGTTGTGACGACCATGACGTGAGTGTGAAAAGATCCCTGGCCGTGACAAGGCTGATTATCCCGATTGTGTGTGATATTTTGGGTGAAATTAGCTTGAGGGTTATTAGAGGAAGATGAGAGTTTAAGCATGAAGAATGTACTTTTGTGCAGAAACTCGTGACTGAGTAATAGACTGTGAAGTTCAGAGAAGGACACGGGTTCCGAACGAGCAGCAAGGGTGGTAACAAGATCACAAAATTCTCGTTGAAGCCCTTTGAAAATATAGAGATTAAATTCGGCTGGTGAAAGAGGCTTGCCAACAGCGTTAAGTTCATCTGCAATGGTTTTAGCTTCATAAAGAAATGATGTGACAGAGTGATCCTTTTGTTGAAGACTTTGAAGACTCTAATGGAGTTGAAGAATCCAAGTTTGAGAAGTAGATGCAAGAGATGCCTCAAGAGTAAACCAAATCTCCTGAGGTGTGGTGAGACCAACTACAAGCGGTAATATTTCATCATAAGTGAATGAGATCAAAAGACTCATAATGACTTGATCTTGAGATATCCAAGCAAAGTGAGCAGGATTAGGTGTGAGAACACCATTAAGCAGTACAGTGGGTGGAGAAGACGAAAAAATTCCATCAATAAATCCAAGAAGATTTTGGCCATGAAGATATGAAAATAATTGTGTTTTCCAGTAGAGGACATTCTTGAAAGTCAACTTAATAGAGATGAAATGATGAGCATTATTAAGGGAAACAGGTTGAATAGAAGGAATAGATTAAGAAGACATAGTGGTTGAAGAAGAGGATGATGGACTGACATTAGGCACCATATTTGGCTCTAATACCATGTCGAATATATTTCTTACCAATTTAATTTTGAAATATTTTCTCTCTCTACTATTGATTGTGTAGAGAGTATTGTTTTTATAACTAAAAAGAGATAATATGTACAGATAAGATAAAGTCACATTTGAACTAATTTAAATTATATTATCTCAACAAAGCATGACAATATTCTCTCACTTCCATTGACTAATAATGTCAGAGTTAGTGATTACTCACTTAGTTTATTGAATTTTTTTATTTATTTAAAACAATAGCACATGATATTCAAAGAACATTTAATAACTTAATTTCTTGTTTATATAGATTTTACTAATTCCCTAAATGGGTATCTAAAAAGGTAATTTTTTTTCCAAAAAATTAGTTTTTAAGCTATGTTATATGACATCTCTAAAAAATTCACTAGTTTTTTTATTTATATATAAAAGGAAAAATCCATACACATACCAAACAAATTTTTTTGTTGGTTTAATGAAATTAGTATAATACCTTTAATATAAAAAAACGTTGACTCTGCTCTCCAAAAAATGCTAAATTTCCAAAGTATAAGCTTTTATAGTATTGTCATTATCTTAAATGCTATAATTTAAAATTAAAAGTAAATGCATATTAGGCATTTTGACAAGCAAAAAAAATATTTAATCTATACAAATTATTCCAAATAATTTAACTTTTTATCTTTTGTTTAAAAAAGATGCCAAATCTCTGTCTATATAAAACTAACTTTTAAAACATTCGAATCAGATTCTGATTAATTGGTTTATCAACTTATTCAGGATTTAGTCCCTATTTGAGATAGTTTTTAAGTTTGGCTTTTAAGAGATTTAACTTAAAAAGAAAAAGAATAAAAAAAGTGAAAGTTTTTGGGATAATATTTTGTGCAACCTTTTTTTCTTTTTTACTTTTTATTGAAATGTCTAAAATATCTTTACTTTTATCTTTTACGTTGTAGTGCTTGGGATATCAACACGATTTTTTTTTTGTGAGTACGGTTGACTTTTTATGTAAGGGTATTATAATAATTTTGTTTGAGAAAAAGTTATGGTGTTTGGGATATGTATTGACTTTTTATTGAATTAAAAGATGACAAAAAAGTTAATTAGTTAGCTTTTTTTGAAAGCCAAACAGTATAGCTTAAAAGCTAATTTTTTTGCAAAAAAATTAACTTAAAAACTAGCCAAAAAAGACCCTTAAGAATTTACTGAGGTAGAGAGCTGTTGAGATAATAGAATTTACTTTTAAATATTCAAATATTTGTATATTATATTATTTGTATCTATCTTTCTTTATACCTATAAATACAAACGTTTTCTCTCTGAATAAATACACAAGAGAAAATACTTTATTCTCAAGTTTGTAATTATTGAGTTCAACATGGTATCAGAGCCATCCACTGCCAATTCTTCATCATCTTCCTCTTCAATTACAATACAGTCTCACACTGTTCAACCAGTTTCTCTCAACAATGCTCATCATTTCATTTTCATCAAGCTAACTTCCAAAAATTTTCTCTATTGGAAAACCAAACTTTCCCCATATCTTCGCGGTCAGAATCTTTTTGGCTTTGTCGATGGCACTTTTCCCTACCTTTCGCCCACCATCCTCTACAATGGCGCTCCCACGCCGAATCCTGCTCATACTGCTTGGGTATCTCAAGAGCAACTCATCATGAGTCTGTTAATCTCCTCCTTTTCTGATGAAATCCTACTGTTGGCTGTTGGTCTTACCACCTCTCGTGAGATCTGGGTTACACTTGAAACATTTCTCGCTTCGGCATCTCAAGCTCGGATTCTTCAACTCCATTTGCATCTTAAAAGTTTGCAACAAAAGGATCGTTCTGTCACAACGTTTCTTCATGAAGCCAAAACCATTGTCGATGAACTTACTACTATTGGCAAGCCTCTCTCTCCAGCCGAATTCAATCTCTATGT
Organism: Heliamphora exappendiculata; assembly: GCA_034768845.1. Classification (NCBI taxonomy): domain Eukaryota; kingdom Viridiplantae; phylum Streptophyta; class Magnoliopsida; order Ericales; family Sarraceniaceae; genus Heliamphora; species Heliamphora exappendiculata. The sequence goes on along the minus strand of JAOTRH010000018.1, from coordinate 9,846,671 downwards.
CTTTAAAAGTCTTCAACCCGAATTTTGTGATCTTCTTACGACTCTTGCTGCCCGTTCAGATCCAATCTCCTTCTCTGAACTTCATAGCCTCTTACTCAGTCATGAGTTTCTCCACAAAGATGCTTTTTCCATGCTTCCAATATCCTCTTCTTCGGCTACTCCTCAAGCTAACTTTACTCAGACCACATCCCGCCATCGTGATAATCAGTCTGGTCACAATCGGGGCTCTTCTGGCCCTTCTTGCTATCGCGGCCGTGGTCGTCACCACAATAATGGTCGTGGTCGCAATCGTGCTGGCATTCTTCCTCTCTCGTCGTCTGATACTTGGGCTCGCTGTCAAATTTGTGGTCTAACCGATCATACAGCGCTGCTCATTGTTACCATCGGTTTAACCAGCATGTTAATCCCAGTGCTCATCTCACTACTTATGGCTCTCCAACGCCTGCTCAAATGGATTGGTTTCCAGATACTGGTGCTACACATCATGTCACTTCAGACATTGCTAGTCTCTCCCATGTCGAAGACTATAATGGGTCATCTCAACTGCGTGTCGGTAATGGTTATGGTATTCCCATTTCACACATCGGTTCTTCTGTTCTTCACTCTTCCACCTCTTTTTTTCTCTTCCTACTGTTCTTCATGTACCATCTTTCACTAAATCCCTGCTTTCTGTTCACCAGTTTAGCAAAGATAATAATATTTTCTTCGAATTTCACCCATCTCATTTTCTTGTTAAGGATCAAGCTTCCAAGAAAATACTTCTTCACGGAAAGAATGAAGATGGTCTCTACAAGCTTCAATCACCGGACTCCTCTCCTATGGCCCTATCCTCTGAATGCGTCCCTCTCACTCGCTGGCATCATCGTTTCGGTCATCCTCATGAACGTGTTCTTCGTCAAGTCATCAAAGCTCATGCGCTCCCTTTTTCTTCTCCAAACTCCTATTCCGGAAATATTTGTCGCGCCTGTCAACTTGGCAAATCCTCCCGACTTTCCCTGCATTGTACTGAGAATAAAATTTTAGATCCTTTCGATTTAGTTTTCAGTGATGTATGGGGGCCTTCCTCGATTTTGTCTACTGATGGTCATAAATACTTTGTAATTTTTATGGATGCTTCAACAAAGTATATTTGGTGTTTTCTAGTATTTAATAAATTTGATGTCTTTCCTCTGTTCACGAATTTTCTTGCTATGGTTGAACGTCAATTTTCTCGTAAAATAAAATCTGTTCAAACCAATTGGGGTGGTGAATATCGTAAACTTCATCCTTATTTTCAGAAATTGGGTATCATTCATCGGTTACCCTATCCTCACAATCATGAGCAAAACGGTTTAATTGAACGTCGGCATCGTCATATTGTCGAAATCGGTCTTGCCCTTCTTGCGCATAATTCTGTTCCTCACAAATATTGGCACTTTGCCTTTGAAACTGCTGTCTATCTAATCAATCGTCTACCGTCTCGTGTTTCTTAAAATCTCTCACCGTTACAACTTTTGTTTAATCGATCTCCAGATCACCATTTCTTAAAAATTTTTGGTTGCTTATGTTATCCTTATCTTCGTCCTTATCGCTCACATAAAATTTCATTTCGATTCACTCCATGTGTTTTTCTTGGTTATAGTTCGTCTCACTCGGGTTATCGTTATCTTGATTTTTCCACAAATCGTATTTACATAATGCGTCATGTTCGTTTTGATGAAAATCAATTTCTTTTTTCAAATGGACTTCATTCGACTATCTCTTCTAATTCCCCACCCACGCTGTCTTCCCCATTTACCACATTTTCCCTTCACATTCATCATCCCCTGATTCATTCCCAACTCACTACTCCACCTATCTCGGCACCGTATTCAAATCCCACCATTTCAATGCCAGCTTCATCCTCTCACTCCTCTCGACAACCACCAGATCTTATCCCCACAATTTCGGCAACTGAAATTCCAGCTCCTTCTTTTGCGCCCACTTCTCACTCACTTATTCCAATCATATCAAATCCCCATCCACCGACGTCCCAATTTTTGGTTTCCTCTAATTCAAATGTGCCACCAACTGGGTTAGGATTATCTTCTAATTCTCCCACAATTTCAGCCCCCGTCCTCGCTTTCTTCACCTCATCAGTCACCTCATATCTCTCCGAATCAGTCAATCGAATCAATTCCTCCAATTTTGCCGCACAATCTCTCCCCACTGGTTGGGCTATCTTCATCTTCTTCTTCCCCTCTTATCTCGGTCCCAACTCTATCCTCTCTACCCCATTCAATTCACAACAATTTTCCTCTCCAGAAAACTTGGCAGACCCATGCTCAATCTCACCCACTTGTGGCAACCACCCAACTTCCGTTGTCCCTTCCGTATGCATATGCTTCAATTTCGGCCCAACCCCACTGCAATTGGCGACCACTGTGCCCTCCCCGAACCCACTCGCATCCATCACACCCTCCACACCAATCACTTTCCTCTCCGCATTCTTCTCCACGGCCACTATGTGTTTCCCCCTCAACCACTTTAAACATCCATCATTCCACCAATTTCTCACCCTCCACCGATTCTAATTTATCGATTTCACCCACCACCGTTGTTGATCCCTTGTTATCTCCTCTATCCGAACCATCTCCTGTTTTGGTGTCCTCCTCACCTATAGCTTCTTCTCTCTCATTTTAACTCCTTTGCCAATTTACATCACTCTCCCTTAACTTCCCATAATTATAATTCTACCCCTACTCTACTTCCAACTTTGCCTCACTCCCCTCTACCTTCTCCCACCATTCATAATTCTCAGGGTTTTGATCTCTTTGTTGATTTAAAAGTCAACCCCCAACTTAATTCCCCAATTTCTTCTACTCACACCCATCAATGGTTCTACGCCACATGTCCAAATCTCTGAATGCTTTGCTCACCCACCCATCCTTAGTCTCGACATCCGATCAGTCCTCTGTTTCTCCTACTGAACCAACCTGCTTTACCCTTGCAACCAAAAGTCCCTTATGGTGCTAAGCCATGTCTGCTGAAATTAATGCCCTTATTCGTAATGGCACTTGGAGCCTCCAACCCCCTCCTCCTCATTCGAACCTTGTTGGGTGTAAATGGGTTTATCGGATCAAACGTCGTGCAGATGAGTCCATTGAACGTTACAAAGCTCGTCTGGTTGCCAAAAGTTTTCATCAACAAGAAGGTCTCGACTATTTTGAAACATTCAGTCCCGTTGTTTAACCTACTACAATTCGGACGGTTCTTTCCATTGCTGTCTCTCGCGGTTGGTCTATTAGCCAATTAGATGTTCATAATATTTTTTTCATGGGATCTTAAATGAAGAAGTATACATGCATCAGCTGCCCGATTTTGTTGACTTGGATCATCCTAACTATGCGTGCAAGCTTCACAAGTCTCTTTATGGTCTTAAGCAAGCACCTCGCGCCTGGTTCTCTCGTCTTACCACCTTTCTTCAAACTCTACACTTTCACGCCTCCAGATCTGACTCATTTTTATTTATTTATCATCACGAAGGCATCAGTATATATATCTTGATTTACATTGATGGTACTCTAATTACTGGCTCTTCTTCGTCCCATATCCAGCGCGTACTCTCTTCTCTTGGTGAAGAGTTTGCCATCAAGAATCTTGGCAACCTTCATTATTTTTTAGGGGTTGAGGTTCTATCTCAATCTAATGGTCTTCTTTTATCCCAATGCAAATATATTCTGGATATTCTTCAAAAATTTGGAATGGATCATTCAAAGCCTGTTGCCACACCTCTCTCTACTACGATGAAGTTGACTGCTGCCGACGGATCTCCCTTTAAAGATCCTACTCTTTATCAGCAAATTGTCAGATCCCTACAATATCTCTCCATCATACGCCCTGGCCTTGCCTTTGAGTCAACAAAGTCTGTCAATTTATGCATTCCCCCACGAATGCCCATTGGCAAGTTGTGAAACGCATTCTTCGCTACCTCCGCCAGACTTCTAATTATGGCCTTTTGCTTCGGCAATCTACCTTGTCATAACTACAGGCATTCTCTGATGCCGACTGGGCAGGTTGTCTGAATGATCGTAAATCCACTGGCAGTTATGCCATTTATTTGAGTACTAATTTAATTTCTTGGTCATCAAGAAAATAACGTACTGTTGCACAATCATCTACAGAATTAGAATATAAGGCGTTAGCTGATGCTACTGCTAAAATCTCCTGGCTACAATCCTTGTTATCTGAACTTGGTATCTCTTTCCCAATCCCCAATTCTGTGGTGTAACAATATTGGTGTTACTTATTTGTCCGTCAATCCTGTTTTCCATGCTCGCACTAAACATGTTGAGATCAATTTTCATTTTATTCGTGACAAAGTTCATCAAAATGAGCTTCAAGTTCAGTTCATTTCTTCTAAATATCAAATTGCTGACATTCTTACCAAGGCCTTACCTTCCACATCTTTTCTACACTTACACGACAAGCTGCAAATTCAACCATTGGATTCTACATCTTTAGGGGGGCTGTTGAGATAATAGAATTTATTTTTAAATATTTAAATATTTATATATAATATTATTTGTATCTATCTTTTTTTATACCTATAAATACAAATGTTTTCTCTCTGAATAGATACAGAAGAAAAAATACTTTATTTTTAAATTTGTAATTATTGAGTTCAACAGGAGCCATGGCCCATGCTTTCAATCATTCTTCTTCTTGCACCCTTTGAGTTAGTAAACACAGATAATGCTTTATCTGAATGTTATTTGTATCCAATAAAGAAATAAATACGTCAATGCAAATTCCCCAACTCATTTGAGAGAGAGAGAGAGAGAGAGAGAGAGAGAGCCGCGAATTTATTTCAAGTTCCAATAGCTCAAAAATAGATCACTTTTTGAAACTTCTAATTTTTCTTTGAGACGTTAGATCCAATGTACTGACAAATGAAAAGTGAATGCACAATATGGGTATCAATTTCTATTTTTCTTTATACCTTTTCAATAGAAAAAGAATGAATTGGGCATGAATATATATATATATATATATATAAGATAGAATTTTTTTTGTTTTTTGTTTGACAAAGAAAAGATTTTTTTGTTAAACTCAAGAGCAAGAACGGCAAGCCAAGAGACCTCAAGGAGATACAAAGCCATACCCAAACAAGTAACCTAAGAGAAAGGAAAGCAAAAGCTGCCAAACGAACAAAAAAGAGCAAATCAACGAGCGGGCAAGGGGCCTATCCCAACAGCCCAAAAAACACAAACACAACAAACAGACTAAAACACAAAACTTACTGGCAACTCCAACCAACTCCCTTCTACTTGCTTGAAAAAGCCTACTATATCAGGCCGACCAAAAGAACCACAAGCTTGACTCCTTGAAAAGCAAAACCCTCTCCCAACTCACCAGAAGAAGCTTTCTTTTTTGAAGACAAAAAGAAAAACCATAGGAACTAACAGGACCTACCCATTAGCCACACCAGAAACTAAAAGAACGCCTAATGCCGCTCCATATAGATCTAAACTTGTTGAGATCGGTCTCTTTCGAATTGGATTCTTGCAAGAATAGGATCTGAAATTGAGTAATCTTTCTAATCTTTCTCACCATTTTCTTATTTTCTATATTATTTAGCCCTCTCACATTCCAAGTGAGTACCCTCATGGTCTAGATTAGCTTATGTTGCAACCATTCCCTGGCTATAACTAGTTCATGATCCTTTGAAATAATCTATCATCATCTCCTCCAGTCCCATAATTCTCTATATCTCCATTTCTTCGATCTCTCTGAAATCTAAACCCAAAAGTTTTCCTGTCTCGAGCACTTTCTTTCCTTCTCTTCTGAATGGTTTATTACGATTTTTGATATCTTTAGTTGATATAGATGTCAGATCAATGCTATGTTTAGATTGTTGTGACCTATTTCTCCCTTTTAGCTTCACGTTCCCTCCTTTCCTTGGATTGACTGGGTAGCCCATTTCAGTTAAATTCTTCATTTTCTTCCTCTTGAGGTTTGTGAGAGCTTTGTCCCTTTTCCTTTCTAGAGAAGCATTTGGCGCAGGCAACAGTCCTTGTATCGTCACCTGTTCCTCTTTACAGGGTTAGAGTATTGGATTTGATGTGACATAATCCTGGTCAACCTTAGGGAGCGAAGCCCTATGAAGAAAATTTGAATTGTTTTCCTTATCAGACTCACTGTGGTGACCCTCCCTTGTGTCTATGTTTGCACATATCTTCTCCTTTAATTTTGGTCTAATAACCCTATTAATCTTTCTGCTTGGTTTCTGATTCTCCTTGTTGTAGGTCACTAAGGAGTTCTTAGAGGTCTCTTTTTCCATAGAGTCCTGTTTGGAAGTTATTGATTTGTCCATTGAAAGTTATTTGATATGACATGATGTCAAAAAGTCAACCTTTGAAATAAAATAATTTTAATATTTTTTTTGTTCTTTCTTTCTCTCATATTCTTCTATGTAAGAAAGTAAAAAAAAAAATTAATAATTTTCGTTTTACTAATTTAAGAAAAAAGTAATTAAACTTTTATATATTTTTTTATCTCCATAAATTAATAAACTAACAAAGTTATGCTTTTAATTTAGTGCTTAAAATTGATCGATTAGCAAATTATTCAATTATTAATATTACTTTATGCTCTACTTTTAAATTAATAAAATTTGATAATCGAATGTCTTTAGTTATGGGTCACAACTAGTATACTACTAAACACAATATATTTCATATGATTTTTATCTTTTAATCCAACAATTGAGTCTATTTCAAAAAAAATAAAAAATTATGAAGGGTTAAGATTATTTCTCTCGCACTACCTTTTAACAATTAATTGTATAAAGAAAAGAACATATATTGCATAAAGAAAAAATAGTAATTGCACTACCTTTTCGCACTAGCTTTAAGAATACGTTATTTCTTTTATTTTAGTGATTATTCCATCTTGTCCTACCTTTTAAAAAATATGAGGGGTTAAAGTTAATTGTTAAGATTAGGAACATGGTAGGCATCTACCTAGAGGTAAGGGAAGAGGCAAGCACCCCGGCTCAAGTGCAAAACTACAAAGAGAATGAGTTAACAAGAGATCAATCCACAAAAGAAAACGAAACAAAGGCTATCCACTGAGGTAAACAAAAAACACTCTCCTAGTGTTCAAGGCCCCTTCTCGCCGTGGAGGAAAAGTCATACTATTCGGGGGATTGGAGTGGGTAAAACAGTATTTATTATCGAATTGATTAACAATATTGCCAAAGCTCATAGAGATTTGTCTGTTTTAGGAAGAGTAGGTGAACGAACTTGTGAAAGAAATGATCTTTACATGAAAATAAAAGAATTTAGAGTGATCTTTTATATCTAATGAATAAAGAGTTTGTTTTAAAACTGTTCGTCCTGCACCCACCTCTCTAGTATATGTTTCAACAAGAATCACACAAAGGTAAATTAGAAACTTTTAGAACAACCAAAAGCAATTTGAATTTCCATAGCTGCAATCAAAGAAGAATAGGCAGTTGAAGTCACATAGTTCTAACCCCTTTAATCCTGAACATAAAATCATCCACATAGTAAAACAAAGGCTCATTTTGAGGCTCTCACCCAGGCTGCTGATCTGATCATTGTTAGCTCCATCACTTACTCCCAATTAACCGCTTTTTGGCTGAAAGTTTTATCACTTCGAGCTTACCACAAGGACCACACCCCAGCAAAAAGAATGCATACCCATATTCTTCATGTGAGCTTTTTGTATCCCACCCCCAGGAACCCTCTGAAACACTCTACTAGGTCTTTAGGACAAACCTACTTAATACCCCACCATTACAGAATTTTACCCCATAAAACCCAAGTCGATGGGCATCAGAGGTACAAGTGATTGATGAATTCTGAACCTTCACTGCAAAATACACAGGTTGCAAAGGCTGCAATAGGTAGGTTATTCCATTTGGCTAGTAGGTCTCTATTTGGTACCCTACTAACAAGTCCTAACCATGCATGCATTTGAACTTTTGGAGAGATGGATGAGATCCAGACACATTTTTCAAATGTAGTTGATAGTCCCATTATTGCTTCACAGGCTTTAATGAAAGACCTAACTGAGAAGAGTCCACTGCCATCAGCCTTCCATATAAGTTCGTCTTCCCTCTCCTAGTCAATCAAGAAGTTCATTAGACTCCAAGAGTTGGGTTGGTTAGTTCTTTTTCCATTCAAAGAGTCCTCTACAAAATTAAAGGTTCCATGAGCTGTAACTTGAAAAAGGTTGCCATAGCAGGCCCACTAAGTCTTCTTTTTGGGTTGAGATGATAAACAACCTGGGAAATTTTTCTGAGTGTTTCCTTGCTAACCCATCAATCATTCTAGAATTAGATTGAAGTTCCTGAACCTATCTTCACGCAATAATTATCAAGGATCACTTCCTTAAATTTTCCCCCTTTAACTCCAATCTCTAGGTTACCCCTCCACACAGTTGATTGTCTGTTTCCTCACAATGATCTTGGGTACCAATTTGATGTTTGCCCATTATATTTAGAACATATAAGTTTCTTCCATAGGTTACCCTTCTTTATCTCATACCTCCACCACCATTTCGCCAGTAATGCCATATTTCTAGTCCTCAAATATGCAATTCCCAAGCCTCCAAATTTCTCTCTAAGTAGAACACTTGCCAACACACAAGGTGGAATTTTCACTTTTGAACTTCCCCATAAGAAACTCATTTGGATTTTTCAAGCAAATTGACAACTTTCTCTGCCATTTTGAAAATCGAGAGATAGGAAGTTTGCAGGCTAGATAAGGTAGCTTTGATGAGTATAAGTCTTCCAACATGATATATGTATTTCCTTTTTCATAAGCTTAATATGTGAGACCTTGATCCGTTTTAATTTTCGTGATGTTTTTCGTCATGTTAATTGTTGTTTTAATTTTGTTGAAATAGTATATTTATATGCGTTTTATGTATATTCGGACTTTAAAATGCATGTTGGGTTGGACCCGGAGACCGCCAGGCATTGTAGTTCAGAAAAAAAAAATTCCAGTGGACCCTATAAATATCAGCCCCTAGCTAGATATTTATAGATTTTAAACATGTTTCTTTTCTCCACAAAAGCTCCACATTTTCTCAAGATTTTCTTTGGATTCGGACTCAGTTTTTGACGATCGGATAGAGAATTCTTGTTATTCGTGCCGAGGGCTTTGCGTTCATCTGATGAACTTCATTTTTCACGTAGTTCAAGGAGTCAAGTTTTTAACTCTACGAGATAGGATCCTAGACTTTTATATGTCTTAAAGGGGTGCTACGTGAAATTATATGAGCTTTTACTATTTAAAAATTTATGAAAAGTAGTTTATGTTCATAAAAGTTGGTTTTTGTTCTTTAAATCGTGTTTGGTTATTTTTGGTTGGACGAAAAGGTTTTTAAAAGGCGTTTTATGGTTTCTTTTGAGGTTGTGAACTCGTGTATATCTGTGAATTTCAAAAAAATGCGAGTTTCGGTGGTTGATTTGGGTCGTGTGTGCATCTGGGAAGTTTTTCTATCGGCTTGGGCTTTCTCCAGCATCCAGTCGATTGAGGGAGATAATCCAGTTGATTGAATGGCCCGGGAGAGGGTTCAGTTAACTGAAGTTGGTGGTTCAGTCGACTAACTTAGTTCTAGTAGCTTTTCAGTCGATTGAATGGTGGTTTTCAGTCTACTGAACTTCTGTTGTGGTGTTTTTGGTGTTTTTCTATCTTTTTCTATCATATTGGATGTGTTTGGGTCCATGGTTTTTCAAAAGGGCATGTTTTGAAAGAAGGCAGAATTTTGTGAAAACATTTGTGAAAAACTGAATTTATTTTTGGAGGTTTGGAGCTAACTCTTAGGGTTGAATTTCGTGTTATTGTTTGTTGGTCTCCATGGTTGGTGGATGATGTTGTTATGTGAAACATGGTGTTCATACATGGCTTTATGCATTAAAACTATGGTTTTAAACATGCATAACGAAGGGCAGATATATAGGGTGTTCATACATGGCTTTATGCATTAAAACTATGATTTTAAACATGCATAACGAAGGGCAGATATATAGGTCCTACGGTGAAATCTCGTGAAAATGCATTCATACATAATGAGGGACGGAAAAGTGGTACTGAAGATGCATAATGAGGGACGAAAAAATGGTCCTGAACATTTGTACTGAGGGACAGAAAAGTAGTCCTAAAGTTGCATGTGTTGCGTGTGTTGTGCGGATTGCATGTGTTGCATATGTTGCGTGTGTTGCGTGTGTTGCGCGGGTTACATGTGAAGCATTATATTTGTGCATGATTGGGTGAATGTTAAATCTGGTTGATGATACATTTGATGGGGCTGTGGTCCTTTGGTGAAAGGCCGAGAAGGTGCATTAGATGATTGTATGTGAATCATTGTGGATTTTTGTAAAAACTGTTTTCGAGGCTTGTGTGAGTCAAAAAATTTCATATTCTTTCGTATTTCATTTTGATCATGTGAAACTTTTTTTTAAGGCTCGGGTGAGTCGTACTTTCATATTGTTCTGCTACCATGTTTTGCTTTTTTTATATATTTGTCTAATTTTTGCCGAGTTTTGGCTCACGATGTAGGATTTAAAAACGTTTTTTCTGGTGCAGATGATCACGCAGGCTAATCTGGAGGAGCCGGATAGGGTGGGAGATCTGTAGTCTTCTCTTTGTTTCTTTTTGGATCATGTAGTCTTGTACATATTTTTGGTTTTGGAACCTTGTGTTGTAAACCCGATGGTGATATATTTAATGCATGTATGACTTCTCATTTCGAGAATGAGACCTCGGGTTGGGCGTTGGTTCCCATTTTGTATGGTTTTATCCTTTCTGAAAATGATCATGCCTCGAAGAAGAATTTTGATTTATGTTATGGTGGCCTTTTCTTTTAATAAACCCTCGGTAGTCCCCTTTTATAAATGTTTTAGCTTTTTTTTTTAAATGCTGTGTTGTTGACCTGTTTGTGTGGTCAGTTTTGGTGGATTGTGGTATCCCAAAACGATTGTTCGCGGGTGTTTCGCGTGATTCGGAGTTTGGGGGATAATAGAATCTTAGTTTGAAGTTGCACTACAAGAAATTTGTGCTTTAAAGATAAAACAAACTCGTCTTCAAAAGTGGTAATTTCGTTGCTAAAACCAGTGGAGACAAAAATATTTCGTCGCTCATTTTGTCACCATAGACTCGTTGCAAATTCCTATTCACGACGAAATTATTATTTTGTCCCCCAATAAAAACATAGTGACAAAAATATTCATCGCGTATTTAGGAAGAAACTTGTCGCCTATGTACAAAATTCGTCATTAAAAATTATCATAATTTTGAATAGAAATTTATGGCGACAAATAAGTTCATCGCAAATGATAGTATTAATGACGAATAATTTTTATCGTTGGACCACTATTATTGTTTCGAATTAGAAATTTAAGATAACGAAATAATTCATCGTGTAATGTAATATTAGCGACGAAAGATCGTTGTCGCAAAGTTTTGACAACGAATATTTTTCATCATAGAAGGTTATAATTTGCGATAAAAAAATATATTTTTGTTGCAAAAAGTTATATTTGGCAACGAATAACACCATTGCAAATAGTATAAGTTGCAATTAAAACATTTAACCATTTAACCTGTATAATATAAAATATTTTCAAATTTATACATTCATAAAACTATCTATTCAATTAAATTAATATATCTAAATTAACCATTCAATAATTTCTAGAAATGTAAATATAAATAATTCAACCTGACCATTATATGATAAAAAACAAAATATGTTTAACAAAATCAATTATAGTACATTCAACACTATAACCAACTAAAAATAAATATAAATCCATATCAATGTCTGATAAAATAAAACATAAGTTAGAAAATTTCAAAACCAATATATGTTTTATCCATAATAATTCCCACAAACTTAATACATATCCAATCTCCAAATCTATATCAATGTCGAATAAAATAAAACAAAAGTTACCAAATCTCATAATCAATATTTTTTGTCCATAATGATCCCCACCAACTCAATACATATCCTATCTACAAATACAATAGAAGAACTGAGTCAAATTTTTACAAATCATATTTATAAAATTAAATATTTTAACTTCATAATCAAATATAAGAGAAATGTTTGCATCACAAACTCAAATTGGATGTCCAGGTTCAATTCCTAAATGACAAAAGTGGCAATACCATAGTGTGTTGAATTCGGTTGTAGTTGGAGGTCATTTAGCCATTTTGAAGCGCAACATCGCCTATTTATGACTTTATTCAAGAGAAAAACGCAAATGATTTAGTGCTAATATATCTCCATGTTTGAAACATTGAAAGTTAAAAAATCTCAGCAAATTATCACAATAAATTATTTGTTGATTTGTTGTATTAATGGAGTTACACTTAAATATGTAATTTATTACGCACTTCTTTATCTTTACATCTTAGTGTCTATGGAGGTATTAGTACCAATGTCTAAATCTTTTTATACATGTGCCGTAAGTTAACAAATTTGTTATTGTTTCATTTATATTAGACAGTTATAACATGTTTAAGATCTTGAAAGTTAAAAATTTCCTACCAATTATCACAATAAATTATTTGTTGATTTGTTGTATTAATAGAGTTACACTTCAATATGTAGTTCATTGTACACTTCTCTATCTTTACATCTTAGTGTCTATGGAGGTGTTATTGCTAGTGTCTATATCAAAACCCTAACATTCTAATAATTTCCAAAATAATGTATGTTTGTGCATTAATAAATATCTGTATCAATACCTGTGAAACCTTGGGGTGAATGAAGAGGCCAGGTGGTGGCGAGCTCCTACGACTTGTGCCGACGGTTGTTGACAACGACAATGGGTTGTGCAATGATGGTGGCTTGCGGGGACGACGTGATGGGTGAATGAGAAGAGGCGACAGTCACGCCCCTGACTCGTGGCACGTGAACATACATAACAGCCCAACGTTATTGATTAAATGATGGGAAACTTTTATATATAATCCAACTCTTGATTAGAACCTCCTTTAAAGATCGACCTTTGAACTTAACTTATTACGAAACGCTGTTATTTCTCAACCCAAAAAGAAACTTTCTATCTATGTAAAAAAAAAAAAAAATTTCAACAGATTTTTTTCTATTTTTTGAATATCACACGATATAACCATTTCAATATAACCTATAACAACACAAATATAATAAATATGCACAAGTACATTATGGATCTCAACAACCAACAACAACTCAAAACTAATTAAAAGACTATCTCTCTTAGCATCATTATAGTTACATTCATCCCAAGAGAAATACACTAGCATGGATTCTTTATATTAAACCAAAAAAAAATTTCTTTTAGTCAAAACATAATATAAAAAAAATAGTTTCTACATTTCCTTTCAAATGTTCTTCTATGCCTTGAATTTTATTTTCCGAACTTGAAAACATTTAATTAAACACATGAATTAAAATTCGTAGAATAAAAACTAAAAATAATACAATGCATTTGAGGTGTAGGTGGTGAATACAATAATACATCAAATAAACGAATTCTTACTTTAGAACACTAACTCATGCACACACTTAAGCTTATAGCCAAGCTAATTTCCTTTCATCTAAACTTACGTAAAAGTTCAATTATTACTATTTCAGCTCACATCCCCTGTCAACCACAGTGAATCACTTACTCCATCTATCCCATTACAAGTGACTATAACCATTTTGCTTCAAATTCAGCCTTAGCTCACAATAGGTTATCTTACCTTAATTCTATAATAAGAAAATTCTTGACAAACGAAGTTTTCCCTAATTAAGCCAAAATCAGAGAAATATTTATTTATTTTAAACAAATTGCAAAATTTGATTTCTTGTCAAACCTAAAAACTTGAAAGGAAAATAAATATATCTATCCCACTCTTGACAGGTCCAGATTCGTATATAGCCCTCAAATTGATGAATAATTTTTTCTAAAATGCCAAAAAAAAAAAAATCATAAGCTCAAATGAAGGAATTTTGTCAAATTCACCATAATCACGCCTAAGGGGTTTGTATTGATTGTTGCCAGGATTGACATGGATCTTGCCAACCCAATTTAACAATTCTTACTCGAATCGTATTACAATTTTTCTTATATATGATTCCAAGATTCCAAATAGGCGACAACTTGATCTACATCAATACATCAATACACGTATTGTTTAGTGTGTGTATATATATATATATGAGTTAGTGATCCTTTGTCTCTTTTTTTCTTTTTTCTTTTTTACTGGATGCAGTTTGATGGTATTTAAGGATAATGAGTTCTCAATATAGAAGATCTCGTATCATACGTATGCTATGGTATAAAAGTGGTCATTTAACAAGTAATAAAAGTGGGATTAGGGTTTTACAATCCGAAATCTAGTGTCTCAAAAATTTTCTTTCTGTCTCAATGCAATAAATTATATAACATTGTTAAATTATCTCTTCAGATTTTTGTGTTTCAAAATAATCACATGAATCTTCCTAAAGTTTTCTCTAAGTTTTTTAGACTTGAGGGAGGGAGACAATGACAGTAACACCCTTTGATTTCTCTCATCCTAGCTACTTCTCTTTTTCGATCTCCTTAATTTTCTCTGTCCTGATCTCCTCATTTTATTAGTTTTTTCTGTTAATTTTCTTGTTATTTGTATTTTTATTTTATTTTTAGTATATTTTTTTCTTCTTTCATCATCTGTTCTCTGCCACTCTATTCTTCTCGAGTAATTCTTTCAAATTTAGACATCTATTAGATCGACACAAGTAAATCGGCGTTGGTAATGCTAAAATTAAGGCTAGATGACTACTTCTGGTCTTCAATCATTCCTTTTGAAAAAGTTGGATGGATAATTTGATGTCATTTTAACTGTATATATAAGAAATGCAATGATGTGCTATTCTGGTAATTGATTTATTGTCTTTTGCTTGTTAGACATTTTTTTTTGAGTGATCTAATAATGTCAACCTACATGGACATTTGTAGCTTTTCTTGCCTCTAGGTTTGTGGGATTTTTTTTTTTTTTTGAAAGTTGTATTTTTTTAGAGGTTTTTTTGCTATCAGCATGAAGATCTTGCTCCTCTCTCCTTTCAATGAGGTGTGTTGTTGCATATGATATACTATCTAATTGATTTTATATAGACTTTGCACAGAATTTAGGTTTCATAACATTTTTCGTTAAATAAAATCATTATAAAAAAAAGCAAATTTTCAGACAAAATATATTAAAATTTCTCAAATTATATATCTCAATTATACTTTAATTTCTCAAATAATTTAATAACTTTTGATACATTATCATATAAGAAAAATAAACCACCACAATATGAACATTGAATGCCACACGGTTTGTGAGGCCGGAAGAGAACGAAGAGGCATCTCCTCTCCCCTCCTTCACTTAACCACACAGCTGACTTTTTGCAAGCAAATGAGTAAATGCTCATTGCTGTCATCTTTTGACTCTTTTGGGGTTTGCCCTTTTACCTCTCTCCCTCTTCTTAATTAGGTCAGCGTAGCCACCACCTCGGTCTTTCCCTAACTCTCTCTCTCTCTCTCTCTCTCTCTCTCTCTCTCTCTCTCTCTCTCTC
>JAOTRH010000018.1:9811084-9827888 GCA_034768845.1 Heliamphora exappendiculata | reverse complement strand
ACTCACTGTTCAAGGAGAGAACAAAAACCATGCTCGATCACACATATACAAGCATATATACATTATTAAAATGCATAAATCAAATATATATCCATAAAACCCTAAAAATCAACATAGTAAAAAATCAGCTAAATCGTCTTGCACCAGTTGAAATTGCTTTTTGAACAAAAGAAAAACTTACAAATCAACTAAAAGGAAACGAGAGAAATCGCCTCTAGTTTTGCATCTCTTTGTGAATAACGAAAGCAGAGCTGAGCTTATAAATCAATGAAAAAAAAGCCAGAGAAAAGCCTCTAGTTTTGCATCTCTCCTTCTGTGAATGGCGAAAGGCGTGAATGTTTCCCTCATTCTCATTCTTATAATTTGCTATAAGAAACATGTTTCCCTCATTCTCATTCTTATAATTTGTTATAAGAAACGACGGACGAAAGCGGGATTTGCTATCAAAAACGAGGAATAGTGAAAAGAATTCGGGTGAACGTTTTCAAATACACGTAATTATAAAATTAATTTACCTAGTAATTTTTTGTAAAATAAATTTAATTTAATGATGTAAAATATTTTACTAAAAAAAATATTTTACATAAATATTAATAATTAAAAAATAAAAATAAAATAAAATATTTTATTCAAAAATATTTTAACAGAGCATTAAACTCCATACACTCATTTAAACTGCAAATACTGCCCCCAACGTATTACAAATTTTCTCATTCTCCCACTTTTGCAAATTCTAATTTAACTATGTATGCGTAAAAATTTGCAACTAAAGATTGAGAATTCCAGCAGGATGCTTCTTCGAGATGAACAATTTATGTGATACTACAACAATAATGCCCTTCTGATTTTTCTCAAACTGTAATCTTCTCCATCTCTTTCCTCAGAGCATTAGCCCGCACCAAGCTCCCAATGGTGTTGACGGCGAGCTTCAAGTCCTCCAATGGATTCCCCGGCGCCACCTTCTTGTACAGGTAGCTGTCAAACGTCATCTTCTGCACGTACTCGTCGGCGCACATCTCCACGAACGCCTCCCTCGCCGGATTCGACCGGTAAAACACCTTCTGCAACACATCCAACACCTTGTAAGTCGGCCAATACGTCTTGTCCCACCTCTCCAAATACTTCCTCAAATCCTCCTCTTCCACCATCCTCTTCCCCTTCTCCGACCCCTCCACTATCGCCTCCGCGCACATCCGCCCGCTCTTCGCCGCGAAGTAGATTCCCTCTCCCGAGCACTTCGTCACGTACCCAGCCGCGTCGCCGACGAGGGCTATTCTCCCCGAGAGACGCCGGGGACGAGGGTGCTCCGGGATGGGGTGGGCTTCCACTCTGATGATCTTCCCGCCGAGGATTTTGTCGCGGGCTCGGAGTCTCGTCGCGGTTTGGAACTTTTTTATGTCCGATTTGTGGGTAACGGTGCCGGTGCCGACGGCGACGTGGTCGCATTTCGGGAAGACCCAGCCGTAGAAATCCGGCGAGACATCGTCGCCGACATACATCTCGGCGAGGTTCTCGTAGTACTGCATCTTTTCGTCGGGGATCTTGATCCGTTCCTGGAAAGCGATTGCGTACTCGTAGTCGCCGGCGTCAATGGATTTTGCAACCCGGGAATTTGCCCCGTCGGCGCCGATCACCGCGTCCACTTCCAGCGTCCGGCGATCCCCGGATCCGCCGGTTTTGGCGTCGTATCCGGTGTAGTGGAGGACGTAGGGAGCGTCAGAACTCTTGGGCATGTCCATTTTGAGAAAGAGGCCGTTGATGACGGTCGCTCCCGACGCCGCAGCGCGGTCGCGGAGGTAGGCGTCGAGGATTTCCCGGCGAACCATTCCGATGTATTCGTGGGGCTTGAGAGTTTGGCCTATGTCGACGGCGACGTTCGACGGCGAAATCATCTTCATCTTGGTGACTCGGCGATCTATGATGTCCAAAGGCAAATCGAACTCTCCGACCATACACAACGGAATGGCCCCACCACAAGGTTTGCAATTATCGAGCTTCCGCTCGATCAAGAACGTCTCAACGCCGCCTTTGGCAAGCGTCTCGGCGGCGGAGCCACCGGCGGGTCCACCGCCCACGACGGCCACTCTGAGGTTCCGGCCTGTGACTTTGGGGCTAAATTTCCCGGCGACGATGCGGAGTCTTCGGTGGGTGGTGAGTTGAGTGGAAATGGGGTTGGATAGGGAGGCGGGGGGGTGCTTCTCCGCCGCGGATAGGCGAAGTCCGACGAACGTTTTGAGGGCAGGGGAGACCATTTTGGTTCGACTGTAGCAATGGAGTGTTCGGTTCTTACGAAGCTGCGTTTGTTTTATATTTTTTAAGGATATTGTTTGTGATATTTTGGGATTTTTGACTGTTGGATTGCTGGGGATGGACGGTCCTGATTTCCTGTGGATAATGCTGGAAGATTTTTGTGTGGAGGATAGTGTATTTAACTTTACTGTGGATATCATAAAGTTATGATTTTGCCATGTTCTAAGAAGCGATGGGTATTAAGTTCCAATTCATATAAGTCGATTTAATTTGAGTGATTAGGAATGAACTTTCTTGGATTTCATCAAAATTTGGAATTGGGGTGAATTTTGTTTTACCCAAATTGAGAGAGTAAGGTGGATATCAAGTTAAGTGCTAATTTTAATGGATGTATTTTATTTGTTGAGTTTGTCGCTTATTATATAAGATTCATATAATTAATTTTTATTTATATGAATTTAGATTGGACCGAAGTTATAAATTCATATGAAACTTAATACGAGTAGTGTTTTATAATTGTACGGAGATCATAAATTTTAGAATTTATTTGTAAATAAGAATCTTGTAATTTTAGTTAGTTTGCGAAAAGTAAAATTAAAACGATAGAGAAAAACAGAGAAATACTAAGGGCACGAGTAATTCTTGAACAAAAAAATTAAGTTTATTTCAATATTTGGGTTATGGATATCGAATTTAAGATTATTTTTAATATCAGATTTTACACTCTATCATTATGATAAACTATCTCTATTACAAAAAAATATAGACAAATTGTACCAAATCACGTAATTATGCGATTTTTTTTTCGTTGTGCATAACTCATGTCGTGCCATGTAGTAGCTCTTTGTGAAGGGATGGATGGTAAAATCCAATTCATATAAGTCGGATTTAATTTGAGTGATTCAAAATGAGTTATTTGGCTCAATAAATTTTTGAGAATTATGTGAATTTTTTCACCCAAAACGAGAGAGAGTTGTATATTAAGTTATCAAGTAATAATTTTCACCTATTTATTTATTTATATATAAAATATAAAACATAAATTGTTATCGTAGACTCGATTCAAATCATGATCAAATCCAACCCAAATCCAACCCACGAGCTTCTTGAATTATGCACAAGCCATAAAAAATAGGAAACGAACAAGAGAACCAAGTACAAACGATACACATACAAATTTTACGTGATTCGACAAGTAGTGTTTATGTTACGGGCTCACACTTTCACTATAAACCGTTAGAGAATATAATACAAGTATTTTGAGGATAGAGAAGAGAAAACTCGGTCAAGAACGCATAAAAAAAATGCCTGCGCAATCCTATCAACAACTTAAAATTGAAGTCTCGTGCAGACCGATCGAGCGGTAAAACACCGCTCTCGGTTTCTTCTACAGACACACAAATCGCTCGAGCAGTCTTTAGACTGCTCGATTCGTCTGTTTTAAAAATTGAATTTTCTTCACCTTAAAACAATTTCCCATTTGAAGTAATCCACTCAAAGTTTTCTAATATCCAGAAACCTCTATCGCTTCAAAACACCAACCAAGAAACCAGCTGAGCCATCCTCCCATCTTCTAAGCTTGAAAACCTACTGAAGCTGAACAATTCTTCAGCTTTTTCACTATCACTACCTTTGTGAACATATCTACAAGATTCTCATTAGTGTGAATCTTCTCCAAATTAAACTACCCATTTTCAAACTAAGACCAGATAAAGTGATACTTGATATCAATGTGGTTGGTTATTGAATGAAACATCATCGTTTTTCATATGTATAGCGTTTTGACTATCACTAAACAATTGACACTTGTTTTATTCTTTTTTCAGCTCCTTCAAGCGACCTTTCAACCATATCAATTCCTTGTACGCCTCCGTGACTGCTGCATGTTCTGCTTCTGTGTTAGAGATTATCAATAATTTTTGCAATTTGAAAACCTAGTTGAATGACTACCCAGGGTAAACACATATCCGGTTGTACTCTTCCTGCTGTCAATATCCCTTGTCATGTCTGAATCTACATAACTTTGCAACTAAATTCCCAAACCATCATAACACAAAGCATAATCTGTGGTGCCTCTAAGATACCTCAGAATCTACTTTACTTTTTTCTAGTGCTGCTTGCCCGGATTGAACATAAATTTACTCACAACTTCTAGGGATGCACTAAGACCCGAGAAATCAAAAAATCGAACAAATTCGACTTCTATGAATTGGGTTGGGTTGGTTCAGCTTCTACAAATAATTAATTTGGTCATAAGTCCTAAAAAATGTAAACCAATAATATTGATTCGGCTCCTAGGTTAGTTTAGTGTTAACCCAAACTAACTCGGGAACCAATACGTATAAATCCGATTAATATATATATAAACGAAATAAAAAAATATTAATCATTAGATTACATATATAATTATTGTGAGATTTATGTAAAATAAATAATTTTTTTTTAACTTTACAAATTAAAAAAAAAGAGTGATTAAATTAGATAATTACTATTAATTATTATTTATTTATCATATGTCATTTTTTATGTGAATTTTTTGTTAGATATTTCTCATTTATTTTACTAAATAGATTGTAAAATAATTATTCTAAATTTTTATTTCATACTTTTATTATATTGTATGGGTATTAGTTTTTATTTATTATTTGTTTCAAGCTTTAAAAACTTATACATAGTAATTATTTTCATGCACGTAAAATAATTTTTAAAATTCATAGAACCGTGATTCTAAACTGAACTGAACCAATTTTTATTGGTTTGGTTTGGTTCTACAAAATAATTAGGTTGGTTTTGGGTCTAAAAAATTAAAATCAATCAAAATTGGTTTGGCCCTAAATCTAGAATAAAACTGAACCAAACCGACTCATGTACACCCCTAACAACTCCCACTGCATAAGTAATGTCTCGCTTCATGCAGGTCATGGCATACACCAGGCTATCTACGACAAATGTGTACGCTACCTTAGCTATGTAGTTTTTTTCTTCCTCTATGATAGCTCCCTATTTTTTTGAGAGTCTGAAGTGTCATCCTAAAGGTGTGTTAACAAGCATAGCACTTTCCATGTTGAACCGCTGTCGGACCATTTCAATATACTCTAACTACAAAAGCTCCCTACTGATCCTCATGCCAACTATCCGTTTGGTTGCCCCAAAATCTTTTATGAAAACTCTTTGGACAACCATGCCTTTAGATTTTAAATCACATCCATACTAGATCTTGCAATCAGTAGGTCATCTACATATAGGAGAAGTATAAATATGATGTAGCAAACTTCTTAATAAAACAACTATGGTCTCCATGACATCTACTAAACTCGGTATTTGTCATAAAATTGTCAAATCTTTTGTACCACTGTCTGGGTGCCTGTTTTAACCAATACAAATTTTTCTTCAATTTGCAAACCATCTCCTCTTTACCTTTGACTAAGTAAGCTTGAAGCTAGCGCATGTAGATCTCCTTCTCCAAGTTCCCATGAAGGAATGCTGTCTGGAAACCTAGTTGCTCCAGATGCAAGTCTTTTTGTAGGTTCCAGTCTTTTTTTATTTTAAGGATTAATTAAAACTTGTCGAGACTTTGGGTGGAATATGAAAAGTATTTAATTTTGAGAAAGAATTAGAATGTAATCATTATAATGATTGATGATGATAATTGTATACTTGGTAATGCATGAGAATAATTATTGTGGGTTATTGAGTTGAGTTTTGAGGTTTTTGATTTAAAATTTGGACCATATATAGTTTCTTTTGTTCGGAGTAACTATAGCAGGTGACCGCTCGAGCGGCCACGAGTCCGTTCGAGTGGACGGTCGATAGACAGCGTTTTAAAAACTCGAGTTTAGCTTCTTCTTTTTGTCATTTTCTCTTCTCTCATCTCTCTCTAGTCCGAACCAAAATCCCTAAAAACTTCTTGAGAGCTCTCTTGAGCTCCTCCAAACATCTAATGGTGGATCTCTCATGCTCTCCTCTTGATCTTGCGCCATTAAAAGATTGACATGCACGTTGAAAGCTCTTTATTCTCACCGAGCGGTTGGTGATTTTTGTCATTAGAGCTTGCTAAAGCTTGATTCTTGTGGATTCGTTACTTAAGAGGTAGGATATATGATTATTGTTGATCAATATATGTATATGAGTTGTATATTTATTGGATTTACTTAAAAGCATGAAAATTTTATGTTTTTGAAACTCTAGGTTGGTTTGTGATGTTAAAGTATGCTAGTTAATGGATTTAAGTATGATTTATGTGAAATCTATCATATTGTTGTTGTTAGAGATGATTTAATTGCTGATTTGAGAAGTTGGAGTTTCAGTTGGGTTAACTCTTGAAGAAATTATGGCTTTTTAGGGTCGGTAACCTCAATGGTTAAATTAACTTAATTTTTGATAAATTGAAAGTTGTATTAACTTATTTATGTATAAATTTCATGAATTTTGAAAAAATATAAAAATCATGAAATGGCGGGTTAGGAATTTGAACAAATCATATGAGTTTGATGAGATATGAAAACCATTGAGTGATTGGTTAGAATTTTTGAGCTAATTTAACCCGAATATGTGAAACATGAGAAATTTGGATAATTGCTAATGATTTCTAACCCTAAGTATGTTGGGTGTTGATTAGAGGAACCATGTTTGGATTGAACTCGTGTTTGAAATTTTGAAAATAATAAAATGAATGAACCGATTTGGGATCTGCGGATCGTAATTATGAGCTAATCCAGCTCATCGGTGTAAGACAGAAAAACTGCACAGATTGGGTAACCTGCCTACCAGCTAATAAACCAAGAATAGGCATTAATCGTGGCGGGTTATAGAACGCACCATTATTTAGCGGGTCTCGCGTGGCCTGATCGGTAGTAACGCGATATGAGTATATAAGCTCGTCCAGTTTCTGTTCTTAGAATTTAAATCATAATTAGGTCAAGTACTTATACCACAGTGAAAGATTGCAAAATAGTTTATGTATTGAGTTGAATTTGTAAAACTTTTATTAAACGGATGGTGAAAATGAGAGTTGGAAAATGACCGTAACCTTTAAAGGGTTTGAAAAGATATGGAAATAAAATCTTAAATGATGGTTTTGTGTTAGAAAATAGAGTTGGTTTTTCGTGAGAAAATTCGGTTATGTGAATGAAAATTTGTTAAAAAATCAGTTTTAGTTTTGAATAAAAATTTATCGTGCATTTACATAATTATCTTAGCATGTCATGTATTTATTCATCCTTAATTTATTTCTACAAGTCTTTGTTCATATTATATAACACATTTTAAGTGACAAGGAAAAATAAGTCGCCAAGTAAGACTGATGGTAATAACTCATACCTTAAAAATAAAGTACAACTAGTTTTTGACCCAATCGATTAGGTTTCTTAAAGTAAGTATAGTATTCTATGGTTTATTACAAAAAATAAAATAAATAAATAAATAATAAATTAGTAGAGAAGCTCAAATCAAAATTCCTAACAAAATCCTATAAATTATTCTAAAATCAAATTTAAAAAATTTTACATCTTATAAATTGTCAATAATCAAAATTTTAAAATAAAACTAAATTTCGTCTATTGAAATTTTTTTTAATAGTTCTAACTATACAAAAATTTATAAAATAACTTTAAAAATATAAACCGAATTTTAAAAGTTTTTCCAAAACTAAATTTTTTCATCAAAAGATTTATGCTTTAGAAAATACTTCTAAAAACGCCACTTGTCAAACCGTATGTATGCAAATCGACACCACATGGGCCAGATGTCCCCCCTCTTGCATATAAGATACATACTCAGCAATTCTCTTGATGCCACCTATAAACAGATAAAAAAAATAGGAAAACTAATTAAAATAACAAAAAATTAAATTTAAGTCCTTAAAGTAGTGACGATTTTATTTTTCATCAATCAATAAAATTTTTAGCGTTCGAATTTCAATTTTAACGCGCGAGCTTTAATTGGATCTGGAATAGATAAATTTATCTGTATATTTTCAAAATATGTATAAAGTACACAGATAAATTTATCTGTCTTACATAAATAAATATACAGATAAATATATTTTTATATTTTATATGTATTTTAAAAAAATACACAGATAAATTTATCTGTATATTTTATACATATTTTTAAAAAATATAGTATTTTTTATACAAATAAATTTATCTGTATACTTAATATATGTTTTAAAAATGTACAAATAAATTTATTTATATAAAGAACATAGATAAATTTATCTGTCTTGTATAAAATAAAATGATAGATAAATTTATCTGTATGTATTAAATTTATTTGTACGCCGGCACCTCTCCGAACGTCGCTGCCGTGTCACCCACCACCACCACCGCCGTCGGCGCCCTCCTCTTGCCACCCACCGGGTTTCTCTCTCTCTCTCTCTCTCTCTCTCTCTCCCGTGGCTCTCTCTCTCCTACTCTCCCTCTCTCGTCTCTTTGTCTCCCCTCTCACACAGCCACCTCCTGCCAAACACTACTTTGCCACGTCCTCCGTCGGACCACCCACCGCCGCTACCCCGCCGGCTCCGACGCCGCCGGCGACCCTCCAACCGGTCTTTCTCTCTCTCGTCGTCTCCTTCCTTTGTCTTCTTCGTCTTCAATTCTTCTGTATTAAACCCATTAATTACTCCGCAAGCCAACGCAACATCCCTCAGGTAAGCTTTACACTGCAATCTGCATGCATGGAGATTTTTGAAAATTTTGTTATTATTGGTTCAATCCACATCCATCTTTCCCATTTTCATTCCCAAAACTAATTCAGTACTCGTTTCAGTTATCTCCAAATTCATTGCTGCTCTCTCTCTCTCTCTCTCTAAAAACAATTATTTTGCACAAAAATTTTTTATAAGAAATACAGCTTAGTTATCTTGTTTCTCCGTCGTTATAGGATATCCTAGAGAGCATATGAGCATCTCGTGAGGTCGTCGCTAAATATTTTCTGAGAAACACAGTTAATTTGTACAATTTCTGCTGATGATGTGCAAAGGGTTTATTATGATATTATCATATTTTAGCTCCTATTTGTAGAAAGGTTAAAATCTCATTAATGGGAAAACCTAATTGAGTGCCTATGTGGCTTCGCACCAAGAGACTCGGGTACTCTTGTACGTAACATGGAAGCGTTACGAGAATATCACAATAGAGCTGTCAGGGAACAGGGGTTTTGTTGGCTAACAATAATGGTTAATTGGGATTGGGTTATGGGAGTAGCTTTTCTCTCTCTAGAATGGGTTGTTGGAGGTTGATTTATGAAAATTTAGAGATTTTGTTATAAAAATAAAAACAGAAACAAACAAATAAATGAAAAGAAATAATAATAATAATAAGAAGAAGAAGAAAAAGAAGATTTGTAAAAAGTATGATTAAATTAAAAAGTGTACAATGGAAAAGAGAAAATAATATGTAAGTTAAATCTCAAATGTTAGCAAAAATCAACTGTGAGATGATGTCCAATAAAGATAAAATTCCAGTATGTTATTATCAGTAGTGTGATCTACAATTACAATTTTATCAATTAGTTTCAGTCATTGTTAAGAGAGAACATTTTTAGATTCCCGAATGAGTTTTATGATAATTAAGGCCACTCAATCTAATATTCTTTTGTATTATATACGAAATCCCAATTAAAGTTGTTTCACGCATTGACAAGTTAATTATAGTGGAAATTCCTACTGGACGATGGAGTAAGAAAAAAGGAATGCATTTAGTAATTTGGGAAAAGGTTAGTGTCAGCAAACTGGTTGGGAGTCTTGAGATTTCACTTTGGAGTTAGAAACAAAGCTCGATATGGACAGGGTTAATATGTGAAAAGTAAAGAGAGATTAACTACAAATAGCTTTCTTGGAAGTTAAAAAGGAAAAGATTTAAGAGTTACTTAAATAAGTCGAGTAACTAAAATGAGATATTTTTAGCAAAAAATTTCTATTTTAGGTCCTGAACAAAAGTTATAATAGAAAATTTAAAATACATAGTTAATTACGATTATAAGATATTAGTGTTGGAGACAAAACTGTCAAGATCTATTAATTAGAACATGATTTAAGCAAAAAAATTTGAACGAGTAAACGCCAAAATTAGCTGCAAATTAAATTTTTTTGATGTCAAACGATTAAAATAACATCCGGTATATACTCTCAAAGTTATATTAGAGTTATACCTTACGAAATCTGGTATGATTGATTTCGGTTGCTGCAACAACTTTTAATCTAGAATCGTTTGCGGTTGTAGACTTCAAGTTGAAGCTCCAAATTTAAGTCTTCTACTGTATTTTCGAATGCAAAAGATACGACGTAGTATGAGTTACAATCCTCGTGTTCTTCAAAACACTGACTGGTCAAATGTAGGATTCGTGAAAATCCTAAATGTAGAAATTAATTATCTAGGTTAGAGTTTACATAACTGTATATATATAGGGTTATAATAGGGACCCGTGCAGTAAATATGACTTAAACTCCTAATGTAATTAAAAAAATTCATTTTAACTGAGAAGCAATTTCATAAAAATATTAATTATTATTCATTCTACTAAACAATTATAATTGCACTCTCAGTCATATTCTCAAAATTGAATATTCAAGCTCATATTATTAAATGCTTATTTAATCTTTCCACGTTAAGATTTTTGATACCCGCCGATTGTATTAAATTACTAATAATTATATTTAATCAGCTTCTTAAATAAATTCCTTAAGACCTTCTGCTTAACTTATTTCACTGCCAGATAATTAACTACACCTGTAGGATTTGGCTCGATCAAAATTTATAAGTTTCTTTCATGAAGTATTGTCAATCCCGATCTTTTAGGACGTAGATTCCGTCGATAATTAATATTCACCATATAATCAATATCATTATCCAACTCACTGATATTATAGACCCATAAAAGATCGTACCCTTTAATGAATCAAAATAACGAATATTAAATATACGTAAATAATTAATTATTTCATGATTAAGAGTTTAAACACTCATAATAATCATGTGGTATGAGTTCATTTATATAGTTAGTATAAAATTAATTATCCCAACGTGATCATGTTCAACACACACGAAGTATACTAACACAGTGAGTTGGAATAATAGGCAACGCTATTATCTATTTTCCGTAACCAAGACAGGTTAACTAAAACTCTGCGCTACAGCCGTACCGATGGTGTATCTCATTTTATCTAAGAAGTGAACCGAATGCACATATTCTGCAAGAATCGATAATCTGGTCTTCCGTGTGTAAGCCGAACTCTACGCACTGTATTAAATACTATGTAGAATAAAAGACACCAATGCATTAATATTAAATAAATAATAAAATTGTATACATTATTCATTAAGATTCTCATAAAATAAAAAATAATTTTATTAATGAATAAAATTAAATACGAAAAATAATAAAAGACATGATTTTTTGTATACAACCCTGACAATCTCTTACTTATACTCAAAATTATACTGCCATACATCTGACTCTCATACCCTCTACGTGACTATCAAAAGTCTTAGACGGTAGGTTCTTTGTAAAAAGATCTGCAAGGTTGTCCGTTGATGTAATCTTGATCACAGCAATATTATCTCTCTATATAATTTCTCGAATAAGGTGATATTTACGCTCGATGTACTTTCTTTTCTTGTGGGCTCATAGTTCCTTCAACTTGGAAATCGGTCCACTATTGTTACGATAAAGTGTAATAGTCAACTGTACTAAAGGCACCACATCTAGATTCAGTAGGGAGTTCTTGAGCCAAAATGTCTTCTTGGCTACTTCAGAAGCTGCGACGTACTCGACCTCCATGGTGGAATCAGCAATGCATGACTGTTTAATACTCCTCCAACATATAGCTTTACCTCTGAAGGTAAGCACATATCCCGAAGAAGATTTTTGAAATTCTTTATCTAACTGAAAATTTAAGTCTGTGTACCTCAAAGGTACTAGACTAGCTGTCTGCTAAATTAACATATAATCCCTAATCCTTTTTAGGTACTTGATTATATGTTTTATCACTGTCCAATACTCCTGTCCTGGATTAAATTCATATCTGCTAACCATGCAAACTGCAAAACAGATATCGGGTCTAGTGCATAACATAGTAAACATAGACTTTCTATTGTCAAAGTGTAAAGAACCATCTTTATCTTCTCTATCTCATCAAGTGTTTTACGACACCAATCTTTGAATTAAGTGATTCCATGCATGAAATAGGAAAATATTTTCTTAGAATTCTACATGATAAAACGAGTAAGGATAGTGTTGACATAACTAGCTTGTGATAAGCCCAACATCATTTGTTTCTAATCTCGCATAAGCTTGATTCTAAGAATATGACTCATTTTTTTCAAGTTTTTCATATCAAACTGCTTAAATAACCATACTTTAATCGAAGATAATACCCTACGACGTTTTAGATGAGTAAGATATCATCCACATAAAGTACTAAAAGACCACCAGGCTTCAATCACACTTCTTGTATACACAGGACTTGTCAGGACCTTGATCAAAAATATAAAACTTAATGGCCTAATCAAATTGAGAGTTCCAAGATCTAGATGCCTGCTTAAATCCATAAATTGATCTCTTAAACTTGCAAAACATATGCTCTTAGCCATTTGCTATGAAACCTTTTAGTTGCATCATATAGATGCATTCGTCAAAACTTTTATTAAGAAAAATTGTCTTGACATCTATTTATCAAATTTCGTAACCGAAATGAGCTGTAATGGATAAGAAAATCTGGATAGACTTAAGTATAGCTACCGACGAAATTTTTTTCTTATAATCGATCTTTTCTTTCTGAGTGAACCCTTTTGTAACAAGCCTAACTTTAAAAAAATTTACCTTTTCGTATGCTCCTTTCTTCCTCTTATAGATCTATTTTCATTCGATGAATTTTATCTCTTCAGGTGGTTCTACAAGTTTTCAAACTTGATTAGAATACATAGTTTCATCTCTGAATTCATAACCTTTTTCTAAAGATCTACATCTTTATTTTGGAGTACTTCATTGTAATTGTAGAGTTCAGTATCCAGTTCTACCGAGATTTTGTCAAAAGACTCTCCCAAGAACATACACTGACCGGGTCGACGGACAACCCTCCCACTGCGACGAGGCACTACATGCGTCTATGTACTAGCAGTGAAACGCTGTGATGATTCTGAACCATATGTACCATCATCTACATGCACCCTTGGTTGTAGAACCAGCATACTTGTGGTAGCACTCTGATCTGGTTCAGAATCGGCATGTGTCTCGATAATCTTTCCACTACGACGAGGCAATGAGATATCGATGATTCGTGGTTGGTCTTCCATTCTATTGGTATTTTCTCTCAGTTCTTCTACAACAATTTTATTTTTGGGCTTGTGGTCTATTATATAATCCTTTTCTAAGAATCGGGTTTTGATACTGATAATGACCATCTGATCCTTATGATTATAAAATAAACCATCCTTCAATCCTCTAGGATACCCGATAATGAAACAGACTTTCATTCTCGATTTCAACTTACTCGCATTTTTTTTCAGAACGTGTGTTGGACACCCCAAAATCCGAATAAGTCTCAGACTAGGCTTGCGCCCGATCCACAATTCTGTGGGAGTATAAGGTACTAACATAGAAGTTACCAAGCTCAGAATGTAAGCTGACGTCTCTAATGAAAATCTCCAAAATAAGTTGGGTAAATTCGCATAACTCATCATGGACCTTATCATTTTCATAAAAATCGCATTCCTTCTTTCTGCTACACCATTTGTTGTGGAGTGCCCGGTGCAGTCAATTAGGATGTAATCCCGTCTATTGACAAATAGTCCCTAAACTCTCCAAAGGGTTGCTCGCCACCACAGTCGGATCGTAGTGACTTGATACATTTACCAAACGTTTCTCCATTTTCGCCTTG
The DNA here is from genome assembly GCA_034768845.1 of Heliamphora exappendiculata. Classification (NCBI taxonomy): domain Eukaryota; kingdom Viridiplantae; phylum Streptophyta; class Magnoliopsida; order Ericales; family Sarraceniaceae; genus Heliamphora; species Heliamphora exappendiculata. Next base: position 9,813,760 of record JAOTRH010000018.1, on the reverse strand, counting down.
AATTTTTTAAATTTCTTAAAACATTAAGACTTACGGTGCATCAAATAAACATATCTATATCTTGAGTAGTCGTCAATAAAAGTAACGAAGTACTTAAAGCCTCCTATAGTCCGGATAGTTATAAGTCCACGCAAGTCAGAATGAACCAGTTACAATAGTTTTTTAGCTCTATAGCCTTTAACCGAAAATAGCCTCTTTGTTATTTTACCTTCCAAGTAGAATTCACAGACTAGAAGTGCTTCTACTTTCAATGAACTTAAAAGTCCATCTTCAATAAATTTATTTATCATTTTTAAATTAATATTACCTAGGCGTAATCGCCAAAGAAACGCCTGGTTCATTAAAGAAGGTTCATTTTTCTTATTTAGTAAATTAGACATATTATTCAATTCATTCAGTTACAGTGTAGGAGAGATAAAAGATATAACATACAGATCATCTACCAACGTACCATAACAAATAAAACGTTTATTTTTCTTAATGACTACAGAGTCATTAAAACAAACTGAATATTTATTTTTAACCAAATTAGAAACTAAAATTAAATTTCTTCTAATAGAAGGTTCATAAAAATAATTTTTTAAAATTAAAATTCTATCCCTACTAAAAGAAAGAGTGACTTCTCTCACTGCAACTACTGCCACCTTGATATTATTACACATGTGTAAGTAAATCTTCTCATCACTGAGCTGCCTAATTTTTTAGAATCACTACAAATAATTGCAAACATGATTAGTGCCTCCCGTATTTACACACAAAATACCGATAGATAACATCAGTAAACATGTTTCAACAACTAGTGAACAAAAATCACCATGTTTGTTATATTTGTTGATAAAAATTGAACACTGCTTTTTGCAATACCACGCATGGTTACAGTGATAACACTTACCTTTTTTCTTTTTCTCACCAGCTTTAGGCCCATTAGCTGCTTTTGGATTTATGTCGCTCTGTTTCTGAACTATTTTCTTCTTTTTTCCTTTCGACTTAGAGAAAGAACATTTTTTTTTGTAACAAACACATTACCTGACCTCCTAAGAACACCCTTAACTGCTTGAAGTTTTTTAAGCAGTTCTACTAAGGAAAAATTGAGTTTGTTCATTATATAATTCAAGCAGAACTATTTAAAACTATCAGTCAGCGACTAGAGTATTATATCAACCTGGATTTTTTCGCCAATTTTAGCTCCTAAGATCTCTAGTTTATTCAGACGACTACTTATTTTTAGAACATGATCGCTAACTAGGATGCCTTCAGTCATGTTTGCGTTTTTCAAAGATTTCATAGCCACCAGCCTAGCGACACAATTTTAATTCCTAAATATTTCTTTGAATTTCATAATCATGTCATAGACACTGGGTATAAACTGATGCAAATGCTGTAGTACATTTGACATAGAAGCCAAAATATAACAGCGGGCCATCTAGTCAATTTTCTACCACTTCTGGTAAGCCCAAATTTTTTGTTCGGTTGTCCTCTTATCAGGTACTGATAGACAAATCTCAGTTAATACAAACTTATAATTCTCGACAATTAAAATAATATTCAAATTTTTTTTTCGGTCAACATAATTCGGTTTTGTAAGTTTGTTTTCTTTAATAATTGTTGCGAGAGAATTGAAAGCTATTTTATTATGAGAATCATATAATTAAAAAAAATTAATTAAAATGAGCAATAATTTTGAGTTTTATTTTAAAATTTGTTCCCTCTACCATTTAAAAAAAATTATCAGCAGCCCGACACACCGTGAATAGCTTGCCTCGATGAGCAGGTCGTCTACTATTCAACATTTGTTCAAACAGGTCAATTCTTATTAATTTTAATATTTAGAAAACAAATCATACCAAATAAAATTAATTAGCTGACGTAACTTTAGTTCTATAAATAATAGTAATGACTTAGATGAAGATAATACTATTATTTATAGATAAATGTTAATCACCACTTAATTTCGAATATATCGCTTTGTAATAAGTCTTTCAGATGAAGAAATAATTTATACTAACGATTATCCATATTTATCCTAAAAGGAGGTTCATACCGGTGACTCCGTAATTAATTCCGTCCGATGGGGAGAAAGACCCAAGTGCTAATATACAAAATTAATTACATCACCTACGAACAAGCGATGAAATTGCGGGTTTATCTGTGAATAAATTTCTTCTCCCACTTAGTTTTTAAAATATTTTTGAGGGTTATAAAAATGTTTAATTAAAATAAATTTATTAATTTTGAAAAACACACGTTTCGAAATATTTCGGCTTTTCAAACTTTCTTTTCATATTTTATGTATAACAAAATAAAATATTCTAATTTTTGTTTATTTAAAAAATTAATTTTAAATAAAAAATAAGAATTTAATTTTATTATCTAGTTACACATTTTTCTTCAAACAAATAATTTATTAAAATTAAACTTTCTTTTTAATTAATTTAAAATTCGAAATTAATAGCCACGTTAATCTAAGATTTCTAATTTAATAAAAAAATTATCTTTAAATGTGTTATTTCGTAACAAATAAAATACCAAAATTTTCTTTTAAAAAAGAATTAATTTAACTAAAGAAAATCTTATTTTATTTTCAGTTACAAAAAAATTAAAAACAAATTAACCGAATTAATTAAAAAACAAACAAGAATAATAAACCGAATATAAATCATCAACGCAGTTAATATA
>JAOTRH010000018.1:9773698-9801696 GCA_034768845.1 Heliamphora exappendiculata | reverse complement strand
ATCCTGTGTAACCCCCCCCCCCCCCCCCCCTTTTTTGTTACGCGTCCATTGTGAAAGCAACTATTAGAGCGAGTGGGCAGCGCATAATTTTGGTGATGACGCAACCTCCTAACAAAATGGCAAACCTTTTCGCCTTTTATTTATTTATTTATTTTTGTGCGCATGTGTTTTGGGCGGGGTTGGAGAAAATGCTTTCAATTCCTTCTCCAAATATGATGATCAATGCTCTCTTAGGAGGAACTTTCTGTCAAGGAACACATGGGTAGCTATTGTATTGTTGTCCATTCAGTTTGCGTGGAGTTCAACATGATTCATTGGCCATCTGATATTCAGAATGGTTATTGGTTAGTGATTGGATTGGACCATCTGGATATGCACAAGAATTCATATTCCTCATGCTTCTTCTTGTAAATCACTCAATTAGTGAGTATCAGCTCAAATGTGTTGGTATGATCACGGTTGCATCCCCTTTTATCTGTATCTGCAGCAGAGATATAGCATTCTCGTCTTTGTACTTAATATGTCCTATGTTTTCAGTGTCCAAAAGATAATGATCTGCTCTTCCCTCCCTGGGTGGAGAAATTTAATGAAGATGGAGCTGGGATGTTATCTAAAGTGTCAAAATCTTGTTGCGTTCAGCATTACTAATGATAATAGAGGAAACAAAGTGAGATTTCTGTTGGGAATTTTCTTCTGCCTTTTGTTCCCATTTAGTGCTTATGACACAAAATTGACTTACCTTGTAGTTATTTATTCCAGCTTAGGTATAAGAATTCTTACTGATGTTTAAGTTTACTTCTTCGGAATTTATTCCTGCTTTAATATATTTATTCTTGCATTTAACCCTAATTGGAGATTGCTTTCTCTATTTTGTTCCACTAGTTATCTCCTTTGACCACTATCTTTTCTTATGATTCAGATAAAAAGTCTGGGAGCCAAAGCTGGAGTTGTCCTCAATCCTGCTACGCCACTAGCTGCAATAGAATATGTCCTTGATGGTAAGATCTGTTTCTTTGCCAGGGTTAGGGGCAACGCCACCATTGAAGTGGTGGGGTCTCTGCTGATTCCTTTAAAAAAAGTTGTTGTTATAAGTGTATATATATTTTTTGATTGGTCTACAATTGACACCATTAAAAATGTAATTGAACTCCAACCACGAGGCAGGAGCACCTGATAACTTTCTCTCCAAATTGCAATATCCATACAAGCATTTCACGTTCAAGATGCAAACTTCTTTATTCAAAATTTGTTTCCCTTTCATCTCTCCTTGCTCGCTTACATCATGATCTTGTTTTGTGTGGCTAATTCTCTTACTTTTAAAGTATTTTACTTTCAATTCATTATTATTATTATTCTTGCATTTACTTTAAACAATATGGACGAATTCCTTAAAAGAAAATCGGCCATAATGCAAGATGACCTGTGGTGATAAGTAAAGTTGTGTCGATTTTACCAATCTTGTTTATTAATTGAGATATGTTTGGTATTGTTGATAATGAGGGTATTGTATTGATTTCAGAACATTAAATCTCATCCAATACAATTGTAGAAGTTTATGTATTTGTTGCTTAGACCTCGTGCTGAATTCTTTAAGGCAACTCTTAGAGATGGTCCGATGGATCTTCTCTACTTACTGCTTTTCTCTTGACAATGTTTTTCATAATCAGTGATCGGGCGTAGGTTCATGTCTAATCTTGATTAGTGGGCTAGTATAGACTTATCGGATACACGTTAAGAAAAAAGATAGGAGGGTGAAGGTAGGAGCTTTGGGTCAGCAAAACGAATAAGTACAACGGCAATATGGTTGAGAACTTGAGATACTTGAGAGATCTAGATCCAAGAGCCATCAGAGGACCAAAGTACAATATGTATGTAATTATAATACTTTTTAATGTGTCTCCAATGCACTGCTTCATTTTATATAAATTGAGAGGCATCATCTTAGTAGTTTAGTGTAGCAAAAAACTACTTACCATTTGTGCCTATTATATTTAATATTGCCCAGGCCTGCACACATTTTCATATTAAAAGCTCCAGGGAGAAGATACTAGTGCCATTATGTCTTCATGTCATCATTTAGGTTCATGTGGTCATAGAATGGAATTCTCAAAATGATCTTCTTTTGCTTGTTAGCAGTGGTTGATCTTGTCTTGATCATGTCGGTGAACCCTGGATTTGGTGGGCAGAGCTTTATTGAGAGCCAGGTTAAGAAAATCTCAGATTTAAGAAGAATATGTGCAGAGAAGGTATTGCATTCTCATTTCTATGTGCAGTACATTTAAGGAATGGAAATAATAATTTATTGCATCTTTATTTTACAGGGGGTGAACCCATGGATTGAAGTAGATGGTGGAGTTGGTCCCAAAAATGCATATAAGGTTCGTCATTTGGAATCATATGGTACTTTTATTATGTGGAGATCTGACCATAAGTAGTGTTATCTGCTAGGAAATTCTTTCTATTGCCCAAGTATATCTGTGAGAAAAACAATTAAGTATTTACTCTTTCCACTTTGATGCTTGAACGGTTAAACTCCAGATGCTCCAATAATGTTTGTATGGTGTATTAAACTCTATTAGCACATTTTATGGGTTAAAAATACAGCATAACATAAGCTGCTAAATGTCACACTTCAAATCAAATTCCTTCCCAAAAACTTTTTATATGCATTTTGAAGAACCAGATGGACCTTCCTTTTTTTCCTTTCCCCTACATTGACACTGGAAAGTTATAAGGTACCCTTTTCAAGGGGAAATTAATCATTTCTCTGTTTTATCTATTTCGACCACAATGGTCAAAAAAGTAATAATAAACACATTGCATCTTGCTTAATCCCCCCCCCCCCCCCCTCCCACAAAAAATAATAAATAAATAAATAGAAAGAAATAAAACATGTCTTATATTAACTTATGGGACCATGAATGAGTTCTCTTATGATTCATATGTTAAAAATTGTCCATCCAAACACCCTTTGTGTACAAGTGGTAAATTGGCAATCTAGCCTATATAGCTATTTTTAATTGTTATGATGTTGGCAGGTTATTGAGGCTGGAGCCAATGCTTTGGTGGCTGGTTCTGCTGTATTTGGAGCTAAAGATTATGCTGAAGGCATGAACACAAATTCTATGATAAGTCTTAGAAAAGAGAATTTAATTCTGCATTACATTTTTTTTTAACCTGTGTGTTGAAATAACGTGTAACAGCTATAAAAGGAATAAAAACCAGCAAAAGGCCCGTAGCTGTCGCTGTATGAGCTTCGAAATCTGAAAGATTTTGGTCAAGTCAATATGCAAGTCACTTGCCCTTTGTTCTCATGTATGGTATTTCTTTCTTGCAACAATTCAGTATTTCACTTTTTCCCTTTAAATGTGTTCAGGTCTTTGAAATTGAAACACAAAATCATTGTCTATGGGCAAAATTTCTTTTGTATCTATTGAAATGGCCAAAATGTTACCATTTTCTAGGTAACTGAAACAATACACTAGTGGAATAAAGATCACTAAACATTCAAAACACATTGCTGTAACGGAATTCTAGTATTTCCACTTGAAGATGGCAAAACATTGCACTACGCATCGAAACACAATGACACAGCGCAAAATAAAAAGTTATGTTTTCAGATTGTTGACCACTAACTAATCTAAAAACTTAAGTTGCTAGGGAGATGGCTAACATTATTATTTATATTCTCAACAATATTGACACAAATGTGAAAACGATTGAAAAAACCTTATTTTACCATATTAATAAGAACTTAATTATCTTAGTAAATTTTTGGACCGACCTTGGTTAAAATGTTCCATATTTAGAGAATTTTATGAACTTACATTTGATAAATATATAACATTTTTTGGTTGTAGTAGCATTTGATAAATATATAACATTTTTTGGTTGTAGTAGCATTTACTTTACTGAATGGATCTATATATCTGATTTCGTTTTAGTTCATCAATTTTTAGGCTTGTGTACATTTATATGATATTTGTTTGTATTTCTAAACCTTTTGATATATGTTCAAATTCTTTTTGTTACTTTCAAAATGTTTCGAAAAACTTCCACAATGTTTCCATTTTCTTTCAAGCTTAAACAAGACACCAAAACGAAAATTTGATCCTTATCATTGTTCAATATTTGGACTTCAAAGTCAACATCAAAAAATGATGCAAATAATAATAATAATAATAATAATGAGGCTCATTTATTTTATAGTAATAATTAATGCGGTATGAATCTATATCCAAAAATATAGATTATAGTATAGATTCCCCCCAACTGCTTCAAGAAAAATTGAATTCGAATAATTTTAAATATTATAAGAAAAGAAAAAGGTGTTATTTTTCTAGGAGATTGAGTTATTGCATGATGTATCATGGTAAATGGAGAATAGTATCAGAAACTTCTCATTTTGACCTTTTAGTTTTTCTATTACTATCTCATACTAGAAACTAGAATGAAATAGTTTTGCATTGTCCGAAGAAAATTGCTTTCCAGATCGTTATGCGCACACTGTCACTGAAATCCTCAAAAAAAGAAAGCTTCCGAGTGACAAATCAGTGAAATTAGAAATTCAAACACCAGGTATAAATATTACTTTTCTTTCCTTCTTTTTTCTTGATAATTTTCTGCAATCTTGTGATATTGAGCTTATTTAAGTTGCTGCTTCTATTATTTCTCTAGCTTAATGTCAGCACGATTGTCTTTATATTCACGATTGTCTTTGTATTCACAGATGGTGCAGCCAGACAGAGCCGCAAATTGTTGGTTTCTTCTTGTAGTCAGATACCCGGTTGATTTCTCTGTTGTGAGAGATGAAATTAATAAGGAACACAAATTCTGAGTGCTCTAATCATCATGATTTCTGTAATATATCTTGCCCAGGAATACAATGTTTCAACTTATCTTCAGCACTCATCCCTGTAACAAACAATATCCATTACTTCCAGGTAATAAACCTTTTTCATGTGTTGTATATTGCAATTTGGTGGGGGGTTAACCCTTGAAATTTATTTTTCTTTGCCATTCGTCATGTCAGTTATCAGCACTCTTATTTGTTATCGCCGAAACAACGGTTTCATGATGTCTTGTACCTGCCACTGCACTAGTTCTGGTTCTGTACAACCCCACACTTGGTTTTGTACATGGAAAACAAGACAATGCATGTTCATCTTTGTTGAAATCAGAGACACAACCAGAATTTTATTTTTGATACGCAGCAGCAATTATTAATATATAATTAACTTTAATCAATTACAAATCTTGATAGCATTGCAAAGTATCATGCATAAAAGTTAAAATTAAAAATACATAATAAAGATCCAAAAAAAATTACTATCAATTCATCATTAACGTTACATGTGCTTTGAAAATCAATACATTTCTTATATTTAACGCAGGTATCAAATATATTTTGTGGGATCCATAACATTTAATGCAACATGCAATATGAAATTATATTTTTAACCATAATAAGACCATCCAAAATAAAATAACCTAATTATTATAATAGCTTTTCAACTAAATTGAACAAATGTCAAAACTATAAATGTGATATCAAGGTATTCCATATCGGAAACGGAAAAAAAGTTCTTGAGCTATAAAAAAAAAATCTTGAACTCTTACATTCAATGAGGTTTTTTTTTTCAGGTGGTAGAGATCCTAGCAGAACTCCGTAGTTAAGCGTGCTTAGGCGGGAGCAATGCAAAAATAGGTGACTTCTTGGAAAAAATAAAACCGTGAGAATTTTTGCTTAAAGCGAACAATATCGTTACCATGTGAAGGGTCATGGTGTTACAAATTGTATCAAAGCCGACTCTCGTCATCTACAAGTGTGAGCCTCTGCAGTCTCGCGTGTCATGTAGGTGGGCTGTTGAGTGAGCGGGTCGATAAGGACTGGCAGGCTACCGGAGCTGGCAGGCTACTGCACGGGGACGTGCAGCCCTAAGGAAGGTGGATTGTGATAACCTGGTATCTCATATCGAAAACGAAGAGAGAGTTCCTAGGTTATAAAGAAAAATTCTTAAATCCTTATATTCAACGATGCCTTTTTTCAGGTGGTAGAAATCTTAGCAACATTTCATAGTTAAGCGTGCTTGGACGGGAGTAATGAAAGGATAGGTGACCTCCTGGAAAAAATAAAATCGTGAAGGCTTTTGTTCAAAGTGGACAATATCGTTGTCACCTGAAAGGTTAAGGTGTTACAATCAAAGCACATGCATTGCACAAATTGAATTTTAACACTTTTCTATGAAGTTCATGAAATATCAATACACGCGGATCACACGATTGAATGTTCAAAACTTGATTGATGTGTCCATAAAATGAACAATTATATATTCGAGTGATTGTGATATTTTTTGAGTTAAGGAAAAAATAACAATATAATGACAAATTTTTCATGTGATTTATTATATTCAAATGCTAACCAAGTAAAAATTAAAACCATTTGTAGATTAGTGTCATATAATGAAGGGGCAAACTTATAATTTGCACAGGAGATGATTGTGAAAAAAATCATTGTTAGATTTACATGGCTTGAAGGCAGTTTAGTACTTTAGTAAAGTAAATAAGGATATTTAAGTACTTTTAACATTGTTAGATATGAGGAGATTTTCATTTGCCCTTTTGACTTTTTAAATAATACCGAAAAACTACCAAGAAAACCAAAATCTTCAAAAAAAAATTTAGTATATGAAAATTTGCAACTACTAATGAATCCTTCAAAGTGTGGAACTTCATATTAAAAAGAGTGAATAATGAAGAGTAGCTCAAAAAAATGTCAATTAAAACTCAGGACTTGAAACAATTTTGTGTGGAGTTGTCACAACATGAATATTACAAATACGAAGAAGAGCATAGAGATTATATTTGTAACTTTTGTGTTTTTATCCTTTTTTCGTACAATAATGTAGATTGAGAACTAGTGCAGATTCAGAATGTCTCGACCCTTGATTCAAGTGAGTTAAATTAAAAAATGGCGATTATTTTATCAATTGTGTAAAAGTGATTCTTATTAAATAAAAATAGTGATACTCAATATTTGACCCATTTATTTCTCTTCACCCTCACCTTTTCCTATCTCTTAGATATAAGAGAGGAGATAAATTTGAAGACAGCTAAATTTGATGTATATTCATAAATACCTCTCAAGTTGTTCCCTTGAGGGGCCATTCCTATTACATGAAAAAACTTGACAGCAAAACATCCTAGGGAAACACCATTTTCTCTTAGGTGGTAGGTCCCTTTAAATCCTTGCTTGTGTATTACATTGCAATTTGCAACTTTGATGTATCTTTTTTTTTTTAAGACTAATGTGATCAGATCATCTTGCTAGCTTGTAATCCTATTATGTATGATGCTAGGCTCGGGTTGATTCCATATTTCCCGAGCAATCGGAATTCTTTAGTACTGTTAACAGCGTAATTGGTTGCTTGATTTTTGATCCGCCGCTATAGGTGAGTGAGATTGGAGAGATCCAACTTTAGGAGATCCCGCAATCATCTTATCAGCGTGATTTTTTGCATGGAGTATTGTTTGACATCTTCTACAAGATGAATAATTTAGATCCTTAAAGTTGGACCGAGGTAGGCCCCACCCTACCCATATAAACCTGTAAATAGATCGCCAACTAGAAAGAAACTCACCCCCACTAGATCTTCATCCTTGCAAAAGCCATCCCATGTAAGCTTTCCATATTTGAGCATGTTATGGTTATTTTTGAAATTAACATTGTTGAAAAAGCTATAAGTGGAAGATTGTGCCTAGAGGGGGAGGTGAATAGGTTAATTAAAAATAAATTTTCCTTTAAATAAAAATTTTGAATTATTTTGCAACAAGGATATAAAAAAAGTTCATAAAACAAACACCAAAGAGAGACCTAAGGGATTTAACGTGGAAACCCTATGGTATATTCTCGGGATGAAAACCACGATACCAACACACAAAAATCCACTATGAATTAACACGGGTACAAGAAACAAAACGAGAAAAAAATTACAACCATTATTCGAATGTAGACTTAATTCTGCTTCTTGACTTAGCTCTCTGAGCACTTTCTTGATTCCATAACATCCACGAGTCTTACACCCTGATCTCCGTATGGAAACGGCTCCGAATCAACTCGGCCAATTGTGTGATGGATGAGAAGATGAGTGTACGTATGAGAAAAATGTGATTTTATGAAATACACAACCTAAGAAGTGTGAACACTCTTGAATGAACTTGAAATCACTTGGGCTGCTACAAAAAGGAGTATGAAAAGAAAGAGTAAATGTAATACACCTTGAGAGTTTTTTAGCTTCCTCAACAGTATAAAAAAAAACTCATTAAACCCTAATGGACAAAAATGTGATAGCTTATATACCAAAAGCGGCTATAGCATGATTGGACCAAAAACTGAGTTTAAGTGCTCAAGAGCCAAGCGAGCGCTCTAGAGCCAAGCAAGCGCTCTACGAGCACATTGACTCGGGGCCAAAGGGCTCAAGCACCATACAAGTGCCTTCAAGCGCTCTGATGAAGTGCTTGAGAGCCCTACGGGTGCTATTCTCTAGAAATCTCAAATAAAAATGGGCGTTCAAGTGCTCAACGAGCGCTGCTCTCTGAAAAAGAGGAGCCTCTAAGGTGTTAAAACACCTAACAAGCGCTGAGATAGCACTTGCCTCTGGAACACAGGCACTTAAGCACTTTGCGAGCGCCAGACTAGCGCCGAGAGGGCTTAAGCCCCAAACTATCCCTCAGCAAGCCCTAACATGTATATTTTGAAAAATAAGTGTTTTTTATCATGAAACATATAAAAAAATACATCCTAAAAGGAATAAACCTCAAGAACTGAATGAATGCATCGGTGCTCGTGCTCAAGGGAGGTCATATACATTTAAGGCTTCGGATCGATGGCTTGCACATCAAATGATGAGGAGTCTTAAAGCAATTTAAGCAGATACACTAAACGATACCCCAACCTAATAAAAAAGAGACACAAAATACACACTCCAGCGGTTTTGTCATAACCCAAAAATAGCTAACTATCCTAACAATTGTCTATATGAAGTAAGATAAATAGCAAAAACACAATTACACAAGTAAAATTAATTTAGTACTTGAATAGGACACTAAAAAACATGCAAGTCGACAAATCACACTACTTATGAAATTTAGAGTTGCTTTATTCAAGAGAAACGGAAGACCAGTTTTATTTTTCTCACTGATGGAAAAGGGGTTCGATTATAAAAAATATATTAGTACAAATCTTCATCAGCACATTTTCCTAAAAACAAGAAGGAAAATAACTAGACTACCAACTACCAAGAGTAGAACTAGTATTGGCCTTCTTGGCCACCACAGGAAGAAAGGAAGCATCCTTTTAACATCTTCGACAATCATACAACTAGTAATGGAAGGATAACATTTCCAATAATTTCTTCAATGCTTTCTTCTTTCTCTTCTTTCTTTTTCATCCCTGCAACAAATTTTGTCTATGACCAATGGCACAACATTATCGTTGTGCCAAGTCCCGAGCATGCATCCCATCAATGTAAACCTCCTTAAGGTCGTCTAAGTAGCCCAATAATTCTGGGAAATCTCATAAATGCAATTGTTTGAATTGTGGCTCATGGAACTATATCTGCCATATTGCCAAAGCCAAAGCCAAAGTAATTCGCATTACTCCAATGGCCAAACCTGTCTTAGTCATTCAAAACCAGGTAACTGACATCAACAGGAACTTGAATTGAATAGATTTATGCTCTTATTCAATAAACTTCAATACTTGAAGAATAAGTCACTGGATTATTTTAGAAAATTATTCACCTGATTATATGACTGTTCATCCTAATATCTCTGGCAGCTTCCCCAGAAACTCTTTCTTCTTCCTCCTCAAAAGCACTAACAAACATTTTCCCATCATCTGCTGCAACCTATAAGCACTCAAATACCTTTGCTTCATGAGCCAATGTTATATCCCGTATATTCCCCCAGCAACAATTTACAGATTTATTATCTTTTCTCTAACACCTCCTCAAATTGCTTATCAGTCTTTCAGAGGAAATCAATCTTCTTGACAAAAAAGAATATTGTCCACAACTCAATTTATTGCCTCCATTGGCCACAAAAATATGGCTTATATGATTAAGATAAGATTATGATACAGGAAGTCCCGGACACAAAAGAACTGATTTTGATAGTTCCTGTGAACACCTGACAGCTGATTCAAGATCTCCAATCTCTCGATAACCTCTAGCCAAGACCCGGTATATTACTGCATTTGGCATGATGCCCATCTTCAGCATGTCAGCTTGCAACATCTTCACATCAAAATTATGCTTTGCTCGAAAATGACCCTGTATAATGACTGTGTAAACAAGCACGTCTGGTTTCAAACAAAAGTAACGCACGTCTGAGAAAAACTTACTGGCTTTGAAAATCCGCCCATCCTTGCACAGGGCTTGAATCAAAGCTGTATACATGACAAGGTTAGGGGAATAATAGCTACTATCCACCTGATCCATTTCACCTCCAGTTGGGACAGCTCTAGTTCTCTCCAAGAAAAGTTTGATTGCATCACTTGTTCTTCCATCCTTGCATAGTCCATCAATCAAGCAACTAAGAGTGAAAACATTTAGGGTTAGGCCAGTTTCTAACATCTCCTTGTGCAACCGGAGAGCTGCTTTTACATTACCGTCTTTGAAATGTCCATCAATCAAAGCCGAATAACAAACCACATCTGGCACAAGGCCTTTGATTACCATCTCCGTGTGCATTCCCATGGCAGCGTCCATTTTCCTTTTCTTGCAATAACCATCTATGAGGATAGAGTAGGTGAGCACATTGGGATCTATCCCCTTCTCAGTCATTTGAGAGCATACCTCCAAAGCCTTCTCCATATTGCCTTCTTTACAGTACCCATTGATTACTGTATTGTACGTCACAGAATTTGCAATGACTCCTTTGTTCATTTTCCCCAACAAATCACACGATTCTTCTAACCGACCAGCAGCACAAAGTCCCTTTATAAGAATGCTGTAGGTAAAGACATCAGGAGAGATATCGAGCCTTTTCATCTCTAAATACATATCTGTTGCTGCAGACAGATCACCTGCAATAGAACAGCCGTCAATCAAACAATTATACACAAATAAGTTAGGGATGACACCAAACTTGGTCATATAGACAAAATAATTTCTGGCTGCCACCAATTCACCCACTTTGCAGAGCATATCAATTAGGACACCAAATGTAACAACATTAGGCAGCACATCATGACTCAGCATTTCTCGATACAAGTCAATGGCTTTTTGCAGGTTGGCCATTTTGCAGTAACCATCCATCACGGTGTTGTAAGTATACAGATTGGGTGGTACACCAGATTCCCTCATCATCTTAAACATACTTTCTGCTTCAGACATCTTACCCTCGCTGCACAGACCGCGTATTAGAGTTGTGTAGATCACAACTGTCGGTTTAATCCCCTTCTCAACCATTTCATCAAAAAGTGCGCATGCTTTTGGTATATTTCCTTGATCACAACACGCATCCACCAATATGCCATAAGTCACGACATTTGGCAATGCTCCTCGAGACACCATGTCCCCATAAATTTCCCACATCAAATCAAACCTACCCAACTTGACATATCCGTCTAGGAGTCCATTACAGGCCTGCATTGCAGGCAATTCCCCAATCTTGCGATACACCCAATAGGCCTCCTCAACAAGACCCATTTCAGATAACGCAATGATTAGCACTCCAAACACATTGGGAGCAAATTTGCAGTTTTCTAACCGGTTAAGCACGTTGAACAACGATGAACAGGCGCGATGGGGTTTGCGGGTTTGTAGGAGATGTTCTATGAGGTCTTTCATCAAACACCTTGCCTTAATGTACATTTTAGCCCCGGTTAAGACGTGGATGATTGCCGAATAGACCCAAGGGTTCCTGGCTGCGTGCACTTGGTACGAAGCCCGATTGAATATTTCGAGTGCTTGCTTAGCGTTATGACAGTTCAGGATAGTGTTCGTGAGATTGGATGCGGAAGGAGCAGAAGGTGAAGGTGAAGGTGAAGGTGAAGATGAAGATGAAGATGAAGAGGAGGCCGCAGACACTGATCTAGTGATGAATGGAGGATTTCTGGCGAAGATGAGAGCGAATTTCGGCGGGAAAAGCTTCGACATAGCTCAGCTCAAAAGGGCTTTCCCCTTATCATGAGCTGATCCTACATTGTTACATTTGTCACGTGAATATATGATTAACGTTAATTTATCTTACCTCCAAAGGCAAAGGTACATACACAACTCTCATTTCACCAGATGGGTGAAAACTGGAATGGAATAACGAAAAGAAAATTTCCATTGTTCTCGTCATCTCTGCAAACAGGGAATGTTTGGTTGTAAGAGTATGTAAGCAAACACAATAACCTAACCTAACCGAACCCAATTCAACTTATGCAGTTGGCTTATTTATTTATTTGATTAAGTTGCACTTTGTCTTTAGTGAATTTTTATTATTATTTAATTAAATTATTATATTTTTTAAATTTATTTTATTGAAACGAGATAGAAAAATAAAAAATTCTAATCAAAATATAAAAAAATTTTAAAAAAATAAAAATAAACAAAAATAAGCTAACAAATTTTCCCAAACAAATCCTTAATCTCGACAGTTTATGTGAACGAGTGAATTAAGGAAAATAAAAGTAAATTAGTTGTTGATTATATTTTTTTAACATGTAATCATTCTAGTTTAATTTGTTTATAGTATATATTAGTTATTATGTTTTTATATGTGACGAATATATATATATATATATATATATTTATATATATGTTTTATAATTTATAATGAATAAATTAAAATATTTATAATTTTAAGTACTACCATATGTATGTTGTAAATTTTTTTTTCAATAAGTATGCAATGTAAATATTATTATTAGATGTATTTAATTATGTTATTATTAATTTATTATTATTGTTGGATGACAAGTGTTATTTTTAGTTGATATTTTGCTTGAAGTGTTAAATAAAATTTTTTTATTAAAAAATACAACAAATTTTTTAATTTTTAAAAATAAATTTTAAAAAAATAATTTTAAAATTTTACAACTTTTTAGCCTACTAAACCGCATAAATTATAAATAAAAATCGTCAAAACATATCATTCAATTCGTTAATTTTGATAATTAACGAGTTTACCATAGATTGAAAAAATAGACTCTTATCAAAAATGAGTTGGTTAAAAAAAAATTACTTTCATTCCAATCCAATTCACACACGCCCCTCTTGAGTTTTCCGATGGTACAAAATGCCTTGGGGTGCATCCTCAAACTCTGGGTGTTTTTTTTTTCCTTCTAATTTTAGTAGGCATATACACACCTTCCTAGTGAATTAAAAACTAACATAAATTTAAATTTAAAAATTAGTTTCTTTAATTGTGTAGTTTGGTTTGAATGAAAAATAATAATAAACCAGCCAGTTATATCGATTTATAATTTTAACAACTTAAATTAAATTTAAAATCAATACAATCCAATTATTTTATAAACATATTAAATGCTAGCATGCCACTATTATTGGATGATAATCCACTTAACATTAAACAATTAATTCTTTTTTTAAACAATTGACTTTAATTGTTATTGTAATAGTGTAAATTTAGTTATAAATTATAAAATTGTAGTTGATTTCTTTTTCTTCTACTATGCACATGTTATTATGTGATATTTTTACATACGGTATTATTGCATAAAGTGTCTAAATCGATAAATTTATAAGGACTTTAGTCAAATGTTTAAAAAAATAAATTTTAACGCACAAGATCTATTAACAAAAATTTTAACACGTAAGGTCCAATTGCGTGATTTTTTCTGAAAATACTCTGCAAACAAATAAATTTATTTGTTTGACATTCATTTATTTAATATGCAAACAGATAAATTTATCTGTTTTTTTATTTATGCATAACAGATAAATTTATCTGTTTGTATATCAACATAGATAATGCAAACAGATAAATTTATCTGTATTCTCTATACACATTTTAAAATACACAGATAAATTTATCTGTATTTCTTTATGCGTACTTTCAATAAGACAGATAAATTTATCTATTTTCTTTACACGTACTTTCAATAAAAAATAGATAAATTTATATGTGTTATTTATACATATTTTGAAAATGTACAAATAAATTTATCTGTTCTAATGTATTTTTGTTCTGAAAAGAACTTGTGCATTAAAATTTTTATGATGATTGATCTTACTCGTTAAAAAATCTTATATTGGATAAAAAAAATAATAAACGATCTATAAATTAAACTGTTCACTAATTTTTCGTAAATTCATTCAAACCAAATCTATTTTTATAATTGGCTTGATTTAGTCTCTCATCACATTCGAATTGATTCGGGTCACAAATCAGCAAATTTAATTTTTATTATTCAATTAGAATTAGTCATTGTTTGGATTGAATGATTTGGAGGAAAAGTGAAAATTTAAAAGGAAAAAGTTAGTTATAATGTTTTTCGGGTAATTTTTAAAAAGCGGAAGAAAAATAAATGAAAAGAAAGTGAGGAGAGAAATGATCAATTTTTAAGATATTTTTTATCCCTCCAAAACTGGAAGGGAAACGGGAGAAAGCGAAAGAAGAAATACAATTATTTTTATAATAGCAATTAAAACTTTTTGTGTCTATATTGAAAGTAATAATCTCACTTCTCTTTATTAATTAGTATCAAACAAACAAGATAAAAAAATAATACTCCCATATATCTCTTGAATAACAAAATAAGATGAGATATAACCAAAAATAATACTCTCCCCTGTATCTCATGTCATTCACTTGCCAACGCACACCTTTTATTTGAAAGTGAGGTTCTTATTAGTCAATCTCCTAGCTAACGAACTTCTTTTACTAGTGGTAGTTGTTACTTTTGTTAACGTGGGTGGCCATATGGCTAATATCTCTATTGAGAGTCAACACATACTGTTTAAAATCTCCACAATAAATTATAAAAAATTTAAAAACGTATGAAAGATTTTAGAACCTTATAAAAGAATTTAGATTACTAGATTACCCTCTAGAAGATTATAGAACATTGAAAAATCTAGAGAGTTTCGAAGAAGTTTGGGATCTTCTAAAGTATCATAGAAGATCCAATAAGTCCCTAGAAGTTTAAAGAAAGTTTCACCATGCTCTAGATTAATATAAAGAGTTCTAGTACATATAAGAATAGTAGAAAAGCTTAGATATTGTTTTAAGAGGTTCTGGATGATAAATGAGAGCTCCTGGATCAAGATGATACTAGTTGTCTGGTAATAAGGTGAATGAAAATAAAAAACAAAAAAAAAGGCTTCATTTGAGGTGTGAACACTTGGAATTTCAAATGAGTGGGCTCTTGGAAATACTCAAAAGGGTGAAGCACTTGTGTTATAAGGGAACATTTATAAGGAGAGTGATAAGAGAACCACTCACCGATGGTGACAACAGAAAATTCGTACCACCAAATTTTATCTATTGCATTCAACTTAACATAATGTATAAGAGTAAAGGTTGCAAGAGGCGTAATATGGTGGATGGATAGAACAAGAATGACAAGTATGATTCAAGGACACTATATCGTTGGGACTTTACCATGAGAGTGAAGGAAGGCATGAATATGTTGCGCAGACATGTGCTAGATTCAAAATGTATAAAAAAATTTCACGACGTGACAAAAATATAGATGAAAAGGTTTTGCAACATGACAAGAACAAGACGGGCAAGACAACTCAACGGTATCTTGACCCTTTTGGGTTTGGTTCCTTAGGATATTTCTTTTTTTGTTCTTTTTTCTCTTGTCGTTCATTCCTCTTGTTATCTTGTAAAAAAAAACTCAAAATTGGAATAAAGGTGTTGTTGAACCTTTTCCAATGAACTTTAGTATTTTTTTTCTTTTTGGAATTTGTACTAACATGTCTGTCGCATTTTTTATTATTTACATCGTTAAAAATAACTTAAAAATTTAAAAAATAATTTTTAAAAATTTTCATTTTAGCATTATTTTTGACTTCTACTTTTTAATAATTTTGTCACGCCATAATTCTAGTAACTTATCAGGCAATGACACGTGGCTCTCAACACTGTAACCAATAAGGAATTGACAAGTGATGTTTAGTGTTGGAAGAATTGTAACTCCATGACAAATGTTTGGTGGTCGAGAAAATTCATGTTTATTAATTTTTAACGATTACAATAAACAGAATTTATAAAAAAATAAAATTGTAGAAATAACATGAACAGAATATACAAATCGAGTCCTACAAACGCAGTTTTCTTATAAATGATTCACCGCCTACCAAGGGTGTTGTAGGTTTTTCTACTGACGTCACTCTCCCAAGATAAAATGGTTGACCCGAACGTTGGAACACCAACTAAGATCGACTACTCGAACGATCTTTCTCTCTCTCTCACCTTGCAATTGTAATCTGGTCTCTCTCTCTCTCTTTTTCTCCTCTTCTTGTATTCTGTTTCTCCATACTTACCTCTGTATCACCCTTCTACAGAATACTAGAATGGGTCTATATATAGAATTTCTCTCTGGGGACTTACACCAGAATTGAATTGGCAATTGAATGGCCAATTGAATTACCAATTGAATTCTAGTATTGAATCTAATTGAATGGCAATGATGCTAATTGAATTCATATTGATGCCAATTAAATTCAATATTTTCAACATTTAGCAGCTTAGTCCCAAAGGCCAATTGGTGGACCATACATGGACGTAAGTATTAGAGGCTATTGTTAGGGAAGTAAAGCAAAATGAACAAAAAATACGCCACGCGAAGAAAGTTGAGAAAACAAAGAACATGAAACAAAGAACGTCGGAGGAAATAGTAAGCACAAAAAGGAAGCACGTGAAAAGTAAAAAGATTACGAGCATTAGTATAGAGCTCACATTCAAATTCAAAGTTTGGAGGGAAGCAAGGTTGTGAATAACCCCTAGTAACTACAATCGCGCTATAAATAGCAGAAGAAGATTCAAAAGAAACCCTCAAACCTCTGTTGGTTTACTTATCATTTTTATTTCCAGTTAGTAGGAATAGGTCTTAGCGTGTAATTGGAGTTTGTAGTAGTAGCAATTCAAAAATAGAAGTAGTTTTGTTGTAGTCATCACTTCGAAAAAGTGCAAAATATCGTATGTTCTTTAGTTCATGTATTTTATGTTGAAATTTCTTTGAATTCATTAGACATTGAATTCTAGAATTCAATAGTAGAATTCAATTGCAATTGAATTGGCCATTCATTGGCAATTGAATCCTGAGAATCAATACCATTCATGGCTATTGATTCTCCTGAAACCCCTTCCATTATGAAATGCCTATATATGTTGTCATCTTTCAGTATTCAGAGGCAAAGAAAAGAAAAGGAGAAAAGCAGAGGTAAGAAGAGACAGAATAGAGGAAAACAGACAGTAGAGGTGAAAAATGAGATATACAACTCAGAGTAAATTGCAAGCTGTAAGAGAGAGAAAGACAGACGGAGTACGTTCGTAGCCGATCCTTAGTGGTGTTCCAACGATCCTGTAGACGTTTTATCCTGGGAGAGTGACGCCGGTGAAAAACCTAAAACACCATCGGTAGGCAGTGAATCATTCTTAAGGAAACTACGTTTGCAGGACTCGGTTTGTAAATTCTATTCCTGTTATTTCATTTTTCTGTAATTTCATATTATTGTAATTGTTAAAAATTAATAAATATGTATTTTCTGGATCACCGAGCATGTATATATTTTATTTTGGCGTTGGTTTGTCTCCCAACATTTTGTTGATTTGTCAATAAAATATATCATTTCCTTTTCTTCTACTATTCTTTTTTCTCATTGTATTCTCTTCATGTGCCATTGAATATGAAAGGTAAGAAATCATCTTCAATGTGATAGAAGAGAATTGTGACACACAATCGCTTGATCAAATTTGGTTTCATATTTTTTCTATAAAAACTATTTTATTCTGGTTGGCATGCTCCTATTACTAAATCCAACCAAGAAACCAAGAAGCCAGAACGAATTATAATAATTTGTATAAAAAAATGCCTCAAACAAATATCTGTAGGCTTTTGTTCTTTTCTTTCTGCTCTATAATTTATGTTCCTCTCTTATTGTCACAATTGTTGAAGGGTCTTATTTTTAATATATCGATCGAGTGATTATTAGATGTCACAGAGCGTAAGGTCAGGTGGTGCCTCATATTCTTGGGAGCCACATGATTATGTAGGTTCCTTACACTTGATAACAAGTCTTACATGATCGTGTGGCTGCCAATGGACATGGAGTATCACATGGCCACATCTCATATGGCATCCAATAATTTTTCCAATATATCCAATGATGCCTTGAATGAGTTTACCATCATTACCATCTTTTAGCATTGTAAAAGGAATAAGTTAACTAAACTCAACTTGTGTGTGACTTAATACGAGAGATCGACTTATTATTTAACTAAATCAAATTTTTAAGCATTTTAAACCATGTTAATTTTCTAAGTTCCACTTAAACCAAATTATTTAAGCTCGAACCGTGATTAACTATATTAATTGAAATTCATTTGAAATCGGCATCAATACTAAACGAACCAAACTTGAATACATTTTAAAATTGCTTTTAAATTTTCAAACCAAACTTAAAAGATGCCATTTCCCAACTCAGACCTCTTTACCCCACTACCATCTTTACATAACTTGTTCATAAAGAAATTGCTTTACCCTAAGGATTGGTCATGTGGTCAAAGTATGAGATTTCGATAGTTGTTTTTTTTTTAAGGTTTTATGTTCGAAACCTCTTATATACTATCAGTTCTTATAGAACTAGTTTATACGGGACTTTATTTTTATTTTAATTGAACTTTGTTAGTGAACAATAAATTAAATTTTAAAAAATTAATCGATGTGTACATAAATTGACCTGAACACTCTAAAATAGGTAGAAAGAAATGGCTCGCTTGCTTGGTAGCTGTGGCATACAAGCTAAACCCAGAAAGCCAAAGCTGGTTTGTAGTTGTGGGCAAGTTAAAGAAAGGGCAAGAAGGCGTGAAATTTTTAAAAGAGCAAATGTCCTAAACGGTTACTTTTTAGGTAGTAGTTACGGCAGCAGAAGCATTCAATTTTAGCTTAACGTTGATCGGATATCTTTGCACAAAGGCAATGAATAATACCTTAGATAGTAGTGTACGTTATCCAAATTTGAGTTCCTGACTTGGTTTTGATTTTGAATTGGAGACTTGGAGTCATGGGTTGGAATTGGGATATACAATGAGTTGGGCAGCGAATATTCTTAAAGTGCATAATGTCCATTTAACTTCTTGGATAATTCTAGGGTTCTGATAAGAAGTAATTGGATTCTATAAGACAGCATATTGAGCCACATATCTAGTTTTATACGATATTTTGAGTAATTATTTTATTTTATATTTGTATTAATGTGACTTGTACAACGAATGACATAGTATTAATGTATAATTCAGTCACATCAACTTTATATGAAAAATATCATATTAGTTTATACCAGACTAAATGCGTGTGATATAAGCAATACTATCCATCGTATAAGATTTCAAATTTACTTAACTGATAACTGCTAAAAGATTTAGCCAAAAAATAACATTCTATAAGTTTGAATAAAAACAAGAGTAATTTGGAAAAATCGTTTTTTATCCATTGTTATGTTTGTTGCTCCAAAAGATGTATTGAATTGGATAAAGATATTTCTAATTCTCTTTTATATGATGATATAGTCAAATTAAATTGTATAACTATATCAAATTTTGTGACCTTCTTATGAGAACTCCAAACATATCCCTTGAGTTTAATGGGTGTTCTTTTCTTAATAATTTTTGGAGCTAAAATGCAAGCAAGAGCATACAAATTGACAAATTGAACCCACCACAAACATTAGAAAATATTCAATACAACAACAATGCATACTGCATAGTGTGCAATTCCTTTTCCCCCCCTTTTTTTGAGCCCTAATATCACTTTCCAATTTATTGTTTTACGTTGTTTCTATATCTAAGCGCAAGTTTGCTTTAGTAGAAGATGAAGATCATAGTATATATTATGCATGTTAAAAATTAAATTGATTATATATTATTAAGTGTCTGAATAAATGAATCAATTTGTTCATTTTTCTTAAGATAAATATGATTTATTTAGATTTAATAATATTGAGGAGTTTTAGTAGCTCAGTGGTTATTTACCTTTTTATAAAATTTCTCAGCTATGTGGTCCGTAGTTCGAGTCTCTTTCTCTCTTCTTCTCCCTCTCCCTTTCTCTATACTCTACCGCTCCCGATCAAAAAAAAATATTTAATTAATATAATTTTTATATAAATAATCAACATAAACCATTTATATCATTCAAATGGAACCAACCAATCCAACCAGCACCTGTTCAAACTCCAACAACATGCCAGAGATTTCCTAATTTTTGCATGATTATCATTTTTATTACTTATAATTCTTTAGCAGTACTTTTAACATATGAATTCTTCAAAAGCACTTAGGTCATGTTTGGACTATTTAAGATTTAGTTTTTTAAGAAAATAATAATAATTTTTAAGTTATACTATTTGATTTTTTAAAAGGTTAATTAAAAATTTTTAATTTTTTTTCTAAGAAAATACACTATTTTTTTAGTAAATAACTATAATAACATCAATTAAAAAGTTAACTAAATTCTTAATAATTAAAAAAATTATACTAATATTCTCAAATATTATAATTTAAAAGCAAAATATATGAACACATTAGACATTTTAACAAAAAGTCAACAAAAAAAACTACCTAAAAAAACTTATCCCACACAATTTAACTTTATTTTTTATTTTTTTAGCTTTTTAGACATCTCAAATATTTATTTAATATTATTGTTAATTCTTTAGTGCTGTCTTTTTTCTTTTCATGTTACTCTTTAAAAAAAAAGAAAATAAATAAAAATGAGAGAAACACCTTTAAATTTGATTATCCAAACGGGGGCACGAAAGTAGCATACAACACGATTTCTTCTAACGTGTGTCCCATTGGGGACGTTTTCTTTTGCGTCTGTACAACCATCACCTACCTCCGGCACAAGCCTCCATTTCCAAGCAACCGCAACACCCACCTTTATATATACACACATTCACATCGTGTTCGTTTTCGCATCACTCTCGTCGTCTCCGTTACTCCATTCTCGACCCTTTTCTCTCTCACAGGAGCCGCCGTGTGCAGCTATGGTTTCGGGTTTTGACCGGTCGGAGATAGCGTTCTTCGACGTGGAGACCACCGTCCCGTTCCGGCCCGGCCAGGGCTTCGCCATTCTGGAATTCGGAGCCATTCTGGTTTGCCCTAGGAAGCTCGTCGAGCTCCAGAGCTACTCCACCTTGGTGCGGCCCGCCGACCTCTCCCTCATCTCCACCTTGTCCGTCCGCTGCAACGGCATTACCAAGGACGCCGTTGTCTCGTCCCCCACGTTTGCCCAAATCGCCGATCGGGTCTATGATATTCTCCACGGTCTCTTCCTCTTTCTCTCTCTATACCTATATGTATGGCCATGTTTGAATTGGAGAAATTGGAGAATAGAATAAAGAGGGATTAAGTTTTTCATGATTATTAGGGATTAAATTGTTTGATTAAAGTTGTTTATCTCTTTCTAGGTCAACTCCTATGTTTGTTTGTTTGTTCGGGAGGAATTAAAAGAAATTAAGTTTTTTGCATAACTAATTTCTTTTACTTTCTATATCTTTCCCTCTCTATTTCACTTCTCCCTCCCGGTAGTTATTCTTCATATAATGGGTCCAATTCAGACTATTTGTGCTTTCTATTTTGCATCTAAACATGGGGATATTATTCAATAGGTATGGAATATACATTAAGTGTTATGTGTCACTTAAATCTAGGGTCATGATAATGTGTAATAACCGAGTCCTTTAATTTAGGGCCACTTTATAAAATTGCGAAGGCACCTATGTGTTGATTGGGCACACCACCTCAATACGTTGATGTGGCATTTTTTACATTTTGAATAATTTCTCTCCAACATTGGATACAAAGATTACTTTGGACTAATGGTTTAATTTCACCCTTTAATCCTCTAATACAAACACGGCCTATGTGAATGTATTTGGGTTGTGTGAATTTTGGAATTTTGTGGTTTGATTGGATGGGTTGATTGGTGTTTATAGGCAGAATATGGGCTGGTCACAATATACTAAGGTTTGATTGTGCACGGATTCGGGAGGCATTTGCGGAGATTAATCGGCCTCCGCCGGAACCCAAGGGAACGATTGATTCATTGGCTCTGTTGACTCAGAGGTTTGGGAGGAGAGCTGGTGACATGAAGGTATATTTCTATCTAAGCTGATAGTGTCTTGCAATTTTCTGCTCAATTACCTATTAGTACCAAAAGTATTCAGAACTTTGTGAATCGGCAATGGGGCCAAGTATGGATCAGGCAATGTGAAATTGGCCATTGAGGAAATTGGGAAAATTGTAGTGTTTGGGTGTGTCCTACCCGGTCTATGTTGTACGGACTATGTTGCATGGATTGGGTATGACTTATGAGTGTGGGCTCTAGGTGTGTATTGAGGAATCAGACACAAAAATAAATTAAGGATACAGGTATTTGGCCAAACAATATCTAAAATTAAATACGAATTTGTGGATACGAAAAAAATAGTCGATGTGCTATCTACAAGGTAATGTTTCAGCTTTCTCAGGTATTTATTGGTTTATGCAAAATTTTTACATCAAACATTTATATCCATTTTTAATAATTTCTTGCACATGATAACTATAAGTCACAAATATAATTTTAGTATATTGTTTTGACCATTTACGGTTCTTTCATGATGGAGATCTCAGATAAGAGAAAGTAGCCGCACTTGACATATCTTGTGCTCGTACCCATGTTGACCCGACCCGATCCAACATGGAGACTTTGCCAAAATTGGCAAGTTCGTGTAACATAGGTTTCAATTAGTGCTATATATTTAATGGCGACTCCAACAATTTTTGTCGGTCATGGCATTCAAAATAATAAATTCTATGTATCACATCAAATCTTACAACCAGAATGAGCTCTCGGTGGATGGCTTCGAAGCATACTATGCACTGAAACAAGTAGTAATACATCAATGCTTACCAATTAAAAGACCAATATATCTATCTAATGAAAAAACACCTTTATTGAGTACAAGGGTGGAATTACATCATCCCTAAATGTGGTGTCGCCATAGTTTTAAATAACGGTGGTGGTTTCGTGACAGTAACGGTGGTAGTGACTCGATTTCAAGACGTAACGGTCACCATGAATTTTTATGTTTTTTTGCATAGCTCAATAAAAAATAATTTGTACGCATGTTTTTATTCCAAAATTATATTTATTGGAATTTAAAAGATTTTTGGTGATTTTTTTTTTCCAGATATTATTCAACATATGTTCAAATTTTTATACATGTTAGTCTAGTTTTAATAAATGCTTTAATTATTTTTATGTAGTATAATGAATTTATGTGTTATAAATTTATAATGCACAAATTAAATGTCATATAAGTTTTTAATAACTATAAACTTATAAAGTATTGTATATGGTGAAGGTGAAGCACATTGTTTGACTTCTTGTTTGAACTTTAATCTCAAATTCACTATTTCAAATTTTATATTGTTGTTTAAACTTTAATTTATATATATCTTGTATTTAGAAAAAAATAGTTTTTTTTTAAAAAAAAAAATGGTTGTACACAAGTATAAATCTTTGAATAATTTTCTTGAAAAAAAAAACATTTCAGCCATAAAAACCTCCCAAAAAATCACATTCATGGATGTTGGATCTTCAATGAATATGAATCTTGAATCAAACATGTTATTCGACTGTTAACAAATGTGAATCTTGAAGAAATAATTAAAAAAATAGAAGAAAAATGAACGTGTCAGTGTCAGATAGTCAAAAGTAAAAAATGAAGAGCCAAATCAACAATTGTGAAATTTGAGAGATCTGGGACAAAGACCCCGCTGTCGTTTGCTAGATTCAATAATAGAATCTAATATTAAGGTGATCCCACTACTTGCTGAAAGCAGGACCCCTATCCCTTGCCTAAAGACCCGTTGGAAAATAGATAACAAACCTACTCCCTCCCTATAGATAAGTCGATCAAGTTGCTCTTCCTGCGTAGTGGCCTAGCTTAATAGAGAAAGTAGTGGCCAGACTTCTAGCTTCCAATTCAAGTAGTCTATTTTCAATAAATAGATCCTCTCACCTTGCATCCATCGAAACAGTGAACTCAATCTATTCAAGCACCTTTTTGGTTATTCGTTGGCTATTCGTTGCTTGGTAAAGAAGCAAATAAAGACCGGCAGGTTACTTGTAGATTGCTCAATCATCACGGCTAGGGCTGTTCAACAACCCGCCCAACCACTCTGCATTCGCCCGTCTCACACTGATCCAAGTAAATTTAAAAGGAAGAGAATGGTGAGTTGGGCGGATTGTGGATGAAATTCAACGGGTCAGTTAGTGAGTCGGTTCCAAATCATCCAACCTGCTTAGTAACTAACCCGCACCGAACATGTTTTTTAATTTTAAATTTTTAATCCCAGCACCTTCTTGAAAACAAAACGGTCAAAACACAAACAAATCAGTAAAATATTGATATAATATTCATTTAATTTTTAAACTGTGGCAGCGTGAGTTGTAGATTTTTTTAAACGGTTCATTTAAATATTGTTGTTTATTGATTTAAACTATTTATTTAAATATTATTGTTAAATATTTAATTTCAACACGTCATTTACTTGCCTTATATAAACAATTTACTTTTAAATATTGTCGAAATTTGAACTGTGGCAGCAGGGTTGTGGGTTTCTTTGATAATCCACTTAAGCAATAAATTTTAGAACTTCAATAGTCTATTTAATTTTTAAACCGCCAATCCGCCCAACCCGTCATTGCAAAACCGCCCAAAAAATAATTAATCTGTTGATTTTATAAAGTGGATGATTCGGCGGTGGATTGAAATTTTTTATACCGCTATAAATGGTTTGTTTAATGAATTTTTACTCAATCCGCACCGCACCGATCCGCGCACACCCCTAATCACGGCAAGTGACTTCGTTCCTTGCTTCAAGATCGTATCAGAGAGCTCGAGACCCAGTTGAGGAGTCCAGCCAATACAAAACAGGAGAGAGATCTATCTTATAGAGTCACAAAATCAGACCCTCTCATCCGCGAAGCTGGGGTGGGATATATGCGCAAATCCCTGGCGTCATGAGTCACCTTCCTTCCCCCCCCCCCGATGCTCCCAACCCGAGGCTCTCAAAATTCAGAAAGACTTGTCAGAAATCGCCAGTTGATCCAACCAAGAAAGGCATGGGAGTATTTGGACATTGCTTGGGCCGAGTTAAGTAAAGACTGGCTACCTAGAAAGATCCCCCTACTTCATAATAGATAGGCAGACACAAAGCGAATGAAGAGGAAAAGGGCAGGCATAAGCAGGAGATGCCACCACTGACTGCCTATATTAGATAGGAGATAGGATAGCGAACATTTTCTCTTACAAAAAGAAATAACAAGAATCTTGGTCGAAAGATGGGAAGATACTCCGATAGCTTCTTACTCGCAGCTAGGAGAGGAATGAAAACTACAAGCTAACGAGCTAAGAGGAAAGTGACAGTAGGTTTTAGTCCTCTATTATTAAAAGAATGAAAGAATGGGGAGCTAAGCTTGGATCATAGGGAAGTGGGTTATTCGAATACAATATTGATATTTCTCTTTTTCTGACATAATGGACTGGTACCTTTTATATTGACCTCCAACCTCGGAGAAAGAGCCATTCTAGGACCAAATACGGACCGAGCCAAAAGTCACATTGATTTCAGGCACCAAATGGTCAGGCTACTCAAAATGGAAGAGCGAGCTCTTTTGCTCGCCCTTATTAATCTCACAACACCTAAGTAATCTCTAATCTCTCGGGTTACTATGATTTATTTTGGGTTGAAAATAATAGAACACGCGCGGTTAGAAAAACGAAACCATAAAAATCACAAGTCAAAATCCCATTTCACTATCCGTAATGGCTTGTTTCACTTGTTACGCCACCGTTATGCATGTTACGGAAAGTGTAATGGCTGTTACACTTAGAAATTTCCTTCATGCCGAGAAATCTATCATAACGGGTAATGGAGGCCGCCAAATCCGGTAAGTAATGTTGTTACTTAACATTAACAGCTGCCTTTTACAACTATGGGTATTACTACTTAATAATAAATTATCACGTTAACAGTGTGAATCTCACTATCAAATTTGGTGGTTATTAGATTGTATGGGATCTGATAATTTCATTTGAAGAGTGGAGTTCACCATCCCATTAATTAGTTTATTGTTGGATGATACTACGAGTCGATGATGACGTGATATCATCGTTATACTGAATTTTTACTTTCAAATGAGCATTACGAACATCTTTTTCGAGTGTTGACAACTATGTTATGTTTTTCTTAAAAATAAAGAATTTATATTTAGTAAATAAAATAAATATTTTTTCCGTGGGTTCAAGTGACATCACTTGGCTCCATGTGGCGTCGCCCATGTATATATTTATATTTATCTTTCTGTACATATGACCTTACATTTATTATGACTGAAAATGATGCTGCATTGTAGTCCCATAGTTGGATTCTTGTTTATATTCTTCTTATGTATATTGTTTCATCTATTAGTGTTGTAAGTTCAATGGTCATACAGGTCCCAATTGTATTTTGGATAATTTGAGTTACAATTCTTCAATCTATTTGCCTTTTGATTCTAAATGTCTTTACTTTAGGATGTACACTAATAGCACAATTTGTTAGTCTAATAATTTTCTTGACATTTCTCGTGAGGAAGGAAACTTGGAATGATGGTAATGCCGGACGGTCAGCAAGATGGGAACCAATAAAAGAAAGAAAAAAAAATCCAAATAGAAAAAATAAAGAAAATAAATATGGCACTCAAAAGAAAAGAAATAGAACACTTAAAAGAAAAGAAAAGTTTGATCTCAATATTAAGACTCAATTCATTCACTCAATATTATCATCTCTCTAAACCTATTACATAATGGCCTATTTATACGCATTCAAGAAAACTCTAATTCAAAGTTATTAAAAATAAAATATCACAATTCAGGAAAATCCTAATTAAAGTTGCTAAAACAAAAGATGAAAAATTAGGAAAATTCTAATTGAAGTTACCAAGTTTAAAAGATTCCAATAAAATCAAAATATAAAATATTACTAAAATTACTAATTAAATTCCTAAATATTGAAAATATCTTCATCCAATGCCTTCTCATTCCCCATCATATGGTAGATTTACTTTTTGCCTGGTCTGTGAAAGTTGGGGGATGTGAACATAATTGTTTGGTCTTTTTGCTGAAGGGATGATAGGAAGAATGACTAATTGTATGGGTGGTCATATATTCAATCTCTTGTAGTCTTGGAGGTTGTACACCCATTCTGGGATGAGTAGATCTAGATGGCTAGGTCTCCCTTTGTTGTTACCCATTTAGATTTTCTCCAGTTTCTATTATATGGTTGGAGTTGCTGGACCATGAGTTTTGTCAGAGTCCGTGTCAAGATGAGTCCTGCTGACATGTTTCCACTATTCTTATTTATGATTTTCTGAATGTTATTTTCCATAGTTAACCCATTAGTAAGTGTCTATGATACTGTGGATTCTTGGACTTACGCTGGTATGCAGATACCATGTTTTATGATAGTGGTGTGATATACAGGCATTTGGTTGGTGTATGTTCTTGAATGCTGATACAATCATATTCTTCTCTACAGATGGCAACACTTGCAACTTACTTTGGGCTTGGCCAGCAGACGCATAGGTAACTCCACCATTTAGTCTTAAAATTATTGATGGAAGCATTTACTTATGTTATAAAATTCTTATCGACTGTTATAGCATCTATGTGTATTTTGTGTGTGTGTGTGTGTGTGTGTGTGGGAAGGGGGGCGGGGGG
>JAOTRH010000018.1:9747723-9773598 GCA_034768845.1 Heliamphora exappendiculata | reverse complement strand
CTCACAATGATATCTTTCATGAGCGCACCAAACATATTGAAATTGATTGTCACTTCATCCGACATCACCTTCAGCAGAGCACCATACATCTCCGATTTGTCACTTCTGAAGATCAACTTGCCGATCTTTTCACAAAACCTCATCCTCCCGGTCGCCTCCGTGCTCTAATTTTCAAATTTTAGCTGACTTCGTCATCTCGCGTTTGAGGGGGATGTTAGAATATTAGATTAATTGTTATAATATTAAATTGATTTTATTCTGAATTGATTTTATTATCTATTTATTGTATTTTTTTTCTTGTTTATCTCTATTCGTCTATAAATAGGCCACATATTGTACAGTTTCAATATACAAAAAATATACAGCTATTTTTCCTTCTCAATTTCTTCAATTGTCATTTTATGAGTTATAATGGAATTAAGATAATAAGATCCTCTACAAGTTTTTTTTTGTGTGCAAATCTTTATCCAATGATTAGAAATTACATTGTATCATCTAATGCAATTTCTAGTCATATAATCTAATTCCTTGATTGGCAATTTTAAAAACTATCGGACTTTAGTTTTGTGCAGCTTTTTATTTTGAAAGGTCATTTTCAATGTAGATTATCTCTCTATTTGGTGAAATTCGTACACAACATTAAAAAGTTCATACGAACACCCTAAATTGTGCGGGTTGAACTGCTTAGGTCAAGCAACTTGGGTTGAGTCGCTTGACTTAAGGCCCTGGTGATAAGTGGTTCAGAACTTCTATTCCCAAAAGAAGAGGGGTTGAACAAGACTCCTCTCGATGGAGAATAAAAGTTGCTATCCTCAAAGATGGTTGAAAATACTTTGGGCGACAAAGTAAATGCATCTTGACTGATTACTAAAAAATGACTGGAAACTCAAAGTTACAAAAATGAAATGAAAATCATAATGCAGACTATGTGATTGAATCGAGAAACATAGACTATATAGCTAAAAGTTCTATAGCGAATTAACAAAATTTTCTAGAGACAATGAATATGCTCAATGGCATTATACGAAGCTCGCTATAAGATGCTGGGAAACATAGGACTTCGTGGTTAAGGAAATGATATTTGTTAACCATGAAAAACTCCTGAGCTGACCCACTCGAGTCACTCGAAGTCATTCGGCAAAGTTGGTCAAGCATCCCATTGATCGATTGTGCTTAATCTAGCCAATTAGGAGTAAAACACTAGTTTAAGATAATCAGATAAAATTTCATAATTTAATGATATCTAAAGAAGTCACATTTCAATCATAATAGCTTCATCAAAAAGCTACAAATAGTAGAGATGGATGCACTTTTAAGCAAAAAATTATTAAATTCAATCCAGATCCCAAGTGTTTCTATTTCCATCTACTCGGGCATTAGTTAGCCTTGTTCTTCATCCAACTACTACGCGATCTTTGCTCTGTGATATAAATTTGTTCATAAATCTCACATTTACCATATTTTGACATTCCCTCACAAAAGAATCTTACATTAAAAAGCAACTTTACTGGGAAGATGATTTTTGTGAATGGTTAGTACTCGAAGTGGATTACACACAACGCTAAATAAGAAGAAAGACAGAGAAACGTTGCCAATTATCTAATATGGGCAAAGAAGTATTCTTAACACTATGGTTGGATTGACAAATTCAATACTAGCGGTGGTGGCGAACACAAATCAGGCAGAAGCACCAATTTAGAAAATACCTAAGGCTTCCCAAGTGATGCCCATTGGCCAACAATTAGCCAAATAGGGTCAACCCTAGACGCATGCTACCCCAGTTACAATACAAGGATCGATTAGTCTAGATCCCAAGGAGTTAGGAGGTACACTGGTCCATTTTTTTTGGGTAATTACACCTGTCCAATTTTGGAACCATTGCAAACATACAAGCGATGTTGCAGCATGAGAGGATGAAGAAGTAGTTCCCATAATTGCCAAATCCAAATATCCAACTACCTTACACATTGTACTTACTAAGGGTTCCATATTTCCATACTCAGAATGTTACACAGTTCCAAAATTCATTAGGTTTGACAGGAGAAATAGAAATGCCAAGGAACACGTAATACGGTTCATAGAGACATTGGGAGCGTATGGTGGAGACCACACCCTCCGTTTCAGAGAATTCTCAAAGTCTCGCATGAATAAGGCCTACAACTGGTATGTTAATCTCACACCATAGTTAGTTCTCACCTAAAAAGCTATGGTAAACAAGTTCCATATTCAAATCAAATAGGTTGCCATTTGTTGAGTTATTTTGATATTTTTATCAAAAAAATAAGTTTTTCAAAAAAAATGAAACAGGAATAATAATTGGCGTAAATCATGAAAACATCAATAACAATAAAATTAATAAAATAAAATAAATAAATAAGTCATTTTTCTAAACAAGGTATTTATAAAAATAACAATAAATTATTCAAAAATACAAATTTTATGTTTATGTTGTAAATTGTTTTCACTATTATAATATGTATTCATAATTTGTTTATTTATAAACAGTGCAAATTATTTTGTAAAACTATAAATAAATGATTGTAATAATATTAATGGAGTTTTAAATAGGGGTTCTATTAGTTGAATATATAAAATGGATAGTTCTATCCAATATTTTAAAAAAAAATTAAATTAAATCCCATTATGTTGTTATATTTAATATGCTCATAATACTCATTTAAGCAACAATTAAAAACCAAACCCTAGCCCCCGTTGTTGATCCCTTCAGTCTTTTTTGACAAACTCTTCCTTTTTTTCTGTCGCCGATCTCCACCTTTTTCTCCGACAAACTCTTTTTTCGTCACCATTTTTTTTTTCTCCGGAGTAAATCTCTTCCTTTTTTGGCACCAAATGAGTGATGCGATAGCGATGAATGAGGGAAGCGTTGATGTCGGTGACTAAGGGAGGTAGAGACAACATCGTTGGTGTCGAACTTCTTTTCCTTGACGAAGCAGCTCTAGCTTTTGGTCATAACGTAGCTCTAGATGTTGTTCCTGCTTGAGTATTGAAATTGTTAAAGTCCTTCTACTCAATTCTTGAAATTCAAAAATAGAAATATATTAGCTATATAGGAAAATATAATTTAAAAAATAAGACATTAACTCAAAAAAAATTAATAATTTGACCAATACTTGAACAAGTCTTTTAAATAACGCTAATAATTAATTAATCTTAATAAAAATACATATTTTATTTTATTTTTTTTTATGAGAGAGAAAAGTGATATACAAGTACACAGGACCATAAAAAACAAAAGTATTAGGAAGTAGAGTTGAGCTTCCCTCAAGATCCTATTCACACCATCTTTTACGATTTTATTTTGTGGGTTGTAAATGGGTACAACAATTATTTAAATTATTTATTTTAAAAAATAAAAAATTATTCATGTAAAAATTACTTTGAATGAAAGTCGATAAATTCATGAAAAATTACATTTTATCATATTTTATTTTATTTTATTTTATTTATTTATTTATTAATATTTTTATTTATTTAAAATATAAATTATATATTTATAAATTTTAAAAAATAAAAAAAATATTAATTGCACAGATAATGTGAATGGCTGACCAAATACAACTCACAGACAAAGACAAAAACTCGGATTACTTAAAATTTTTATTAAATTTTTATATTTATTTATTTTATCTGTATTTAATTGATCATTACTGTGCTATGACTGAACCAAGAAATAAACTGTTCGAATAATTAATAAAAGTAGGCGGCGGACCCCACCCCCTTGCAAGTGTACGGCTGCACTTAAGAAAGGAAAGAGAAAGTGGGAGAGCCCACGTTGGCCCTTTTATAAAATAGAAAAGTGCCACTGTAATTATTTGGTAGTTGTAGACTAATATGTAATATTATTTATGTAGTTTTTTTATTTAATTATATAATAAAAAAATTCTATATAAAATAATATAAATTTATATTTATTGAGTAAATAAAAAATAAAATAAATTTACTGAGTGTGCATCGTATATTTTTATTTATCAATAATACTATTTAAAAATCACACATAGTATTTCAAAATACTTAACAATTTTTGGACCGGGTAAGATAGTGGTATTTTAGAAGCCATGTTTTTTTAAAAAATTTTAATCTTTTAATTGAGATTTTTAATTTTTTAAATCGTATCGATTAGATGAATCAAAAAAATAAAAAAACTTGATGAAAAAATAAAAAATATTTATTAAAGATGAAAATGAATACTATAAAATTTTACTTATTGATTTATTTATATTTTTTGAGCTGTTTTTATATTTTGATCCAAAGATATTATTTTTTGTGCTTGTCTTGATGAAAAAAATTAAAAAATATAATAACATGAATAAATAATGAAAAAAAAATCAGTAAAAAAAAAAAATAAAAAAATAAATAATCTCAAATAGGGCCAATAATGCAAAAGTTTTCAACTACCCACTTTAATTTCTATAAAATGGTCTGCTCCTGCTTGCTTTCTGTATAAATATTATAAACACTCATAGCGATAGGGAAAGAAAAGAGAAACACCAGAAAGATATAAAGGCAATTCGGCGGAAATTCAAAAAAAAAAAAATTAAAAAATAGAAGAGAAGGAAAGGGGGGGAAGTATAAATTGAAGGAAGTTCTTCATTCAAAACAGAAAGAATTTCAACTTCGTGCAAAACATTTTCAGGTATAATTTCTTTCTCTTCACACCGATTCTTTCTCATTATTGTCGTCAACATTCTATTGCTTCTGATCTTCCCCACCAAGAAGCATACATCAACATTTATTTCTATTTTATTTATTTATCTCACAAAGTGAATGAACAATTCTCACTTTTAACCGAGAAATTTGTCAGTTTGAATTTTTTTGAAAAATTTCTTATAGCATTTAAGAA
This sequence comes from Heliamphora exappendiculata, assembly GCA_034768845.1. NCBI lineage: Eukaryota > Viridiplantae > Streptophyta > Magnoliopsida > Ericales > Sarraceniaceae > Heliamphora > Heliamphora exappendiculata. The sequence goes on along the minus strand of JAOTRH010000018.1, from coordinate 9,768,737 downwards.
AATTCTGAGTTTAATTTTTTCGAGAAATTTCTAATATCATTTAATTGAGAAATTTCTTAGTTTAATTTTTGGTAAAATTTCTCTATTATTTTGATAATTCAGTGAGAGATAAAAAATAAATCTGATATATAAAAAAATTTATAGACTACTACTAATAACTTAACTTAAATATTTTGAACCGCACTATTAAACTCTTTATTCAAATTATTAAGTCAATTGTCCACCGTTACACTTATAGTATTTCCACAGCCACAACCGTAGTAAACTTCCAAGAACCTGATATCAAAGGTTGTGATTTGGTGGTGTTTTTGTTGCTCTATTGCTTCAGACAGCAGAAGAATTAATCTTTCTATGGAAGTGTTCAAAATAATGTTGCAATTTTAATACAAAATTAATTTATTATTTTAAAATACAAACTTTATTTATAGATTTAATAAGACCATGTTTGTTAAATAAATTCTTTATGTTTATAACTCATAAGTTGCAAATGAATATGAGCAAATAATTTGGTCAATTACAATCCTTTCTTGGGTTCCATTTCAGAAGGCATAAAAATGCTTTGGGTTCATTACTCTTTATTATTGTTGCTTGATGGTTTTGGGAAAAGAGAAAAAGCTCAAAGTTATTTTCAGACTAACTAGCTTCAGTTTTCAAATTTAATGCGAGAGAAAGTTCTGTATAGAATATATTGTTGTAATTATTTAATTTAATCTTGAGACGATCCAATGAGATGTTTTTGACATATTTATACTTGCAAGTGTACGTTTGTGAAGAAACAACAGATAAATTATAAAGAATATAACGCCAACAATATGCTGTCCTCAATCTTGTATTCTGAGAGGTAAAAAATGTACTCTGAAGAACATTTAAGTTTATCGTGTCTTTGTCGATAAGTTCTCTTGTCTTTAAGTTTTTTATCTTTAATTAATTAGGAATTCCAGCTAAATGTCTAAAAAAATAAATTTTAACGCACATGATCTATCAACAAAAATTTTAACGTGTAAGGTCTAATTGTGTGATTTCTCTAAAAAAATACTCCGCAAACAGATAAATTTATCTATTTTGTATATCTATTTTGTATAACAAACAGATAAATTTATCTGTTTGCATATTTATACCTAACAGATAAATATTTAAAGATGTTATTCAAATGTTTTTACTGGATGACGGATATGAAATTCTATAACTAGGTGGTCTTCTTGAAGAAACACTTCTAGTTAAAGAATGATTAAGATTGAGACCTGCAATAGAAATTACTATGTTTCCTGAGACATTCTAGACAATTTGATCAACATTACTGTCTATAAAGGGTCTAGGCATGACAATCCTTGAGATTGTCCATTTAGTAGGAAATTTAATTTCATTCCACTGGATTAATCTAGATCTGGCAATTTGTGTGGTTAAAAGGTTACTTTTAATCACAGTAATTTTGCTAGGATCACTGCGTAAAACAACATTTGGACATAAAGTATGCATTACTCAATATACATATGATATGTCTATATGTATATTGGTGATATGGTATAGAATGACCATCATATTGATTTTTAAGTTTTTGACGAATTTTTTCAGTAAAAAGAGTTGGTAAGCCATCAATGAATTTGACTTTCTAATGTTCAGCATTACCATCATTTCTCTGCATAATGCGTGTTAAGAAAACATCCTTATACCATCTAAAATGAGTTAAGGAAGGACATCGAAGATTCTGGAGAAGTTCTCTAGATCTTTCATGTCTTTGGAGATGAGTGCCAACAAAATGGGAAATAATAATTTGTACTAAAGTAAAAACAGCATATTGCACCAATTGGTTAGCTTGACTAGTCTGACCTGTAGTAGTATCAGTAGTCGTTCCAAATTCAATTTTGGCAGCATAAAAAATTTCATATTTTTGTCCTATAGTAAGACAGTTGTCAAACCAACCTTTTAAAGAATATGTAAATCCATTAGATATGTGTTCTACTGTTTGTTGGTCAGTATTACCAATAGCTCGACACACACAGGCATGTATGGTCTTTTAATGAAGATCATCTTGCTGTCATCTCTGACTATAAGAAGGTTTGGACCAAGTCTGATAGTACAACTGTGACTTCAGTTCATCCACCTCATGAACCTATCAGAATACCTACTAGTCCTATACCTATAGAAATTGATCTTTATGTTTCATTCAGATAAATTTATTTGTTTTCATATCAATATAGATAATACAAAATGATAAATTTATCTGTCTATTTATTTATGCCTAACAGATAAATTTATTTGTTTGAATTTCAACACAAATAATGTAAACAGATAAATTTATTTATATTCTTTATCTATGTTTTAAAAAGACACAGATAAATTTATCTATATTCTTTATTCGTGTTTTCAATAAGACAGATAAATTTATCTGTACTCTATACACGTACTTTCAATAAAAAAGCGAATAAATTTACCTGTATTTTTTGTACATGTTTTAAAAAAACACAAATAAATTTATCTATTCTAGAGTATTTTTATTTCAAAAAGATCTTATGCATTAAAATTTTTATAAGGATAAAATTTGCTCGTTAAAAAATCTTATGTTGAATGAGAAACAGTAAACAGCCTATAAATTAAACTGTTCATCAATTTTTAAATAAAATAATATTTCTTTCCCTCAAATTTTCTACAAATAATATCCCTAACTAATGTCTAATATCAAATTAGGCATAACAACTTTTTCAATCATACAGCTCTTTTCATCTTCCAGTTTGTTCCTAACTGTATCTAATATTCACACAGCATAATCGCTAAATGATATTTGGCATACCATTTTGGGATTATATCTTCGCTTTAATAACTTGATTTTAAGTGAGGATTTTTATTTTAAATTATTATAAATCAAACAAACAAAAAATTGTTTAATAAATTTTAAAAGTGATTTAAAGATTAAAAGCTTATTTAACTTAAAATATCAGTCAAAAAACAATAAAGTAATGAATCAAAAAACTTTTGAGTATAATATATATTTTTAAATTTTCAAATAATTTTATATTTAGTAAAAGAGTTTGTTTTAAAAATATAATCGTTATAAAAGACCGAATCCATATAATAAAAGGGATGACATTTTTAAAAGTACATAAAAAAATATTTTAGGCTAATAAGAAAAAAGTTAAAAAAAAAACTAAAATCCAAGAAGAAAAAATTTAAAAGCCCAGGTTGGCAAAAAAAAAAAAAAACTTTTTTAAGTTTTAAGCCAAAAAACTTAAAGTTTCACTTGGATTACCGGTGCTCTTTTTTATTTTATTTTATTAGGAAAAAGAGTCATTTAAATCAGCATAAGGTGACAATTTTAGGACAAATCTAAGGCCCTGTTTGGAATGATTAAAAAATTAACTTTTAAGATGTTTAGCGTTTAACACGCAAAGCTCACTACTTCAAGTGTATTTATCATCACAAGATTTGAGATTTGGCTGGATGACAATAGTACCCTTCTCTTTCTACAAATTACCACGGTCCCACTTTTGAGGTTTAAGATTAGATTATAATTTCTCCCTTGCTATTAATTAAACGTTAACAGAATCAATAAAAACTTGTTTACATCAACCAGAAAACATCTCAAAATACAATAATGCCTATTTTGTAGTTGTAAACATGAAGTTTTATTTTTCATTCAATAGTGCAAAATGCTATAAAAAATGCATTTTATTGAATAAAAAATGAAACTTCTTTCAGTCACTTGAGTCTATAATTATAAAATGGACAATATTGACATTTTAAGATATTTTTCATTTATCTATACAAGATTTTATTGACTCCGTTAATCTTCAACTAATAGCAAGAGAGTAATTGTAATTTTAATTTTAAGCCTTAGGGATATGATGATAATTTTTAGAATGTCAAGAGTACTAATGTCATCCAATCAAACCCGCAAAAGAGGTCAATGTATTATACCCCTTTTTGCAGTACTTCATGAAATCATATCAAAAAACTTCCTGGTTCTACTTTACAAGAATGCGAAAAGAAATCAAAATGACAAATTATCATTACAACAACATTGCATACCTGCAGCAACTCTGCAAGTGAGTCGTTACTCGTGATCGACCAGCTTAAGACCCCAACTCATATCCTCACAGTGCCTCACATGAGGAACAAGCGCACCCGTGTCGACCCCCGTCTTCTTCTTACAGTCATAAAATGGAGGGGCATGGAAGCAAGGTTCCATTGACATGGCTCGACGACAAGGTGGATCAGGAGCCATCTGATTCTCAGGCTTGTAAAGGATCCATGGTTTCAACCCTCCGAGACCCTGAGCAACATAGCCAAAAGTAGACCACGAGCTTGTGACCAGCTTATCAGTCAAGCTCAGTAGATACATTTCTGCCAAAGCTTTCATGTTGTGGATATGATTCCCGGTTTGTTGATACTCCTCGTGACTCGGCTGGTAAACGCTAATAACCTCTCCGGTCACGGTTGGATGTTCCCAATACATGTCCCTTACTTTCTCGAAGTACCCGGAGCTTAAAGATGTCATCAGCACAGCTTTAGTGTTCTGCTTTCCGGGTGGGCTGACGATATGTTCCTGCCGATTGATGTCGGGAAGAATATTCTCTTTCCAAGTACATGCTAGGATTTGATCTAGAACGTGTTGAAATGGCCCAACTCCTGTGTCGAAGACTCTGATCTGAATGCCGATTTTTTCATCTGCTTTGGCTAAATATGCCTGATAGTACCTGGTAATAAGGCCCCATACTTGATTTGTAGGGTGGAAGAGGTACCGACCCAAGAAGTGGAAAACCGGTTCTCTTTCTGGGAAGAGATTTTTCAATTCTTGCTCAAAAGATGGGATCAAGAAGAGAGAGGGGACGAAGTAGTTGTCGGTTTTCATGATCAACCAAGGTACTTCTTGCATAAAACTTTGATCTTGGTCACAAAAGAAAAGCTTATCCTGGTCATCATAGTCATGGACCAGATGGAGATAGACAGAGGGTGGGACTACTATCTGAGTTGAGTTATTCTTCAGCATATTCCCATAACTGTTAACTGATTTTTGATCGAAGCTACTGAACTGAGTAGTAACAGGGAAATCCGCAGGGAGTAACCAGGAGACCTCAGGAAATGGTTCACAGAAGAGATCGGTGATATCAACTCCGCGGTCAACAAGCAGAACCCGGTTGGTAAGTAGAGCATAAAGAAATGCCGAAGCTAGGGTTAGTATCCTGTTCCCCAAACCACTGAAGGATATCCATACAACGTAGCTGCAATTGGAGGGACCCGTCTGTTGGCCGGACTTAAGAAGGTCCAAGGTTTTATTGTAAGACTCGGTAAAAGGTCCACATCGCTTATGGAGAGCTTCATAGCTTCGTAACCTGGAGATAAAGTGAGAAGAAGGTTTGTGGCTTAGTGCTTTGCCATAAAGTACGGACTGGTATCTACTGAGACAAGATCTTTCGTCAGATCCAGCAGCAAGAAGACCGCCAAGTAGTTTATCTCTTGGCACCTCAGCAGGCTGAGAAGACTCGCCTTCTGAACCCATAACTAGCCAAAAAAGAGAGAGATTATGTTCTCTTTTTCTTAATTTCTACATAAAATTCTGAGAAACTAGACAAGACAAGAATTAACATTGAACAATAAAAAGGTAATCTCATTTCACTTTTTGTCATTAGTAAATCATTTTCAAACTAAAAAAAAAACAGTCTATTAGCACATGCGTTTTGAGGGTAAGTAAATTATTCTAAAAGAAAATAGTAAGCAAACAAAGCGCAGGACACGATTAATATGGATATATTGCCAACTGGTTGAGCCAGATTGAAAGAAGATAGGAAAATTAAATGAAGTCTTAAACTAAAGTGAGAGATTAGATAGGGGCAGTACAGCTCTACTCAAAACAAATCACGTCGTCACAAATTGTTAGAAATAACATGTCAAACGTCAAACGATCAATATAATCCAGTTACCCAAGCACGCACGTGCCCAAGCCAAAGTAAATAGCAGTTACAGAGAAGTGAGTGATTACCGAACCGTAGCTCACGGACATTTAACCAATTATGCTCTACATTTTAATTTTACATTCTTCCCCCTCCTGAATGAAAGCTGTTTTCTAGAAATAACACAAACTCAAACAATATATACTCCTCCACTACCAAAGAACATTTTAAATGTCTGATAGAAATAAATATTCTAGTTATTTCCGTATTCATGACTTCTCTCAAGCAATGAAACGATACAATAGTCAAAACAACCCCATGTAAAATATTGTATTGCTAAAGGCAGTTAACACATAATCTCAAAGAATTGATTTAATTTCATCCAATTAAAGAAAATACACAAATCGGTCGAATTAATAATTGTAAGATCCAAGGTCATTATTATGATATGGGTTGACTGAAACGCCTGGTGTGAGCTTCACCAAACAAAGAGATGGTCTGAAAGCTGAAAACACCGTCAATGCTACTCAACTGAAGTGAATACGGCGATACGATAAAAAAAAAAGGATATGGGAATGGCGAGGATACGTTTCTAAAAAATTTTTTTTTTTTTTTTTATAATTTGTAGTATTGTATTATTTATAAAACTAAACCAAAACCAAAAGTCAATTCATTTTATTGTTATTTTAAAATATTCAAGAACTACTCCGGATAAGAATAACTGAACAAGTAATAAATAAATAAAAATTCGCATTAAGCATTGAAAAAAAAAATCTAGATAGTTGTTCCTTCATAACAATAAAACCAAAACATTAACTAAATAAAAAAGTAATTTTTAAAATAATTAAAAAAAATTAAAAACGTATCCATAAAGGATCCAATCCGTATTCAAAACATACTACGTGCATATCCCTTGCGCATCCAAAACGTATCCGAAATTATTTAAAAAAAAAAATTTGGATACTTTTCAAGCGTATTCGATACGTATCTCCGCATATCGGGTGTGTATCGGATCCAATACGAATTTGATACTTGTACGGGGCCGCTTTCGAAGTATTTGTCTTTCACATGTGGCCGAAATAACACTTCGATGATGAAGTCAGTTACCGGTGTTAGGTGAGAGCTATGTATTTCATGAGATAGAATATGGACAAACCAAAATAGCACACCTCTTTTTGTTATGACGTGTTCTACTTCTAGAGTTTTTCACATTGTGTAGTGTACACTCACTCTTGGGGTTTTGATGTTTGATTCCATATCCCATGCCCCTAAATCCTAAAACATTCATTCATCCATGATTGACATGCCAAAGTAGGTATTCTTGTGTTTATGATTAAGTGATAAAAGCGAACAAGTAGAAGATGAATATCTCACCTCACCGAATATGTTTGATTCTATGTCACTAATGTTTAGCCTCATTGTTGAATTGGCTTACCTTTTTTATTGGTTCGACATCAGTTGCAAACAAGGCATCTTGGCGTCGTTTCGTTCTCCTTTGCTCAACACCAGTTGTCAAACAAGGCCTTTTGGTGTCACTTCACTTTCTTTTTACCCATCCATTGTTTTCTTGTTTATCTACGAACTCAAATATCTTTTCAAATGTCACTTCGGCTTACATGTGCAATTTTTATTAGCTACCGAATTTACACTTGTTCAACAATTGTGAAATTTGAAGCATCGTGAACTGTGAACATTTAATACAAAGTTAGGGCTTTTCCCCGCCCATTCTTAATTATATTCCATCCTATAAATTGTGCCTCTTCTAGTCTTTCTTCTATTTCGAGAAAGCACAGCTAGAGAAGCATACTTCATTCGTCCACCACTTGTCATTGTGGTTTCACCGTCTTCTGTGATCAAGAGCTTGCCTCTGGGTTGTTTCACCATTCATTCCCATCCTTTCCGAGTAAGTTTTAGTCTCTTCCAATTTTCTTTTTGTTTCAGTTTATCTTTCCAGTCATATTCCCAATCTCCGACTACGTACTTCCATAGGAAGCTTATATTTTGAATCATCGTTAATGTCCCACCGTTTGTGCGCCCCAATTTGCCTTAGCACTGTTGTAGGGCTTTAAAGAATTGGTGGATAATTCAGAATTGGCCCCGCTTGGGATTTTTGCTTGATCTATCTGGACATACTCGCCAGATAACCTTTTGTCCCTTACAGTGCCTAGGGGAAACCTAGTAAGTGACCTATGTGTAGAACTAGTACGGGATCCTCCCGAACCATACCACAAACTTAGTAGCCAAAACAGACTTTGTCTCCATCTTCACGTTGTCTCCACACAACGCCAACCTCGCCCTGATAGTTGCACTCGTGGAGAGTTGGTGGAACACCACAAGCACTTTCCACCTCTTAGTGATCATGGAGGTGCCTATGACGCCGGTGGACTTTGCCATGATCACGGGCGTCAGAGTTAGCAGAGATTATATCCTTTACAACCCAAACCTTGTTGAGGAGGACGCAACACTCCAATACTTTCTAAGGCAAGTCTTGAAGTTTGCATACTCGGGACTGGTACACTACCAGTGGCTCTACGACACCTACAGCCAGGTTACCTAGATGCCCTATGATACTTGGCGCATCTCAGGGAGTACGACTAGGGTGGCATAGCACTCACCACCCTCTAAGATTACATGAGCTACAATTACATGAGCGGCTCTCAGGGCATAGGAGGAGGCACGGGCAATCACTAGTGGACTCGGAAAGTATGATTGCGTTTTATTTATTATTTTCCTTCCATTTTTGCACTTTTACATCTTGACTATGATTTTTTATTTTTCTTGTTGAATTCTTTTCAAGCCGGGAGTTACAACTACGTCAGGACATCGTGTCCATCAATAAATACGAAACAAATAGAAAAAACAAGACAACACAAGAATGGCATCTCCAGAAACTGTAACTAAACAGCAAAGGTGTAGAAACAAACATGTTTGGCGAGGAGAGATATCCATCTTCTACATGTTCCTCTTCATTACTTAAACAACCATAAGCTGAGAGACAAATAAAGAGAGTGAAAATAATCTGTTCAGCCACATGGCACCAAAATAGTTCCGAATCCTTGTGAATCATGAACGGCACTCTGATTCGATTAGACATGCATTTATTATGGCAAGTGAACACCATGTTTAGGCGAGGTCAACATAATGGAAGGAACACCAACTCTCACATGTCAATCACAAACACCAACCCTGGCATGTCATTCAAAGAGGAATACATGCTCCAAAATGGAGGCATGAGACATGAAGTCAAATCTCAAAACTCAAAAATTGAGTGTACTATGCGCTATGTAAAAAGACCTATAAATATAACAAGCTTTGTCACATTTACTTAGTTTCTAATTTCATCATCGTAGTGTTATTCTGACTGTAACTGCCATTAACAACATCATCATCATCATCATCAGAGTACTATTCCAACCTCGGGCGGACAGATGGTTTGTCCTTTCAAATCATCTTTCTGTTTGCCAAAACTCACATTAACCGTTCTAGACAGCCCATAAATCACATTCCTGATCTTGGATCTAATAATAACCATGAACAAACAAATATTTAAGGATTTACCATCTCTCCCGTCCCTAACAGATCTTGGGCCAGTTTTGATTATCTAAGTATTATTCTCAATTTATATATTATTACTATAAAAATTAAATTGATCGAATATTATTAAATTCGTTAACAAATCATTAATAAAATAAATAATAAAATCGACATTACTGCTTACTTTTATTATTACAAATATAATTTATTTAATTACTTAACAATTTTCGATCAATTTAATTTTTTACAAAAATTAACATATAAACTGAGAACAATTAAATAAAGGGATCCGATTGTATCCATTTTGGACCTAAAAAAGTCCACCTCGACAGATCCAGTTGCTAACGGGACTGGAGAGAAGCGTCACCCAAATTTAAATACCTTCAGGCTGAGGCATTACGTCTAGAACCCTAGCTTCAGCACCCACCCAAATGCTATCCGAGGAGGGTGGGTCCCTTAGAATCACAGAGAGCGAGAACACAACAGAAAGACCCATCAAAAAAGCAACGAAAGACCCCATCAATGTCAACGGATCCAACCCGCATCTGGTCTCCGGCGCCCGGAAAACAGCGCCGTTCCCAGCGTCTTTGGGAGGGTCACTCGAATTTCTACGGAGTCTCTTCATATCTATGGAATCCCCATCTGGGTGTTACAAAAAAGCAGTTCGAGAAGCAAAATAAGCAACTGGGTAAGCGAGGAATAGGGTTTTGGAGAGGAAGAAAAAGGCGGAGATTTGGGTTCAGAACCAGTTTGAAGAAGCAGAGATAATGAATAATAATGGAATTTGAGTGTTGCGAAGAACGCGATGAGGTTTTGAAGGTTTGTTAGATTAGGATGCTATGAAGAATAAAGAAGTGGGTCTAAAACGACAAGATTCTGAATTAAATTGGTTCTTTAAATGTTTTTGGTTGGGCAGTAAGTACAATGATTGATTGATTGATGACGTCATAACACTGTCGGTGAAGACGACTTTGGGAGGACTGATGAAAAGGTTAGTGGCTTCCCCTTATTTTTGGGCCGGTGGCTCGGCTTTAAGATGACCCAATTATCATGTTTATAATGGGCTTGGGCTGTGTCTTGGGCTTACGGCTTGACTTAATCTTGGGCTTGGATTTGGACAGGCATTGTTTGGGTTTGGGACAGCTAATTTTAAAGCTTTTTAATATGACTTTTTTTTTTGGTTTTTAGTGATATTTTTTATTTATTTTATGTTAGTTCAAATCATAAAACTTTTTGATTTTTCTCATTACAACGAAAAATAAAAAAGTATAAAGCATTGACTAAAAAATAAAAATAGTTCATATAAGACCAAAAAAATAGCTTAAAACTGTCTAATTTGAAATATAATAATGTCCCTCATTCAAGATGCATGTTTGAAAGAGTTTTAGCAGCTTAGTGGTTTCATGCCTTCTCATAAGACTACTCATCCAGGAGGTCTACGGTTCGAATCCTTCTACCATCTTCCCCCTCCCCTCTGCCCTTGTACTCCCAGTCAAAAAAAAAGAGTTAAGTTTGACTAAAAAAATTAAAAAATCAAATCAAAACATTAATTCGTAGAATATTCTATTTAAATTCTTACTATTTTTAAAAGACAATAAAATTTTTAATTTTTAATTTATTTATTATCAATACCAATTATATATAATCTTTATTTTTAGTTATATACAATGAAAAAACTGTCCAATTTAAACCAGAAATTAAAAAAAGTAATCGTTTTTCACAATTAATCAACTTTAAAAAAGTTATTTTAAAAGCTAATTTATCCCCAAAAAAACCTATTTTAAACCCAAATTAATATTTTAACTAAAAATACAAAAACAAAAGAAGCAAAAAAGTAACTTATAAACTAGTGCCAATCCGGGCCAAGTTGAAAAACTCTTTCAATACGTAATTTTGGACTTCAACTTAGGTTTAGGATTTGATTGGTAATTAGTTTAAAAATTATTTTTTATTATATTTTTAGTTAAAAATTAAATTATGTTTAAAGTAAATTATTTATTAAATTAGCTTTAAGTTAATTTTTATAAAATGTGTTAATTGTGTAAAAAATTAGTTTGTATTGCTCTTTAATATATGTAATTATAATAATTATATATAGCTGTCATTAGTAATAAATATGTTATTAAGTATGAATATAATTGTCTTTTAAAATGAAATAAGAGTTTGAATAGATATTATATTTATATCTAATTTCAAAGTGATAAGGGCTAACAAAAACCAGTCACTGTGATCTTTAATTTTCATTTTGAATTACTACACTATTTGATATTATATTGATATTGTATTAATTATTAAATTAGATATTATATGATATAGATCTTATATTAAGTATCTTGTATTTATTGTTTTTGAATTCAAATTTGTAATCAATTGGTATAATATAGTGTAATCTCACCGAAATTTATAAGAGTGGGTCTTCTATTTTTTCAATAGTCTTTGAATTTATATGGTAGCCTCCATTTTTTTATAGTGTTCATGCGAGAATCTCTTTCATCTCAATCTTCTGGTTGTGCTACTATTAATTCATTACTTCCAACAATGCAAAGAGCACCTCTTTCCCTCATCAATGCTTACCATTTTCTTTCTCTTAAACTTACCCGTACAAATTATTTGTATTGAAAAATTCAAATTGTTCTTTACTTGCGCGGTCAACGACTTCTTGATTTTGTCGGCGGCAAAAATATTTGTCTCTTTCCTACTATTCTTCACGGCAGTGATACTATCCCTAATTTAAGTTTTAATAATTGGATAACTCAAGATCAACTGTTAATGAGTCTTCTCACTGCATCCTTATCCGACGAAGTTTTTCCTCTTGTTGTTGGTTTTAATTCTTCTCATGCCATCTAGAAAACTCTTGAGTGAGTCTATTGCTTTTTCATCTCACACTCAAATTCTGCTACTATAACTACGCTTTCAAAGTATTAAACAAGGCAATATCTCGATTAACCAGTTTCTCCATAAAGTCATATCTCTTTCTAATGAGCTTATTGATATCGATTATCCCCTTTCTTCACAAGACTTTAATCTCTATGTCTACAAAGGATTCAATCCTTCGTTTTGGGATTTAGCGACAACTCTTGCCTCTCGTCCATCACTTATCTCATATTCTGAACAGCATATTTTTTATTAGCCATGAATTCGTGTATTCTATTGAATTTTCATCGCCCTCAGTCACCAACTCCTCAACTTCATCTCTGCAAGTGAATGTTATTCAACATAACTTCTCTTATTCCTTTCGTGGTCAAGGTCGCTAGGGGCTCAGGCATAGTTGTAGTTGCCAAAATGCTTCTTATTCTTCATATTCTCAGCCAAATCATTCCTATAACGGTGATCGTCGTTTTCATCCAAATGATTCTCACTAGAAATGTTAATTTCACAACGGTGTCAATCACATTGCCATATCTTGATATCAACACTATAATCATGCCACTTCACAGTCCATTAATCTTGCCTCTTATGCCGATTCTACTCATATTATTGAAAGGTTTTCTAATATCAGTGCTACTAATCACGCCACTCCTAATCTTATTGCTCTTTCTCATCATTATGACAATCATGGCCATGATCAACTCCGTGTTAGCAACGATAAGGGTTTTCCCATTTCCCACATTGGGAAAACTACTTTTCAAACTCTCTCATCTTCTTTTAATTTAGGTAACTTTCTTTATGTTCTCTCTCTTACCAAATTTCTTCTTTCTATCTCCTAATTTACAAAAGATAATGGTATATTCTTTGAATTCTTCCCTCTAATTTCTTTACCAAAGTTCATGTTATCTAGAAAATTCTATTTTACGGGGAGACTAAACTTGGCTTTTACAAGCTTTTTACTCCAACTTTAATGCCACTGTTAGCCTTTTTATCAGAACACATTGACTCCATTTGTTGGTATCGCTGCTTTGAATATCTCTCATCAACGTGTTCTGCATCAAGTCCTTCATCAAAATAAATTGTCATACTGTTTCAAATAAACATGTGGCCCTTTGTCATGCACGTCAATTAGAAAAGCCGTTTCGTTCGTTTACATTCTCTCTAAAGACAATTCACATGGGTTGCTTAAGCTAAAGTGAAATTTTAGTATTTTTCATGGTTGAACCAAACATTGTATTGTTCTTTTTCTATATTAAGACTTTTGTTAAAGATTGTTGCTTGACATAAAAGTCCAGCAGTAAGAAGGTAAAGGAAGAGCACTAATAAAAGTCAAGAAAAAAAAAAAGGGAAACTTGTTTCATGGAGAAAGTGCACAGCAAAAAAAAAAAAAAAAAAGTGAATACTTCCATTATGGAATAACGTTAATACTCCATTATGCAGTAAATAGGTGCACACCTCCTCTGTTTTTTTTAAGGAGATCAATATTGATTGGTGATTCTAACCTGACACTCTTTGTTAGAAGCTTTGAATTTAAAAGCATACAAGTTATTAATTTATAAAGCAAGGAGATATATTCCTATGTTGATTCTAAGATCAATTTTCAGGTAAATCAGGAATCCACGTGTATATATATATAATATCTGATGCCTATACTACTTATACGCAATTCAGAAGGGACATAATGTGATTAAAAAAAAAAAAACATGAAAGAATCAAAGAAGCTTACAATGTGTTACTTATATGATACATGCATAAAAAGGTGAAAACTTGCTTACGCGTTGTTTTGTGACACATTAGTAATGGTGGCTAGTGTGTTAAATCTAAGGAATAAATATATTAAATACATGAGAGAAAGCTAACCTATGGCTGTGAAGAAAGCTTCCTGTGATGCAAATAAATATTCAAGAACCCGGCCAAGAAGGTTCGGACGAAGTTCTTTTCTGACTCTAATAACAACTTTCGGATGAACAAGGATTGGATATAGCCAAGACTACGGACAAGTTGGTTTAATTTAAACAGAAATTCTATTTATTTTAGGGAATTTATGATTATCGATGGATAATTTAGATTTCCTGATTCACAATTTCATTGGGACCTTCCCTTCTAAACTTTAATTTTGTTCGAAATTTAAGAGTTCTAGATTCAGCTCTCAAATTTAGAACACAATTGATTATTTACAAAATTTGAAGCCCATTATTTCCTTGAAATCAAGAAATGAAATTAATCAAGTCAAAATTTCGAGACACGCTTACCATTCACAAATATTTGTGTAAGTAAGTTTTAAATGCTCTTATGTTTGGTAAAGTTTTCTGTTATAATTTTTAATTTTTTATTAATAATTTTATATATAAATTACTAATAATTTTATATATAAGTTACTAATAATTTTATATATAAATTATAATTTATTTTAAACACTTATAATTTTTACTATAAATTATAAATTTTTTTATTTTAATTATAAATTATAATTTTTATTAAATATTTATAATTTTTATTATAAATTACAAACTATAAACTACTAATAATTTAAGTAATACCAAACCTATCCTAATCACCACCGTAGCTAATTTTTATTTGTGAGCTACTCAAGTGTCCCAGGTTCAATCTCTTGCCTGCCTTCTCAAATGCTAGTTGAGGAAGCCATTCCAGCCATCCCAACAAGCGTCAGAGCCCTCCAACAGAACCTCTTCTCTCTACTGCAGAACTGCAACAAAATCAAAAAGCTTACCCAAATCCATACCCAAATAGTCATAAACGGCCTTTCGCAGAAAAATTTCATTCTTGTAAAGCTAATATTTCTATATACCGCTTCGGATTCTCTTTTAAATGCCCAAAGGGTTTTCGAACGGGTTGAAAACCCAAGTACTACTGTTTGGAATCAAATGATAAGAGGCCACGCTCAGAGCGAAACGCCATGTAAAGCGGTTGAGACCTTCAATTATATGGAAGCAGCACTGGCCTTGCCCGATGGGTTCACCTATTCGTTCGTCGTTAGCGCTTGTGCGAGGTCTGGGTTGTTAAGAGAAGGCGAGCAGATTCATGGGAAAGTAATGGCGAATGGGTTTTGCTCGAATTTGTTTGTTCAGACGAATTTGGTTAATTTGTATGCAATGGCTGGAAAGAGTGATGGTGTTGGAAATGCACGTCTTTTGTTCGATGAAATGGCTCAGAGAAATATTGTGACTTGGAATTCATTGCTTGCAGGATATGTTAGAAATAAAGACATGGTTATGGCACATAGAGTATTCAGTGAGATGCCAGGGAGGAATGTTGTCTCCTGGACCACCATGATTGCGGGTTGTGCTCAAAATGGGAGGTTTAAGCAAGCACTGGTTTTGTTTCATGAGATGCAGAGAGCTAACATAGAATTGGATCAGGTGACATTAGTGGCAGCCCTATCAGCCTGTGCCGAATTAGGTGACCTGAAATTGGGGAGGTCGATCCACTCGTACGTTGACGAGACTTTTTTCTTTAGAAATCAGCCAGTGCTAGTATCATTGAACAACGCACTCATACACATGTATGCCAGCTGCGGTTTGGTAGAGGAAGCTTATAAAGTATTTCTTGAGATGCCAGTGAGAACATCTGTTTCTTGGACCAGCATGATCACGGCTTTTGCAAAACAGGGACGAGGAGAACAAGCTCTCCGAATCTTCCACTGGATGCAATGCTACGCAAAACCTGACGGGATCACCTTTATTGGGGTCCTCTGTGCCTGCAGCCATGCTGGTTTTGTTAACAAGGGACGTTATTTTTTCAAGTGCATGAATCAAATTTGGGGAATTAAGCCAACGATTGAGCATTATGGGTGCATGGTTGATCTCTTAAGCCGTGCTGGTTTATTGGACGAAGCATATAGACTTGTTGAGACGATGCCCATGAAGCCAAATGATGTTGTTTGGGGGGCAATCCTTGGTGGTTGTAGAATTCATAAGAACGTGGAACTTGCTTCCCATGTTGCTCGGAAGTTGGCCACTGAGCTCGACCCTGACCGAGCTGCTGGCTATCTTGTACTTTTGTCAAATGTATATGCTACTTCTAAAAGGTGGAAGGATGTTTCAATTGTGAGACAGAAGATGGTTGAGATGGGTGTGAATAAGCCGTCGGGTAGGAGTTGGATCCAAATAGATGAAGTCACTCATAACTTTGTGGCAGGTGACAGGACCCACATTCACGGATATTCAATCTATGAGTTGCTTGGGGAGGTCCATGCACAAGCCAAATCCGAAGGCAATAAGCCAGACATTGTGGACTAGAGCAGTTAATTGAAGTTAGTTTTTACTTCTAGCGTCCTCTGCATCCAGACCACAAGAATAGTTCATGAAGGATCTCTGCCCCAGATCTCCTCCAATGTGCAAAATTTATGCGAGGGTTCACATATGTGTATCAAGGGCTTGAGTCCTCACTGCTCTGAACGGAGAGCTAATTGTCGGTGCTAAAGTATCCAGTGTCCTTGAATTGTCAGTGGAGAGGTTGTGCACAGCTCTTCTTTTCATCTCTCTCAATTGGAATAGCAGTTTATTCATGGAATTCTTTGGGTAAAATAGAATTTACCATTGTTAATTAATGAATGTGAAGTATTTGTATGCATTCTATTTAACATAAATTAGATTATATAGACTTTTTTTTACTTGTTTATATCAATGCTAACTTATCAACCCATGAATTGATACTAAAAACTAATAGGTAATTAATTGATACTAAAAACTAAATGTATAGGCAACAATTTTCTTATTAGTTCAATGTTGTGTACAAATTAAAAACACATAAAAGACTGAAGGTTTAGCATTAACAAATAGTTTAAGGCCATACCAAAATTCCTTGAGTTAATTGTTCTACAATTAGGTTAACAAGGAGCTCACTGATATTCAAAGTCTTTCATGCAGTTGTGATTGTTTACACTGTCACTTTCTCAGTTTCTCTCCTGCAGCTACTTCAAGTCCGACCATAGAAAATTCAATATCACTGAGAAGGAACTCACAGTCATTAACTTTTAATGGCAACTGTTGTGACTTGTGACTGGTGTACTCTTGATTACATCAAAGATAATTCTCAAAACCCACTTGCACGATCCACCCTCGGCCTATAAGTTCAACCCATTTTATAATATTTAGGTATTTATGATCCAAAATATTGTCAGCTCGTTCGTTGTATTGTCCTCGTTTTCATAGTAATTATTCTCAATTTTCACTCACTTTATGATGAACTATTTAAATCCTTTATTTTATATGTGATCGCTCTATTTTTAGTTTTTGATTTATTTGTTTGGTAACTTACAATGGTTTCGATCCCATTTTCGCCGAGGATCTGGAATTGAAGTTACTTTATGGTGTTTTACGTAATGTATGTCAGAATTTCATGATTTATTATGGTGTCAATTTCTTATTATCATTTTGGGGATGGGTCTACAATATCTGGCAAATTCAGATATATTTCTAATGCTTCAAGAAAAGATAAAGGAATAAATTGTGCAATTCCTTTATTTGCCGAAATGATTTTTCTGTTTGCTAGTTCGCCATCAATGCCTGTTCCCTGATCTCCTTCAAATTCCGGTGTTTCTCTAATAGAAATTTTCACTTACATGTATATATATTTGCTATCTGCAATAGGTCAAAAGTTTCTTCTGGTTCTTGCAAGTTGCGAAGACATGACCGAAGGAATGCTTCGGTCTGGAACAGTTGGTTGTTGATGGTGTTATTTACAGCAATCAAAACCTTGGGGTTTATGAAACCTATTCATGCTAGAGTTAAATGCAAGTAATATAATTTTTGCAGGTTATTCATCTGCCTTCTCCGTTCTCTCCCGTCTATGTATGGACCGAGGAATTCGGTTTGAGCACTGAAATTGTGCAACTTTCATGCTTTTAAATGTTCAAATTTTGTCTATTCAATTCACTCGACACTTGAGTTTAAGTCCAAAAAATTCTTATAACTTTTTTATTGTTTTACATATTTTATATTTAATATTAATCTTGTTAGATAGATTTTTAAAAATATAATTTTTATAAAAAATAAATATATATATATAATACAAGTTATGATATTTTTAAAAATGTATACAATTATTTTTGGCTATTAAGAATAAAACTAAAATGGCTAAAAACTAATAAATAAAAAGATTAAAAAAATTGTGAAAGACAAATTAAGAAAATAACTTTTTAAAGCATTAAGCCAAAGTTTTTGTTTGCCCAATGGGTTTTGTCAATCACGAGGTTTGGGTTATTTTTTGAAAATGTCTCTCCAAACATTTTTGTATTATTCCTTGCATTCAGAAAGAGTTATTTACTTTGACAACCTAACGGCTCACTTTCATTTTCAAACTATTTTGAGAAATCTTTTCAAAAATAATTTTTTGAAAAGTTTTACAGAAAGATTATGCTAATCACTCTATTAGATGATAAATAATGAGTAAAAAGTGTATAATTATTTGTGTAAAATATATTAATATTTATGACAATAATAAGTTTTACCTCTAAAAGGGTCTCATTGGACAACTTAATTTTAAGTTAATTTTTTTGCTTAAAATTGCTTGAAAACAAATAAACAAAAAATTCGTTTGGTGAACATAGAAATGATTTTAAGTCAAAAAATAATAAGTTAAAAAATTTAGTTTAAAGTAATTTTAAACCAAAAGACAAAAAAATTAAAAAATATATTATAATTTTTTAAAATTAATTTTACATGATTTTATACTCAATATTGATCTTATTTAATAGATTTTGATAATTATATTTTAAAAATATAATTTTTATAAAAAAAATAAATATATATAATAAAGAGTAAATTATATTGACCTTGAGGTTTTTTTTTTTTGACAAAAACAACATTTTTTTTACCTTTTAAAATAATACTGACTTTCCTTGCCAGTGAAAAAAACTAACTCCTTTTAGGTTTTTACATAAAAGACATAAGTACCCCTTATCTAACTCCGCTTCTTCTACTCTAGACTTTTGCCCAGAACGGCTGGACGAAATAGCCCCGGGGGGGACGGGGGGAGGTAAAATGGTTTATCACTCTCCTATCTAACATCTCTCTATCTTCCTCTATCTTAAACCATAATAAATGATAAGTGTTCTTGGCAGGTTGGAAAAAGTTGATTTGGCAAAGAAAGTTTTAGACAGGATTTTGAAGAAGAAGAATAGGTGTAGTGGCTTGCGGTGGTCGGTGGATGGGTGTGGTGGTGTTGCTATGCGGGGAAGGAAGGAGGAGGTGGCGTCGGGTGGTGGAATTGGAGGTGGGTGTGTGTGTGTGGGGTTGCTGACAAGATGGAGGAGGAGGAACTCACCGGCACATGTAGAGTTCGCCAGTGACATCGCAACTGGCAGGTAGTGGTCCGGTGGTCAAGATCTAGTTTGGTTGGTGGGTTGGCTGTGGAGAGTGATTAGCCGCTGCCATTTTTGATGAAATTTGAGCTTTGATTAGAGCAATTCATTTTTGAAGGGAAAAATCTGGAAAGCTCTTCACATTCCCAATTCAATATATATTATTTGCCTTGCAATCTGCCACTGTCCACTATCCGGAATCTAAGAGCATTTTTAACTACATTTCTTAAATTTTAATTAGTAATAAATTTTGATAATAATTATTATACTGTAAAAATTTACATTAAAAATCGTTGATTAAGAAATCTTAAAGGTTTTTTTGGAAATCGTGTTGGAAATTCAGAAACAAAACCTTTCACGCTCATTTTTTTTTCAATTTTCTTGAAAAAATTAGAAATCGACCCAACATAAACAAGAATTTAAACTTCAAATAGCAAGACGGCGTCGCCGCTTTATTCTCCGACATTTCCGCCACCATTTTCTGGACAACAATGAGTTCTCCCTTGCTTTTGGGAGATGCACGATGAGTTGAATTAAACTGGCATATGCAAGGCTCGCCAAGGCTAATTTCACTTAACTAGAAGTTCTATCTGAGATTCTCCTACAACTAAGGTTGCTTCTGCCTTCGAATTTATACAATCAGCAGTCTTTGTTTTGCTTCCTTTTTGGTGGATTTGGCATACATGCTCATATAGATATTCATGTGAAACATGCAAGATACTCGTTCAACCATTGAAGCGGTTGAGAGAGAGAGAGAGAGAGAGAGAGAGAGAGAGAGAGGTATTGTTAAGACTGGATGAGAGAGGGGTAAAATGGGAAGATGATATACAATAATAGGGGCAAAATTGAAAAATTAGTAATTAATTAGATATAATTTCACATTTTTGGTTATGTAAGTGACAAGGAGAAAAATGGAGGAGACGTGCGTATATTATCAAATAAAATAAGAGAGATTAGTGTCATTTTAAAAAGTAAAAGAAGTATTTTTATTTTTGTTAGAAATTTTAGAGAATCAGTGTAATTTACCCTATAATAAAAGTTATGATAATTTTTAAAAGTGTTATAAAATTATTTTATCTAAAAAGAAAAAATACAAAAAGCTAAAAAGTTTTGAATTTTCAAACAAATTTTTTTAACTTTTATAACTTAAAATTAAAAGAAAAAAAATATTAAACTTTTTACCAAACGAAACCTTAATATTAGTTTTTTTTTTTAATGTTATTGTTACCATACCGTTAAAAGATAAAATATAACCAAACGACATATTTTCAAAAAAAGGAAACCTTTATCCTTGTGGGGGGCACAAAACTACGTACAACACGCTTCCTTCTTACGTGTTCACCATTTGGCACGTTTCATCTTGCGTCTGTATCACTTTCAACTTCAGAAGCCTTCCCCCCCCC
>JAOTRH010000018.1:9713462-9747623 GCA_034768845.1 Heliamphora exappendiculata | reverse complement strand
CAAAGGCTGTTTCCAGCAAAGCCTTCTACAACTCACTTGACAAGTTGCGCATGAGAGATATATATGCATCAACTTGAAGGGGAGTGTTAGCATGAGCTGTAAATTGGAGGGAGAATCCCCTCAATTATAGGTCAAACCATAATCACGGTCCTAATTTTGTATATAGCCTAATATAGCTCTACGTGTATTATTATATAATCTCCTATCTTTGTAAAGAAAAGATTGAAAAAATAAAGATACACTGTTTAAACAAGGTTCTGAGGTGACGCGTACATGGATGAATTGCCGAGGCGAGAAAACAGCTGATGTGCTGGTCTCTTGGATTGGTGCTGAGCTCCTCCATGCCCAAGTGCCGATTAATTAATTTTTGGATGATCAACCAATGTAAGATAAATACCCAGATGGTTCAAGTAGTCGCCAAGATGTTGTGCTACGTGTTGAGTTGGAAAGCCAAAATCCTAATCATCAAGAGTTGTGTTGTTGACCGAACGGAGCAAATGGTGGCTCAAGCGTTGCCGAGATGCTGAGCTCTTGTTGCTATCACTAGCCTGAACAGTGCGACCTTTACTGGAAATCTAGAAACCCTAAATGTGAAAGCCACCCAAGACGATGGGTCACAAGTGGCAAATAATGACTCGCATACATGTTTTACAAATCAGAGTTGTTTCCTTGTTTGTTTCAGAAATGCGAAACACGGTCAGCTTGTGGAGTTTGACAGAGATGCAAGTAGCTTGTACCATCAAAAAGCTGAGAAAAACCAATTTTGGTTCTGTCGGGATGTCGAGATAGGTTGATGATGGTTTAAACCTTCATTGTCTTTGCCGATTAACATCCCAAGTTGGCTGAGCATTGCTACCACAGTCGCCGATAATGGTGATAATCTTTTGGGATCGCTACGTTCCGACCAAGGTTGAACAGGCGAAGGCGTTGATTGCGCTTTGGAGAAACCGCCATCATCTAAGTTCACTCCGAGCAAACGGCGAAAAGATATTTCACATGGGGGCAAGCAATACACTGTCTGGGCAACGAGTTGAGAACCGAGCTGCAAACCGAGCTGTGAACCAAGCCAAGCTCGTGTTGCCATGCTTTTGAAACCAACTAAGTTTTCACCAAGATGCAAACACTGCAAAGCTACTTTATAGAGCCGAGGTGAATCCCCATGAGAGAGAGCGGCCAATATACGGGAGGGACCGGAATTGAATAGGCCTCATTTGACAAAGCTGCAAAAAACCAAGTGGTTTGCCAACATGAGGTACAAGGAGCTCTCTTCAGTGCCAAGCAAAGAATAAAGAGATGTGGATCTTCTTTCTCGTAGAGCTTCATCGTTCTCATAGACAGCGCCAAATGTACGGAGAAGATCTGTAAATTATATTTATTTTGATAGGTTAAACGAGGATATCCGACGAGGAAGATGATCACCACCCTCATGAGCTCTGTCCATTGGGCTCTTGCAAAACAAACCCTCAGCCGATGGCCAGAGGGAAGGCCTCCGACGCCCAAATCAGCTCCGATACAGAAAGATAAAGCTCCATAAGCTCAAAATCAGGTCCCCCTCCTTTGCTGAGAGAGGGGGAAAGAGAGAAATGTTTTGTGTGTTGTCTAATCCTTGTTATGATGGGAAGAGGGATTATGGCTTGAAAGACTTTTGAGAGATTTCCTGTCATGAGAGGATTTACTCCTCCACATTAGTAAATAAGTTATGAATAAGGGGCATTATTGTATTTTAAATATAGTGGAAGTTTAAATACAATATTTTAAAATTTTATATTTTGATTTAATTTTTTAACTTTTTAGTTTTTTTACTTTTTTACCAAATGAAAAATCGTAGCTTTTTAATATTTTTAGCCAAAAAATCAAAATGGCAAAATTTCCAATCCGGGCCTTATTGAACTTTGTGTTAGAAGCACCTCACCAATTTATTAATGTTGCTCATTTTCAAGGTGATTATAATCACAATGCCTTTTATGGTGTAGTTGACCAATATTTAGAGTCTAATTGGTAATTAGCTTAAAACGAGTTTTTATTTTTATTGTTATGCTTTTAATTAAAAAGTTAAATTGAGTTCAAAGCAGATTGCTTGATAAATTGATTTTTAAGTTAGTTTTTTTTAAAAAAAATTGATTAATTGAATAAAAAGTTAATTGTCTTTTTTTATTTCTTGTTCAAATTTGATACTATTACTCTTCTATATAGTTGATTATAACGATAATATATAATTGGTATTAATAGTAAACAATTATCAAGTTAGAGTATTATTATGTTTTAAAATGAAGTGAGAATTTAAATAAAGTATTATTATGTGTGACCTCTGTCTCATTCTCGGTCTTGATCAATGGGAAAAAAGGGACAACGATTATATCACAGAGAGGCATTCGTCAGGGAAATCGACTGTCACCGTACCTCTTCCTCCCATGTGATGAATGTTTCCATTACCTTCTTGAAGATGCCAAAAGATGTGGAGCTTTTCAAGGAGTTAAAATTGGGCGGTCTTGTCCGGTAATATCACACATTTTCTTTGCTGACAACTCTATTATATTCTGTCATGCCACTACCCAGAATTGCCACAAACTGAACAGAATCTTTCAGAAGTACGAAAGAGCATCAGGATAACAAATCAACAATGAGAAATCTACTATCTTTTTCAATCCAAATATGGGGGAGAATGACAAACAAAATATTCACCATATGTTAAATATCTCTATTAAAACCAGAGGCGGGATGTATTTGGGTCTATTGTCAATTGTTAGAAGGAATAAGTGTGAAATCTTCAGATATGTCAAAAACAATGATTGCATGCTTAAAAGGGTGGAAAGAATCCTTTCTTAGCCAAGTGGGTCGGGAAACCTTAATAAAACCCTGATCAAAGGGAAATACTTTCAGCATTCCTCTTTTTGGCAAGCTAAATGCCCAGCAACCTTTTCTTGGGCCTGGAGAAGTATTATTGCTAGAAGAGGGGTCTTAGCTAAAGGATGGAGGTGGCGGATAGGCAACGATGCAATAGCTAGAGTTTGGGAGGATCTGTGGATCCCGAGGTCACGATCTTTCAAGGCTAATGGTGGACCACCTACTGATTGTACTATGGTTAAGGTTAAATACCGCATCATTGCCAACCCAAAGGAATGGAATATTGACTTGATCCAGACACTTTTTAGCCCAGAAGATGCGCAGGAGATCCTGTCAATTCCAATCAGTGAGTGAGTCTGGATGTAAAGATCGAAGGGTATGGCATTTTACAAGTAATGGATTTTTTTCTGTTAAATCGGCATATTACTTGGCACTGGAATATTTGGACGAGCCCAGGAGGTTGCAACAAGGCAAATCAAGCAGAAATAGTGACAATGAGATGGTTTGGAGAACAATTTGAAGTTTACTTGTCCCAGGAAAAATCAAGCACTTCCTATGGAAATGTTTGCATAATTCCATCCCTGTAATGGGTAATTTGTTAAAGAAAGGTATGCATGTTGACCCATTTTGTAAACGGTCCGGAGAAGAGGTGAAAACGGTGACTCACATGCTTTTCAACTACAATGAAGCTAATATTGTGTGGATGGTATCTCCCCTGAGGATAAGGCAACACCATTGGGACGGAGAACAGGCATGTACAGAAAGATAACTTGAGATACTAAATAGCTTCAAACAAGCAGAGGCTCCTGGCGAATTGATGACACTAGCTACTATGCTAGGTTGGCATATTTGGAAAGCACGTAACAAGTGGAGTTTTGAAAGCCAAACTACTCCACCCCACATCACGGAAAGCTGAGCAGTCGATTCATTGATAGAGTTCCTGGACACGCAGAAGAGGGGTAATGCAATTTTGTCTTCAAGAGAATGAAATACTCCTATGGTTGATTGGATGCCTCCTAAACAAAGGAAGGTCAAAATTAATGTTGACGTCGCCCTGAACCTTCATGGCTACCACTCGAGTTTGGGGATTGCTGCACGGTTAGAAGAGGGTGCAGTGCTTGCTATACAGGTTATTCCTGGCATCATAACTACCCCTACCTCACGTATCCCAGAAGCACTGACTTTCAAAGAGGCATTACGAGCAGCCTTGGAATGGGGAATGTCTGACGTGATTATTGAGAGAGATTGTTTACAAGTGGTTGATGCTCTTTCCTACAAAAGATGCCCCTACTCGGATTTTGAGGTTATAATTGAAGACTGTCTCAAGTTTCAGTCCTTATTTTCTTCTTGTTGCTTCTCTTTTGTAAAACGGTGTGCAAACCAAGCTGCTCATACAATAGCGAAATTTAGTTTCGATTTGGCAAATAAATGTACTTGGAGGGAATGTTGTCCAGATTGGTTACATTCCGTTGTCCCGTCTGATTGTAGGTCAATTGACCAACCCACTACTTAATAAAATATTCCTCACTTTTCTTAGAAAGAAAAAATACATCACACTTGAAAAGGGGTCACATGTTCGCACGTGGAACTAGCCTAAGAATGTTAACCCTGTGAAACATGTTTTTTTAAAGCACTATCATTTCATGTTCTCACACGCACACAAAGTCTTGTGCCTTGTAGGCCCACCCACAAGAGGCTATATTTGAATAAAAAAAATTTTCTTAAATTTTCATATATTATAATACTAATACTAACTTGCAAAAACTAAAAACAAACGTATTAAGAATTATAACTATAAAATAGAATTAGTTTAGTAAAATAATGTGAGACACTTTTTTTTTTCTTTTATGTAAACTAATCAAACAAGATAAAAGAAAAGATAGTCTTTTTTTTTTCTTTTCTCGTCAAATGAATTTTTTAATTTTCTTAACTTAAAATAATGTAGGAGAAAAAAATCAACCTGTCAATCTAACACTCTAACCCAACTTAATATGCTATCTTCCCATTATGTGATGTAATGTGACAATACCAAAAGATCAACTCTCCCTCTCTCTTTATATATGTTTTCATTCACTCTCAGTAGAAGTAAGAGAATTCTTCGTCTCTAAATATACATTTTCTCTCTCAAGCACCATTTAATTTGGGTATCGGAAAGCCTCTTGTTGGCCATCAATAGAGAGGCTTGTTTTGCAAGAATTCAGCGATAAGAGCACGTGGAAACTTCATCACCATCTTCCTTGTTGGACTCTTCTTCTTTATTTTGTGGTTATGTATTTTTTAAGTATGTACAAATGACTTTAAACTAGAGAAACAAAAAATCGAACTTTAAACGGGGCTACTAAACGAGCACCACATGTTATGTGATTACAATCTTTATTGGGCCTTCTCTTGACACCAAATTTACTTACTCTTCCGCGAATTTCCTTCCATTTTGGTAAAGTAACTTTAATCTCGCTGTCGAGTTAGACAAGAACGAGAAATACGAAACGAAGTGGTGATCATAAGAGAGTTGTCCTATTTTTTTGATTTCTGAGTTTATGGAGAAACAAGCAAAAGAAGTGCTTTTGAGTTCATAAATGTATCGCTTGCTTTAAGTTAGAGATTCGAATGGGTTGAGCTGTATTACAAGTTTGGAGAAAATTTTTAATTAACTCCCTATGAATCTACTCATTACTAAAACCAACAAACTAGTTATTTTTTGTGGTTTGAGATTGGCGAACAGAACAGTTTATTTGGTTAAAAGATCAAAAAAAAGTGAAACAAATATTTAACTTAAATCTAATTGCATCAGCAAATTACAACATCATTTTATTTTAATTACAATTTCAACATCAACTTCGCAAATTGCATTCCAAACTGTAGCATAAGAAATGGAATTTTAGGTTTTGTTTGTTTCGATGGAAAATATTTTTTACATTTTTAGTGATGGGTACAATGGAAATTAAAAATCAACAAAAAGTATTTTTCAAGTCAATGAAAAATAAGTTAATTTTAGTAAAAAAGTTTTTTTATTTTTTTATGACAGAAAATATTTTTTACCTTTACTATCGCACCACTGTCAGCACTATCATTCTACCACCAACATCACCAGTTTAGGGTTCAAAGCGTCAAAGGTCTGGATTCATAGGTTTTTGGGATCCAGGTTTCTAGGGTCTTGGGGCTCCAGAGTTTGGGGAGTCCTAGGATCTAGGGGTCTGAAGGTTCGAGGTCCCGGGAGTTCTGGAATCCCAGGGATTCAGGGTCTCAAAGGGTCGGGGGTACCAAAGGTTCTAGGGCCACTGCCACCATTGCCGCTATTGCAACCAATTCTACCACTATCATATCCACTAGGACTATCATTTTTATAAAGTCGTAGCGAAACACAAAAAATATTTTTTGTTTTCACTGAAAATATTTTTCCAATAAAAATATTTTCTGTCGAAACAAACGAAACCTAAGAAACAACAAAACACTTTAAAGTAACAAATTAAACTTAACAAAATGCAATAACTAATTAAATTCAAAAAAGAGAACACAAAAGTTTTGTCAAGTTAAACTAAGATGAGTTGGGCTAGATTGATGAATAGGTGGAAAAATAACAAATCACACTCAATCTGTCTGCCTAATTTTGGCTTAACTGTCATATATTGTCCCACCCTCACAAAATTGCACATGTTAAATGAGCTGAATTGGATTGGGTAGTTGCACATTCTTGCTATAAACTGCATCAAATAGGGCCATTTCCAACCACACACATCCAACACCATGATTTTCAAACAAACCCTAAGGCCTCGTTTGATTTTCGAATTGAATTGAATAAATGATGAGATTTGATAGTATTAGATGTATGATGGAGTTGAATTGTATGATTTATGATTGAATCATGAGATGATAAGATATATTCATTTTTAACAATTTTAGAGTAGGAAATAGTTCAATAATTTTGATCCCCACAATATCACATTTTCTGTTGAATTAGTTATTTGCTATTTAATATTTTACATGATTGTATAACTTATCAAGTACTTTAATACAAATAATTAGCCGGCAAAACATACAAGAGGTCTGCATTATGCTAATTGTAGCTGGGAAAACAAATAAGGGGGCTGCATTAGGATAAAAAAGAGACTCGAAAAACTCAAAAATCCAACTAATTTAATTTTTATAGATTGGATTGATTTAATTTTTACAAGTAATTAGTTTAATTCTTAATATAAAAAAGACAAAAATTAATAATATTGGTTCGATTATAAAATTAGTCTGAATTAACCAAAATCAACTGAAAAATACATATACATATATCATGAAATAAAAAACACACACCAGCTATTAGGTTGCATCAGCCAGCATTTCTCATTTATTTTTTTGTAAAACTTATGTTGAATATTTGTCATTTATGTTACTAAATAAATTGCAGAGCAATTATTTTAATCTAATATTTTACTATAAAGGTGCTAGCTTTCATTTGTTATTTGTTCTAAGCTTTTGAAAATTGTACAAATTTTTTTTTATGTGTACAAAGTAATTTTTAAAATAAAATTTTTGGAATAGGTCCTGAGGTCTTATATTCCAATAAATCCCAACTAAAATTTGTATTCAAGACCAAACCGCCACCAGGCCACAACCTCCAACACCATCTCTATCTCCATCTCCTCTTTCTCTCGTCACCATCTCTATTTCCTCTCTCTCTCTCTCTCTCTCTCTCTAAAACCCACCAACACCACCAGACCACAATCTTTCTTCATCAACATTAACACCACACTCCTAAATCATCGTCGTTGCCTTCATTCATCGCCTTTTTCGTCCTTTGTCGTCATCAACAACATCACCATTGGCGTCATCTTCTCTTCCCCTCTCCCACTAACTGCAACAACTTAGATGATATCTTGGTTAAGTGGCATTCAGTTGTTTCAGATCTAGCGATGTTTAGAATTCGTCTTCGGGTTTGGCTTCATGGTGAACTCAGATCTGGTATGTAGTAGTGATATGTGAAAAAAACGTAGTGTTGAAAATGAGTAAGGAGACGTGGTATTGAAAAGGGTATATTTGTCTAAACTATCAATGAATTTAAAAAATAGGACATAATGGAATATTGAAAAAATAATTAGGACTAATAACAAAACAAGTCTTCTAAATAAGCTCAAAATTAATTTTTTCTTTTTGAAATATGTGGAGCTGCGGCTTTAAACTAAACCAATTCGATATTTATTGGTTTAATTTGGTTCTACTATGTGATTAATTTGATTCAAAAAATTAAAATAGTTTAAAATTAATTTGATCATAAATTTAACATGAAATCGAATCAACTCAATCTATGTACATTCCTAAACTGTATCACACTAAGTTTTAAATAAAAAATAAATTAAATTAAATTACACTAAAAGTTTTAGTACAATCAAATTCTGACTAATGGGGTAAACACACAAAGGCATATGGAATATTGGGTTGGGCCTTTGTCACAAATTAGTGAATCGAAGTCATGTGCCATTGGTCACTTTGTGGCGAATTAGAAGAGCCTTCTTAGTTCGGATAATCCACGTGTTGTTTCTGATTTGAGTAGTTATTTGCTGTTTTTAGAGTACTAGCTGATAAATTTATATATTATTTTAAATAAATATAATAATAATAAATTTTATAATGGGAAGTTTGACCAAATTTTTATTACTTAAATTTTAGTTTTTGTTACTGATTTTAATTATAAATTATAATTTTTTTTAAATATTTATAACTTTTGTTATAATTTTTAATT
This sequence comes from Heliamphora exappendiculata, assembly GCA_034768845.1. NCBI lineage: Eukaryota > Viridiplantae > Streptophyta > Magnoliopsida > Ericales > Sarraceniaceae > Heliamphora > Heliamphora exappendiculata. The sequence goes on along the minus strand of JAOTRH010000018.1, from coordinate 9,739,051 downwards.
ATTTTTTTATTTCAATTATAAAATATAATTTTTATCAAATATTCACAACTTTTACTACAAGTTATAATTTATAAATTATTAACAATAGTATTCCCAAACACTTCCAATAAAATATGTTGATTCACATTTATTAAGTAAGTTAAAAAACAAAAATAAATTATATTATGTAATTTATAATTATTTATTTATTAAAAATATCACAAAAATATTATTTATATGGTGGTCCAAAACTATCTAATAATTTGCTTCTGATTCAGTCTCCCCACCTTCGCGCAGATTTTTAGATATTTTCGCCTGACGTGGCCGCTTTTCTAGCCCTATAAAAAACATCCCCTCACGCGCCCAACATGCACTTTTTCCCCTCCACTTTTTTCCTTTCGCCATCCACGTCCCCCCTCCCTCTATCCTGCACCCCAGTGCGCACTGCCTCCACCAGTCCAATCACCCCCAGTTTTAAATACCTTAACCAACTTATACATATCAATTTTTTATTAATACAGCGTGTATCGATGTCACTATTTAACTTTCTCAAGTAATATTATTTTAAATTTATTATTATAAAATATTTTATATATTTTTTATTAAAATATTATTTAATAATAAATAATATATTATAATATAAATATTGATAAGATATGATATACCAATTTTTTCATTAGTAAAATTTCAGATGTCCTTTTAAATTTATCCTTATAAATATTTTATATATTTTTTGATAAAAATATTATTTAACAATAAATAATTAAGTGTAGCATAAATACTTATTTAAAATAATATTTTAACTAATTAATCTCAATTCATTTCTACTTTTATTATTTACAATAGTATAACTAACTTGAAAATGATAAAAATTTAATATTTAAAATTTTTAATAATAATTTTATATTGATTAATTTTAAAAATTTTATGTTATATTTGCAACTTAGCATAACAATAAAAACAAAAAGTATAAACAAAAAATAAATAAAATATATATTTTTTTTAAAAAAAATTATACATTAATACATATTTAATATGTTTTGGAATGGGATAGTACAAACAAATATTGTTCAATTCACATCGAATTGACACAAATATTTTGATCATTATAAAATTAAAAAATTAACATATTAATTTTATTTTAAATTAATAGATATCAAATAATTAATATATTAATCTAATTTAAAACTAATAGTATCGATTGATATCGGACAAATTATGATCCTCACCCTCCGTCCCACCCTCTCCCGAGTCCTGACCATCCGGATCATCCGCGTGTCCCGGCGCATGTTAGCCACGCCCCACCGCGTTAGATAGAAAACCCGGAGGCGAGTCGTCACGGAGATCAGAAGGAAAACTCCTCCGCCTTCGCCGCTCCCCTCTCTGCGGATATCGCGCGGGCCGACGGATTTGCCCCGTGCTAACGTGCGCCTCGTCCGGTGGGGCGTTTTACCATGTCCAGCCGTTGATTAGGCTCGATTGTTTTCGGGAATTTTCCTCTCTGCTCGGGTTTCCTGATCAGTTGCCGAACTTTCTATTCGAGGAAAACAATCGTGCGCGCGACCGGTGCACATGGAATCAACAGTTAACTCTTTACTTTTGCTCTCTTCTTGTCTGTAAATTAGGTATTGGCAAGTCGAGAAATGTTCGTTATATGTACTGTGCAAGGCACGGCTCTGATCGGTATGAAGTCTTTGTTAGAAACCTTAATTTCTGATTTCCTAGTCTCTCTTTCTTTGTGAGCTCGGAGAAGGGACCTTCTATGGAAGTTCTATAGTATTACGTGACTCTTCAGCCTTTGGATGGGCAAAAAGCAAAGGAAAAGGCAAGGGAAGTGATTTGGGTGGGGGGTTCGCGGTGAACCGTAAGTTTGATGGAAATTTTTGGGAAATTGATGTTGTGAGCGGGTTTGTGATTGGTTAAATTTGAGGAGATGGAACGGCATGAGATTGTGACAGACAAAGGCGGCTGCGGCGGCGGCGGCGGTGTTGGTGGTGATGGCGGTGGCAGAGGTGGTTTTAATGGCAAGAGCAGTGATGCGTTTATTGATCGCAGCAAAGTGAGGATTTTGCTGTGCGACAACAATGCGATGAGTTCGGACGAGGTTTTCACGCTGCTGTGCAAATGCTCCTATCAAGGTATTGTTTTTGGTACTAATAAGCACGCATCAATTTCATATGGTAATTATTTTTTAGTTTCGTTTTCTGTTTTGCTAGTTCGGGGGTTTGTAATATAAGTTTGGCGGTTAGACGGAATCTGAGTTTCAAAATCTTTGATTTGGAATTTGGAATTTGGAGTTAGCTTATGGAAACATATGAACGAAGCATAGCTACTTCAAAACACATGTGGCTATGCAAAATGCATACCCATACTTGTTTTTCTTAATTTTGTTGTATCCTAGAGATATTCAGGTCTAGTTACACCCAGAATAGTTGTTATTTTCAAACAAATATTTTGTTTGATAAGTAGTTTATACAATGATTAGTTTCGTAAGACCCTTTTTTTCCCATTTATACTCAGCTTAATTTTAGAGTTAAGTTTTGATTTGTATAGGTTTTAAATGCAGTAATATCTAAGTCAGGCTTATACCTTACTTTTGGTTTTAAATTGTGATTTTGAAAGTTGGATGCTTAAACGACTAAAATCATTAAGTAATTTCTGTATTTTGGTTTTTGCATTATTACATATAGTGCATTACTCTAAATTTATAAAAATATATTTTTCTACAAACGTATCCAATTGTAAGCGTACTCTATGTTTCTAGGTTTTGCATATCCACGTGGCACTCGAACCCGTAGGCGTACACGTGCTTCATAGATTTAACAAATGATATATAGGGTTTTAGGGATGTTGGAAGTGTTGTGACCTCTATGTAATAGACTATTCAATTTATCAGGAGATTAAAAAAAAGGCAATTTTATGTAATCAAGATGTTACTCTAGAATTCATGGACATTTTCCTATTAAGGTGAATAAACATCTCATAGCCAGTAGCGGCCTGATGATTTTTGGGGCCTTAGGCGAGATGTTAATAGAAGCCTTTTATATTATTATTTTTTTTAATTTTTTAAAATTTTATTTTCCTATTTTTTGAGATACAAAATTATTAATTATATTTTCATAATCAAGTTTTTTTACCATATCTTTTCAATTGATAACATAACTAATCTACTTAATCTTTCTTTTAACAAAATCGATTTAAGATAAGATTTTATTAATTTTAATTTGGAAAAACTTATTTATGTAAAAACTACTATTACTTGAATGGTTAATAATATTCTATAGGCAATGTATAAATTTGGAAAAGAATCTAGTCTTTTAATATAATGTAGTATGTTAATCGGGTTCTTTTTTTTTTCAGGTGGTATAACTTTTTTTAAATTTCTAATTCTAAAAATAAATCTAAATCATCAATATTACTAATGGTGTCATGTTTTAAAAAAATTTCAAGATTAAGACAATTTGTTTCAAACTATCATCATCTAGTATCTTTAACTTTTCAAAGTTAAATAAAAAATCAAAAATATTTTCATACATTTGAAATTGTTCAAACTTGTTCTCAATTGAAGAAATAGCATGACCTATAGTATATAAGAAATAATTAATTCTAAAAGATTTTTCAGTAGATTATGTTATTTCTTCATTTGCATTTTCGACAAATTATTATTTTTATATGAATTACACGTTTTTCATTAAATACAAGTTCTATTTTCATTTTCTCTGCAATCTCTATAGTTGAATTCACATCGGATGTAAATCCAGTTTCTCGATAATTTTTTAGAAAATAAATAAGAACTCTTAATTGTTCTATAGTAATATCAATATGCATATATTTTGATTGTAAATTTTTACTAACTGAATTGAAGGCAAACATTATATTATACCAAATAGTCATGCCTAATAAAAATTCAAAATTCTTTCAATCTCATATGTTATTAAACAATTAGCTTCACTTCTTATTTTAGGATCTTCATTAATTTTTGTTAATTGCAACAAAGCATCCCTTATTTGTAGAGCTTATAATTTTATTGTTTTAACACTTTTAACATAGCTTTGTGTTTGTAACAACGATCTAAGAGTTGATCCTGTTACATTATCTTTTAAAAAATTTTATCGCTTTGTAGAAGAAAAAAATAATGAATATATGTGTTGTACAATCCCAAAAAATGATATGGCTTTAAAACAAGAGTTGGTCATGTCACAAAGTACAAAATTAAGATTATGGCAATCACATTGTATGTAAAATGCTCTAAAATTAATATATAAAAGTCTTTTCTGTACCCTTGTTGTTTTCCTTTCATATTGGATCCGTTATGATATCTTTGTCTAGATATGTATTTAATATTTATTTTCTCTCTCTCTCTCTCTCTCTCTCTCTCTCTCTCTCTCTATATATATATATATATATATATATATACTTTATTTCCAACCTTCTAATTAATACTTTTTTATTTTGATTAAATGAGGCTTAATCTATTTTAATAGTGGGCCTAATAAATAACTTATACATATTTTTATTTTTGTGAATATAATATTTTAAAGCTGATCAATCATATATAATAGTATATATTATAAAGAAAATTTATAATTTTGGGGCCTCATTATTTTGGGGGCCTTAGCGACCACTTAATTCGCCTAATAGACGGGCCACCCCTACTCATAGCAAATTGATTAAGTATTGCATTTCATGGATTAAGCTCCGTAATTAACTTAATATGATTGTTTCTAAAGCCAACCTTGATTCCACCTGTTTTCTATCCCTGCTTTCTAAATCCACTCTTTAATTATGTTATGGCAAATATTCCTGCCTTTGTTCATGCAAACCCATATTTTTTACTGGAAAAAATTTGATTAACTATAGCTATTAATGTGTTTTCGTTAATATTGGACGACAGCTGTGGAATGATATTGATCCCTTATAAAGAAAGCCTTGGAACAAATCTATTGCCTTTTGATATACTTGAAATAACATTCTTACACATGCTAGGCTGTGGATTGAAGCATGAATGTTTTTTCGAGAAAGAAACAAAGCATTAGAGCTGTAGCTTTCTCAGTGGAGTTCTTTTGCTCTCTGTAATAGGAACCCATATATGGTAACGAGTGCCTGCAGTCCTATATAAATGACAAATACTCATTTGGCATTAAAAGTGCTCTACAAGGGTTTTGATTTAGTGAGTAACTGAGTATACTTCCATTAAAATCGATATTTTGCTTGATTTTGAGTTATTAATGCAATCAGCTTATTTGTAATTGACTTTTACATTGACATATTGAATTTTCTTCTTCCTTTTCTTATTTTGAATCTCTGCTACTTGCAGCTTTTTGTTTGCCTTTTTCATTTTCTTCAATTGCGTGATATTTTGATTCATCAACACATAGAGTTCCTCTAACTAGTACACTTATTTGATGTATTTTAAGTCTCAAAGAAGCAGCATATTTTATGCTGACTAATATTTGTTTGGGAACTGGTGCTTTGCAGTAACTTCAGTGAGGTCAGCCAGACAGGTCATTGATGCACTAAATGCTGAGGGGCCTGACATAGATATCATTTTGTCCGAAGTTGACCTTCCTATGGCTAAAGGCTTAAAGATGTTGAAATACATTATGAGGGATAAAGCGGTGCAACGCATTCCTGTGATCAGTAAGTGGGCCATGTTTATTTTTCCATTTTCCCTAAAGGTTTTTTTTATTCTGTTGGGGTAGATTTTAAACTATATGTTGCTCTTTTGTTTGCTTAGTGATGTCAGCCCAGGATGAGGTTTCTGTTGTTGTCAAGTGTTTGAGACTTGGGGCAGCTGACTATCTTGTGAAGCCTCTACGCACCAATGAACTGCTAAATTTATGGACTCACATGTGGAGAAGAAGGCGAATGGTACCTAATGCTTTACATCTTTCCTTTGTTGTTTGAAAGCACTCCTCTTCCACCCTTGGCAAAATCCTCAATGAGATCTGATTTTTTTCCCTTTTCACTTATTTATTTGTTGTAAAGCACTTGAGATACTAAGAAACAAATTCATATACATTTGGAAAAAACATTTATCTGGTTTATATCCTTACAGATTGGGTAGATTAGATGATCTTCATTTCAAATGTAAGCATCTTTGTATGCACCAATAGTTTTTAAGATCCATCCTTGTATGTTTTCTGTATTTCATATTTCATTCCGACACTACCTGTCTGAATATTGTTACTTGTATCAGTTGTATGCCGGTATGCTTTCTTACTGTTTTATTAATGTTCATCTCAAATCTCCCTAAAGCAATATTCTTATCGTCGGTTATTCTTTTGTCGGCAGCTTGGACTGGCAGACAGGAACATGTTGAAGTATGACTTTGTTCTTGTAGCATCAGACCCCAGTGATGCTAATACAAACAGCACTACTCTGTTCTCGGATGACACAGATGACAAATCCTGGAAGAGCGCAAATCCAGAGATGTGCATGCCAATTCGTCAGGAAGACGAGGTCAATGCGGTACAGACACAAATTATGGTAACTAAAAGATTCTTAAAGTTCATCCTGGTGATGACAGATTATGCTGAAGGACGTGGTTAATAATACAGATTCCTTGTGTAGTTCTATTAAATCTTATCCCTTTTGACCTTCGAAACATAAATGTGAACCCCGTTTTGTGAGCATATAAAGCATATCGAAATTGATTGCCATTTTGTTCGGCATTATCTTGAGTTTGGCACTATTGCTCTCCCATTCGTGTCCTCCTCCTTGCAGCTTGCTCATTTTTTTACCAAGACTCATACGGTTGCTCGCTTTTGTTTTTTGCTGGACAAACTCTCGCTGCTCTCCGGGTTTACATTATGAGTTTGAGAGGGGGGGGGGGTGAGAGTATATTTATGTGTCGGATTATATTTTTTTGTTATTTTATTTGGAGTCTAAGGATAGTTTAATCTTTAATAAATTATTAGGGTTTCTAGGAATTTTGGTCTTTATATATATCTTGTATCTTGTCATTAGTAGTTAAGCTTTTTCATTAATTGCAATAATAGATTTCTTTTCCTCCTTTGTTATCACTCTCTATATTTCTAACTTAGCGTTAATTCTACTCCTAGCCTCTGATATAAAATAGAGAAGAACAAAAATAATTATTGCTATTAACATAAGGTTGAAAACGTTCACTTGTTTCTTCTGCGGGTGATCTAATTGTTGTGGCAGTTCCACCATACACGTTTCCTATCACATTAATGTATCCTTTTATCACTCACTTTTTCCACAACGCCTACCGTATGATATCTCTAAGCACTCTATCATAGGTTTTTTCTAAATTTATAAAAATCATATGAAATTTTTTTTTTCTTTACTCTATGCTTCTCTATTAATCTCCTCAGTTGGTGGATTGCTTCAACAGTTGATCTACTAGACATAAAACCAAAGCGATTCTCTGACATTGTTGTTGTTTACCTTAGACGCTATTCAATTACTTTTTTTCATAGATTCATCAATTAACTTATTAACTTAATATCTCTATAGTTGTTACAAATTTAAATATCTCCTTTGTTTTTATATGTAGGTGCTAGTACCCTTTCTCTACTCTTTAGCCATTTTCTTAGTTATTATAATTTTATTAAATAGCTTTGTTAACCAAGACACTCTTAGCTCGCCTAGGCATTTTCACACCTCTATGGGAATATCATTTGGTCCTAAAACCTGAATGAAAAAAATAAGTGACTAATGCTTAGAGAAGTATAGTATTGCAATAGAAGGATAACTTGGTACAAAATATGAAAGCTAATAATTGGTACTTAATGTTACTTCTCAAAAAGCAAGATTGGTACAATATTACCTAGTTTCCTGAGTTTTTCAAAGATTCGTTCAATGCTCTCAAAAAACATATTCTGGAAGAGCAAGGAAGGTTGGCTTGTGAGGCAAGGTACTATGACTAGAAATTGCCCTACTTGATCGATAGACATTGGATAGGTTTTAGATTCTGTTTTGTGTACTACACTAACAACAGTAAAAGATTAACTGCAGGATTTTACATAATCTGTTAGATGTCCTATGGGCTATGTTTCCATATCTGAATCGATTTAAGGCTAATTGTTATTTTGTCCCTTTTTTATATAATCAAACAATTATTTTTCCTTGCGAGTAAGTGTGTCCAAAACTAATTTTCAAAAGAGTAGCAACGTCCAATCTAATTGTTTTTGTTTTGTATGCATTTGTTTTCTGCGTGTTTTTACCTTTGGGCTGTATGCTTTTCAGTGTAATGCTGCCACTGCTGCTGCTGTAGAGCCTCCACCTACAGATTCACTGTATGATTGGCCTGATGTTCTGGGAACTAGTGACCAAGCAATAGGTGAGCACTCCTCCTGGTTTTGCATCAGCTGGTTTGCATGTATTGTGTTTTGGACATCAAATTAAAATCAAATCAATTTATTGGAAGTTTATAACATAATGTTGTCAATATCTTACAATTCACGAAACGTATTTTATAATTTGATACATTAAAAGGGAAAAACGATACGTATCGTATATCGTATCTTATGTTAAATATATCTTACGATACGCATACGATACATAATGTAATATGCGATACACGATACATAGCGCGATACACACATACATTAATACTTGATTTTCTAGATGAATGACCTTTCAATTCATAGATATAGATTTCGGACCTATGAATATGGATATTTTCGAAATGCACAAAGAAAAAAGGAAGTGAGTTAGACAAAAAGAAAAGAAATTTGGACAAAAAAAGAAGTGGCTTGGACAAAAAGAAACAAAGTAGCTTAAACAAATCTTTTTTGTCGATAACATCAGACCAATCAATTGAATATTGATTAATATGCAATCGATCGAACACTACTAGAAAATGGCTCTTCTGCTCAGAAAAGAAATGTTCCTGGAAATTCTTGCTCTCATTGGACCATATTTAATTTGTAAAAATAAATATTATTGAAAAATTTTGCATGGTTAAAATATTGTGAATATATTTTCTTTAATATTTCTCTGTCTTCGTAAATATCTACTCATCTACTATTAAAAATCTTACGACATTGATTTACTATGGCCGCTAGCATTAGTATAGTTTTTTCTTATAAACAAAATAGTTAAAAACTTAAAAATTGTACATTAAGATTTTAAAACTTAAATGATAAATTAAGACAATATGAAAAGTATATGATATGCGGTAAATTCAATTTGAGTTTTAATAATGCCTTTACTTGTAATATTTTTATTGTATTTCAGATGTATTAAGTATTGATTCGTGCATATTTTTATTTTTGATAAACATATTTTTACAATTTTATCAATTAATATTATTTAATATTTAATTCTTGTAAAATGTTTCCGTTATTTCAAATATATATATATATATATATATATATATTCTTGACTTGTTTTTAAATGCGTTAAATATCATACGATACTCGATACGATACAATAAGTAGAAAAACGATACACAATTCGTATTCCGATTTGACTTATTAACATTTGAAATCCGGCCAGTTTGTTTCCTACAGTAGCTTTAGGGCAATTTTAACTTGGTTGACTGCATATGTGTTGGTTCTGTCACTGCTCTGCAAATAACATCAGCAATTTCACAAAATCTTTTGTGTCAGTGGCTCCATTTCAGTGGTTACTTCCCCTCTGTAGATGGATTTGATCCTTCAATTCATTGGAAGCAGAGGAAAATTGTTTTTCATTTTCATGAGTTACCTAGGCACCGGATCTTTTGGGATACTCATGATTGTGACTGTTCAAATCTCCTTATGGAAATAAAGATTGAATTCTTAATAAAGGATCTTGGTGCACTAGGTGCTATTTAGGCTCTCAATCCTTCAATTGGTGGATTGGGGGGCTTATCTCCCACGTGATTAGGGGTGAAGACCTGTGGCTCTCCAACTGCTATCTAGATATTTAACTTGAATTTTTATGAAATTTGTCAAATCTGCTCTAGGAAGCACGGATACAAATACCGGGACACGGATATGATACGATATGGATATGGCAATACAACAAAATCAAAAAAAGTAAAATACAGGTACGAGTAGGATACGTTTGTCAAAAAATTATTTTTTATAATTTGGTATTGTATTGTTAATAAAACTAAACTAAAAGAAGAGTTAATTTATTTTGTTATTATTTTGAAACATTCAATAAGTACTCAAGTTAATAATAACTGAATAAGTAACATATAAAAAGGATTTCCCATTAATCATAGAAAAAAATATCTGGATGATAGTACATTAATAATAATAAAATCAAAAAATAAAAAAATAATTTAGAAAAAAATAAGAAATAAAAATAATTTGGAAACATATCTAAAAAGTATCTCATTCATATCTAAAACGTATCCCGTGCGTATCCAAAACAAATCCAAAACATAAAAAATAAAAAATTATTTTTGGATGCTTTGCAGGTGTATTCGATACATATCTCCGTGTATCCGGCGCGTATTAGCATCCGATATGTATCAGAAACTTATACGGGGCCATTTTCAAACTATCCTTGCTTCATAGAATCTGCTATTGCTGGGACTTGAATTTTTTCAGCTTCCAAATGGATGAAAACAAAACCATTTGCCTAGTTACCATTTGGTGCTCCCCAATGGATAAAAGCAAAATCATTTGCCTAGTTAGTATTTGGTGAATTTTTACTTTGATTCTCAACTTACACACGTATAAAAATTTCAGACCTTCAAATATTTTGATTAAGATACAAATATTTTACAGAAAATTAGTCTTAGATCCTTAAAGTAGCGGCGATTTTATTTTTCATTTACTAACAAAACTTTTAATGCGCAAGGTCTAATTGAACCTCAGAACAAATAAATTTATCTGTACATTTTTAAAATATGTATAAAGCATACAAATAAATTTATTTGTCTTGTATAAATAAACAGACAGATAAATTTATCTGTATAAAGAACACTGTGCCTTTTCAAAATACGTATAAAGCAGACAGATAAATCTGTCTGTATAAAGATTGTGCCTTTTCAAAATACGTATAAAGCACACAGATAAATTTGTCTGTATGCTTATTTATGCAAGACAGATAAATTTATCTGTGTACTTTATACATGTTTTGAAAATACACAGATAAATTTATCTGTATAAAGAATATAGATAAATTTATATGTGTTAAAGAATACAGATAAATTTATCTGTCTTGCATAAAATAAGATGATAAATAAATTTATTTGTATGCATTACTTATGAATTTATCTGTTTATGTTAAATTTATCTGTGCCGTAAGCGATTGGACCTCGCACGTTAAAAATTTTGTTGGTGGACCGTGCGCGTTTAAACTTATTTTTTTGGACCTTTAGCTAAAAGCCCCATTATTTTATGCGTGGATACTCTTGAACTCATACAAGTTTATGTGTTTTCAGATGTTTACATGAATAGTGTGCACCTTATGGAAACCAAATGTAGTTGATTTTTGGTCTTTGTTCATTTGTTTTTCTTTTGTATGGGTTCCTTGGAGGAACCCTCAATTGTGTGCTGCATATTTTATCTCCTTTGAGAGATGTTTCATGTTGTTTTAGTAAATTAGGTGTTACTGTTCTTGATTTTGGCACTGAAAGCTTCTAAGTCGCGTACTGTCAATTTTGTTGTACGTTCTCTCTGCATCCTTTGTATATGCTATAAAATACTTTTCATAGAAGGCTAATCATGCCCTGCAATCCACCCCTTCTGCAGAAACTCAACCCATAAAGTATGTCCTCACTGCCTGCTACGTAATGCATCTTCTATGCCACATTATAAATCTGGAACATCGTATTTGGTGTATCTACTATCTTTCACATTTTTATCCTTCCTCGCCTGCAAGCTAATAAAAACTTTTGTTAACTGTTTTAGGACAATTTGCATCATGTCCAAAGAAGAGTGAACTAAGGATAGGCGAATCTTCGGCCTTCTTCACTTATATCAAATCAAGCATGCCCAAAAAGAGCAATGCTAAAGAGGTTGCCCCTGGTGATGAAAATGCTACTCGAGTCTTGAGCATTGAAAACAACCTTAACGCATGGGTTGGGCATGTGGCCAATGATACCCGATGCTGTGAAAGCAGAGAGGTACAGGAGAACCATTCTCAAGGAGATGACTTTCCAAGAAGTAGCAGCATCCCTGATTCTCTTTCACTAGAGAGGTCTTCCACTCCCCCTGTATTGATGGATTTTCCACAACAAAGGAACTCAAAGATGGAAGAGTTGTCTCAGGTGCATTTGCATCTGGGCAATGAGTCTCACCCAGATGTCTCAAGTTTCCATCCGCCAACTGCTTATCCGTACTATATTTCAGGAGTAATGAATCAAGTTATGATGTCATCAACACTGATGTATCAAAAGAACCTGCCAGATCTACCAAACCATGCTTCTACAACTATGTTGCCTCAGTACGGCCATATTCCGCAATGCCCTCCTCATGTACCGGGTATGGCATCATTTCCCTATTACCCTGTTAGCATATGCGTCCAACCCGGTCAAATGCCTACAACCCACCCATGGCCGTCATACAGTAGTTCATCGGCCATGGAAGGAAAATTAGGTAAAGTTGATAGGAGAGAGGCAGCCTTAATGAAGTTTAGGCAGAAGAGAAAAGATCGTTGTTTCGACAAGAAAATTAGGTATGTTAACCGGAAAAGGCTTGCCGAAAGGAGACCTCGCGTACGGGGTCAATTTGTGAGGAAGAATGGTATAAATGTGGATCTTAATGGGCAGCCTGCTTCGTTAGATTTTGACGAGGACGAAGAAGAGGAGGATGAGGAAGAGCCACAATAGGCTAGGGATTCTTCTCCCGAGGATGATGCTTCAATATGCCAATGATGAACTGCACTCTGCCTTAAAGAATCCTTTCATTACTTTAAAGAATCCTTTCATTACTTCCTCAAGTGGTAATGATGTTGTTGACTCCCCTCTGCCTTAATAAAATATCCACATTCTGCTGTCCTGCTCAAAGAAGTGGCACTTTACCATTTGGTATTCTTGATTTAAAGGCACAGATCAGATTAGGCTTTGAACCAGCTAGTGTTCCTTGGTTTTCCATACGAACTGACCCCCATGATGTGATTATACGGAGTTTCCTTCGCTCGACTGCTAAATTTCCCTCGATGAACTCACTTCACTAAGAGATGACATAGAAAGCAAAGCCCAGAGGAACCATTCGATCAAGATTCTGACCAGCAGATGTCGATTTCAGGGACTGGAAACTACTATTTCTTAATATCTGATGTTTATCTGAGGAATTTGAGGCTTTGACCATCTAATCCTTTGGGGAACTGTTGAACTCTTCCCCATGTTCTTTTCAAAGAAAGCAGGCAAATTGTATCTGAGTTTTCAAGGTCAGAAAGAAGGTAATGTAGCGAAAACTCACATACCTGATTAAAAAATTAGCTTGCTGTAGTTATTTCAATTCAGGGATATGATTTACCATGATTTGCTTCATCCTTCTGAAACTTTTATCATTTGGAAATTAAAATTGTTTGAAATGACAGAGAAGTTAATAAAGTTTTTAGGGCTCGTTAGCACGGCATGTGCATGTGTGGTCAAAAATAGCTTGAAAACCATCAGGGGTAGCGGCAGTCGATATTCTTAACTGCACACCAAATCTCAGCATTAGTAGGGGTTGAGGATAGAACCAAGTTATCTTTACTAGGGAATTGGTGATGAGGAAAAATATTGCATCTTACATCTTTAATCTCCTACCATTCATTTGTTACCTGCTTGCTTATTAAAGGTGACTTTAACTGTAAGATGATCAAAGATTGTTTTGAAACCATCAAGCAGTTTAGGCCTACTGCTCTTTGTAATGTCAGTTATGAAGTCACTTCTAAGGACCTAATTGGAGAACATGGCTTTTTGGTTAAAAATGCAAAAAAGCTATTATGATCTGTTTGGCAAAAAAGCAAAAAGTTAAAAAGTCAAATTAAAACATTAATTCTTAGAATATTCTATTTAAACTCTTACTACTTTTAAATGACAATAATATTAGTCATATATAACTTATTTGTTACTACTATCAATTATATGTAATTGTTAATTTTAGTTATATACGAAGGTAAAATTGGCTAATTTAAATAATAAGCAAAAAGGTGAACTTTTTACCCAATTAACTAACTTTAAAAAAAGCTAGCAAACTTGCCAAATAATTTATTTCGAATTAAATTTAGTGTTTTTTTTTAAAATGTAAAAAAGAAAAAAATAATTTTTAAGCTGGTTGCCAATTAGGACATAAAACTTTTGTGAATAGAACTAGACCTGCACTGGATAAAGTTATTAGTCCTTTTTAGGTCAGTTTTTTCCCAGGAAGGCAACCTTCTGATAATATTATTGTTGCCCAAGAAATTTCACTCTGAAAGGTAAAAAATAAATAAAATAAGAGTAGAGGTTGTGTAGCGAAGTTCTTGAGTACAAAGTAATGTGAGTATATTAGTGTGGGGGTATCTTCATTTCAATAGCTAGTTTTGGGGTTGAATTTTATTTAAAACTGTATAACATGATATTAGAGCAATAATAAATTTTTTTCATTTTTTATTTTGCTAATATAGTATCAGAACTGAAATATCAAGAATAGACAGAGCTTGTGTGCCTAGACTGCACACACCACTGAGTACAAAAATAGTGGACTATAAGCATGATCACCTCAAAATTGATTTTGATAGAATCTCTTGCAAATTTTTTAAAGAAATTCCCCTTTTTCAACTTGGACTCAAAACCTACTGATCTTATTATTGTAATGTGTGACTACTGTAAATTTCTCGACTATTTGGAATGGCGAAAAATTACCTCATTTTACTCCTGGTAGAGGCCTTAGCCAAGGCAACCCCATGAATTTGATTTACGATGGTTTACTTCGTCACAGTAAAACTCTTATCATGTAAAAATTAAAATTGTTTGAAATGACAGAGAAGTTAATAAAGTGTTTTAAGGCTTGGTAGCAAATGAATGGTAGGAGATTAAAGATGTAAGAAGCATCAGAATTTTTAGATGTAATTTTATGTTTACAATTTTGCCCTTCCATGTTCAGGTTTAAGCTTTATTTGAGTTATGGAGCTTTTGTCATTTTGGTAGAGGTTTGGCATTTTTTTTTTTTTTTAAAGAGAAAGAGCTTATACTATCCTAATCTAAGGAAAGGAAACGGGAATCACCCCATCTGCCCGAGACTTGAACTCGCAACTTTGATGATGAAAAATTGAAGTAATGTCACTAAACTACTAAGGTCTTGACAGATTCAGTTGCTTATAATTAGGCAGTTTTATTAGTAAATGCATTCAAGTTATGTAAGAAACTAGTGAATTACACCTACCTATGACACTTCAAAATAATAAATTACAATTGATAGTTAAAGAGAAGTGCTCAATTAAAAATATAATATGAGTAGATGTCAAATTGTTGAGAAAAAAGTGGATTTGATTTTAAGGTGTATGGAGTCCATTAAACTGGATTTTATTCGTGTTTAAAGATATTTTAAATAAAATTTAATAATAAATTAATTTTAAATAATAAATTTTTTTTTTTGGTTATTAAAGGTAACACCTTAGTAAAACAGTTTCAATAGTTTTACTCAAACTCTAATTTTACTTAATATATATATATATATATATAATTATTAAATGTAATAAAGTTGTAAAATAATTTCAATGGCCTCATGCAAGCTAGTAATATCACTCTAATAATTTTCATTAGGATCACTCTTAATTTTAATAATAATTTTAAAAATAAATATAAACTAAAAATATATATATAATCAAATATATTATTTGGACAGACACATTAAAAATGTATGTTTAATGGGAGATAAAGAGAAAAAACAGGTTTACAATAAAGAAAAAGAAAAAAGGAATGAGTTCAAAATGAAAGAAGGAAAAAATTTAAAATTTCAACGAAAGAGAGATAGGAGAGCTTGTAATTGAGAGAGAAGTGACATATAAGACAAATATTCCATCAAAATACTTCTCTCATATAGCATAAATTACTTTTAGTGCAGTGTTGTTTTGTGAGACTTGGTTTCTTTTTTTTTCGTACATACATATTCAACGTGTTGGGTTTTGCTTCATCATAGTAGAATAGTATGTGTATATGTGTTTTATGCTTTTATTCGGGTTTGAAAAGGCATGTTTGGTTTGGTTTGGGACTGTGAAACCTATTTCTGTCGCAAAAGTTGTTTTTTCTGTCAACCAATCGATTGAACTTGGTGATCTAGTCGACTGGGTTGACAGTGTGTGAAACTAGTCGACTGGATTAGGTGACCCAGTCGACTGGGTTGGATCGGTGGATGTTTTTTCAGATTCCAATAACCTTTTCAGTCAACTAACTTTGGTGGTCCAGTCGACTAAACTACTGTGTTTGGACGTGGCCTATAAATATCAAACCCTTAGAAGATATTCTCAGATTTTTGTTTTTTCAAGGCTAAGTTTCCTCTTTTACACACAAAAGCTCCACCTTCTCTCTAGTTTTTTGTGGGTTGGGGATCGATTTTTTGCGATCGGATAGCGAATTCTTAGTAACTGTGCCGGGGGCTTCGTGTTCATCCCGACGGAATCTCATTTTGTCGAGATTTATTTTTTGAGGTATCGAGTTTTAGCTCAACGAGGTAGAATCCTAAACTATCTTACTACTATAGGGTGCTACGTGCGACTATATACTTTTTTACCGTTTAAAAATGCTATAAATGTTGATTTTTATATTTAAACCATGTTTGTTCGGATAAAAAGTATGTTTTGCGCTTTTCTTGGTTTATTACATGTTATGGACGTGTGCTATCTGTAGTTTTTAAAAAATGTGGTTTGAAAATAGAAGAATTTGTGAAAATTCTTGAAAATCGTATTTTGGAGGTTTTGAGCTAACCCTTGGGGTTGAGTATCGAATTTTAATCGTTTTTGTAGAAACGGTGAAAACATTTTGAAAATGTTGTTTGGTCTCCATGATTAATGGATGACATGGCGGATGGCCATTGGTTCCTTTTTATACATGATTGATGTGTAGTGTGAAATGCTTTTCGTAGTCGAGCTACGTGTTGATTTTTAATGATTCTACAAATGTGCCGTGACAGTGTGGTGGGTGCTTTGCTCCATCGGGTTAAGCCCATAAATGAAGTGATGGGTGCTTCGCTCCCTCAGGTTAAACCCGTAAATGAAGTGGTTGCCCCTGTGTGTGGCGTGCGTTGTTGTGACTTCGTATAGAACTGGTCATTACTTAACAAGTCTGTGTGGCTTAGGTCTAAGGTAATGAGAAAGAGTCTATAATTGTTACATTTGTCTCGGATGTGACAGAGTCGGTACATAGAAATCATTGTCGGCTGTGTGAACTGATTGGAAAAATAATATTTTGTTATTATTTTTCTTTAACTACAAAACGTTATTTGCATTGTTTGAAATGCGTGATTTTAAGGATATAAAACCGTTTTAAGGCTCGTGTGAGTCGGATGAAAACTTGGGATTTTGAGAAGTGAAACTGTTTTGAGGCTCACATGGTTGAGTTGATTTTTATGCTATGTGATTGCATATTCTACTTTACTGCATTATAGTCTGTTTCTATTGAATTTCAGCTCACGTTGTGGGATTTATGAAAATCTTTTTTCAGGTGAATGTGGTCACGTAGATTGATCTTGAGGTGCTCAAAGGTGGTTAATGACAAGACTCTTTTTGTTTTGTCCTTATTAGGTAGTTTATACCGTTTGTATTTGAATCACGTCCAGATGTAATAAGTTTTTGATTGGAAAGCATGTGTAATGTAATTCTTATAGCCGTAAAGCCGATGTATGCATGATTTATGTTTTCGAGAGAAACCATGGGTTGGTTGTTATTTTTCGTAATCTTTTATTACGATTTTCGTTAGTTGGTTCAACGTTTTATAAAAAGGATTTTCGATTAGTTTATGCTTCATATAAACTCTTGTGCTTCGAGGGAAATTTTGGAACGGCTTATACTCTCATTTTAAAAAGGTATTTTTTTAACCCCAAAATGTGTATTTTGTTTCAAAGGCTTGTTTTTGGGGCCGTGATCTTAGCCTCTTGGGCTACTCTTTTAAATTAAATAAACTCTCGGTAGTGCATTTTACAAAAGTTTTAATCTCGTTTTGGCGTTATGATTTTTCACCCGTTTGTGTTTGGGCGACTTTGGTGGATCGTTGTATCCCAAAACTGTTGTTCATGGGGTTTTCGGGTGACCCAAAGTTTGAGGCGTGATAATTTGGTATCAAAACTCTTGATTTGAATACTTAAGAGCCATGGGAAGATGGTGCATCACCTTGTGAGGATGATTGTGTGTACTTGATTGCATGTGTTTAAGTATTTTTAAGACATGAGCATGATATGTTGAGCATATAGATGCTGTGTATATGTGAGTATGGAGATTGAACCTTAAGATTGATTAGTCTTTCCTTCGGGTGTTTAGATTAACAAACTTAGAAATCAAGTTAGAAATACGTTTAGCTGACATATTTTCTAGTAGAGAATCTAAGTAGGTTATCCAAAGTAACGCGCCATTCTTGTCGGTTCTCCTTGATATGTGTGATGTATTTGCATAATCGTTTTGGCTATGTGTTAGCATGATTATATGATACGTGTTAGAAATAACATGATAGATCGACCTTAGGGTGTTGTGTTTTATATTCTTTTTATATATGAACTGCGTAACCTTGGAGAGGGTGAGGCTGTGATTTAGGTTTTGGATGTTCGACTCAGTTGCAGTGGTTGCTGAAAGGTAAGATTATGAGTTGAGTGTTGATTGCTTAGTGCGTTGTAGAACTCGTTGGTAAGTTGGGGTTAGCCGCGTAAGGTTGGCCTTGGTTGGTAAATTGTTAAGTGTTGGTATGGATGGCCTTGTGAGTAGGGGGAATGGGGCGTCGGAGACCCTGGAAAATCAGTTGTTGTGATTGGATTGTGGGTAGTGATAATCTATTTCGGTTAAGGTTTGGTGTACGTAGTTTTGGCCGTGTGACGGATTAGGTACGTCGTGAGCCATACTACATCGTGAGCTGTGTACTCGGGATGGAGTATAAACGGGAACATAGTGGATGGGAGCGTGAAAATCCTTGGCCGAGCGTATGTTGAGATGGCGGAATGTAAGTGGTTCTGGGAATATTCCTTGCTACTGGAATGGTGTTTGTAGTCAGAGTAGTGTCTGACAACTTAGACGTTATATACTTTATTGAGGTTTGAGAATTGAGTTACGAGTGAGTAAACTCGAGGATTTGGGGACGAATATGAGTTGCAGGCATGCTAGAATGAGTATGGGTCGTGGCTATGTTGGAATGTGTAAGGGTTCATGTTACGGTTCTAACATGCGATGAGTATCAGTTCCGTAGGATTCTTACGAGAATATAGGTTTGTGGTTTCGTCATTATCCTAGTGATTAGGAGATCGTGTTTGGGAACCGTGCTGGGTGCATGAGCTATGAAATGACTGTAGAAAGGTTCGATAGTGTGGTTAGCTTAGTGCTGAGACCATGTATCTTGAGTGTGATATGTCTGGAGGTTGTTTGTGTTCGACCTTAGGTTCAGAGGTGGGTATGTTGTTTGCCCATGAAAACGAAGTGTTGAGTAATAAAGTTCAGCATTGTACCATGTGGTTTGGCTAGCCTGGGACGATGGGTGAGAAATAGTGGGTTAAGATATCTGTGATCGATGTGTGCTTGGAGAGTTATTAGTCACTCTAGATAAAAGGTCTCAGGATTGGATTTTCTTTGTTTGGTGCCGTGCGCTTTCTATCTAAGTTGCTTGGACAGTGGGCTTGAGGCCGTAACGTGGCTGTGGTCTGCCTAGTAGGAGTTAGGTGAGTAAGTGCAACATTGTGAAGTGAGGTTTTGGCACGATGAGAATGTTAACGTGTGTCTCCATGTATGATTGGTGGCGAGCTTGCAGTCTTATGGGATGGGATGTATTGTACAAGGTATGAGGATTGATGGTGTTCATGTGTGTGCGAATGAGGTCGGAGAGTTGAGAGCTTAATGTAGCTGACGATTTGAGTATCGTGATCGGGGTTGACGGCACCTGTTTGACTATGGTCGAGGTGGCCTCAAGATAAGATTTATAGGGTTCTTTGGAGGCCAAGTGTTGATGGGTACTGGATATACGCTCAGGTTGGGTCATGGCTTCTTGTTGACCCTTTTCTTTTCTTTGAAGGGAGAGAGAGTTTCCTTGTAGACGGTTATCTAGTGTGAGTTGTTTTATCTTGGTTTGATGTATAAGTCGGGATCTTGACTGATTTAGATTTGGTTATGTTCTGAGATTGTGAAATCTCTGTGGATCTTGTATTGCCAGAATCGGGTGATTGTAAGACGGATTCTTCGTGATTTCAACGCGTGGTTGATGAGTATATGCATTTAACTATTATGCATGGTTATGTGCCTTCTTGGATGTTGAGCGTCTGTGTGTATGACCTGGGATCTTATTGCTCCCGCGGTTAAAGATCGTAAAAACTTGCGTGATGGGGTTAGTATTATCCTGTGGTGAAAGACCGTAAAAGAGTACGTATAAGTATGGTAAACATAGTAGGCCATGGTAACTTAGTCAGAGTATGACTTGTTACGTATGATGGTCGAACCAGTTGAGTTGTGTTCCTTGTGAGATCTGGTTGATAGACCAGGAATGCTTATGCTTGTTGTTATTGATGAGAGAGTTAGTGTTGAGACACAGAGGTTTTTTGGTAGTAATCATATGAGGATCGTTAACCATTGTGTGCGGCTTGTTCTGGATTGTGTGAGTATGGTTGTACCTTTAGCTCTTGGCAGAGTAGGAGTTTTGTCAGAACAGTGCGGCTGGGATATTCACATGGTTGGTTTTTGATAGACTTTTAAGAGCCTGGCTTTATGTTCTGTTTGGGGCTTTGAACTGCTAGAGTTCTTAGAGTTGAAGAGTGGTTGTCGACTATGGTAAGCGTTGTGTTTTGGCGTAACCGTTTGTTCGGATGGTGGTTTCGAGAGGTATGAGTCAGGAAGGATTCAATGTTTGAGAAGCCTTAGATGGTGTGGCCTGTTCGGACCGATGCGATTGTTTGGTTGGGAACGGAAGGGCCGTGATGAGTTCTGTATAAGATGAAATTACTAAGCGTAAGAGGAAAGTCTTGGTTGGTTACTTAACAGACAAGTCTTGTGGACTTAATGGATTGATGTATGTGTTGAGTTCGAGGTTGATGTCGAATGACGGTCATCATGTTTGCTTTGCCGGATTATAGTCACCATGTTTGCCTTATCAGATGACGGTGATTATGTTTGATATGAAGTTGATCTGTAGACTTAGAATCAATAATCTAATGGCAAGACGTTGAGTTGTGTAGTGACGTGCTGTTGCACGGGAGACATAATTAGGTTTATGTAGGTTATTGGATACCTATAAGATGTTCTGTCTGTGTAACGTGTCTGGTCAAGTGACTCGTTGGGGTCATGTGACTTTGTGGTTGTGATGCCGGATTAATTTTCGATTATGCGAAACCTTGTCTGGGACAATGGTGTGTCACCTAGTGTTTCTCTAGGGTGAGAATTGTGATTCGTGATGAAAGATCGAATAGAGGATGAAAGTTTAGATGATATGCATTCTTTGGTATTTTAGGTGAGTTAAGTGAGTTTCTCTCTGGAGTCAGGTGTTTGTATTACTGCTCGTGGATGGGCGTCGTGTCAGCTTCGTGATGGCGATGCTAGCATCAGCATGGTAGCGACGTGGTATCAAAGTGAGTGGTCATTAGGTGTTCGTCAGAACTTGAGTAAGGTTTGCGCGTGGAGTAGGTGACTTAGTGTGACCAATGTCAGGGTTCGACGCCGTGTGTTTGGACTTGTGGAGCTAGTCCTTGGTGTGCATTGTGATGTATAATTGAGCCAGTATGTGGCAGTAAACAGGGGTGGTAGTCTCTATGTCCTGGAGTGGAGAGTGTTTGCGACCAGGTTCCATGGTGGATCGGTCTCATGTGATATGTTTGTCGCTGGAGTGGTTTGTGTTCGGCGAGAGTTATGTTTCGAGATTTTGACATAAGGAGTTGGATCTCGAGATGTTTCATGGATGACAGTAGTTTCAGTGGGACTTGCCCGTGCGGGCAGTCTATATGGAGGTTGATTCTTCAAGTCATGTTTATCTTGTGTGACGACGGTTTCGGGGTTTCAATTGCTGGGGCATTTCTGTTGTTGTGCGGTGTTGCTAGGTTTGCATCAGAGATTGTTGATGGTTGATGGTTGATGGGTTGGTGTTTGGCTTGAGATTCAGTGTTGAATTTTAGGGACAAAATTCTTTTAGGGGGAGAGTTGTGAGACCTGATCCCTTTTCTTTTTGTATATACATATTCGATGTGTTGGGCTTTGCTTCATCATAGTAGAACAGCATGTGTATTTGTGTTTTACGCTTGTTCAGGTTTGAAAATGCATGTTTAGTTTGGTTTGGGGCTATGAAACATGTTTCCATCGTAGAAGTTGTTTTCTCTGTCGACCAGTCAACTGGAATGGGTGATCCATTCGACTGGGTTGACAGTGTGTGGAACTAGTCAATTGGACTGGGTGACCCAGTCAACTGGACTGGGTCAGTGGATGTTTTTCAAGATTTCAGTAGCCTTTTCAGTCGACTGACCTGGGTGGTCCAGTTGACTGAACTCCTATGTTTGGACGTGGCCTATAAATATCAGACCCTTGGAAGATAGTTTTAGATTTTTGTTTCTTCAAGGCTAAGTTTCCTCTTTTACACAAAGGCGCCACCTTTTCTCTAGTTTTTGGTGGGCCCGGAACTCGGTTCTTAGTGATCGGATAGCAGATTCTTAGTATCTGTGCCATGGGCTTCGTGTTCATCTGAACATAATCTCGTTTCGTCAAGGTTCATTTTTTGAGGCGTCGAGTTTTAGCTCAACGAGGTAGGATCCTAAACTATCTTACTGCTAAAGGGTGCTACGTGTGATTATATGCTTTTCTACCATTTGAAAATGCTATAAATGTTAATTTTTATGTTTAAATCATGTTTGTTCGGATAAAAAGTATGTTTTGCGCTTTTCTTGATTTATTACATGTTGTAGATGTGTGAATGTCCATGATTTTCAAAAAAGTGGTTTGAAAACGAAAGGATTTGTGAAAAGTCTTGAAAACCGTGTTTTGGAGGTTTGGAGCTAACCCCTGAGGTTGAGTCTTGGATTTTAAACGTTTTTGTAAAAACGGTGGAAACATTTTGAAAATGTTGTTTGGTCTTCATGATTAATGGATGACATGGTGGATGGCCATTGGTTTCTTTTTATACATGATTGATGTATAGTGTGAAATGTTTTTTGTAGTCGAGTTACGTGTTGATTTTTAATGATTTTGTAGATGTGCCATGATAGTGTGGTGGGTGCTTCGCTCACTCGGGTTAAACCCGTAAATGAAGTGGTTGCCCCTATGTGTGGCGTGCGTTGTTGTGACTCCGTATAGAACTTGTCATTACCTAGCAAATCTGTGTGGCTTGGGTCTAGGATAATATGCAAGAGTCTATAGTTGTTACCTTTGTCCCATGTGTGATATAGTCGATACATAGAATTCATTGTCGGCTGTGTGAACTGATTGGAAAAATAATGTTTTGTTACTGTTTTTCTTTAACTGTGAAACGTTATTTGCATTGTTTGAAATGCGTAGTTTTAAGGATGGAAAACAGTTTTGAGGCTTATGTGAGTCGGATGAAAACTTTGAATTTTGAGAAGTGAAACCGTTTTGAGGCTTGCGTGGTTGAGTTAATTTTTATGCTATGTGATTGTATATCCTACTTTACTGTATTATAGTCTGTTTCTATTGAATATCGGCTCATATTGTGAAATTTGTGAAAAATCTTTTTCAAGTGGGCATGGTCACGTAAGTTGACTTTGAGATGCCCGGAGGTGGTTGATGGCAATACTCTTTTTGTTTTGTCATTGTTAGGTAGTTTATACCGTTTGTATTTAGATCACATCATAATGTAATAGGTTTTTTATTGGAAAGCACATGTAATGTAATTCTTATAGCCGTGGAGCCGATGTATACATGATTTATGTTTTCGA
Organism: Heliamphora exappendiculata; assembly: GCA_034768845.1. Classification (NCBI taxonomy): domain Eukaryota; kingdom Viridiplantae; phylum Streptophyta; class Magnoliopsida; order Ericales; family Sarraceniaceae; genus Heliamphora; species Heliamphora exappendiculata. Next base: position 9,715,139 of record JAOTRH010000018.1, on the reverse strand, counting down.
GAGAGACCATGGGTTGGTTATTGTTTTCGGTAGTCTTTTATTATGATTTTCATTGGTTGGTTCAACGTTTTACATAAAGGATTTTCGATTGGTTTATGTTTCATATAAACTATTGTGTTTCGAGAGAGATTTTAGAACGGCTTATACTCTCATTTTAAAAATGTATTTTTTTACCCCAAAGTGTGTATTTTGTTTTAAAGGCTTGTCTTTGGGGTCATGATCCTAGTCTCTTGAGTTACTCTTTTAAATTAAATAAATTCTCAGTAGTGCATTTTACAAAAAATTTAACCTCATTTTGGCGTTGTGATTTTTAATCCAGTTGTGTTTTGGCGGTTTTAGTGGGTCGTTATATCTCAAAACAATTATTTGTGAATTTTTCGCGTGACTCAAAATTTGGAACGTGACATGTTTGCTCTTGACCTTAGTTCATGTTGGTGGTTCAATTTCTCGAAAGTTTACTAAGAAAAATAGCCCGGTTCGATTAGGGTTCAATTATCAAAAGTTAATTAAAGAAAAAAAAATTAAAAAGATTAATTTAGCTTATTGTCTTTTGTTGTAAATTTTAAAAAAAACTCAATTTGTTTGGATAATTTAATTTATTATCTTTTTTTAAATTATTTTTAATATTTTATTCTTTTTGCTTATTAACTAAAATATTTCTATATATTTTAAAAAATGAAATAAATTTTATAAACATATTTATTTTGTTATAAAAATTATATTTTTAGAATCTAATTGTTGAGATCTATGAAATAATACTTATATTAAATATAAAATTATGTAAAAATAAATAATTTTTTTGTATAAGTTTTTTTTAGCTTGAAGCCACTTTTAAGTCATGGCGGATTGGCTTATTGTCTATTTGGCATATGCCACTTAAAGTTAAATAATTTTTTTTGTTATTTAACTTGAATTACTTAAAACAATTCGCTTATTGTTTATTTGACTTAAGCAACTTAAAGTCAAATAAGCTTTTTCCCTATTTAGCTTGAATTACTTAAAAACAATTACCAAACGAGGCCATAATAATGGTTCCCTTTGTGATAATAATAACTATTTGCTTATTTATTTTCATTTTAAATAAAAAAATTTATCATTAAATCAAATTATTATACTTTTTCAACTCCTCTAATCGAGACAGATCGTAAAAATATTTTTTTATAAAAATAAAATAAAAATAAAAATAAAAATAAGTCAAAATAAGCTAACAAATTATTTTATGTTAATTATTTTTATCTTTAATGAATTTTTTTTACTTCTTGATCAATTTTCTTTTACCTTTTCAGTTTTACCCATCTAACGATATTAACAAATAAGGAATAGACATAGAACAAAAAGTCCAAAAAAGAACCATTAAACCAAAAAAACTAATATTTATCCAAAACATAATTATATATGAGTTATACATTTTTTAAATGTAGAATTATACTAACTTAGAATACCCTTTGTCTAAAGCTATATTTAACAAATATATTGGTAGATATCCTAGGCACACAAATATATTAGCGTTTGCCGATTTAGAATTAAATGAATATGTTATATGTGTTTGATTGGAAAGAAAATGGGGAGAAAGTTGGAGTCGTCATATGGATTGTCTAGACCCTATTTGGAGTTAATTAATTTTTAGTTTTATTTAAAAGATTTTTAGTAGAATTGGTCCCATTGCAAATATATATA
>JAOTRH010000018.1:9684151-9713362 GCA_034768845.1 Heliamphora exappendiculata | reverse complement strand
GGTTGGGGGGGGTTTGGCGGTGGTGGTGGTGTTTGCAGTGATTACCTGATTAAGCTTTTGTTCATTGGAGATTCTGGGGTTGGCAAATCATGTCTTCTTTTGAGGTTTGCCATAAGTTTCTCAGATATTTACATAGCCTTTTTCCTTGCTGATGGTATGCTTCACTGTCCTTCACAAGAAGGCACGCATCTTTGTATTGCCTGGGTATGCCCCTTGTGTTTTTCCACATTGCTGAACAAGTTAAAGAAGGAAACTGCAGATGGAGCAGCTTGAAGGCAATCTCTTCTTTTTCTTTTTTCTTTTTTCTTTTTTTTAATTTTATTTTGCATGTTTTACTTCTTCGTATAGCCGAACTAGTAATTAGGTTTTTTGTCAATCAGTTCGTATTAGGGCTTTTTATTTGTCACACATCCCTTCTGTATTAGCTACACCTGTAAACTTATTTCTATAGTTATTAATATAATGAAATAATATTCATACAAACTCATTCATGTTAAATTACTACAAAATACATATAACAACTAACAAAATACAGTTTTTTGGTTATTACAAACGACTACTACATAGTTGCAGTACGAACTTATTTTGGTCGTTATAAAATTTCCTTTCAACTATAACTTATTTAAGTAATACAAATAAACAAAGTTAGAGTAGACATTACAAGACTTGCAACCGCCAGCATCTTCATTAATTCAACACTCTTTTCTATCACTTGAACACTTGTAAAAATTGTTTCACCTACGAGATCCATGGTCCTCTCATTAATTTCTTATGCATTCTCATGACTTGGTTGATTTGATTGAATATGATGAATTGCTGACGGTTGTAAGATTGTATTTAAATTAGTGATGTTACACAATTATTAGAAATTGTAAGTTCTAACTTGACATACATAGTATAATTTTGCTTGATTTTTTTTGAATTTTGAGATCCTTACCGTAGTCTTTTGCCCACACATACAATTTTTGTTTCTATATCTTAGGTAATTTGGTTTGGATTGCTTTTTACATTGCTTGAAGTAGATATTTTAATCTGCAATCATATGAAATTTAATTTTATATATTTAAAAAAAAATCAAAAAAAGTTAAAAAAAAGTTAAAAAAAGTTGAGAATACTTTTACTACAGCTCAACTTTTAGTCCTTTAATGGCTAATAGCATGTGGTTCTCGGGTTGAGAGGAAGGGCAGGGCGAGGAGAGAGTGAAGAAGTAGAGAAAATGAAACAGGCTAAAAAATGGCCAGAAACTTATAAGTCTCATAGAGCTAGGGGCACTTATGACTTTTTGGATTTTCAAATTGGGGGTATATTGGACTTTTAACATCTCTGGTTCTTTGCATATCATAAGAGAAGGGTAAAGTTGGAACATCATTATTAATTTCAGCGCTTTTTGTCCTTTCTAGAGATCAAAACGAAAAAAAAGTTACAATAGACGACAAATAAAAAGGAGTACAGTATCATTTTAGTAATTTTAAAAGAAAATTTTAAAATAAATTTAATTTTAGGTAAGTATAATTTATTTATTTTTTTTCAATTGATACGTACAAACAGTACAATTTGCATTGTAACTAAATAATGATATAAAATATATATATTTATATTTGCCGATATTATTATAGACAGGTGGGTTCTGTTGTCAAAACAATAAACGAAACGAGGATGACACATTGGACACAATAATTGAAGTTCTTAACATCAATTTGCCGCTGTTATTGATTTTCACAGGCGTAATGGGAAATTCATGTTTGATTAATTTCCTCACGGAATATGGTGATGTTCATCTTACAAAGAGATCACGCCACATGTTTGATTGATTTCCTCAGAGAATATGGTGATGTTAGTCTTACAGAAACAAAAATGGCGAAGTTTGTTGTGGCAGATTATTGGTGCCCAGACGCCCAAACAACATTTTCCCTCTTTATACTGCACAGTGTCACCAACCCCGTTGTCTACGGACTTGCAGGAGCTGTGTAGTGTTGTTTCTAGCGGCATTGGCGGTTTAGATGAACTGGAAGCGAGTCTGTGTAAATTTGACATTCCGCTCACATCATCCCTCGTTACCCAAGTCCTTGATTCTTGTAAAAACGAAGCACCGACTAGGAGACTGCTCAGGTTCTTCTTATGGTCACGCAAGAATTTGGATGCTAAATTGGAAGATGAGGATTATAATCGCGCGATTCGGTTGTTTTCTGAGAAGAAGGACTTCAGGGCAATGGACATATTGATATCGGACCTTGGCAAAGAAGGTCGGAAAATGGAAACCTGGACTTTTAGTCTCGTAGCTGAGACATTGGTTAAATTGGGAAGGGAAGAGGAGGCTTTGGGGATTTTTAAGAACTTGGGCAAGTTCAAGTGCCCACAAGATAGAGTCACAATCACAGCTATTGTTAGTGCTCTTTGTGCCCAAGGACATGCTAAGAGGGCCGAAGGGGTTGTTTGGCACCACAAGGATAAGATTTCAGGTGCAGAGCCTTGCATTTATAGGAATCTACTTTATGGATGGTCTGAGCAGCAGAATGTAAAGGAAGCACGGAGAATTACAAAAGAGATGAAATCTCTTGGTGTTGTGCTGGACCTTTTTTGTTACAATACAGTCCTTAGGTGCCTTTGTGAGCGAAATTTGAAATCAAACCCATCAGGTCTTGTTCCTGAAGCTTTGAATGTGATGATGGAGATGAGGTTCTATCAGATTACCCCTACCTCAATCAGTTACAATATATTGATCTCTTGTTTGGGTAGGGCACGGAGAGTCAAAGAATCTCTTCGAGTTCTCGACATAATGAGAAGTTCAGGTTGTTCTCCTGATTGGGTTAGCTATTATCTTGTTGCCAGAGTTTTGTATTTGACAGGCAGATTCGGCAAAGGAAAGCAAATAGTTGATAAAATGATAGAAGAGAAGTTGGTGCCGGAACCAAAGTTTTATTATGACTTAATTGGTGTTCTCTGTGGAGTTGAGCGGGTGAACTATGCTCTTGTGCTGTTTGAACAAATGAAGAAAAGCTCATTAGGTGGGTATGGGCCTGTTTATGACTTGCTTATACCGAAACTTTGTAGGGGAGGAGACTTCGAAAAGGGTCGAGAACTTTGGGAGGAGGCAACAGATCTTGGTATCACTCTTCAGTGTTCAAGTGATGTGTTGGACTCTTCAGTTACTAAGGTTTTTAAGCCTGTGAGGAAGGTGAAAGAAGAGGTAAACCTTCTTGGCTACACACCTAGAAGTCGACCAGGTGTAACAAAGACTTCAAAAAAGGAGAATATGGGTAAAAAGAACAAAAAGAAGAAACAAAATTCTTCTTGAACTTATTTGGTATTTATATTTTCTTCATTGTTGCTCTTTTATCTTGCTTTTTCTTTTTATCAATTATTTTAATCTCCCTTTCTTTTCTTTTCTTTTCTTTAGATTGCAAGACAATGCATTTATTGTTATTTCTTAGCACATTGTTGTTGGGCCTTGGCTGGACTCAAGGGGGTCATGACTTCGCATATCCAACTGTAAGTTGTCGGTGTAAACTCTAGGCTATATATTATTGACTACCCTAACATTGCGATTGTATTTTCTCACTTATTTAGAACATAGTGAAATCTAATGTGAACGGTGGACATAGGCATTCTTGTCAAGAAAGCTGCGTCTGATCACTCAACTGTATAAAGGTGATCTTCTTGTAATGGATGCTTAGGCCACATAAATCACTCAACTGTATAAAGGTGATCTTCTTGTAATGGATGCTTTGGCCACATAAATCTGTGTCGTACTTGATTTCTTAATTATTCTTTTCGCTATTGAGTGTGTTTGGTCCATTGCCCAACGGTTATCTGCTGACTCTTCATCCTAGCATTTTGTTACGTATCCAAAATTATCATTGCTTTGTTAAACCAAGGATTAATCTTCTCAACGTTTGTGATTTATGATCAATGACAGCCCTGAACTGCATTTATTTCTGCATGCTATCATTTTGCCGATGCGTAGCTAGAAAGATTTTTTCAGCAATTGTATAATCTGATCTAAGGGTGTCACGTATATAGGGTGCTCTGGGGCACATAAACGCCAAATATGACCTATTTCTATCCTAAGCACCTGAAAGGTGAATTTATACACAATCTAAGGATTGATAGATAGATTGGGAATTGATTGGGGATGGAGAAGGGCGTAAAGTAAATAATCATTATTAGAAATCCATAATAAAGCTTCTTAAAGTTCAACAAGTTAATTTTGTACAAATATGGACCGGTTTTTAGGAATTTGCAAGTGTTTGCATATCTTAATCTTAATTGTTAGAGTCGGGCCGCTCGCCCGCGGAGGAGGCCTGAACCAAAAGCTCTTGCTGTTCATTAAAGTGACTTTGACTGCACTTAATTTAAGGAACTCGTTTTACCATGATGCAGTGATTTTTGAATGGAATTAAGGAAACTGAAGAATGGATTTGGGCTCGTTGATCAATTTTAGCACATGAATGCTTTTCAAATACGATGCATCTTTGATAAGCTTCTTGATAGAATGAAGAAAAGAAAAGAAAGATCTCCTTTAATGGAGGCCTCAATTCAGTTTATTCGTTGATGGGAAGTTGGGCCACTTCAGACATGGAAGAAAACAAATTCTTGACTCCACCCTCCTCTCCTACTCCCCTTCTTTTTTATACCCTTCCCTTCTCCCTAACTAACTAGCTAACTACCTACCTACCTAACTAACTACACTAATAACTAACTCTACCAATAATCTCATTCTTATGCTTACGGCTGGCTCTTGAGTTTGTTCAGTGCATCTTGCTCTTTCACCATTAACCTTGCCTGCTTGCTTTGCTTGCAGTGCATCAGTTGCATTGCTGCACCAATTGCCCAGCTGTGCATCAGCTACATTACTGCCTCACTGGCCTGTTGCTGCATCACTGCTCTGCTGCCTGCACTGCTGCACCTGAGCTGCACCCAATTTCACTAATTTCCCACTTATTTCTGGCGTTTATCAATCTTTAGTTAGCCGATGGTCTCTAGTTGAAGATGTCATGGTTTGCGTTTACATGAGTGTATCTCATGAACTTTCTTCTAAATATGGTTGTCATGAAGATTAGCAAATTGAGGTTGTGACCATCTGTCGAGATTCAAGTTGATGCAGTGGACTTGTTATTATCGTCTGTTAGAAGTACATAGGTAAGAGAAGATGACATGCCATTTTACAGAGGGATGGTATGATGATTCTTCTTTGCAAAGCTCTTGGAAATTTTCATACTGAAATATATTTTAGGCCATATATCTTGAAAATTTTCATCGTGAGGAAATATCCAAAAACTTGTTTCATGGTTTTAGATTTGCCAAAATATTTATAAACTTGTTTCAGGATGGTAGACCTAATGAGCGGTCGCAGTAGAATGATAAAATGATTTTAGATAATCATATTAGAGAGAGAATTTTCTGCAGTTGAATTCTGGTGCTTATGACTATTAAATAAGGAAGAGATGCTTCAACTCTATGTATGTGACTGAAGGAGATAAGAAGAGTGCTCCATCGATGCCGTGAGGATGTTAATACTCAATGAGAACATTCTAATTATTTGCAATTGACCTGGGTGGAGTCATTTTTACACATGGATGTATGTCATGAACATAATGCTTAACATTATATTTCTATATTATGATGAGCTATATACCACCATAACTTTTCTATGGCTTTTCAATGCATTTAGATTTTCTCAAATTTTGGAGCTGAGCTGGATGTACAGTTGAGAATTTTTGAAATTTGGAGCATTTTGTTTGGTTGTATCGTCCTCGGAATCTGCTTGTATCATAACCACTTGATGCCTGTAAGCGAATCTTTCATTGCTGCCATTTGCTTCAATGTCCTGATAATTTAAACATTTGGTGATGCTGTTTTGCTTATAAGTGCCTTTACCATTATCATCTATGACATGTCCAGATCTATTTTGTTCTTATGACAGCTACCCACCCTCCCCTTTTTTGCTTGAAGGCCTTAAATCAATTTTATCTTTTTAATTTTTTTTCCCACTTGTACATTGTTGGGTGGTCTACATGTCTTGTAAATGCGTGGGAATAAATGTCTGGATTATGAAACAGAAGATATATCGCAATCAAATAACTCTATAACTACCTTTATACAAGTAATACTTCTGAACTTATTCAAGCTGAACAAATACACACCACACTCAAATGTTGGTAGGCTTAGAGCAAAGTAAAATTACACAAAAGCCCTTTCAATTATTTTGTGTAAAGCCATCCATCATGTGGGTTTTAACTAACAGCGACCAGCTATTCTGTTATCCTATTTCGGTGATGGTGGCTTTGGGTCAGAAGACTTACCAGTTATGACTTTCTTCACCTAAGCAAGTGAATGCTTCACCTTTGACCCAACACCTTAAAGTATATTGTGAGATTTCTCTTATGTGAATTTTGACTACATCCATATCGATAGATGATTCTACCATGACTGGAGCATCAGATCCCGAGTCTTCTCTTTTCTGTTCATCTCCTACCTCTTCATCATCATTCTTTTCATCTGTTTTTGCTTCCTTCAACTTGAACTGTTTCTGTTGTCTCAGTTTGTTATTCTCGTTGCCTGTCAATTCTCTCTCTTCAAACAAGTGTTCAACATAGTTATCAGAATTTTATGATTTACGATTCAGTTCACGATTCGATTCACGATTCATGCATAAATCGTTAAGAATCTATCGGTGAATCTATTTTGTAGTCGAATCGTGATGAATCTTACGATTCACAATTCGATTCACGAGTCGATTCACTATTTACGATTCATATGATTTTTAAAATTATCATATCCAATAAATTTCAAACTCTTATTTGTTACTTTTTTTATTTTAAAAATATACTATAGTATAACTTAGTGTGTTTATTATAAAAATACAATAGTATCAAGTATAAGGTATTGCTCATTTGGTAATTAGAAAACATAATTAAGAATAAAGTGAATCCAGTAGGTTCTTTAACTCATTTTTCAATTTCTTTTTTATTTGAAAAATGTCAAAATCCATTGTTTAAGGATTTAAATGATAATGATACTTTTAATAAATGTTTTATTGCTATTTTGGTGAATCAATCATAGTTTAATACAATATAGGCTAGATCATTTAGACTTTATAGTTGCACAATATTTTTATGAACTTTCTTGTTATTGTTAATAAGCATACAAGACACGTATTAAAGTATATTATATTTATTCTAAAGAGTTTTCAGCATCTCTCCTATATTATTCTACTCTTTTTGAGATTATTTTTTATTCATTTTATGAATTTCAAAAGAAAATATACTTGTATTTGTAAGAAATTTTATAATAAGTTAGATTTTAGTCAAAATCTCTTGTGATGAAGATATCCTTATAAGATTATGTAATTATATTCTTATTGTATATGTATATTTTGTTTTAATATTTATTTTATTTCATATATATGAATTATTTAACATCATATTTATAATTTATGTTGAATCTTACGATTATTAATTCGATTCGATTCACAATTTAGCGAAATCAAGATTTCAATTCACGATTCGATTCGATTCGATTCACGATTTTAACCAATTGCAAATCTTGGCAGGACGTCAGGTAATGAAATCTTAGCTGCCTCTAAATCATTGTGGATTTTTCAGATTCTTTGCCCATTATTTTCTCCTCTCCACATTCTATTCCTTTTGCTTCTGGTTCAGATACTGAAGCATTTCCAGCTTTTAAATCTTCGACCTTAACGCTTCGGAAGGCTTTTGCAGTTTCGTCATCTTGCATTAGTGGTGCATCTATGCTGGTAGTTGAATTTGTAAATTCTATGCTCATTTGGATCTATTTTGCTTGCTATGCTCATGGGATATGGCAAAGGAGGTTTTCTCCAGCCCTTGCGTGTCTTTAGTGATCTGAGTGACATTGGCAAACCTTGTTTGGTTGTATTTTTCAAAAACTATATTCAAAAAAGATTTTTTAAAAAAGGATTTTAAAAATAATTTTCATAATATTTTAAATAGAAAAAATGCGTTTAGTTACTAAAGATGAAAATTATTTCTCAGTACAACAAGCTCGACGGTAGAGAAAAGAGGAAAAACACTTTTAAATCTCTATCAAAATTTTTCAGTTTTTAGCTTTGTTTTTAACTCAATTTTCTGGAAACAGTTTTTTGAAAATCATTAACAAATGCGTTTTTATCTATTTCTGGAGAACCTTTTTTGGGAAAAATGAAAATAAAAACTGCAACCAAACAGGGCCAGCTTCTCATTTTGCTCTTGAGTTTCTTCGTCTTCATTTGCAGCTATTGACCTTTGAACCTTGGCTTCATTTGTCGACTGCATTATTGCTGGAGAACTTATGCTTTGTCTCATCCTTTATGTGCTCCTCAAACTTAAAGCCCTCTCCGCTTACCGCTTCTATTGTTTGTTTGTCAGTTCCACGTCGTCAACGTACTTTCGAACAAGCGTGGGATCAGGCTATAATGGAATGGATTTTCCTTCATGAAATCATCTTTGCTTAGCAATTTCTATGTTCTTGTCATTCGTTTCAATGGTTCCATAGGTTTCGATTGTTTCAACGATGACAATAATGTAACTGTAACGTTTTAATTTCGTAGCAATATAAAATTATGTGATTTTTGAAAAAAAAAAAATCTAATTTAAGAAGTCCAACCCCAAGGAACTTGGAAAGAAAAATACTTTATAAAAAAAACAGAACTTTCAATTTTCTCATTAAAAATATGGGTAAAAAGAGTTAATTTTCATTGCAAATAACTCCCAGAAACACGTCAATTTAAGTCCCAACGAATGCCTCAGAAATACAAACAAACCTCTATTTTTAAAACAAAAATCCCAAAATTTCAACATAGCGGGAGTCTACTTGGGTGGACCCTCAACTGGTCGAGTAGTAAAGTACTCGAAGGTTTCGTAGTCAAAATCTTGAAAATCTTTCTAAGTGTTGGAAAACACTAGATTTTTACAAATTTTAAACATGCTTTTGAATAAGCCCAAAATTTAAGTAAAATATACATTTGATAATAAAACAACTCAATTCAATCCCAAAACTTGAAATTCTAACGTTTGAAATCATAATATTTCATCCCAAAATCGAGCAATCCAAATCACGAGCCCAACGCCCTCACATGCATACAAGATATGAAATAATGACCAGACTAGGAACCTTAAGCCCTGGTGCGTCAGGCAAACCTTGCACGTCCTAGTAGAAGACTAGGAACCCTAAGCCCTAGAAGACTAGGCACTCTAAGCCTTGGTGAGCCAGGAAAATCTCCTAAGCCCTAGAAGACTTGGCACCCTAAGCCTTGGTGCGTCAGGCAAATCTTACACGTCCTAGTAGAAGACTAGGAACCCTAAGCCCTGGTGAGTCAGGCAAATCTCTTAAGCCTTAGAAGACTAGGCACCCTAAGCCCTGAAAGACTAGACACTCTAAGCCCTGGTGAGTCAGGCAAATCTCTTAAGCCCTAGAAGACTAGGCACCCTAAGCCCTGGTGAGTCAGGAAAATCTCTTAAGCCCTAGAAGACTAGGCACCCTAAGTTCTGGTGTGCCAGGAAAATCTTGCACGTTTTAGTAGAAGATTAGGAACCCTAAGTCCTGATGTGCTAGGCAAATCTCTCAAACCCTAGAAGACTAAGCACTATAAGTCTTGGTGCACCAGACAAATCTTGCACGTCATAGTAGAAGACTAGGAACCCTAAGCTCTAGTGCGTTGGCAAATTCTTTCAACCCTAAATTCGTGTGTGAGTGACGATATTTTGTTTTTTGCACGTCTTAGTAGAAAACTAGGAATCCTAAACCCTGGTGCGCCAGACAAATCTCTATCCTAAATTTCCCCTTCAATTTAACAATAATGCCCTCTTATGGTTTTTCTGAAAAATAAAAAATAAAAAAAAATTGCCCCTAGATTTTTTAGGATTTTTGAAAAAATGTTCCCCTAATTTTTAGGATATTTAAAACAAAATTTCCGAAATTACTATGATTTTTAAAAAAGATTTCCTCTAATTTTTAGGATTTTTAAAAAAATTCCTCCTTTATTTTTTGCACCCCCACCCCCAAAAAAACACAATCCCTTAAATTTTTATGTTTTGTCCCAAAAATAAAAATAAAAAGTAATAAAATAATAAAATAATAATAATAATAAAAACCAATCTCTTATATTTTTATGTTTTTTCCCAAAAAAAAAAAATTGGGTCCTTTTATTTGCTTCTGAACCCTAACCCTAGTGTCCCCACTATTTTAATCTCCTTTGCACATATACCTAAGCTAATTCTTTTTCAGTCCGATATTTAGGTTTGTTGTGATTACATGTTCAGATCTCAAACATTATACACAATTATCACATCATATCATCATCACATCATCACATATCACAAGGGGGATCCTAGATTGCATCTATGTTTGAGATATACGTCATATAACTTTGGTATTGAACAAGCAAGGATAGGGAACCTACCGATAGACGTTGGCGAGAGATGTACTGGTCTGGCTTCTAGAGAAGAACGTCAACAGTAACGGCGTCGACTGGTGGATCGTAGTGCCTCATCCCGCCCAGAACCAAGCGGTGTGGAATCAGGGCGTAGGTGTGTGGATCAAAGGATGCTGGGTGACCCTCTCCAGCATAGGGATCAAGGAAGTTGGCCACCTCAGCCTCCGCAGCAGCATCTGCAGCTGCTTGTGCCTCGGCAACTGCCTGTGCCTCGTCTTCAGCAGCACGGTGGGAGGCACGTTCCGCCTCAAGAGCGAGGGCGTCCATAGCCCCTATGGTCGTAGAAGACTGAGACGCATTAATCTCCCCAATAGGAATGACCCCCATGGAGGAGCTCCTAACAACAGAGGGGCTTTGTCGCGTCCCTAAATTGTCATCCCCATGGCCTTGGCCTGCCATGAAAAGGAAAGGAATAACTAATAACAGTGTAAACATCTCGTATAAGAGCAAGAGAGAAGGGTACGAAAGCTAAGAAGCAAGAGGAAGCAAAGAGGAAGTTGAGAGAGAGTTGAGAGCACAGAGGAGCAAGAGAGAGAGAGCAACGGTGAGAATGAACCAGGCTTACACGCCTTTGAGGACCATATGCGCATTTGGAAGTGGCAGTCACCACTTCCAATGCTGGCGACCATTGGGAAGTTGAAGTGGTTTATGGCGATCGCCAACTGTGGTGTTGGGATTTAGGGATAAAAAAATAAAAAAATTTAAAAAATATTTTGAAAAATATTTTAACACTTTGAAAATTGAATTTTGAAAATTCATTTTTATTAAAAATAGAGTCGTCACTTAGTTTTTGAGAAAAAAAAACTAAAAAAAAATAAAATTGGCTACTGATCATTAAAACGTTAATCAGAGAAAGAGAGTTCGGGGGCTAAGGTACAAATTGAGGAAGGTGTTAGGCACCCCGTTCGCCCAACCATAAGGTTGGCTTCTACTAATCATCATTAGTTCTTTAATAAAAATTTTCAAATGCATGCAAATAAAAAAATAGAGGCAAAGAGACAACATTAAAACTCAAATATAGAAAATACATAAAATATGTACATAGCACTCCAAAATACATAAATGTCAAAAGAAAAATTCTAAATCCTATAGCATGCAATTTCTAACTAAAAGGATACATGGAACACTCTCACATGCAATATTTACCAAAATGACCTAAATTATCATAATAATAATAAAATACTTTAGAAGTTATCAAAAATACCTAAACATGAATTTGTTACAAAAATAAACTAAACAAATCTAAAGCATGCATTTAAAAAGAATAGCCAAAACATGCATGATCAACAATAAACTAAATTAACATTAAAGACAAAAAGTAAACGTAAAGGAATGCATGAAAATTTTATACTAAAAGAAAGCTTACTAACAAAGAAAATAAAATGAGAATTTTATAACAAAGAAAATTTTGAAAGTTTAAAAAAAAATAAAACTACATTACGATAAAAGAAAAAAAAAAGATATGTCAGCATTAAAAATTAACTAATATTAAAAGGAAAAGAAATACTAAATGAAACATTATAAGGAAGCGAAAAAAATAAAATACTAGAAAAGAGGAACTACATTAATATGAAAAATGAAAGCTATAAAAGAGATACTAAGCTAACAGAAAAAGAAAATGGAGCATTAAATTAATACTTACATGAAAAAGAAAAGGAAATAAAATAGAATGTTAGGACATTAAATTAGCATGAAAGAAAATAAAAAGAGAAGAAATGAAATACTAGATTTAAATAGGTATAATAGTGACGAATATATTCATTTTAATGTAAGTGTTTTGAATTACAATAATATCGACATTGTTTTGTCGTATCGTTTAATTATATTAGCACTAATTTAATACATATATTAAAGAAAACGACAATGTACTTGGTGTGAATGTGTTAATTAAACAACGAATTAAAGGACTAAACTAAATGAAGACAATTAAATAAAGATAAGATTAACTATGTAAATGAGGGGGAGTACTTGAGTTGAAATTAAATGTAACCCGATCACTCCAAAAGAGATAAAATAGGGTTAGAAGGACCGGGGATCCAAACAAGGTACCTAAATTGTGGAATCCTCAAGTCGAGAATGTGTTCTAATGGGTCAATCCTCGGGTGGTGATCCAAGCAAGACTTTGACATCAGTTGGAGGTTCGGCAGGGTTTTGGCGTCGGGGCTCGGGATCGCTTGGTATATCGGCAGAGTCTCTCTCACTCAAAATTCGTACTGAAAACGTACGCTGGGGTACGGTATTTATAGAATTCTTCAACCAATGAACTGTTGTTACGTTTTGGGACATGTCAGGCTATTTAGAGTTGGCGGTCGCCATAATCAAAGATGGCGGTCGCCATGTTTTTGAAAGGTTCTACAAAGTTCTATGGCGATCTCCACAATGGGAGTTGGCGGTCGCCATGATGAAAGGTGGCGGTCACCACTTTTGGCTAGGATTTCTACAAAGTTTTATGACGGTCGCCACAATGAGAGTTGGCGGTCGCCTTACTTGGTAGCAAGTTTCGATGGTTTGTCAGAATTTCATTGGTTTGAAGGTTCCGAGTTCAAATACCAAGCTTGGATCACTTCCCGAGGATGGTATGGAATCACTAATTCACCTGTTTTCATCATTGGATTCACCTAAGATTAGGCAGGGTCAAATTGGGGTGTCTACAGTTGCCTATCTTTAATATAACTTGTATAGTAATGCATGAAGAAGGTTATATCAAAGACTCAAAGAAAACAACCATTTGACCGAGCTGTCAATCTTAGGCCACAAACACACAAGCATGCATATGATGTTGGTCGTACTCAAATTTTTATCGAGCTGTTTACATATCCCCTTTGCTAGGGATCAGACCAAAACATAGTTCCTGGGGTAAAATTCAAGGTGCAAGATAAGAAACATGATGCAGATGCTTAACATAAACAAATGCTAACATGATGTAGAAGGGTATAGTGTAATGCAAACACGAGTAAGTTTAAGGTCGTGAAAAGGACCGAGTTAGTTTAGGATCGTGAGGAGGACTGACGAGTCAGTTTATGGTCATGAGAAGGACCGACAAGTCAGTTTAAGGTCTTGAGGAGGACCGATGAGTCAATTTAAGGTAATGAGAAAGACCGACGAGTCAGTTTAAGGTCATGAGGAAGATCGACGAGTCAGTTTATGGTCATGAGGAGGACCGATAAGTTAGTTTAAGGTCATGAGGAGGACCGATGAGTCAGTTTATGGTCATGAGGAGGACCGACGAGTGAGTTTAAGGTCGTGAGGAGGACCGACGAGTCAGTTTATGATCGTGAGGAGGACCAATGAGTCAGTTTAAGGTCATGAGGAGGACCGACGAGTCAGTTTATAATCGTGAGGAGGACCAACGAGTCAGTTTAAGGTCATGAGGAGGACCGACGAGTCAGTTTAGAGTCATAAAGAGGACCGAGGAGTCAGTTTAAGGTCATGAGAAGGACCGACAAGCCAGTTTATGATTTTGAGGAGGACCGACAAGCCAGTTTATGGTTTTGAGGAGGATCGACAAGTCAGTTGTCAAATTAATAGGTCGAGTCAAGATCTAAAAATTTCAAAACGAGGTGATAAAGAATAAAAGCCAAGTTGCGGCTTAGAATTAAATCTATTGGGAAGAAAATCATAAATTAATAGGTCGAGTTAACACCTAAAAATTCGGGATGAAGTACGAGATTAAAACCCAAGTTATGGTTCAAAATTAGATTTATTAGAAAGGAATCATCGCAAAAAGATAGAGTAATAAAATAAAATTCAAGAAAATCTTTCATACAAAATGTACATAAAGAGAAGGTGCGCACCTTATTAGATTTATTATTTATTATTTTATTATTTTTTATTTTTTTATTTTTATTATTTTTATTATTTTATTTTTTAAATTATTTTTGCTAATATGGTGCGCACAAAAAGAAAATAAAACACATAATATGCTACAAGGAATTAACATATAATAAAAAACGCCCAAATGGCCCTTTAAGAAACCCAAAACATCATAATGACAAACTAACCTGACGTGACTTTTGGCAACCTGGCGGTCGCCAAGCTCAAACCCTTCTGATATGGCGGCCGCCGGGTAAAAACCCCTCGAACATGGCGGTTGCCGTGTGGACTTTGGGAAACCTGGTGGTCGCTCACTTTGGAGTTGGCGACTGCTAACTCCAGGCGCGCATAAAGCCCTCCAGGCACGCGGTTTTGGTTCATTCGCCCATTTCCACTCTCTCTCTAGCGTCTCTGTTCTCTCTCGTCTTTTCCTTTGCTCCCAAGCCTTTCCCCTCGTTCCTTTCTTGCTTTTTAGCTTCTCCCGCTTTCTTTTTGCTTTTCAAGATGTTTACCCTTCTATTCATGATCCCATTCCTCTTTATGGCGGGCCAAGGCCAGGGGGACGATGATTTGGGGGCACGACGAGGTCTCGCTACTACTAGGAGCTCTTCCCTGGGTACTCTTGAGGGTACGTCCACTAGCCTTCCTACTGGTGGGGTTACTTTTACGCAGCCCACTACTGCGATGGATGCCCTTGTTTTTTAGGCGGAGCGTGCCTCCCGCCATGCTGCTGAGGAGGAGGCACAAGCAGCTGCTGAGGTTCAAGCGACTGCTGATGCTGTTGCAGAGGCCGCGATTGATGACTTTTTGGCCCCCGATGCTGGAGACGGTCATCCGGCACCTTTTGACCCGTATACGTACGATCCATTACCTCATCGCGCGGTTCCACGTGGTTTGAGGCGCTATGAGCCCCCGGCCGATGCTGTTGCGGCTGACGTTCTACCGACCATCATATGTCTCGTCAGCGCCCATCGGTAAGTGTCCTATCCCTACTTGTTTTAATGCCAAAGTATGGAATATCAAACGTAGACGCATATTTAGCATTTCCCATATGATGTGATTTGATGATGATGACTGATGATGCGTTGAATGATTTTGATGTGGATGTTAATTGATGAATGATGATTGGAATTTGAGTTTAGCTTAGGTAGCTATGCAATTGAGATCAAAATAGTAGGGACGCTAGTATCTTTTAAACAACCAACAAAAAGGGCGATTATTTAGCGAAAATCTTAGCATAAAAGGGTTTTTATTACTATTTTGAGAAAAAACACAAGTCTAGGGAGAATTTTTTTTTTTGGGCATGAAAACTAAAAGGGCAATTTTGTCAAAAAAATCTTAAAATTTGGGAAATATTTATTTATTTATTATTTATTATTTTTTTAATTATTTTTTTATTTTACTTTTTTATTTTTTATTTTTTATTTCTTTATTTTTTTATTTTAAAAAAATATTTAGAAAATTTTGAGAAAAATCCTAGAAAATTTTGAGAAAATTGTAAGAAAATTTTTGAAATCTTTAGAAAAGTTTTAGGAAAATTTATAGAAAATACTATAAATTTTTAGAAAATCCTAGAAAATCTTAGAAATTTGAGAAAAATTTTAGAAATTTTTAGAAAATTAAAATTTTTTTTAAGAAAACCCTAGAAATTTTTAGAAAACCTTAAAAATTTGAGAAAAATTTTAAAAAATCTTATAATTTTAAGAAACATTTTAGAAAATTAAAGAAAATTTTAAAAAGCCCTAGTGATTTGAAAAACATTAGAAAATTTCAGAAATTTTAAGAAGATTTTTGTTCCCTTTTTTATTATTATTATTTATTATTTTTATTTTTATAAACACTTGGAAAGAAACTTAGCATAGAATGATAGAAATTTGCCTAGCTAGGAATCATGATCTTAGGGTTAGGGTGCCTAGTTTTTTTGAAAGAAACCGAAGTGTTGTCACTTGCACACGAACCTAGGGTTAGGACGCCTAATTTTCTAGGACTTTGCCTTCAGATATTTTCTGCACTTTGCTTGCTTGACTTATTCTTTATATGTTTTCTATCTGTCTTCTTTTACAGGTTGGTCATTATGTCCGAGGTTTCGGGAGTTCTACCTCCAGGGAGGTGTTGGAGTGGTATGATGCTCTCCCTGCTCCCAGCCGGGCTTATATTGATGCCTCTGGTTTTGCTCGTTTCATACCTATGCTGGGTAGGACGAGCAATGATCGGGTATGGCTAACAGCCCTAGCCGAGTAGTGGTGGGATGCCACCAACACCTTTCACTTCACGACCTTCGAGGCTACTCTGACGCCTCTGGATTTTGCCCTCATCACCAGCATCCGAGTTGGAGGAGCTTCTATCCCGTTCGATCTCACCATTGCGCAGTCTACTGACGCGTTGCTGTATTTCCTCGGGGCTGTCCCCGCGCAGATAGACTGGGATAGAGTCAAATACACATGGTTCTTCGACCGCTTTCGACACTTCTAGTGCACCGAGCCTCGCCACTACGAGTGGGTCGCCCGAGGCTTTCTTATGTATATGTTCGGTACCTCTTTGTTTTTGAACAAGGAGAATACCGTTAACTTGCATTACTTGGGAGGCCTAGCTCGTCTTGATCGGGTCGCATCGTATGATTGGGGCGGCACTGCTTTGGCCACTCTATATAGTTTTATGAGGACACTAACTCGGTTCCCTCAGGAGCTCAGGATTGGGGGATACTAGAGGGTCTGGGAGGTATGACTTAGTTTTCGCAGTTCTTCGCCCATTTATTTTATCTGTTATTTCTTCTTGCTGACATCTTCTTCTTTGCAGTTATGGAACTATGAGTTCCTCGGGCTTCACATCCCGATAAACTCTACGGCAGACCCTTTGGTTATTCTCCGTGTAGCCCGGTGGTCCTGTGGGCCGAAGAGGAAGAAAGTCAGAGGGCAGGATCTTGACCGGTTTCGGGTGTCTTTGGACTGGCTAACCTTCGACCAAGTATCTTTATTTACTGTTCAATACACTGCTTACTGCGTTGTTCATTGTACTGCACTGCACTGTTCTTCATTCCGTTCACTGCACTGCACTGTACTGCACTAGGCACTGTTTACCGCACACTATTCATCATACTGTATGTGTTACTGTTCTTTGCATTATATTGTACTTTGCAGGTCCATTGGGATGTCTGGAGGGGGGTAGAGGATCGGGCCGGCGCAGATATGATGCGTAGCCACGACATCGCTGTGAGGCGTATCCTGCTGGAGGGCCCATTTGGGCGGGAGAACTATCTGGGAGAGCCAGTGGTTCGCCAGTTGCTCGGCCTGGATGACTTCTGAATCGCAGTGGTTCCTCCAGCCTGTATGCGCCGGACTGAGGATCTGGGCCAGGTCGACCTTCTGTTGGAGACCGTGGGGACCCTCGCTATGGAGTTGCTTGTAGCGGAGGGAGACTACATGGCCTGAGCTTGGGCTCATTTGATGTGACCACTAGGACTCGGCCTGGTTGCCCCAAGAGGCAAGAGATGAGTACAGACACCAGAGGCTGCGGGTATTGGTGCTGTTGGCGCTGGAGCTGCTGCTGCTGATGTTGGTCCGGCTGGTGGAGATGCTGGTCCAGCTGGTGGAGCTAGGGTTGGGAGAGTCGAGATACCCTGGACCGTATCTTCCTTTATAGACGGGTATGCTTTCGACATTCCTATCCCGGTTCCTCCAGCTCCGGAGTTTCGGCCAGAGCATGCTCAGGTTTGACCATTTTCTCACTATTTCTTTTTTTTTTGCCCTTCTCTATTCGTAGATTACTCAATTCTGCTTTATTTTTCAACAGACGGATCAGGCTTGGTAGTATCATCTCATGCTAGTGATGAGTGGCCTGCGAACCCTTGTTCGCCAGCAGAATGCTGCTCTGCGTGCAGTTGGGGTTCCCTTTGCCCCTCGGCCGGTAGGTGTTTGTCCTATTTGATCTTTTATTTCTCCTTTATGCTGTTTTCTTCTTATTATTTTTTCTCTTTTGACAGCCACCTGTAGCTGCTATCGTTCCACCCACTGCTCCTACTCCTGCCCCAGTTCCAGCACGTGGTCGCAGGTCTCATGCTTCCTCCTAAGCTCGTTCCAGAGGGATGGTTTCGTCTGCGCGGAGTCGATCCAGAGTTGTTCCTTCCTTCAGCAGTGACGATGGTGGCGACTTTGACAGACTCTTCGAGGATGACAGCTCGGAGGTGGCTGGCCCTTCCCGGTGAGTTCGCCCGAGACATGCTTGAGAGAGAGAGCTCTCTGTCCCTCCCCCCAGTTTTTATATTTACTTTTTATGGGCCTACGTTTCCCAGTTTGATACATTTTCATACATTTGATCCATAGGTTTGCGTGCCTCAGTTTTGTTGATTATTGGGCCTGGGTGCCCCAGTTTTCATTCTGATACACTATACTGCATTTTTGGGCCTTCGTGCCAATTTATTATCTACTTATCGTTCTGCTGTATGATTATCTCTTGTTTACTACTTAAACTACCTCGGATACATAATTCAGATGTCACAACTAATACAGATCACACAAACCATAAATCGTCCCATACCTGTCAAGTTCAAACATGGCGGTCGCCATACTCTAACATGGCGGTCGCCACTTTCCCAAAACGTCTACTTGGCGGTCGCCCTGCTTCAACATGGAGGTCGCTTGGTCAAAGGAATGATGTCAATGTACTATACTTTTTAGAGTTGGTGGTCGCCAGGTCCAAGATGGCGGTCGCCACATTAATCGTGCCTTTCGCCAAAATTTTAATTTTCTGCACTTTCTAGTCTTATAAATACAGTCCAGGATGCCCCATTTACTGTTACTCCGACTTAGATGGCTTCTCCTCTTTCTCTATGGATTGAAACACTTTTCCACATTGAACGTCTGAACTTCTCCCCATTTAGATTGAATACCCTTTTCTCACTAAGGGCCGTGAAGATTAACAGATCTTTACCGATGACTGCTGCACAACTGTGGGATCTGCAGTCCCATGTCTTTCGGTTTGGTCTCGAAGAACTCTGTCCCACTGTGGAGGAGTTTTCTTCCATTTTGGACTTGGCTCCGTGGGGCTCTGTTGTCATTCCTACTCCCTTCCTCTCAGTTCGGCAGCAGGTGATGCAATTTTCTGGCCTATCCAGGATGGAGGCTTCTGTTCTGATCTCGGGTGACTGTTTTGACATCCCATGGATTATTGAGAGGTTTCATCCTACTGGTGACCTCAGCGATCTAGACTTTCAGCTACGGCGCCGTTATGCACTTTGCTTCTGCCTTCTTGTCCGGCATCTACTTGTTCCTTCCGATGAGCGGGTTAGTTGTGTCCTGGTTGACATTGCTGGCCAAATGCAGATGGGGAAAGACTTCATGCCCCTGATTTTGGCTGAGACACTGCTGGGCTTGGACGCTGTTCATCGTGGTGAAACCACCACCTTTGCTGGCAGCCCCTTACTTCTCCAGGTGAGCTTAACCTCTTCCTCTCTATCAAGTTATCTATTATACTGTAAAGGTCTTTCTCTTACTGTTCTAACTATTGCTGTAGATCTAGTTGATGGAGAAGGTAAATCTTGTTCAGAAACCTCCCACTGATAGGCACAATGCTGCTGCTTTCCTTTACCACCCGTGTTATCAGACATGTGACATTGAGGCATCTTGGCGAAAATATCTTTCTTCTCTGACTGGTCCAAAAATTACCTAGCAGTGCCTTTGGTAGCGGATTCCTGCTATGACTCTGACCACTATAGATCACCCTGGCATTCTGCTAATTGGTCTGCATCACACTACTTTCTACTATCCTCACAAGATCATGCGGCAGTTCGGGCGAAGTCAGATCATATTTGCCTACATTCAAGGCCGTTTGTTTTCCTTTGCACTGCGGGCTCCTTTTCTGGCACAGTATCGGGATGCCTAGCCATCTCGCTCATTGATGGAGATGTGCGAGTTGCAGTGTCCTGATCTTTATGCTGAATTCAAGACATTGTTGACACAAGATAGGGAAAAGAAAGAGAGAGAAGAGGAAAAACAAGCAGGGAAAAGGAGGAGGATTTGAGAACCTCTGCTTTGTTTTGAAAAAAAATTTCACAGCTTTTTTTTGTTTGTAGAGTTTGGGACTTGCGTGCCCTCCCTTTATTTAAGAACTTTGTAGTCTTGTTTGAAATAATGAAAAAACTCCCACTTTGTGTTTAAGATGGTTTAAATATATCCATAATCTTAATGACTTTATTACTAGAATTCAAAAAGTTTCGTATTGGTCTTATTCAGATTCAGAGATGGCTGAAAATAAAGAATGTGGCCGGACTTCTTGAAAGAAGCTACCTACGTATCCTAAAAGGTGGAATCAGGCCTTAACGTAGTTTGGGCTTAGTTTTCACTCGGGTATTGACGCTCTCCTTTTGTAATGTCCTAACTTTTGCCAAGGTCGCCCTTTTGGGTTTTCGGCCTTGCGGGCTATTCTAACTTTTGCCTGAGTTGCCTTTTCCGTTTTCAACTCAGCAAGCTTTTATTTTTATTTTATTTTATTTTTACCTTAGGGATAGTATTTTTTGAGCTGATCTAGATTAACTGGGGTGGAGAACATATTGCTATCCAGATCCATAATAATGACTGCACCATCGGTCATGATGGTTTTAATCAGAAACGGTTCGGACCAGTTTGGTTTAAACTTGCCCCTTGGGTCAAAGATAGGAGCTCTAATTTCCTTGAGAACCAAATCTCCTTCTCGAAGATCGCGGGTCTTGACTTTCTTATTGAATGCTCGACCTATTCTTCTTTGGTAACCTTGTACATGGAATAGGACTTGCAGTCTTCTTTCATCAAACATGAGCAATTCTTCAATCCGGTTCCTCTGCCATTCTACTTCTAAGATACTGGCCTCGGCCACTACCCTTAGCGAGGGAATTTTCACTTCAATGGGGAGTACGGCTTCCATCTCATACACTAGAGAGTATGGCGTTGTTTCCGTTGAGGTTCTGATTGACGTTCGGTACCCCCAAAGTGCAAACGGTAGATGCTTTGGCCAATCTTTGTGTGAGTTGATTGTCTTTTGTAGGATTTTCTTGATATTCTTGTTTGCTGCCTCGACTGCCCCATTGGTCTGTGGTCGATATGGCGAGGACTTATGAGCCATTATTCGGTATTCTTAAAAAAGATCCATAACCTCTCCTTGGAAATGTGAGCCGTTATCTGAGATGATTTCATGCGGTACCCCGTATCGGTAAATGATGTTTTTCTTGATAAACTTAGCGACATGGGAGGCCTTCAATACCAAGTAAGAGGCTGCTTCCATCCACTTAGTGAAATAATCAATGGCCATTAAGATAAATTCATGTCCATTGGATGCCTTCGGTGTTACTCTGTCAATCACATCGATGTCCCATACTAAAAATGGCTATGGTGACGTCAGGTTGTATAACTGAGACGGGGGAACTTACAAAAGGTTTGCATGAATCTGGCACTTATGGCACCTCAGTACAAACTGTAAACAATCTGTCTCCATTGTCATCCAAAAGTATCCTTGTCGTAGGATCTTCTTGGCTAACATATTACCACTCATGTGCGGCCCACAGACTCCGTCGTGTATCTCTTTCATCAGCTCTTGGCCCTCTTCAGTGTTTACACACAGCTTGTTAACCCCAGAATTTCCTCGTTTGTACAAACTGTGCGGATAGTCGTCGTATTTCTCTTTTTTTATTTTTGCTGGCAAACTTGGGATATTCTCCTTTCTCTATGAAGTTCTAAATGTCAAAGTACCATGGAATGCCGTCAGTGCTTTCTTCGATAGCGGTTGTCATCTCATATGCCAGCTTTCTCTTCCGTTCAATTATCAAGGGCCTCATTTGGATTCCAGGCAGTATGTCAATCATAGATGCTAGGGTGGCCAGTGCGTCAGCGAACTTGTTCTGTAGTCTTGGTAAGTGGGTGAAAATCACTGATTCAAAGCACGGTATCAGCTTCTCCAGCTCTTGATGATAGAGAATTAAGGTTAAGTCCTTGACCTTCAATTCTCCTCTTACTTGTGAAACTACCAGTGCTGAGTCTCTGATGACTTCTAGCTTCCTTGTCCCTAGTTCTAAGGCTGCCTCCAATCCAGCTAGACATGCTTCATACCCAGCTTGATTGTTAGTGACTTCAAAATTGAGTTTTAGGGACAACAGAACACGTGATTCATCAGGAGTGGCAAGAAGGACTCCTATTCCATAGCCATATTGATTGGATACGCCATCAAAATATAGAGTCCATTTGTCATCCCTGACTTTCATCAGTTGTTCATTAGGAAACTAGAACTCTGTATCTTCATCCCCTTCAACTGGTTGGTTGGCCAAAAATTCTGCCACTGCTCTGCCTTTGACTGACTTTTGGGTGACATATTGGAGATCAAACTCAGATAATAGCAGCAACCATCGGGCCAGCCTTCCTGTCAGTGCCGACTTTTCGAACAGATACTTCAAAGGGTCCATCAGGGATATGATATTTACCGTGAAAGACAACATATAATGCCTTAATTTTTGGGAAGCCCAAACTAAGGCCCAACATGTCTTCTCTAACGGCGTGTATCGTACTTCTGACCCTGTCATCTTCTTTTTTAAGTAGTAGACAGCCTTTTTTACTCCAGTTTCACCTTCTTGTGCAAGCATGCATCCCATAGCTGAATCAGTCACTGACAAATAGAGGATCAGTGGGCTGTCAGGTTCAGGAGGAGCTAGAATAGGAGAGTTTTGCAGGTACTATCGTACGGCATCAAAGGCGTCTTAGCATTTTTGATCCCATTTAAACTTGACTCCCTTCTTCAGCAGGCAGAAGAGGGGCTCACAGGTAGTTGTTAGCTTTGCGATGAACCGACTGATAAATTGTATCTTACCTAGAAAATCTCTAACTTCTCGCTCGGTCCTTGGAGGAGGTATTTTCAAAATTGCTTTAATCTTCAAAGGATCGACTTCAATGCCCCGTTAAGTGATCATAAATCCAAGCATCTTTCCGGTAGTAACTCCAAAGGCACACTTTTGTGGGTTCAGTCGCATTTTGTACTTTCGAATTCTCTCGAGGAATTTTTGCAGAGCTGTGATGTGGCCTTTCGATCCTTGGATTTGACTACCATATCGTCCATGTATATCTCGACTTCCTTGTGTATCATGTCATGCAATAAGGTAGTGGCAGCCCTTTGATAGGTTGCCCCGGAATTTTTTCAAGCCAAATGGCATAACACGGTAACAATAAGTGCCCCAAGGCGTGGTGAATGCCGTATTTTCTCTATCTTCAGGATCCATCAGAATCTGGTTGTACTCGGAGAAGCCATCGATGAATGAAAATAAGGTATTCCCCGTTGTACTGTGTACTAGGACGTCGATGTGCGGTAGTGGAAAATTGTCATTCAGGCTGGCCTTATTGAGGTCTCAAAAATCCACTCAAACTCGAATACGACCGTCCTTCTTTAAAATCGGTACGATATTGACTATCAATTTTGAATACTCGGTTACCATCAGAAATCCAGCGTTGATCTATTTAGCAATCTCTTCTTTGATTTTCAGAGCCTATTTTGGCCGGATCCGTCTCAATTTTTGTTTGACCGGTTTGGCATCAGGGTATAAGAGAATATGGTGCTGGACAATGTCGGGATCAATTCCAGATATATCTTCGTAAGACCATGCAAATACATCTTTAAATTCTTTTAATAGAGTTATTAATTGTTCTTATTCAACTAAAGATAAAGAAGAACCAATTTGAACATTTTGCGGGTTATTTTCATTATCCAAATTTATTGGCAAAGTTTCTTCAATTATTGGTTGGGCACGCATTTCTTCTTTTCTTTTTAATAAAAGTTTTATCTCTTTGGGGATATCCCCGCCGAATTCAAAATTGTCGGAAAGCATATGAAATAAGTAAAACAAAGCAGAGTAACTGAAAACTTCGTTTATTTCATTATGAACAGTGGGAATTACAAACTCAATGGTAAAAGCAGGAAGAGGAGCACCAACAGACGTGCCCTCAATTACAAACTCCAACTCAAACTTGGACTCAGGATAGATGATCTGCACATTAGAAGACTCGATGGACCAATTCTTTACTTCCTTTGTGGCAGCGTCGACGATGAGCTTGGTACAATCTGCCGGTGCGCTGAAGCCCATCATGAAACAGTCCGATTCAGTTATACGCAGCTGAGTCATCTTCTCGTTGAACAGCATTCCCAGGTCGATACCGTTGAGTCTGTCAGCCCAATCTTCTTTCGGAACCTTCTTTTCTTCCTTCTTTCTTTCCACTATTTCTTCCTCCTCTGTGTCAAACAACTGGTGGCTGAAAAAGATCTCCAACCCAGGTAACTTTTGATTGGTTTCTTCGTCAATCCACGGTTCTAGAAAGCCACAATACGGGAAATCCTCCCATTCTTTGACAAAGTATCCATTAAGCGTCCCAGAATAGTTGGCCTTTCGTCCACTTCTAGGTCCTTCCAGATCGTCTTCCATTGGCTCATACCCATGACCAAAATGGTGCAAAGTCGGCAATACTTGAATGGGTTCTGGGATTCCCTACTGCTTGCGCCCTAATCTCATACCGGGGAAGAAGGACATTTTCCTCATCATTGTTAAAGCTCGTGGGTTAACATACCTTTCTTCCTAATTCATCAGCGTCTGAACAACCTGTACTTCATCAAATTGAAAACCACTGAACAACACATCATCTTCACTATGTTGGACTTCTAGCAGAGTTGTGTCCTCTCCTCCTTTCGGATGGTGAATACTGTCCTCTCCATGAATGGTCAAAACTGCCCAATTCTTTATTAATTTCAATTTTTGGTGAAGGGTAGATGGTACTACTTGGACATTTGGGTCATGCAGCCACGGTCTGCCTAGCAGTAGATTGAAGGAGGCTGGCACATCTAGCACGTGGAACTCAATTGAGGTTTTCAGAGGTCCTACTAAAATGAAAAATGATACAAGTCCTAGCACATCCCTTCTTGTGTTGTCGTAAGCTCGTACTTCTTGATTGCAGGGAGTGAACTGGTCTGGCCTCATCCCTAGGCAGACGGCTGTTCTCAACGGACAGACTTCCATTATCAATAAGGGTCACCGGGACCCACTTTTCTAGGCACTTGACGATGATGTGAAGCGGCTTATTGTGACTTTTTTCTTCAGCGGACAAATCCTTATCAAAAAAGAAAGTGACTCTTGGCTCGGCGACTGGTAGAATAAGTCCAATAAGCTGCTTGGGGGTTGCATCTATCGGGACACTAGCTTTGTTCAATACTTTCATAATAGCTTGTCTATGCTTATGCGATGCCATCAACAATTCCCAGATACTGATGTTAGCCTGCGTCCTTTTCAGCTGTCTCAGTACAGTATCATCCTCCTCCTCTTGCTCTGGCTCTTTCTCTTTCCCACTTGGCTGTCCTCTCTCTAACTGAACTGGCTTAAAGTGCCGCCCACTTTTGGTAAGGTGTTCCATGCCGTCTTCGGGGTCCTATAACCACAGCGTCACACTATCAGTTTATCTTACTTCGTTTACATGCAGAGGGTCTTCGAATGCCCACAAATCACTTAGGTCACTAACGGCTGCCCTTTCCCTTCTTTCCTGATCATCTCCGATAGCCCATGTATTGTTGACCTCCTCCTTGATATCCTCTTCGATAAAGTTCACTTGCTGTTCTTAAGCGGCCCAAAAATCAGTCTATTCGGTCCCATCATATTTTAACACAATCCTGACCAGCCATAGGACTGCATTTCATCGACGTACACTTCTTTCCCAAAAAGTTGGGAAAGCGTGATTCCATCGAGTACATGATGAAACCCATATGGCTGAGTTGGGTAATCTAATGGCCAATCGTCTACCTCGTTGCGCTCCTCTTCCTGTTGGTAGATTTGGATCATTGGTCGATACCATTCCCAGGCATTATCATTCCATTCCTCCATTCTGTCTTGGCTGCCTTTAAGCACCATGAACGAGCATACTGTTTGGTTCTCAGTTACTGAAACATGAGGGCGGGGTAGGTGTGCTGAGCAGATGTGCTACTCGGGTCCTCTGATTCTCCTAAAGACATGTAATTTACCCCAGCCTACCTAGCATGATTTGGCAGTGGGTTGGTTGTGACGTTCGGCTTTGGGGTGGCTGATGGAGGAGGGATCACTTTGTTGTCAATGAGATTCTAGATCTCATGGCGGAGCCTCATACACTTGTCAGTCAAATGCCCGTGGCCTTGGTGGAAGGCGCAGTATAGAGAGGCATTGTATCTCGGAGGAAGCGGGTCGGGCACTGGCATAGGATCTAGTACCTTGATGAGTCCTTTCTCTCCCATATGGTTTAAAGCAGTGGGTAACGGGATGTTGAGAGGGGTGAAAGTTCTTCGCAGCCATTGCTGTGTTTGCTGACCATCGCCTGGCTGCTGAAGGTTGCTTGTCTGATGAGTAGAAGAAGGGTTTAAAAGGTTCACCTCGCCCGAGCGGGACACGAGGTTAGTTGCGGTAGGTTGATTTTGGTTGGTTGTGGGAAAAGTCCTCATTTGTGGCTTTTGACTGAATTCTGTCTTCTCGATATCACCGGATTGGATTGCATCCTCAATTTGTACCCCAGCGTCGAACAATTGTTTGAATGTATAGAGTGGCTGCGTGATCAAATAACGCTTCAACGGGGACTGCAGGTTTTTCATCACTATCCTTACTTGTTCTTTTTCAGTGGGCTTGTTTATCATCTTTGTAGCTTTACCCCTCCAACGGGTCAAAAAGTCGACAAAAGATTCTCGATTCTCTTATCGGGTTGTCTCAAGCTCTCGAGTAGTAACGTCCAGTTGGACATTGTAACTATACTGGTTGATAAAAATCGTTGTAATGTCTTCCCAGGTTCTGATTTTAGCTACATTAAGGGAGAGGAACCATTTCTAGGCTGCCCCTAATAGAGATCGGTGAAAGAGCTGACCCTTCAACTGGTCATCAATCCCCATTGGTGACAGGGTACCAACATACATTCGGAGATGAATTCTGGGATCTCTAGTTCTGTCAAATTTTTCCATGTCTGATATTTTAAAATTTTCTGACAATTTGGCATCTGGGAATAGGCAGAGTCCCCCTACATCGAGCATGTATTCCTTAACTCCTTTGGCTTTCCTCAACACCTTTTCCATCCGGTCAATCTTTTCTGCCAGCGCAGATTCCTTAGACTAGGTAGTGTTTTCTACTTCTATCACAATCGGACAGGGAACCCTTGGTGGCACTGCGACTTGCAGTATCTCTGGTCCCTGGTTGTCATCCCAAAAGTCTTCGCCATTCTCATTCGTATTGTCTGGCTGCCCATTCACACCGAGCATACGGGCCTGAATTTCTTGTATCTGCACCTGACATTGAGTTTGACCTTGGGTCTGCTGCTCCACAGCCTGCTATATCTCGGTAATAGCCCTCATCAGGGCTGTCAGATTAACTTCGTTCTTTGCCACATCTGTTGATTCGGAAACTTTGCGAAGCCTGCCCTATTCTGATCTTACCCAAACTCGTGTCGACTGTACTCTTCTTGGATCAATGGTAACCCACAAAAAAACCTGAATCCCATAAGCAGAATAACTAGTCTCATGTGTTTTTTGAAAGAATTCAGACAACAGACAGCGAATATCCTAGATACCCAAAACAGCTGAAACTGAAATAATACTCTTGTCGGGCCCATACAACTAGCATAACAACTGAACATCTGAAGACCCCGGATGAGAACCAAAGGGGATAGATCAACCAAGTTCTAGAGGAAAGGTTTTATCTTAAGCGGATGGCGATCTTGCAAGAAGATTATTCTAATCCTCAAGAGATTGGTTCGACCTATGATCCTAAGGGAAAATCGGCAGCACAACGGTAGAAAAACAAAACTTTCTCTCACAGGTCGAAAGAAACAGGTTTTAAAGAAAGCAAGCCTAGTAAAAAATGGGGTATAGAATTAGCAACCCGAGAAGAACTCAAAAAGAGGGGAAATTATCTTTAAAGGTCCAAAACGAAACACAGGCATGACCCCGGGAAGAAGCCTAATACAACAACGGGGAGGAATTGACAATCCGAGAAGAACCCGGAGGTGAGGGAGACTATCCTAGAGGTGTTAGAACTAAAACATGGGCATGACCCCGGGAAGAAAACTACGGCGTGAGAAACTGATCAGGGTGAAGTACGAAACCCAGGTAAGAACCCAAAGGCAAAAAAAAAAAACTAATCTAATCGAAGGATAACAGAAAATTCGGGCCGAACCCGGGTAAAGAACTAGTCTAATCCGAAAAAACAATCCAAACAATATACTGTTAAAACATTCAAAAAAAATACATAATCTTGTTAGGGTTAGCAGCACCTAATTGGGAGGGGGGGGGGGGGGGGGGTTGTAAGTTCACTATATACAAAAGGCCAGTTTTGGTCAATTTGAATAGGGTACCTTCTGAATAGAGCCGGGTATATGCCTCCCATGCCTAGAGTGGTGCAGGACATGGTCAAATAGTATGCCCGAACTCTTTTACTGCACCTATGATAGTGTACAGTCAGTAAGGGTTGCCCGTATTCCTAACAATTCCCGAAACAGATTAACATTCAGGGCATCAGGTTGACCAGGCAGGGGGTTGAAAAACAATGCATATGCAAGCGAAAATGAAAATGAGAAATTTTATTAAGAACCAATGATGTGTTCAAGTCTAGCCCTCTTATTTGATTTTGTAAACCAGTCCCTAGCAGAGTCGCCAGAAAATACTATGGCGTTGGGATTTAGTGGTAAAATATAAAGAAATTCAAAAGATGTTTTGGAAAATATTTTAACACCTTGAAAATTGAATTTTGAAACCCTCTTTTTTATTGAAAATAAAGCCGCGACTTAGTTTTTGAGAAAAAAAACTAAAAAAAATAAAATTGGCTACTGATCTTTAAAACGTTAACCAGAGAAAGAGAGTTTAGGAGTTAAGGTATGAATCGGGGAAGGTGTTAGGCACTCCGTTCGCCCAACCATAAGGTTGGCCTCTACTAATCATCATTGGTTCTTTAATAAAAT
>JAOTRH010000018.1:9647704-9684051 GCA_034768845.1 Heliamphora exappendiculata | reverse complement strand
AGAGATAAAGTCCTATTTTTAAATATGATTTTTTTATTATGATATGTTTACTCTTGTTTAAGTATTTTGTGGTGAATTAGTTATATTTTTAATTAAAAACATTAAAATTTCATAACTTTCAATATATAGATTCGTTTTTAATAAGATTAAAATTTTTGAAACCTACTCATTGAGATCTATCAAACAAGCTACAGAAATTTTATTTTATTTTATTTTTTCATGACAAAAAAATCATCTCAAAACATGACTCTTTAGACTCACCCCTAAAACATAAACTTCCGGATACCTGTAATCACCCGCAAATTACAGGTATCGGTTAAATTATAGCGTTTCTAGCATGAGTCGAACACAAGACCTCCGAATTTATGGATGGTCCCACTGATAACCTTAAACTGCTGGGCTATACTAGCAGGTTAATTTTATTTTTTACTACCGATTTTTAGCATTGATAAAAATTATAAAAACCACCATTAAATGTTCCCAAGGTCTATACCAGCGGTTTGTAAACCGTCGGGACCTACCCATCGGTGTAGGTATTCAGCAACGCTTTTGGCAAATGCTGGCATAGTTTTTTTAATACCAACGGTCTCTTTTGCGATGTTTTATAATACTGGCAAAGGACATAATGCGACACTTTTGAAATGACAATTTTAAATCGCTGTTATTTTTCTTCATGAACTAAAAATGTTGCTATAGCTTCAAACTAAAAATGTTGCTATATCTTCAAAATTAATAAGACATCAAAACAATACTGGTGAAAATTATTAATGCTACTAAAACTTTCCTTTTAGTGACACTCTTGAGCGCTACTAAATTTATTCATATTTATTTTACTCTATTAGATAGTTTAAATTTAAAATAAAGCTGATCTATTATTGCAATTTTGCAGTAGTTTCATTGTATATGTTCACAATACCTAATACAACTACAAATATTTACTAAAATAAATAATAAAAACTAATAACTCAAAATTTTAAAATGCAAGGGAATTCATATTTTCATAATTCATAATAATTCTTAACATTCATTACACAAATTTTTCATAATAAAAAAATAAAACAAGTGTTCAATAAACTTGACACAATCTAGTTCAAAAGATAAATTGCCTAAATTTGAGAGTTGAAGCTAGAATTTGACATCATGTAATCCTTGTGAAAACTTTCATAACTTTCCAATGAAGAAAACGAAGTCCTCACTCGGTGCTTTTATATTGTTCTGTTATCCGCAATACAAATGACAGTAATTTAAAAAAATCTCTTCGATTTTAAATTCTTTATAGTATTTTATAAAAATTATAAATGATATTTTTTAAGATGAAAATATACAACAACTCATAACATGAATTCAAAACATCTCAAATATTATGTTTGCATCATATAAAAATCAATCCTAAGGAGGGCAATAGCAAAACAAGAGTAGTAACACAAACCACTTCAAATTTGTCCAATATAGCAGCAAAAAACAAGAGTAGCAACAACAAACTACTCTTGGGCATTGTTTGTGTCCAACATAGCAGCAACAAAAATGGCAAACAAGAGTAGAAACAAACAACCATAGCCAATGACAATCAAATCAAAATGAATAAAAATAAGAAAAAAATTGATCAAGAGTAGCAACATCTGCCACTCTAGATACCTAGGAGAACAAAATTTTGTGAAGTGTATTGATCAGAAAAAAAAAATCACTAAACATTTTCATGTTGAAACAGATTTCTACTTTTAGTAGAAAAGATTGGTTGTATTTATTTCATTAGACTTGGTTTGCACCCATTTTCTTTTATGCTTCTATTTCTAGAACAACAAGCAGAATTTTATCTTAGTCACACATTGAGCTGACCAATATCTGTACCTTATATATAGTTTTCTCTCGCTCTCTAAATCGATATACTTAAATTAGGATTTGACTTAGAAGTATTGATCAAACGCAATGAAAGAAGACTAAAATTCTGAATATTGGTCCTAGTGCAAAATAAAAAGAAAATATGTAGTACTTTCAGTATGGGTTCCTAATCCAATATGCATAGAATGTCAGTTGAATTTTTTCAATACTACATTTTCTATCCAAATTGCAAACAACAAACAAATAAGATTCTATAATTTTTTTACATGATTTACTAAATTCTGTCCAATTATAGTCAACGGACAACTGTCTATTGTATGTTGTTTCACGAATAAAAAGAAAAAAACGAAGTTACTAAATAGAACGTACCTCAACTGAAAGGTTCCATTCCATAACTCGCTATAAGATGATCTTTCATGTATTTGTGTTGAAGCTTGATCAAGAGGGCCATTAAACCTCATCATGAACCTAAGTTACACAATAAACAATTCACATAAGTTATGTTGAGATTGAAGAATCTGTTAAAGTAATTCACATCATGTACCAAAGCTACAAAAGTTAAAGTAATCTATTAGATTTACGGATTTAGGTTGACAATAATAAATAAGCCAAAGTTCCTTCAAAGCTCAAATTCTATAATGAATTATAAAATCATAACCCTTAATTTCGCAAACAAGCTCACTAACCTAGCCGAGAAAAAAAAAATCAAAGGCGCTTCATTTCAAAAATACAATTTTGCCTTCCAACTTCTCCCTCATTGATTTGTTTCTATTGGTTCGTTAGATCGCCCTTATTTAACCGCACTTATGGCAGCAACTTTTTAGTCACCCAACACTAGCAGTAGCCCTCATTCTTAGTTCACCAATGTGTTGGAAAACTATCAACTCCGAAATACTGCACATAAAAATCTTATAAATTCCACTATCTATAGGTATGAAAGCAAAAATACATATTCTGATTTATTGTTAAAATAAATTAACCCCTCTCTCTCACAACTATTTGTTCAGTTGCATGGTTCCCAACAGAATTCAACAATCAAAAAATAGAGAAAATATTTGTGCACAAATAACAAATCACCAACAACTCTACTTAGATATTTCAATTGCATAGTAGCTAAGTAGTTTTAGTGTCAATTGAGACAAATTCATGTAAATGGGAAGAGTTTTAAGTTGTTCATATAAATGTATATATCCTCTAAGCCACCACTACAAACCCAACTATTTTCAATTTAAATTCTACACCCCAAAACATGATAAGATTTGTTGTCAAGCTCCAATTTATATGTCCCAGTGATTTACAATCATTCTAAATATGAAGGTATAACCCAAATTTTTTAATTTTTCCTAAACAAAGAGAGAAATAATTTTTTTATTCCATACACCAAAACATGATAAGATTTGTATTCAAGCTCCAATTTATTTACCCCAGTGATTCACAACCATTTTGAATATGAAAGTATAACCTTTTTTTTCCCTGAACAAAGAGAGAAATAATTTTTTTGTTCCATAACTCACATAAGAATATAAGATCATATTTTGTATGTTTATGGAGAAGCAAGGCAAACCTTAATCAAGAGGACGCTGCTAGCCTCATCACGAATTAAAGTTACAAAATAAAAATTCTACTTCTTTCCTTAGGATTAGACACACGGCGAGACAACCCCAGAGAAAGAATTTGACAATGGCAACACAGATCATATTCCACCAACCGTGGCTTTTAAAGAGCTACACATTCTTCGAAGCTTTTTTCAATTTTTTCAAATGACCATTGCAAATGAAAATATTGGCACATCGAAAGCGTTGAAGAGAAATTTTATTGTCAATCCTGGAATCAAATTTAAAATAAAGGGAATGATATCGGAAACAAAAATAAGATGCACCTTTTCGTTCAATCCAATTTTAGGCTAACTAAGTGAAATCAAACCTGGAATCAAACCCAACCCCATTTTGCAACTACAGAAAATTATATACTAGCTTTCGAATCATTAATATTGGAATCACTGAACTCTGAAAATTATATGTAAGCGCAATTGTTCCAAATTCGTCGATGACCCCCACCCCACTCTAACTGAGAATGATGCAGGCCATTTCGAGATAGTTAGGGCACGAATCTTTGAATTCCTCGCCTGCAATTTCCTCCTTCAAATCTATCTATCCTCTCTTTGATCATTGCAATCCACCCTTTGTTCTACATTTTCTTTTTGTATCAACATTTTCCTCATTTTTAGGGTTTTTAATTTCCACCGAGGACTGGAGAAAGGTGTTGGAATTCCTGAATTCATTTGACTGAATTCAATTGGAATTTTTGGCTGAATTCAATTGCAATTTTGAATTCAAGTAGCCATTGAATTCTAGAATTCAATTGGATTCAATACTAGAATTCAATTGCTAATTTAATTGGCCATTCAATTGGCAATTGAATTCTGGTGTAACCCCCATGATAGAAATTCTTTATAAGCCAGCCTTTTCTGAAGAGGATGAGACACAGCAAGAGAGAGCAAGGCACAAAGGTAAGAGAGAAAAGTATACAGGCAGATTACAAGTTCTGAGAGAGAGAGAGAGAGAGAGAAAAAGACAAACGAGGTACGTTCGTAGTCGATCCTTGGTGGTGTTCCAACGGTCAGGTTAACTGTTTTATCCTTGGAGAGTGACGCCGGTGAAAAACTTGCAACACCCTCGGTAGGCGCGGTGGATCATTCTTAAGGAAACTGCATTTGCAGGACTCGATTTGCATATTCTGTTCATGTTATTTCTGATGTTTTATTTTCTGTAATTTCAGTTTATTGTAATCGTTAAAAGTTAATAAAGATGTATTTTCTGAATCACCGAGCATGTTTCTTATGGCGTGATATTTCTCCCAACAAAAGGCACTGGACAATGTGGTTCCGACCATGGTCGAGCTTTGAGCCACCGCTTGTCAAAAACAAATCACCAATTAATGCCTCACATACATAGAGAGAGAGAGAGAGAGAGAGAGAGAGAGAGTAAGATACGGAATTAATAATATAAATAAGGGCAAATTACACTGACCTCGCTTTTGGTTTCTGATAAAAATAGAAACCACCTATGTGATTTTTGAAATGTCACTAACTCCCAAGTTTAATGCTTACATCAAATTAGTTTAACTGTTAAATTTTTGTTCAGCTGTGCCTTGTTTGGCCCGTTTTTCGAATAACTTTTTATGATCAAATCCGTTCATTACGTAGAACTCTTCGAATTTGTTTGGCATGAGAAAATTCGATTCATCCGATATCTGTAGCAAAGTGATTGAATAAGATCTCTTAATATTGTTTTATAAATAAATAAATAAAAATTATAATTTAAAAAAATATTGTTAAACAAATGTTACTCAATCACTTAATTACCCGTATCAGATGAATATGAAATTTTGTGTAATTAAATAAACTCGACGAGTTCTACGTAATGAACGAATTGGACCATAAAAATTTATTCAAAAAATGTGTCAAACAAGGTACAGTAGAGCAAAAATTTAACGATTTGATTATTTTAATGTAAAAATTAAATTGGAGGAGGTTAATGACATTTTAAAAACTATAGAGAAAATTTCTGTTTTTGTCAAAAATCATATGGGAGATCAGTGTAATTTACTCTATAAATAAAGGTAAAATAATGTAAAATAATTGCGAATGTTAGTATTTTTTGTCAAATTTTTTAACAGTTATTTAACGAAATGGAGTATATAAAATATAAAAACAAAATATAAGGGATGGCAATACCATTTCATAGATTTCGGGAAAAATTCCTAAATTAAACTTAAATCTCAAGAAAAATAAATATAATTTAACCTTCTATATTTTTAACAAATTTAGTTAGTACTCTCTAAATCTTGATATTATTCATTTATTTCTATAGAAATTAATATTTGTAGATACATCGTTAATAAAATTAAATTAGGTAATACCCCCATCAAGTAGCTTGTTAAAAACTAGTCAATCTATTTTCTAAAGAGAATATTCCTAAATGCATATACTTTTTAGTAGGGGTGAAAAATTTTGATATAACACGTTAATACAATTCAAACCCAACACAAAGTTAGATGTAGGAGTGGGCATTGTTCGTGTCGTGTCGTGTCGTGTCGTATCAGGTTTGTGTCAGAAATTACTCAATGCTAATTTTACCCATTTAGCTAAACGTGTCACTTATCCTAACACTAGCATCATCTCCTTATAAACATGTTAATCTATTTATAACATGCTTAATAACAAGTTTACATTGTCAATTTCGTACATATTTCAATCAAAAAATTACATAAATAATAATAAATATAAAGCTCCAAACAGTTTGCAAAAAAATTTAAATAATTCAATAGAAAAACAATATCAATCCATACATTAAAAAAAACTTCAAAGTTCAAATAGTTGATGGAAAAAAGTTACAAAAAATTAACTACGAAAACAATGGCATAGCATTAACAAGTTTTCCAAGAACACCAAAAACCTTACAAGAACACGCTGGTCGTTATCTGCAATAAAAATAAGTCATATGCATCCTTAATTGCATTGTATAATTTGTATTCAAGTTGAATATACATGTCTAAAATAAGTTAAGAAATCAACGACGAGGAGCTTGTTGGGATTTTTAGGTTTAAATCTCTAAAAGTAAGATCAACAAGTTTTGGTAATCAGACGGTAATCCATATAGGTTTCAATCCACAATAGCAATCACGAAAGAAATAAGAACAACCAAAATACGTAAGATATACATGGTTCGGCTGACTGCCTACTTCCACGGGAGAGAAAATTCAATCAGCTAAACTATTTAACACGGATTACAAAATTTACTCTCTACCTCATAATATATGTGGCCTCAAACTGACCCTCTCATCGTCTCTCTACTATCTCTGATCTCAAAACTGAACCTCACACTGAGTCTATAGACGTTAAAGAATGATTTCCTTCACTCTTTGTTCGTTCTCAATGTTTTCTGGACAATCTCTGTGTTTTCTAAACATAAAAACACTATATATATAAGACATATAAATTTAAAACCCTAACCCTAGAGCTGCAACAGAATTTCTATTTTGCTGCGGGCCGCTCGAGCGGGTCCACTGGCCGCTCAAGCGGTCAATATCCCAAGAGTCAAAAAGTTGATGGTCGCTCGAACCCCTTCTTGGCTGCTCAAGCGGACCCCTACCCGAGACTAAAAATTGAAAACTTAGAAATTTGGGTCAAAACTTAACAATCTTCACCTTGACTCAAATTTCAGAATCATATGCGAAGACTTTCCATCTGCCTCATTCTACACTCCTTTTGAAGGTATGAGTGCTCCACTCTCTTTGAGTCTTCAACCTGAGTAGACTTGGATCAAATCCAAATCAGACTTGAATTTGACCCTTTTACAATCAACAGACTTTTTATCTTTTGACAATCTTCTAAACTCCAGCTGTTTA
Source organism: Heliamphora exappendiculata (assembly GCA_034768845.1). Taxonomy (NCBI): domain Eukaryota; kingdom Viridiplantae; phylum Streptophyta; class Magnoliopsida; order Ericales; family Sarraceniaceae; genus Heliamphora; species Heliamphora exappendiculata. The sequence goes on along the minus strand of JAOTRH010000018.1, from coordinate 9,676,803 downwards.
GCCTTCTGTGAAGACTTCACCTTTTCTGACACTGCTACTTGTCCCTGAACTATTCATGTGTTGCCTGTAGCTTTCCTGTGAGACGAAGGTTCTCCACTTGGTCGTTCCTGCTATTGTTGACTTAAGCCACCAACACTCGATTTTTTGAGTGAGTATTTCTAACAGAACTCTACCTTGATTGCTGCACTTTTCTTTTGACATCTTAACACACTCTGCTTGTCAACCTGATCAAGCCCCAAATGTCTGTATCTTGTGCCATCCCTACTGGAATCAGTCTGTGTGATAGTGGTGACTCCACCTATCACCGTGTCCCCTACCAATCTGAAGAGTCCATCCACTTTTTGTCCTCTCATAATAACTGAGGATCCTTTGTTGATCTTCATTGTTCCACCTTTTTTTGTGAACTCATAGTCTAGAGAATCCAATTTTTCAAAAAAACCAAATTTTTCTTTAACCCCAGAACATGCCTGACATTTCCCAAAGTCCTTACAACCCGTCAAACATTCTAATTTTGATTGTACCAGCTCTATTTGACTGACATACTGAGTCATTCTCCATTAGAATTATATCCTTATTGCAATACTTGTATGAATCAAAATATTCTCAAACTGAACACATATGGTATGAGCATCTTGATTCTAAAATCCATGACTTTGATAGAAAGCTCAAATCTGAGGAAACCGAGAGTATTTCACCTTCTGATTCACCGTATGACAACTCTTTAGCAAAATTAACGATTTCTGCAGTCGCTTTACCCTTTTTCTTTTCCTCAAATACTGCTTCAATTCTTGGCACTGGCTCTTGTAATGACCAGTTTTGTGGTAATAGAAGCACTCCACATCTCTTCTTGCACATGACTTATACCAAGATCTACCACTGTTGAAATCGTGTTCACCTAATCTACCCCTTTCTCTGTTTGAATCAGACTTAGCCATCAGCACACCTTCTGCATCAAATTTGTTGTCCCTCTTCAACTTTTCATGCGACAAAAGAGCCTCGGTGACCTCTTCTAACTCTAGAGTGTCCTTCTTGTACATCAAAGTTGTCGCCAAATGATAATAGGACGTTGGAAGCGATGCTAGGAGGAGGATTGTCTTATCCTCATCATCAACTTTCACTCCAAAGCTGGATAGTTATGTGATGAGTTATGTGTTCAAATAGACTTGTACCTTCTCACATTTGTAGTCCATACAATTACTTTTTCACGTATAACTTGTTGGCGAGATTCTTCTTTATATAGAGATCTTCTAGCTTCTGCCAGATCTCGTGGGCTGTCTCTACATTAAGTACATTATGAATAACCTCGTCTTCAAATTTAACCGAATCGAGCTCGTGGGTTTGCAATCAAGATCATCACAATCGTCACCTGACATCCTCTTTGGCTTCTTCGCCTTACCGAGTAATGCCTTGGATGCCCCTTGCTGGATCAATAAATCTTTCATCCGCCTCTGCCACGTGGAGAAGTTATTATTACTGTTGAACTTTTCAACTTCGTATTTGATGTTCATCATCTTCACTGCAACTTGTAATTAAGCCAATAACCAACTCTGATCTTCCACCACGGCTTTGGAACTTCAACAACCGTCGACTCTAATACCACTTGCTGAGATTTTTAAGCTTAAATCCCTAAAAGTAAGATCAAAAAGTTTAGATAACCAAACAGTAATCCACGTACGCTTCAATCCACAATAACAATCATAAAAGAAATGAGAACAACCAAAATACGCAAGATATACTTGATTCAGCTGGCTGCCTACCTCCATAAGAGAGAAAAATCAATCCATTAAACTCTTTAACACGGATTACAAGATTTACTTTCTACCTCACAGTATCTGTGACCTCAAACTGAGCCTCTCACCTTCTCTCTACTTTCTCTGATCTCAAAACTAAGCCTCTCACTGAGTTTATAGACATTCAAGAATGATTTTCCTCACTCTCTGTTCGTTCTCAATGTTTTCTGAACGATCTATGTATTTTCTAAACATAAAAACACTATATATAAGGTATACAAAGTTAAAACCCTTACCCTAGCGCTGTAATAGAATTTTTGTTCTACGGCGCACCGTTCGAGTGGGCCCCCTGGCCGCTCAAGCGGTCAATGTCCTGGAGTTAAGAAGTCGATGGTCACTCGAGTGGACCCCTACCTGAGATTAAAAACTAAAAACTTAAAAATTTGGGTCAAAACCTAGCAGAGCTTCGACTGGATTTTGACAACAAGGAGCTTAACTAGATTTCGACGACGAGCCTTGGCCTTTGACGACACTTCGCATGTTGTGATGGTGATGAGCTTCAGCAAGTTGATGCGAATTGCAATGCAACCCTAAAATAAAGGGTAAATTTCGATTGTAGGCAATATAGGTTTTTGTAAAATCTGTTTGATATTTGATAATAGGGTTTTGTGGTCGCTCCGAGGTATAAATGGGTATATATATAATGGGTATATAACCTGGTTATATATGTGTTTTTAACTGATTTCATGTTCGTGTCGTGTTTCAGGTTGACATAAAAATTAAACGGTTTGATAGGTTTTGTTTGAATTCTACAAGTTCAACACTCATCCAACCCATTTATTAAACATGTTATCAGGTCGTGTCATTTTTAATTTCGTAACAAAATTAGTCGACCCTAACTCTCTAACTTGTGTAGGGTTCAAGTCGTGTTAACGCGTCATGTCAACAATTTTCACCTCTAGTTAGAGGGTTAGGGTCGACCATTTTTCAATATGAAGTTAAAAATAACACGATCCAATAATATGTTTAATAAACAAATTGGATTAGTATTGAACTCACAAAACCCGAAAACGACGCATATAACCCGTTTAATTTTTTGTAAACTTCTTTTTTTACAATCAATCGATTAGACTTTGGAGTTCTTTATGTATAAATTCATGTTGTTTTTCTTTAAAACTATTTAAAGACTTTTAATAGTTTGTTTGGAGATTTTTATTTATTATAATTTATGTGGTTCTATGATTAAAATATGTATATGATTGAAAATATGAACTTATTATTAAATAAGGTGTTAAACAAGTTATTAAACATGTTATAAATAGATTAACTTGTTTATAAACAGATAATGTTAGTGTTGGGATAAATAACACGTTTATGGACAGTGCTAGTGTTGAGAAATTTTTTACACGAATTCGATATGGCACGATACGACACGATGCCCACCGTTACTTTCTAGCTTAGTACGTTAATAAATGCATTGACTTTAAATTAAATAAGTGAAAGTTTTGTTTGGTTAAAAGTTGGTTTAATTGCTAGTATAGAGATAAAAAGTAATATTTTCACACTTTAAACAAAAAGTTTAGATCTGTTTGGTAATGTTTACTTTTATTATTTTATTATTATTTTATTATTTTTGTTTTAAAATCTTCATAAATTAAAAATATAAATATGTTTGATAATTATTTTTACTTTTAAAAAATATAAAGAGTTTTTAAATTTTATTAAATTTTTGTAAACATACAAATTGAATTTTCAGTTATTTTGTAAACAACTTCTCATTTTCTCTTTTCTCTTTTATTATCTTCAACCATTCCTATTTATTGCTATCATCACCAGCAAACACTTTCGGTCAGCACTTTCGACCAAATCTCCAGCCACAGCCACAACTTCTGACCACCATCTTCAACCACCATATCACCCTTACCGGCTGCCCATCTCCACCAAGCATTTATCCCATCGTCCGTCACTTCACCCATCCCCATTGACTGCTACGTCTATCCACAATTGTTAATTAGTCACCATCATCGTTACTATTTTATGCTACTATTTCTATCCATCGACTGTCACCTCCCCCTACTACCACCACTGAATCGGTTTTCACCTCCACTTGCCAACTCTCCTCACAAGAAGACATTCGCCACTTCTATCTACCGTTGCTGGCAACCATTGCCGTCACTGTCCATCATTTTTGGCTTATTTTCCTACCTTCTTTTTCATTACATCTGATCGTTGACGGCTATTTTTACCAACTATTCTACCTATGAGCTCCTTAATTTCACTACCATCTATTCATTTTCTTTCAAATACCTCTAGCATCCATTGCCTATCACTGCATCCATCCACCATATACATTTCCACTTTTAAAAGTGATCTTAGACAACTCCCCATTTGTTGGTGGCTGCCTCCATTTATCTCTTACTATTTTCAAAATAAATATTTACAAAAATATGTAGTTGTCAAACATATACTTTTTTTTAAAAAAAAAATTAGAAAAATAAATAAATGAAGAGTTGTCCAAAAGCACTTTCAAAAGTGGGGATGCTTATGATGATGGCCTGATTGTGATGATAGGCAATGACTGTAATAGGTGATCATACAAAAACAACCGATAGTGGTTATTAAGGTTAAGGAACTCGTAAGCAGGGGCAACTCGACAATTTACAAGGCCTTAGGCAAGATTTTGAAATCGAGGGCATTTACCTTTAAGTTTATTTTTATATTTTAATTTTTAAATTTTAATTTTTTGGGTTTCCAGATATAAAATTATTGAATAAATTTTCATAATCAATTTTTTAATATATTTTTTTCAATTGATAACACTGATGATCCACTTAATTTTTTTTTATTTTTTTTTATCATAATTGATCGAATGAAAAAGTCATTGAGAGAGAGAGAGAGAGCAACAAATCAATTGTAAGAGATAAAAAAGTATTAAATATTAAACCCTTCAATTACCAGTGATTTAAGAAAATTGAAGGCCACTACTGTAATAATTAATATGTCTCAACTAGTCTCGTGCGATGAGCATTGAATGAAAATTTTATTTTTCAACGATGTTCTTCAGTTTTAACAGTTCAACTGAAATTTTGTATTTTACATTATTTATTATTTAAAAGGTTACTATGTATGCTTTTTTTTAATTTGACCAAATTAGACCTAATCTATTTTATTTGTGAGTCTCGTAAATAATATATACTTTTATACTTTGACAATTAGTTTTTTAAAATATTTATGTATAATAGTTTGTATTATAAAAGGTTTTATTAAATTTAACAAATAATATTTATTTTGAAAATTTTCAATATGAGTTAATTTTTAAACTAATATATATAATAATATCTATTATATAAAATTTGTAAATTTGAGACCACATCGAAATTAAAGGCCTTAAGAGATCGATTAATTGGCCTAACATACGAGCCTCCCTTTCTCATAAATAAGATAGTTGGTATAGATGGTTTCCAATGGCGTATGACAAAAATACCAAAAATAATGATTAGTGACAAATATAGTGGCTAATAACTATTGCTGGAAGTAGAAATAGGTGAGCGAATGTGGTAGCCAATGAATGGAGATGGCAACCGGTGAGTAGTTATGCCGATTGGTTATGAAAGTAGGGGTGAAGGTGGCTATTTGTGAGAAAAGTTGGTGGGCGAAGGTGACGATTGGCTAAGTGGACATGATAGATGGAGATGGTGAGTATGAGGTGGAGGGTGGAGTGGTGAACATGGAAGGTGGTGGCCGATGAATAGAAATAGTGGTTGGGCAAAATGGTAGCAAGGATGATGATTAACAATAATGGGTAGAGGTAGTTGTCGATGTAAAAAATGGTGGATGAAGGTTACATATGTAATTTTGGCTCGACAACTCGGTCCTAGCTTCACACTCCCTCGACCCGACTCGGGCTTGACCCAAGTCCGTAGGGTTTCTGCTAAAATTCAGGCGGGGCCTAGTCGAAATTTTTTTGGGAAGGGGAGGCCCAAGCCCGGTCCTAGGGGTATATGGGCCTGGGCTTGGGCCAGGCCCATATATATGAGTCCAGGCTTGAGCCCGACCCATATATAGGCACGGCCCATATATATGAGTCTGGGCTTGGGCCCGGCCTATATATATATATATATATGTGTGTGTGTGTGTGTGTGTGTGTGTGTATTTCTTTAATTATTTTAGTTTACAAACTAATTTATAATAATAATTATTTTTCAATCGCTTTTATATATAGTAATTTAAAATATGACGGTATTTATAATTTAATAAACAATGATTTATTATAAGTTTATATTTATAAACTCACTTATAATTTAAAATACAACGGTATTTACAATTTAATAAATAATTTTTTATTATAAGTTTATTTTTTAAATTAACATATACTTTAATAAATAATAAATTATTATAAGTTTGTATTTATAAACTAACTTTATAATTTACTAAACGATGATATTTATTATATTTATTTTAGTTTATGAATACAAACTTCTAATAATCATTATTTTTTACTATTTTTTAAGTTTTATACATTTATTTTTTCTTGCATGTAATAAAATATAAAAAATAATAGGATTGAACTTAAAGCTGGACTTTGAACTAGGCTACCGTTTGGATTTAGGTACCAAATTTCAGGCCAGACCTTGGGCCGTGGGCTCCAAGGGGGAGGCCTAAGCCCATGCCACAATTCCTCGAGCTTGGACGGGCTCGAGCCTGGGCCTGACCGCTTCAGTAAAGAACTTTAGCCGGCCTTGGGTGACCTGTGGGCCTCAGGCCAAAATTATATCCCTAGTAGAGGTGATGGCTTATGGATGGGAAGTGGTGGCCATAGATAGTGATAAAATGTGATGGTCATAGGTGTTTGCCGATGATAATAAACAAAAAAAAAAGTAAACATGTACTTTGAAATTAATATTGAAAAAATATTAAAAATGAAAAATCATATGAAATAGCATTTTTTTTTTTGAACAGGAAATGGGGGAGCCGAGATTTGAATTCAGGTGGGTGAGCAAGTCAAAGAAATCCTTACCACTAGGACAAACGCGTTGCTCATAAAATGACATGTTAATTGTTAAGGAGAGAAATGCATACACTTACCTATATAGAGTGAGGGAGACAAATTATAAGGTATTTTTAAAGTGTTACATAGGCAAGTATTAAGTATGTAATATTACATGATACTATTAATAAATAAAAATGTTTGAAATAGATAGTCAACGCACATTAAGACTTCATTTATTTTAATATAAAATATTTTATTTATTTTCACTGTTTAGTTTTGATGTAAACAATGTAAAATATTTTCAATTAAATAATCAAAAATAATTTACATAAAAAAATAATTTTTTATGTCAAGAAGAAGTGATGGAAGCGATGGTAGTGGTGGTGGTGGTAATAGTAGTGAGGTGGTGGGGTGATGGTGGATGGTAGTGGTATTGATAATAGTGATGGTGTGGCATGATATTTGTGGTGGCGTAGATGGTAACGGATAAAAGATGGTGGTGGCGGTAGTGAAATGACAGTGATAGCGATTAATTATATTAAAATAATAGTATATTTTTATTTAAAATACATAATTTATAATATTTTTAAAAAAAATTCTTAGGTATCAATCAAATACAAGAAAATAAAAATAAAAATATTATTTTTATAAAATCATTTTTTATGAAATTTATTTTTAGTAAAATATTTTTCATATAAAATACTTGTATAAAAAGTAATTTTTATTTTTATTTTTCAGTGTTCGGTTGACAAATAAAAAATAATTTTTAAATAAATTTTTTTATTGTTGGATTGAAGCAAAATATTTTCCACAAAAGTTATGAAAAATATCTAATTTTGGTCTAATGCTTCTTGGAACTTCGTTTTTAATTGGGATAGCTTTTTATATTGCATCTTTTGCTACTTTTTTCACAATTTTTTGAATTTTCTAACTTTTGGTGTGGATTTTTAAATTTTTCAATTCTTAATAATTAAACAAATAAAAATATAGCCATTTTAATTAGAGTTAAAAAAGTTCATTAAATACAAAAAAATGACTTAAAAAGCCTTAAAAGCATTAAAATCACCACCACAGTGGGCTTATCTGCCTTTATTTTAAAATGAGAAATTCTAAACAATCCCGAAAGGGTGTACCGAATAAATGAATGAAAGATGGTTGGGGTGGATGGGCTGTGGTCGCCACGTGGAAGTGTGGGATTTTATTTTTATTTTTTTATTAAATTTTTTTATATTTTCAAAAATTAAAAGTTTAAAACAAAATATGAAAAAAAAAAAATTTTCAATTTTGTTACCTATTTTTAAAAAAAGTTACTTTAAAATTTTTATAATTTTTTTTGTCTTTAGTAAAAAAAAATTACCTTAATTAAAATAATTATACTTTTAGATTCGTTCTATGAAAAAAAAAATTAAAAAATTTTGAGGGATCAAAAAAAACAAAAAGAAAGTTTATTAATTTTTAAATTATTTTTTTAAGTTCGTTGATTAGATTAAAAGTTGATTTTTTTTGTTTTTATTTAAATTAGATAGCTTTTCCTTTCTCATGCATCAAATGTAAGAGAAAATTTTCATATATCACAATATAAAAATATTCTCATGCACACATGTTATGAAAATTTTTCATATATCACTATATGATAATATATATTCTCATATATACACACATTCTATGAGAAAATTTTTTATACACTCGTATTATGAGAATTTTTTTATATATCATTACATAATAATATTTTCATATATACACATATTACAAGAAACATATATCACTATATGATAATATTCTCATACATACACATATTTTGAGAAACTTTTCATATATTACAATAAGAAAATATTTTTATATATGAGAATATTCTCATATGTACACATGCTATTATCTCTCACTCTTCGTCTCTCTCGTTCTACCTCAGTAACAAGTTATACTTCGCCACCCTCCTTTATGACCTCTTATTCAACACCTCCACCAACGCCGTCTATTGAGAACATTCTTATTGGTAAAAAATACTGAGAACATTCTCAGTGGTTCAACGCCGCGCGAGTTACCTCTACTCTACTATTATTTCTCACTCTTCGCTCAAGTGGTCTCTATCGTTTCACCTAGGCAATAAGTTCTGCTCCTCCACTCTCCTCTCCACTCTCCTCTCCACTCTCCTCTGCGACTTCTTCCTCAACACTTTCTCTACCAATGCTGCCCATTGAGATAATTCTCACTGATAAAAAATACTGAGAATATTCTCAGTTGTTCCACGCTAACTGCGCAAGCTACCTCAACTCCACTATTATCTCTCACTCTTCACTCGAGTGGTCAATCTCGTTCTACCTCGGCAACAAGTTATGCTCCTCCACCCTCCTCTCCACTCTCCTCTACGATCTCTTCCTTAACACCTCCCCCACCAATGCCGCCCACTGAGAACATTCTCACTGGTAAAAATCACTGAGAACATTCTCAGTGGTTAATCTTATAGAGTATCAAAAGTTTCTCATAACAGGTATGTATATAGGAATAACTCATATAGTGATATATGAGATTATTTAAGTCAAGTTTTTTCAGTTTTTGATAAAAACAATGCATAGCACAACACCCTTTCATGTCCTTTGGAGAATCGTTGGTGTGTGTGTGAGAAGATTCTCACTGCACCTTTTTTTTTAATCTATATTTCAATATATATCTCTCTTTTCTTCACCGCTTCGAATTTCCATCTCTAGCCCTCCATAGACCTTTTCTTTTCCTTCTTTCTATTTCTCTTCTTTTCTCGCTCCGCATTTGCTTTCCCAACTGTTCAAACTTTGAACATAAAGCCCCAATACTTCAACCCCAAGCTTCCTCCCAGAACTCTCTCTTCCTCCAAGAAATTCGAGGGCTCCCTCCCACTAGCTCCTCATCAAGGACTTTCTCCTCTCCATTTCCACCGCCAACCACCGCGCCGCACCCCCCCTCCGTCACGAACTAGTGGCGCACCGTCTCTCTCTACATCGACCAGACCGGTGCCAACATCTCCAGATCCGTCCTCATTGCCGGCGAGTACGCCGACCGCGGTTACTCCCATGGGACCGACCTCACCCGCCTCTCCATCCAACAGGTCATCGCCAGCGCCGTGTGATCCGCACCCTTCTTCGTCGATCACAAGAATGGATAATGCCTTTCATATACATTTTGTTTGGTTTGGTCGTTTGTTTCGGTCATTTGTTTTGAGAAAGCTAGCATCATTCATCATAAAAATATAAACTCAAATTGAGAGAATAAAATGACCAACTTATGAATAAGAAAATTTTCAAATTTCTCATGCATAATGTAATCAACTTCTCATACATATTGTTATTAATTTTGTCATTTTTAATTTTAAATGAAATGAGCAATTTATCAATGAAATTTTTCCGAACTTCTCATACTTTTTTTTTTATTTTGTCATTCTTAATTTTAAATGAAATGAGCAACTTATGAATGAAGAATTTCTCAATATAATTTTTCTACATGTATTAGAAATTTCTTATACGTATTTTTCTTAATTTTGTCATTCTTAGTTTTAAAAGAAATGAACAATTTATGAATGAGAAATTTCATCGTATAATTTTTTTATATGTATGAGAAATTTTTCATACAGATTTTTATTAATTTTGCTAATCTTAGTTTTAAAAGAAATGAGTAACTTATGAATGAAAAATTTCTCAGTATAATTTTCTTCAATGTATCAGAAATTTCTCGTACATATTTTTCTTAATATTTCCATGCGAAATTTCTTTTAGTATGCGTGTTTATGAGAATATTCTCATCTTGTGATATATGAAAAAAAATTTCATAGCATGTGTGGGTATGAGAATATTCTAATATGATAATATATGAAAAGTTTCGCATGACGTGTGTGTATGAGAATATTTTCATATAGCGATATGTAAAAAAAATTCTCATAGTATGTGTGTATATAAAAATATTATTATGTAATGATATATGAGAAATTTTTCATAACATGCGTGTATATGAAAATATTATCATGTAGTGATACATGAAATTTTTTTTATAGCATGTATATATGAAAATGTTATCATATAGTGATATATAAAAACAATATACTTTGAATAAAAAAAAATCAACTTTTAACCTAATCAACGAACTTAAAAAAAATCTTTTCTAATCTTTTTTTTTCTTTTTGATATCTCTAAATTTTTTAGTTTTATGTTTTTTCATAATAGAGAAAATCTAAAAGTATAATTATTTTAATTAAATTTTTTTTACTAAAGACAAAAAGCTTTTATAAAAATTTTAAAGTAACTTTTTTTTAATAAAAAAATTGAAAAAAATAAATAGAATTTTTTTCTTAATATTTGTCATTTATCTTGTAATTTTTGAAAATATAAAAAAAAAATTAATAAAAAAAAATTAAAAGAACTTAAGAGGTGCACATGTCCATTCATCCATCTTCATCCATCCCAATTCACCACTCCTTCTCTTTCGATAAATAAATTCGCTCAAATGCTTAAGGACATCTAGCATTCTTCTTTTAAAAATTGATATAAAAATTTAAAAATTTAGAAAAGACAAACTGAAACATGTCTTTTAAAAAATAAAAAATAATTTATTAATTTATTTAAAAATAATAATTTTATCTTACAATATGAAATATTTTATTTATTTATTTATTTATTTAATTAACTGAGCACTAAAAAATATAAAAAATATCTTACCAAAAATACTTTACGCTTAAAACATATGATTTTTTTTTTGGGTCAGGCCATCAAATGTGTACACCGTGCACCAGGTAGACAATAAATACCAAATAAATTATTCGAGGGAGTGTAGTGAGGGAAAACACGTAAACGAATAAGGTCCGTAATTGCAATGCAGGATGATACAGGGGAAGACCGCGATGCGCTTCGTCTTCCTCTCTCCATTTAGCGTCGTTTTCTTCGCTCCAAAGTTTCTTCTTTTCTGACCCTGTCGATCCTCTCGGGATATCCTTCGTCAACTTTTTGTTTCCGCAATCTCTCACTCTGTCTGTCTGTCTGTCTGTCTGTCTATCTAAATGATCAGGGACGCTTCATCAACTGCAGCAGGATTGAGCTTGGAAGGGATCGAAGATGTGGAAGAATTCGTTGGAGTAAGCTTCTCTGCAACTTACTTTCTGTTGTTTGGTTGGTGAGAAAACGCAGGTGATGAAATTGGTAATAAATTTATTCGGCACAGATCAGTTGAAAATCTGTTTTTTCAGTTTCAGACGAAGTGAGGATTAGTGCATTCTTCTTCTTCTATTCCTTTTTTTTTTTTTCGTTGAGGTGGTTTGTTGTGTGGAGGAACTTGGGAATGTGTGTGAATTTTCGATTGAGAGTGTCTGGATTAAAATGCAGGCGAGTGAAGGACAGTTATCAACGTCGTCCGAACGATTTTGTCATGTTTCCGATCTCGTTCAGGATGGGAACAAAGCATTCAGAGAAAATCGTTTCGAAGAGGTGAAATTATTACTTTTTTTGTGTGGTTTCCCAGCTTAGGTTGATTTTCTTGCATATTTTGGCTGTTATTGTTCTCCTTTAGTGGTTTTTCTGATTCTGTACTTAAAAAATGAATATTGAGTGGGCAAGAGGAACCAGCTGGAAATAGAAGAGCAGAATCTTAACTTTGTACTATCGACCAAATTGCTATACAGAATGAATAATCCTGTGATAGAGTTTTTTTTTAATTTTTTTAATTTTTATGTTTTCAATTTTTTTTCTATGTTTTCTTCAAAGAATCTAATTAAGACAAATTGAGAAAATATGATTTTCATGTGTGAATCAACAGGAAAACTTGTGATAAGCATATACATAACAGTTAAATTCATGAATAATGTTCCCAGTCCAAATGGCGCAGAAGAAAGTTTGGTTTGATGCATTACTTCAATTTTGAGTTACAAATCTATCAAATGTATCTGAAGAGCTTGGATTCATCTGATGTGCCAATCCAAGTATCCTTCAGCCATTTAATGCCCTGGCATTCATCTGCAGTCAACCTCTTGAATAACAGTGACACTAGCCCTCACATCTTGTGACATTGTCCTTCCGCTTCTAGGCCTTTTCCAACTCAACCTTAGGATTTTTATTTGGATAGAAAATTTGATGCTAACGATAGACCAATGACTGATGGAATGTTCCATAACTAAGACCTTGCAAACCATTTGGATCTTAACATGACAATTTGTCAATTTTCTTTTATGGATTCCATTGTATAAACAATGGATTGACAAACTATTGTTGTGCTAACATTTTGAACCTTTTTGATTTTATTCTACAGATGAGGGGAGCTATGTAAGTTTCTAGTAAGTATTTGTTACTTATTATACATTCTTTGGATAGGAACTTAGGATTGATGTTGATGAAACAATATCATCATCTTTTTTCTTTTTTTTCTTTTGTACATTTTTGTTGAGGCTTGGTTTTATGGGGAGTATCTTTCTTGTTTGACTTTTGAACTTTGAAAGCCAGAACCATGTTGTGTGAGGAGCCTTCAAATGCTTATTATTGCTGGAGAAAAGCTGTAGTTTTTTTTTTTCCTTTTTGTCTCAGAAATGTCTAGGTTGATGTTTACCTGTTTTGAGAGTTGTCAGAGTTTGGAATCTCTCTCTCTCTCTCTCTCTCTGCCCCACTCCCTTCTTCTAATGGCATTATGAAATCTTTGGGACAAATGATATGTTTGTTGTAAGATGCGTTCTTTGACGTGTTGATGACTGTTCTGATGTGCGGGTCTTATAAGGGTAGAAATTGAGCATGGAACAATTTTCTGTGATGTTTATACTTTAAAGAGGTAATATTATAGCGTGAAGGCTTGTAATCTTAAGCACAATTCTTGGTGTTTATATGATAATTTCTAGTGGATAAGCTCATCAAGGTTTTTCTGAGAACTTCGTATCTTATCTCAGTTCTCTTTTTCTTTTCTATCCTCCCCTATCCCCTTCAACTTTAGTACCAAGATGTTTTCTACTTATCTTCAATATTTGGAGAAAATCTGAGTTGGTAGAAGTTTCTGAAGATTCAAATTTTAGGAGAATTATTGGAAGATAATATTTGAATATATTGAATTGTGATTATTTTAATATATAATTTATTTTAATTTTGCATAGTTTTTAGCAATCCAATATTATTGAACTATTGACACTGAAAAGGTTGGTGTTTAATTAACAATATGCTTTTCTGTTCCCTTAAATAGTTGTTGGATTTTTTGTTCACCTATCATTGCTGGATTTTTAACACGTTCTTAGAATTTTGCTGAAGAAAAATGGAGTTACTAGTATTTTAGTTGTCATTTTCCAAGGGATGATTGTACAGTAGTGTGGTTCATTGAAATTCGTTGCATTAAGAAGCCGTGTAGGGTTTGGAATCTTCACATGGTGGCTTCTTTAATAGTGAAATAAAATTGTATCCTACTTTAGTGCAGCTATTTCTAAATTGTAGTTGGTGTTTATGGTCATGAGGTAGGGTCTAAATTTGAACTCATGATATTCTGGAAGTTTTTGCACCCCTCTGATAGGGAAAATGTGTCCTTGGAAACAGTTACCTTCTTCTGTCCATAAGAAAAATCGCTACGGAGAGAAGGTCCCTTTGAGTGGTAGATTCTGATAATGAACCTTTTATTTTCTGACTAACTATATCAACTTTTTTCCGTCTCCTACTGATAATTGATTGCATTTCATGTTCAGGCTATCGATTATTACTCAAGTGCTAATACTGCTAAACCAGGTGATCCTGTTATTCTAAGCAACCGATGTGCTGCTTATCTCAGGTTAAATATTTTTTTTATTTATGTTTCAATTAAGCATTCTTGTTTTATGCCCACAATCACTCAAAGGAGTCTGAAGTCCTGAAAATTCCTCTTCGATTGCAATAGATATTAGCACTGATTACAACTTTTTTTGTTCTTAAATCTCAAGCAGGATATGCCAATTTCTGAAACACAGACCTCCATCAGCTTCTGAACAGAAACCACTGAGTGGAATAGATCCTACAATACACGCTGAAGTATGTGTCACTGTTTTCTGTTTCTGTGGTTAAACATATTGCCCTCCCCATTTCTTGACTGTTGCAGTTGCACATATTATTAAAATGCTTTTAATCATTGTCTCAGCTTGCATTGAAGGATGCTGAGAAGGTGATGAATTTCCGAGGTGACTCAGCAAAATCTTATATTTTAAAGGCCAATGCACTCATTTTGGTAAGAGCACCATGTTGTATATCAACTCCATTTCTAGAGGTGATACTGAATCTGGAAGCATGGAAATCTTTCAGTAATTAAGATCTAAAACATGACAACATCTAAAATTTTTCCAAATCAAATAACCTAACTGATTCTAATTGACTACTTTCCATTCCAGTGGAATTCAAGGCATGTTTGGTTTTTCTGGAACTCATATGTCAGTGCTTTATTTGCACTCAAGCATGCATGAGAATGGGGCTTTATTATTCCACCGTTAATTGCTTCCCACTATATTCTTGTAGAAGTCCAAAGTAAAAGCGGACTTATTGGTTGAAGATGGTGCTTGAATTTTTCATTGTTTGGAGAACTTTATTATATGAGAATTCTAAAGTAAAAGCTGACTTGTTGGTTTAAAGAGCGTGCTTGAGTAATTTGTAGTTTTGATGCAGTCAACATATGAAATGTCAACCCATTGAATTAGAAAATTATATTATTTAGATATTAATTAAGATATTATATTATTTTATTTTCTTTCTAATTAATTAAGATATTGAAGGGGTGACTCGAGTTTTCGGCCCATTAGGCTACAATGAGGCCTAAGAGAAAGAAGTCCGACCCGGAGCCGAACCATTAGAGTCGGGCGGTAAACCCAGGTTATCCATTCATGTCTCATTAAATGGTCTGACATACATAAATGCGGTTTGAATGAGATGGGACAGCAGGAGATACGATGGGACGAGCGTATTGCAGACATTAAATGCGCCGCCTCCCTGGGAGACACATTGACTGTGAAAAGCTCGGCCACGAGAACAGGCTGAGCTCAGAACATTGATTATGATGTGACCAAAGTTCTTCCGCTGCCTGCCAGTGCAAGTATGCCAAAGGAATGATGGAGATGTTTGGCAGTAAGCGAGTCAAAAAATGATGATTAAAGGTGAAGAGAGAGAGCGTGGATGCGCCACTATAAAAGGAACAAGACTCAGAAGTAAAGGGTAAGAAAAACAAGAGAGAAAAACTAGGAATATTACGTTGAGTTAATTTCTTTGTCAAAGACGATCTCTAACTTTGCCATCGGAGTGGCTTCCGGTGAATTACTGCCGGCTAGCTCACGTGCGTTTATGTTGTAGGAACATTGACGGGGTCGATCGGGCTGGGTTCAACCCATCAAACAAATCTAATATACGGGTTTTCCTCATACATTTGGCGCCGTCTGTGGGAATCCAGTTAAAAAACAGATCGCACAGCTGTCAATGGCGACACCGTCGAAGGTGCCCACCGTGCTCGACGAGGGCACTACGCCAGGCGCTCCGGAAAGACGTAGAGTGCAAAGAAGGGAGGACAAGAGTCCCATGAATGACATGGCTGGAGCCCTCGATCATGATCTTACTAGAGAATCCACGCTCCACGTAATGGGGCAAGAGATCAAGCAGCTCCGCTCCACATTGAAGTATCAAGGGCGAGACTGCCAAACCCAAATGGGGAGCACTCACTCTGGGGAACCGAAGTCACCCGAACCCAAAGGCAAAGAAGGAAGGGATGTAACAAACCTTGAGTTGGCTTAGATTCTCAAGGAGTTTACCACCAAGCCAGGAGCGGGTTCAAGTACAGAAGGAAACAGCTATACTCCGAGGAAGTCCGAACAAGATAAAGATCCACCGCGAGACCAAGAGGAAGTAGTATCAGCATACTATACCACAGACGAACCAAGTGCAATGTGGGATGGGGCGATCACCACGCCCTTTGCAGAACGAATAGACCGAACCGACCCACCCCACGGCTTCTAATTACCAAGGTTTAAGTCTTTCGACGGCCACAATGATCCACACTCTCATATTAGCCATTACATGCAGATGATGACGTTATGGAGCGGGAATAACGCCCTCATGTGCAAGGTATTCCCATCCAGCCTAGGTGAGGCCGGTCTGTGGTGGTTTGATCGTCTCCCACCGCGGTCTGTAACGAGCTGGAAGGATTTGTCCAAGGGGTTTGAGGCGAGATTCGTTACGAATACTAAGATCCCGAAAGAAATAGATTCACTCATGGCGTTACAGAGGAAAAAAATGAGTCGTTGCGGGATTACACGAAAAAATATTGGAAAGTGTACAATGATATCGAAAATTACAACGAGGCACTGGTGGTCGCCTCATTCAAACACGGGTTCCACCCAGGAGGAAAGCTGAGAACCTCTCTTACCAAAAAGCCACCTCAAGATATCTCAGCCTTAATGAGTTGAGTGGAGCAATATATAAGGGTAGAAGAGGATGTGGGCAGGGCGGAGACCGAAGTGAAGCCTGGGGAGAGAATGAAACGACAAAGCCCGGTGAGGGCGAGAAGGCCGAGCCCGGTGAAAATGCTTAAGAGTCCTAGGGCCGCGCCGCCGGAAGCACCGATTAGGTTGGGAGCCGACTCCAGGGGTGCTGTGAACGCAATATTCAAAGAATCAATTTACAAAATTTTACCCCAAATCAAAGACATACCCTATTTTCAGTAGCCTGAAAGGTTACCTGATTCGGTCGTCCAATCGGTGATAGAGAGGGGTATCAGATAGAGGTGCTTATATCACCGGGAGCAGAGTCACAAGACGGAAGATTGTCAAGCTTTTAAGAAGCATTTGGAGGATCTAGTGTGGCACGGGCACCTAAAAGAGTTTTTGGAAGGAGTAGATGGGCAAAGGTCTCCCACCTCGGCAAAAGCCAATCCCTCGTGTAGACCGGTGAACCACGGAGTTATCAGTGTAATTCATGGAGTAGCCGGAGCGGAGCAGAGCATAAGCATATCATGCGAGGCCAGATGAAGAAGTTGGGGCATATTGCCGAGGTGATGAAGGTGCAGGCAGTAAGGGGGAAGAGGCCGAGGACAAAAAAGCGCATTTCCTTCTCAGATGAAGAGATGGAGTGGGAGCAGCACCCCCATAGCGATGCCCTGGTAATATCCCTCAATCTTTTAGACTTCGAGGTTAAACGGGTATTAATTGACCAGGGGAGTTCAATTGAGATAATGTATTATGATCTGTTTAAGAAGCTCGACCTCGGAGATCGCGACTTGATACCATCGCACACTCCGCTCGTTGGTTTCAATGCCTAACCGGTCTGGCCTTTGGGAAAGATTACTGTTCCAGTCAAGGCAGGAACGGTAAAACTCATGATAAATTTCTTAGTCGTGGACACACCGTTTGCTTACAACGCCATCATGGGTCGATCTTGGTTATGAACTAATGGCTGTCCCCTCCACATATCACAAAGTGCTAAAATTCCCCACCACAGAAGGAATAGAGGTTATATACGGAGATCAGGCCGTCTCAAAACATTATTTCGTGGCAGCCTTAAAAACCGAAGTATAGGGTGAAGAAGTCAGAATAGTCGAGGCGACCAGTATGCCTGTCCTTGAGGATGTTGGAGGAGAAGCCAGGGACAAAGCCGTAGAAGAGCTCGAAATGGTCAGAGTCAATCCCCATGATGAGGAATGGTTCTTCTTGCTCGGCTAAGCCCTAACTGAGCACGACAGGGAAGATATGCTCTGGTTGTTACGGATTAATGTGGAAGTATTCGCCTGGACCCTGTATGTGATTCCAGGGGTTGACCCAACCTACATTTGTCACACTCTGAGTGTCGATTCCATGATCAAACCTGTAAATCAGAGGGGAAGGCACTCGGCGCCCCATCATGTCGAAGCTGTGGTCGAAGAGGTCGGGTGATTACTAGAAGCAGGAGCGATCAGGGAAGTTCAATATCCAGAGTGGCTGTCCAATATTGTAGTGGTCAAGAAGAAATGTGAAAAATGGAGGGTATGTGTGGATTTCATAAATATAAACAAAGCTTGCCCAAAGGATAGCTTCCCTCTCCCAAAGATTGATCAGCTCATGGACGCAACGGCAGGACACCAACGCATGAGTTTTTTATATGCATACCGAGGCTACCACCAGATTGCCATGAATTATCGCGATCAAGAGAATACCTCGTTCAGTACCCCCCGAGGTACCTACTGTTATATGATCATGCCACTCGACCTTAAAAACGCTGGGGCAACCTTCAAGCGGATGATCACGAAGATGTTTGCCAAAGTTTTGGGGAAAAAGTTGGAAGCCTACATAGATGATATGGTGGTAAAGTCCAGGATGAAGGAGGACCACTTGGCCGATGTCCAGAGTATATTTGACATCCTCAAAAGCCATCGCCTCCGTTTGAACGCGGCCAAATGAGTGTTCGGAGTCGGTTCGGGGAAATTCCTCGGATTTTTAGTCACCAACAGAGGAATCGAGGCCAGCCCAGATCAGAATACGGCCATCTTAGGAGTCTAAAGGCTGAGCACCGTAAAGGATGTACAAAAATTAACAGGCATGATGGTTTCCTTGAACAGATTTATCAGCCGAGCTTCGGACAAATGTCGACCATTCTTTTTGACATTAAAGGAAGGGGAGAAATTCTGCTGGACCAAAGAATGCGACCAGGCGCTCACAGATTTGAAAGCATACTTATCCTCCCCACCTCTGCTCTCTACCCCCAAAGAGCGAGAGGTGTTATATCTCTACCTGGCAGTGTCCTCACATGCCGTCAACGCAGTGCTTGTTAGAGAAGAAGGAAAGCAGCAAAAGCCCGTATATTATGTCGCCATACTCTTTCGGGGCCAGAGACAAGATATCTACCACTTGAAAAGATTGCCTATGCATTAGTCATTGCCTCGCGGAAGCTACAGCACTACTTTTAAGCTCACGCTATCATTATGCTCACCAAATATCCGTTGAAGGCCATATTTTCAAGGGTCGACCTAACTGAGAGGATGATCAAGTGGGTTGTGGAATTAGGAGAACATAACGTCAGCTTCCAACCCAGAACCGCGGTCAAGGCCCAGGTATTAGCTGATTTCGTTGCTGAATTCACAAGGAAGGGGGCCGAAGAGCCAATGGTAGCCGAACTCTTCGAACCAACCGCTTTAGAAGGGCTCTGGCGTTTGCATGTGGATGGGGCATCCAACAACAAAGGATCTGGGGTGGGGACAGTCCTCACCTCCCCAGACGATCTGATCTTGGAGCAGGCGCTACGGCTTGGCTTCGACGCCTCAAACAACAAGGCTAAACACAAAGCCCTGCTGGCAGGGCTAGGAGCGGCACTAAAGCTCGGCATTACTACACTAGAAATTTTTAGTGATTCCCAACTCATCGTCAACCAGTTGAAAGGAGAATATGAGGCAAAGGACGAGGGGATGGCCAAATACCTCCAGAAAGCTATAGAGGCCATGGAGAAGTTTCCAATGATCAAGATAGAGCGAATAGGCCGAGCCTATAACTCTCTTGTAGATGCCTTGGCAAGTCTCGCTTCGGCAACAACTGTAAACGGGGAAGATATTGGGTTTTAGGTTCCTAAAGCTGTAACAAAGGGGAAGAGTATGGAGGTTTTATCTGGCATGAATTACAAAACTTTTGGGGCTCTGAAAAAACTAGGACTGTGTTCTGTTCTTTTTTGAACTATGATGAGCAGTTGAAAGAACAAAGGGAATTGAGTTCATGTTGGATTGTTTAGTGGGCTTGTATGGAATATTTTGAAATTTAGAGAATTAGACTAATCGAACTTAGGGAAATTGCCCAAAACACAAAAAAGACCGAACAACATAATATCTACTAGTTACGAGTTATGGCCATCAACTAAATCTCAGCCCAGGGCAAGCAAATGGGAATTGTGAAATTATACACACACGTGTGTATACACTATCAATGCTAGGGCATCCCCTTTAAGCGACGTGTTGCCCCTGCCTTCGGGCGTTTAGAAGAATGGGCAAGGGGCACCACACCGGTGCCCGGGTGTGGTGAAAAGTAAGCAAAGGTTCCTGCGCTTTCCTGGACATGCGCGGGTAAAAAAGTTAGCCCGGGACCATAGGCTTAGATTAGCAATTTGGAATATAGGAACTTTAACAAGTAAAACAATGAAATTAGTTGATACTATGATTAGAAGAAAAATTAGCATAGCGTGCTTACAAGAAACTAAATGGGTAGAGGAGAAATAAAAAGAAATAAATAATATAGGGTATAAAGCTTATTATACTGGAAAAGAGAGACATATAAATGGTGTAGGAATAATAGTAGCTAAACACCTCATAAATAATATAGAACAATAACGTGAAACGGAGATAGGATAATTCTAATTAAACTTGTGATTAGTGAAACCATAGTTAATGTGATTAGTGTCTATGCACCTCAGGTAGGGTTAGATGACCATACTAAAGAGAAATTTTGGGATCAAATAGACGAAATGGTTCAAGAAATACCAGTAAGAGAAAAGGTAATTATAGGTGGAAATTTCAATAAGCATGTAGGAAACAAGAGACAAGGATATGAGAAGGTTCATGGGGGATCTGGTTTTGGTGATCAAAAGGAGGCCGGAGAAGGGATCTTAGATTTTGCAGTAGCATTTGATCTTATATTAACTAACACTTTAAAAAGAGAGAATAACACATAATAACCTTTAAGAATGGGTTTCATAAAAGTTAAATAGATTATTTCCTTATTAGGAACATTGACCACCTAATACGTAAAGATTGCAAGGTCATTCTTGGTGAGAACTTGGAGAGTCGAAAGGATATTGAAAGAAGTTCTTGGAGAGTCGAAAGGGAAATGCCCTATAACTAAGGAAAGTTGGTGGTGGAATGACGAGATACAAGCCATAGTAAAAGTAAAGAAAATATGTTTTAAAAGGTGGTAAAAGAATAGAAATGAAGACAATTTTAGGAGTTATAAATAAGCTTGTAAGAACGTTAAGAGAATCGTTAGAGATGCGAAATTGAAAGCTTATGATGATTTTTATGCTAAATTAGATAGTAAAGAGGGAGAAAAGAACTTCTACAAACTCATTAAGTGGAGAGAAATGAAAACAAGAGATCTTACTCAAGTTAAGTGCATAAAAAGCGAGGATTCAAGGGTATTAGTAAATGACGAGGAGATTAAGGAAATGCAGAAAACCTATTTTGAGAAATTATTAAACGAAAAACATGTGGAAAGATTTGAAGGAGAGGAATTTGATAGCTCGGATTAAATTAAAGAATATAAGTTCTATCGCAGAATAAAGAAGTTTGAAGTGGAAACTGCAATGAAGAGAATGAAATCAGGAA
Source organism: Heliamphora exappendiculata (assembly GCA_034768845.1). Lineage (NCBI taxonomy): Eukaryota > Viridiplantae > Streptophyta > Magnoliopsida > Ericales > Sarraceniaceae > Heliamphora > Heliamphora exappendiculata. The sequence goes on along the minus strand of JAOTRH010000018.1, from coordinate 9,654,831 downwards.
AACCTTTAGTACCAGAAGGTATTCCTGTGGAGGTGTGGAAATATCTAGGCGAAGTGGGAGTGTCTTGGTTAACGAAGTTATTTAATAAAATCATAATGACTAAAAAAATGCCCGAAGAGTGGAGAAAGAGTATTCTAGTATCTATATATAAAAATAAAGGAGATATTCAAAATTGTAACAATTATTGTGATATCCTGGTATCCGTATCGGAAAGGGAGAGGGAGTTCCTAGGTTATAAAGAAAAAATCTTGGACCCTTACATTCAACGAGGCCTTTTTTTAGGTGGTAGACCCTAGTAGAACTCCGCAGTTAAGCGTGCTTGGACGGGAGCAATGCAAGGATGGGTGACTCCCTGGGAAGAACAAAACCGTGAGGGCTTTTACCCAAAGCGAACAATATCGTTGCCATGTGAAGGTCGAGTATGTTACAATTATAGAGGTATTAAGTTGATGAGCCATACGATGAATTCATGGGAAAGAGTGATTGAACATTGTTTAAGGCTAACAACAACAGTGTCACAGAATCAATTTAGTTTTATGCTTGGTAGATCAACTATGGAAATAATTCACTTACTAAGGAGATTAATAGAGAAGTATAAAGAAAAAAAGAGAGATCTTCATATGGTTTTTATAGACATAGAAAAAGCTTATGATAGAGTGTTTAGATATATCATATGGTGGGCGTTGGAGAGAAAGGGAGTGACAAAGGGTTACATGGATGTGATAAGAGGCATGCATGATGGAGCCGCCACGACAAATAGATCACCTGCAGGAGAAACAAGTGAATTTGTAATTATAGTAAGATTACAACAAGGATCGGCTTTGAGTTCTTATCTCTTTGCCTTAGTTATGGATGAATTAACTAAATATATTTAGGGTGAGGTCCCATAGTGTATGTTTTTTACTGATGATTTTGTCTGAGTTGATGAGACTAGGAGTGGGGTTAAACGCTAAGCTAAAAATGTGGAGAGAAGCTTTGGAATCAAAAGGGTTTCGAATAAGTAAAAACAAAACTGAATATATAGAATATAATTTTAGTAATAATATGAGTATAGATGGTGAAAAAGTGAATATTCAAAACTAAGAGACACCTAAGAGTGAATATTTTTGTTATCTGGGTTCGATTATTAACAAAGATGGAGATGTTGCAAATGATGTAACCCATAGAATCAAAGTTAGTTGGCTCAAGTGGAAGAGGGCTTTCGGAGTTTTATGTGATCGACAGATACTTACAATATTTATTTTTTTATAGAACAGCTACTAGATCAGAGATTTTATATGGGATAAAATGTTGGGCTGCTAAGTAAGATCACATAAATAAGTTGAGTGTTGCAGATATGAGAATGTTAAGGTGAATGTGCGGTAAGATTAGAAAAGATAAAATTAGAAATGAAAAGAAGCGTGGAATGGTATGGGTTGCACTAATTGAGGACAAGTTAAGAAAAAATAGATTAAGATAGTTTGTATGCATATAACACAGACCTGTTAATGCAGTAGTTAGAAAAAGCCACAAGATCATGAGTAATAAAAACACTAGGGGTAGGGATAGACCAAAATTAATATGGAATGTCCTATTAAAAAAAGATATGAATATATTAAAACTAACTAAAGATATGGCTCTTAACAGAGTAGGATAATATAAAAGAATTCATATAGCCGACCCCAATTGATTGGAATAAAGGCTTATTTCGGTTTGGTTTGGTATATATATAACATCTAAAAAACTGAAACATTGCCTGAAATAAACATTATAAGGCAAAGTCCGTACGATATGAGGTTTTAAGTGGGTCCTATGTCAATTTCAAGATTTCTTTCTTCTTCAAATTTGCTTTTTCTTGACCTTCTGATAGACTACAAGAGCATATTAAAACTAACTAAAGAAATGACTCTGAACAGAGTAGAATAACGTAAAAAGGTTTATGTAATTGACCCCAATTAATTGAGATAAAGACTTAGTTTGGTTTGGTTTGGTATATATATGTAACATCTAACAAACTGAAGCACCAGTATCTAACCTGAAATAAACATTCTAAAGGCTAAGTCCATATAATATGAGGTTTTAAGTGTCTTATGTCAAAATTGAACTAATTTCAAGGTTTCTTTCTTCTTCAAATTTGCTTTTTCTTGACCTTCTCAGTGGCGACTCTAGGAATTTTTGTTGATGGGGTCATTTAGAAATTATAAAATAATAAATTTTACAGTAGACAATATTTAATCATTTATAATCAGTATGACATAATTAAATTAAATGTTTTAATTAATAAGTAGAATATCTTTTGAATATAATCATACTATTGTTTTGACAAGAAAAAGTATACATAAACTTTTACAATTGTATTTGACGGAATTTTATATTTTAAGATTGGTATATAATAACTTAGTTATTAATTATATCAAAAATATTATTTTTAGTATATGTGACAAAGCAATTATTGAGTTAGACTTTACACACAAGTAACTTTGTATTCAATTCTGTAAAACGATTTTCAAGTTATTGAAGTTACACATCTATAATTGTATAGAATCGCTCAATGGTAGTGATATAATTAAGCATTTATTTGACAAAAGGCTTAAAGTCCAATTTTTTTCTTTTTGCCTTAAAATTAAAAAGTAATTTTTTTTGACAAAATCTATCAAATAAGATATAGATTAAATATAAAATTTTGAAAATTATAAACTTTTTTTGACTTAAAAATCTTTTAGTTTAAAGCCACTTTAAGCCAAGTTTTTCGACTATTATCTTTTAACTTAAAGTCACAAATTTGCTTCACCAAATAAACTTTTAGTTTATTTGACTTAAAACGACTTTAAGCAAAAATTTTGATTTAAAGCCCTGTTGTTAAATAAAGCAGAAATTTATAGTTTGTGAAATTTTCTGTTTGGCCTTTTAGTAACTAAGAATATATACTATCCGTGTTTGAAATATAAATACTGATCAGAGAAGTAATCTGGATTCTAGTGCGAGGCGTTTGAGATTATTTATAGTGTTTTTATATTATCATGGGATCAATTATATTTTTTTAATGGGGTCAATTATATTCTAATTTAAAATAATGCCATAATAATAATAAATTTTTTTTTTCAATGGGGTCAATTGACCCCACAGTGATGAACGTGGAGTCGCCCCTCGACCTTCTGATAGACTAAAGGAGAAATTGCCTTTTGAAACTTGAAGTTTTAGTGACCACTATTTTAATAAAGATTTACTTGGCATATCAGAAGAAAAGTTATGCAATCAGGCTAATTATCTTTAATTTTAACTTTGTCAATCTGCTATTAAATACTAATGTGCTGTCAAAGAGGTTTCTAGTTCATGATTGACTAGCACTTCATATGATATTTTCTAGTTGGATATTACCAACATACTGTAACACTACCTTTATATCCATTGGCAGTTAGAAAAATATGAACTGGCACGGGATGTCATTCTCTCAGGTCTTCAGGTTGAGCCTACGAGGTATTAGTTATTAAAATATGGTTGTTATTACTTATGGCTGTTACTTATTTTCTACCCATTGACCATTCCACATGATTCCTTTTTGATGTTTGATTGTGATGATATGAAGCAGTTCTCTTAAGGCTTTTGAGAGAAGAATTGCCAGCACAATTGGGAGCAGAGGCCATGGGAAACCTGAGCGTACCGATGACTTTGATTGCACTGTTTGCCTGAAGTTACTGTATGAACCTGTTACAACTCCTTGTGGACATTCCTTTTGCCGCTCATGCCTGTTTCAGTCAATGGACCGAGGTGATTTTCGATCAGTGTTACACGTGTGTAATCTTATATTTAATGGAATCGTTATGTAAGATTCTTCATTCTGATCCTTGAATTAAAAATTCTAGGTAACAGGTGCCCATTGTGCCGAACAATTCTGTTTATCAGTTCCAGAACATGTGCAATCAAGTGAGTTACTCGCTTGCATTTATACTTGTTTGAAACCTAATTGGAACCAGTCTTCACAATTTGACGCAAGACAGTTTTGCTCACCCACCCATGCTTTTTCATTGAGCGTGTGTAGATGGTCCTAAAGCAGCCATTCATCACGCATCATTGCAACCATATTTTGTAGATTGTTCTGTAGAAGTCTTAGTTTTTGGCCTCTCATTCATCCATCTTAATGTTGAACCATAGAAGAACACAAAGTAGAAGGAAATGATCATGTAATTACTCAATATCTATTTAGGAGGCTGATTGAAAAAGTGAGAATCCAGTCTTCATGACTTTGATCTAATTTTGGTTGAGTTATATGGCTAACCTGATTATTTAGTGGACACGGAAAACTGATGATCCCTTCTGAGTTATTCTGCCTAATTTGTTGCCCGTCTTTCTGTGACTCTATTGATGTATCATCAAATTGTGCTATATGTTACCTATATTGTAACATACACTTGGGTTCAACAGTGTCACACTGAACAACATAATACAGAAGAACTTTGCTGAGGAATATGGTGAAAGGAAGTTGGAGAATGATAGTTTGACAAACCTTGGTGGTGACTTGATGCCTCTTTTTGTCATGGATGTTGTCCTACCATGCCAGAAGTTACACCTCAATATATTTGAACCCCGCTACAGACTTATGGTGGGTTGATCTATTGGTTCCTCGTATTCATATTTATCTGCTATATATTGGTAACATTGAGTGATATTGGTTTTTGGCATTGCATGCAGTCAATTAAATAACAAAATGACACAGCTTCTATAAACCAAACCAAACACAGTTTCTATGTTTGTGATGAAGTATGAAATTTTTATTCCCATCCATTGCCTAGTACCGAGAGAAATCCAAATGTCACCAGGTCAACTGATGCCAGCATTACCACCATGCAAACAAAATTTCCCTAGTGTTTTTCACATAAGAGAAATCCAAATGTCACCAGGTCAACTGATGCCAGCATTACCACCATGCAAACAAAATTTCCCTTTTTTTTTTTTATGTGAAACGAAGCCAAGACTTTTCTGAATTGCTCACTTTTTTGCCCCCTGCTTCACTTTTTTTACTAGCTAAGTCATGAACCACCGTTGTTGGTGCCATGGAATACCAAGCAGTGGTTATATCTCCTGCTCTATCCAATATTGAACCAGAGTTACCAAATCAGGAATCATTTTTTCTTGTGGTTTTTCTTTTGGCTAACATGGCTATAGATTGTACACTTGCCATTTGTAGCTTCAACTTTGATGGCCACCGATTGCTGATCTCTGAGATCCCTTCAGTTGAATGTCCACACCTAGATAGGACCCAAATGCCAGGTTAAATTGTGACGAAAGTGGTCTGATTATTCGAATGTTTCATTCAGTCACTGGCAATGTATACACTACATAATATATATTCTATGCTTTTTGTCTTCGCGCTATAGATGATAGTAGTCTCCATTTGTATGTCTCATTAATATTTTTTTCTTTAAATCTTGAATGACAGGTTAGGAGAGTAATGGAAGGAAATCGTCGTATGGGAATGGTAGATTAGTGTGGCTGGTCCTTTTTTCCTTTCTTTCTTCTTTAAGGTTATATTTGATGATCCTTTGTTTCCTCACTGTAATTGGCTGTGGCTTGTTTATTAATGCTGTAGGTTATCACAGATTCTACAACAGGTTCAATTGCCGACTTTGCTTGTGAAGCAGAGATTACTGAGTGGGTGTTATTGTTTTTTGTGAATCACTTATAATTTTCTTGATATACGCTTTTCATTTTTAATTTTTCATATATAATTTACTATTTCTTTTCCGATAGGTGTGAGCCACTTCCAGATGGACGTTTCTTTCTAGAGGTTAAATATGAGTACAATTTCTTTGTATTTTTTTATTTCCCATTTGCTTCCCTTCATCCTGCTATATAAAAGGGCCTAAGTCTCTTTGCTGCTGTTTTGGATGTTTTTCCTTTCTTGCCTATCCTAGTTTTTGTATAATTAAACATCCCTCCATTTTTTAAGGGCAGGGAAGGAAATTCTTTGTTGGGGGGGGGGGGGGGGGTTTCCATTTTTTGAAAATTTCCTGTTTATTTCTTGTCTAGTAGTGGGATTGCAGACTCCTGTCAAATTCATAATCCTTGTGTAAAAGAAAGGCCTTCACTCTCTAAAAACATATTAACACTCCTGGTAATGGATAGCTTTAGAACCCATGCTGGTAGTCATGTTAACTGTCAGTGGCATATGAACTGCAAGTCACAGGTTCAGCACGAATACAGAATATCCTCACCTCAATAGCTAGCTTTTGAGGTTGAGTTTTACCCAAGACCGTGTAAGATACATGCATCATAACAAGGATAATAACAACCCTGACGTGCACAGGTTTTTGTTGAGTCCCAATCGGAAGAGTGCAAGTGGGTGTTGCCTGTGGGGATTATTCTTGGAGACTTTGAACCCAATTGATATCGGATGTTGCCCCCTTTTGCAGAGAGGATCCGCATTGTTACCAGTGTTGGGGCCAACCCTGCACACAGGATAATGTTGTGAGCTTGATGGTACTGTAACAAGGGATCACTTGTACTCTGGGACTGAACACGACTCACGAGCCAGTTGTATGTTATTTGGAATGCTCATAGTGGTTAATTGTGGTGTTTGGGCCCCTTCCGAGGATGCATGAGGATTGGACCAAATTAAAATCATAGGCAGGCCCTAATGAAAAGTTTTAGGTTCAAGCATGTTTATGTTTCTTCTATTCAAGGAAAAGACCTTTTTGATGCTTGTTGAGCCAGTGCAATGCATGTGATTTTATGGTTTTCTATCTTTATTAGGGAGTTCTATGTGGAATATTTCTTGGAAAATCTTGGAGGTGGTGTTATTTGTGAAGGAAATTGATATAGTCTGCCTTTTCAGACCCTCTAATTCTTCATGGCGAACCAAAAGAATGTCATCTTAATATGCAGAAGTATAAAAATGCACATTTTAAAGTACGGAATCTGCTTCTAGCAGGACCGTGCAGAGTGTGGTTAGCCATTCAGTTGGCAATGGAAGAATCATTATTCATTAACAATTATTCAGCGGAAGGGGTTCATTACCCTTTCCTTAAAAGGCTGGTTTAATACATGATCCAAAACCTCTTTAATTGGGTGATGCATTAAGTTTGTGTCTAGACCTTTAAGGACAAATGGGAGATATATTTGAGGATTTCTTTTTTTATTTTTTTGGGGGG
>JAOTRH010000018.1:9634937-9647604 GCA_034768845.1 Heliamphora exappendiculata | reverse complement strand
ATTTTAGTTTCCATTTTAGTTTAGATATGATTGCTGTAAATCTGTATATTGCTAATAATCAGCCATGTAATTAGCCCAACGATTGTTATATAATGAGAAGAAATCCTCACTTTGAGGTATCGAATAAAATTGACACTTGTTTTGTGGGTTTAAGCTTTGCGTTCCTCATACTTATAGTTCAGGATTTCTTAATTTAGGAATTACACGCTGGCGGTTTAGTTGGCCACTTTGGTCGGGATAAGACCACTGTTTTAGTTGATGATAGGTTTTATTGGCCATCGATAAAAGGGGATGTTGCTTGGATTGTCTCTCAATGTTGGACTTATCAGTTGGCTAAGGCTAAAAAGAAAAACACTGGTTAGTACACACTGTTTCCCATTCCACACGCACCATGGCAAGATCTTAGCATAGATTTTGTCCTTGGCTTACCTAAGACAGCTAGACGTCATGATTCTATCTTAGTGGTTGTGGATAGATTTTCCAAGATGGCCCATTTCATTATGTGTAGTAAAACAATTGATGTTTCGCATGTCGCTAAGTTGATTTTTGAGAGGTTGTTAAATTACATGGGTTACTGTTAGGATTATTGGAGAGAGAGAGAGAGAGAGAGAGAGAGTAACTGTGAATGACAGTATCTAGTCTTAGGGTTTACTCTATATCACTTGTTATTTATATATTAAGACCAAACAATACTACAAGTACAATAATACCTCCTCACTTAACACTTTCCCTCAAGTTAATGCATAGATATTTCTCATACCCAATTTGCATACAATGGGTTGAAACAATTTACTACTAAGCCCTTTAGTAAAGATATCTGCTAACTGATCTGCAGATTTCATAAAGGGCATACAAATTGAGCATTGACATAATTTCTCCTTGATAAAGTGTCAATTAATCTCTATATGTTTTGTTCTGTCATGCTGGACAGGATTATGAACAATATTAATGGCAGCCTTGTTGTCACAGTACACCTTCATAGGCTTGTCGCACTCAATCTCCAAATCCGTTAATAGTACTTGGAGCCAGATGAGTTCACAAATGCCATGTGCCATAACCCTATACTCAGTCTCGGCACTTGATCGAGCTACCACGATTTGCTTTTTACTTCGCCAAGTAACCAGAATGCCGCCTACAAATGTGCAATACCCCGATGCAGATCGTCTGTCATCAACTGAGCCAGCCTAATCTGCATATGTGAAAACTTCTAATGTCATATGGCCATGACAAGAGAACATGAACCCTTTGCCAAAAGCAGACTTAAGATAACGCAAAATACGGTATGCAGCGTCAAGATGTACATTACGAGGATCATACATGAACTGACTGATAACCCCCACAGCATACGCAATATCAGGTCTAGTGTGAGATAAATATATTAATCTCTCCGCAAGTCTCTGAAATTGGCCCTTGTCGATAGGTTCTCCATCACTATTACTGAAACGATGATTAGCCTCAATAGGTGAATCTGCAGGTCGACAACCCATCATACCAGCTTCCTCAAGAAGGTCAAAAATATACTTTCTTTGCAAAATGAAGATCCCATGATCTTATCTAGCCACCTCAATTCCAAGAAAATAGCGTAGAGCTCCCAAGTCTTTCATCTCAAATTCTTTTGATAGGTTTGACTTAAGACGAGATGCTTTATCAGAATTATTACCGGTCACGACTATGTCATCAACATATACAATGAGAACAGTGATCTTATTATTACCTTGCTTGATAAACATAGTATGGTCTACATAACTATGTCGATACCCAAACCTGAGCATGGCCTTGAATAATCAATCAAACCACGCTCGAGGGGACTATTTTAGTCCATATGAGGCTTTTTTCAATTTGCACACCTTCCCTTCAGTTTCATGAGATGAGAAGCCTGGTGGTGCATCCATATATACCTCTTCTTCTAGATCTCCATAAAGAAATGCATTTTTAACATCCAACTGCTGGAGAGGCCAACCCATATTAGTAGCATAGGATAGGAGAACTCGGACTGGGTTCATTTTGACTATTGGAGCAAAAGTTTCCTAATAGTCAATACCATAAGTTTGAGTAAAGCCCTTAGCGACTAGCCTGGCTTTGAATCTCTTAACTGATCCATTTGCCTTATGCTTTACTGTAAAAACCCATTTGCACCCAACTGCCTTCTTCTCTTCTGGAAGAGAGATTAACTCCCAAGTTCCATTCTTTTTCAGGGCTTCCATCTCCTCAACCATAGCCTTCTTCCACTTAGGATCCTCAATGGATTCCTTCTAACCCTGTGGAATCGATTAAAGGACAAAGACGAGATAAAAGCACGATATGGAGCTGATAAAGAGTTATATGAGACAAAATGAGAAATTAGGAGTTAAGTACATGACCTAACGCCTTTACGAAGGGGGATAGGTAAATTACAAGTATCAAGATAAACAACAGAGGATTCATTACTAGGTGGATCAGTGGGAGAGTTTGAACTGGAGGACGGAGGTAGCAACTGGAAAGATAGTGGCACATGAGCTGTCTGATCTTTTGAGCATCAAGTATAAGTATGTAGATCCGTTTTGTCTAAGTGTCCACCAACATCTCGTTCAGTTCCATCCTTACTGAGTTCTGTCTCCCCCTCACCAGGAACAATAGCTTGCGTGGTAAGATTCGAAAAAACCAAACATCGAGACTCCTGAATCTGTGTATCCAATGGTAACATCTCTTCTAGTCTAGATGTCTCCCCCTGAAGAGATGACGTAGAAGAGCCAAAAAAAGAACTCGGACTCCCAAAAAGTAGCATCCATACTGACAAAGCTTTTGCGGCTGATCAGATCATAGCATTTACAATTCTTTTGGGTAGCAGAGTAGCCAATGAAGACACATTTGAGAGCTTTAGGGTATAGTTTTCCACTTGGGTGTTTTGGTGCATGAACAAAGCAAGTGCAACCAAAATATGGGGTGGAAGAAAGGAGACATGAGAAGACCTGGGAAGAAACTCCAAATGGGTTTTGAACTGAAGAACACTAGAGGAAAAACGATTGATAAGATAAGCCGCAATAAGGACTGCCTCACTCCAAAAGGACTTGGGAACGTGCATAGTAAGAAGAAGGGAAAGAGCAACCTAAAAAAGATGACGATTTTTATATTCAATAACTCCATTTTGTTCAGGAGTGCGAACACAACTGGTCTGAAAAAGAATACCATGTGCCTTTAGACAGGCACGAAAACCACCATAAAGATACTTAGTTCCATTATCAGTCCGGAGAATCTTTGATGTTGGCATCAAACTAGTTGTGTATCATGTGGTGAAAATATTTAAAACATGCAAATACTTCATTTTTAGTGCGAAGCAAATAGGCCAAAGTAACACGAGAATGACAGTCAATAAATGTAACAAACCACCGATAACCAAAAATATAAGTAATAGGTGAGGGACCCCATATATCAGAATGAATAATAGTGAAAAGAGAGTCACTGTGTTTATTCACTGAAGGATAAACAGAGCGCTTATGTTTTGTAAGTTCACAAGTTTCATACAAAAAATTATTTCTAGAACAATGTTTAACTAAAGATGGAAATAATCTCTCTAAAACTCTAAAAGAAGGGTGCCCCAAATGGCTATGCTACTGATGTAATTGCAGAAAGATAGTGCCAGTATCAGCATAGAGAGCCTGATCAGACGGTGAAGGTAAAGGGGAAGCAGAAGACGGAACATCCAGTAAGTACATGCCACTATGTGCACTACCACTGCCAATCATTCTCCCCGTCTCCAGTTCCTGAAAAACACAATGAGTGAAAAAAAAGGTTACAAAATAGTTTAAGGAACTGGTAAGACGACTAACAGATAAAAAGTTAGTAGAAAAGTTAAGAACATGAATGACATATGATAGAGAAAGTAAAGAAGAGCAATTAAAAGAACCTTTGCCAGATATAGAAGATAAAGAATCATCGGCTATTCTAATCTTATCTTTACCAGAACAAGTAGAGTGAAAAGAAAATAAAGTAGAAGATTCAGTCATATGATCAATGGCACTTGAGTCAATGATCTAAAGAGTATGAGAGGCGATCGCACTAAGTGCAACAAGAGATATACCTATACGTGCAAAGTTGGATGAGGAAGTGGAGGCAGTAGAAGAAGAGCTATCAACCCAAGTCCTCAGGCGCTTGAGAGTAGTCAACTCTGCCTCAGAAAGAGGGATAGTCTCACTGGATGTGCATGAGCGTGGGAACAAACAAGTTCACTACATCCATCACCACGTCCACCGTCACGTCCTGAAGTAGGACGACCATGTAATTTCCAACAATGGTCAATAGTATGACGAAATTTACCACAATACTCACAGCACAGCTGATCTTGGGCTACGAAGCCATTTCTCTCCCCAAATTTGGTATGATTAGGCTGGTCTGTGCGAGGAAGAGATGTGATAGATAACACAGAGCATTCTTGACTGAAAATAGGAAACATAACATGACAGCGACTCTCTTCCTGTTGGACATAGGCATATGCTTGATGCAAAGTGGGAAACGGATCGCGACCCAAAATCTGAATACGGATTGAATCATAGTCAACATGGAGGCCAACAAGGAAGTCATACACTCACTCCTTCTCTACCATCTTTTGAAAAGTAACAGCATCAGTAGTACAAACAGTATGGAAGTCCTGATAATAATCAATCTCACTCCATAAGCTGGTTAACTCAGCATAATAATAAGCCAACGATTGGTCTTTCTGATCTAATCCACGGAGTTTCTTCCTAACTCATACAACTAGGCATCATTACTAGTCTGCAAATAGGTTTGGACAGCAGCGGACCAAATCTTATGTACAGTATACAGAAGTAAAAAGCTACAACTAATAGAGGGCTGCATAGAGTGTAATAACCAAGACATAACAAGGGCATTTTTCTCTATCCATCGTGTACGAGAAAGACCTATGACCGTTGGCTGTTTGGTTTCACAAGTGATATACCCAGACACACCACGAGCAGCGATAGCTAAACTGCAGGAACGAGACCAGATCAAATAATTGCTACCATCCAACTTCATAAGACTAATATGAAGAGACGGATTATCAGTAGAAGCCCCTAAACGAGTCAATCCGGTGTCTTCATGACTACCAGAAATTTTTTGTGTATCAGACATGGCGATAGGAACCAAACATAAGCAGACCAAAACATATGAGAGTAATGAAAACTTCAATTAACTGGAACTTCAATCGCAGTAAAGCCAAACAAAATATCATACAACAAAAGGCTTAAGATTTGGTCTGCTGAAATCGACTGAAACAGACTATTGGAAACTTCAATCGTAGAAAATCATACTTCAAGCATACCAGAAAATCATACCATAAAATATACGGCTAGAAACTTCAAACAAACATTCAAGAACTTCAATTAATATTACCTTACAGAACCGAAACCCTCTAAAATCGACTGATACAATGCAAATGAGGCAAAAGACACGCGAAAACAGTTGCGCAAGCAACGAAATACCCCAAACCGAGCTTGAAATCAACTCAGAATATCAAATTGGGTTGATTCGAATCTCATATATTCCTAATCGACACCATAAAGGAAGAACATACCATCAATTGAAGGAAAAAGCCGGTGCAATCGCGATTTGTAGGAACAAACCCTAATGGTGCCGAAATTGAAAATTTTTGGGGGAAACGATGAAACAAATTGGAAGAAATTTGGGAAAAATCATAATACCAGTGGGGAGGACAAGCCGATCATCACGGAAGTTTTTTTATTTATTATAGTTTCAAAATCAGAAAAATTAAGGACGAAAAAACAGAAAGGGAGAAGAAAGGATTGCTAAGAAATTTTTGTTACCCAAAATTTTGCTCAGATACCATGTTAGGATTATTGGAGAAAGAAGAGAAAAAAGAAATAGAATGAGAGTAACTGTGAATGAGAGTATCCCGTGTTAGGGTTTACTCTATATCACTTGTTATTTATATATTAAGACTAAACAATACTACAAATACAATAATACCCCTTACTTAACAGTTACCTACTTCCATTGTGTATGACAGGGATGCCAAATTTGTTAGTTACTTTTGGAAGACTCTTTGGAAATTAGTTTCACCCCAAAACTGACAGAACAAACTGAGGTTGTTAATCATAACTTAGGTGATTTGCTTCAATGCATTGTGGGAGATTAGCACCACAATTGGGATTTAGTGTTACCTACTATTGAGTTTGCCTATAAAAGCTCGATCAATCGGTCTGGTGGCAAGAGTCATTTTGAAATTATTCATGGTGTGGCAAGAGTCATTGACCTTATTCCCTTATCCCTTGATGCCCACGCTTCTATGTCTGCTACCTCCTTTGCACAGCACATCCACGACTTACATGCCGATATTAGGAGGAAAATTGCCACGAGTAATGAAACTAGATATTATAAACTTCTTGTTAATGTTCATCGTTAGAAACTAGATTTTCATGATGACGACTATGTTATGATTCGTATCCGCCCTGAGCGTTATCCCAAAAGCTCTTTCAATAAATTACATGCTCGAGCCATCGAACCTTTTTGTATCATTCGAAAGCTTGATCCTAATGCATATTTACTTGACTTACCTTCATAGATGAATATTAGTCATATTTTCAATATTGAGGATTTGTTTCCTTATAAAGGTACTTTTGAGCCTCCCATCGTCTCTGTAGGTTACCCACCAGGTGTTTCTTCCCCCACACTGCCATCTCCTGTTCCCCGCCTTCCACCATTCCCCCCTCCTATGCAAATCAGATTGTTAACGCCCACAATGTTACTTCTTCCCATGGGGGGTATCGATGCTTTCTTGTACGATGGAAGAACTGCCCTAATATGGATGACACATGGCTTACTGAAGATGAGTTCCGTTGTCATGATCCAACACTTTTGGAGGAGTAACTTAGTCATTACTCCCAGGAGAAGAGTCCTTTTCAGCTCGGGAGAAATGATGGGGATCACTAAAAGGAATTCCAAACCTATTTTCGGTGCAAGAGAAGAGAAGATTTTGAAATTTGATATCATTTGATTGGGATTTTATTTTTAGATGTCTTTATTTGCTCTCTGTTCTTTTTGTTCTATTCTCCTTCTCTCCCTTTGTTGGTCCTACACCACTATACTATGTTGATGAGAGGGTGCAATATAGTTACATACCCCTCAATTATTGGAGATTATTTTCTATTCATGTCATGATTAGAATGGTCAAGATCACATTATTTAGTGGAAAACTAAATAATAACAAAAATGATTAGCTAAACTCCATTTAGACCGGAAATGGAGAAGGTTGGTTTGAAACTAGTGAAATCTCTTATAAATACTTTTAGAAAAGCTCCATCATTCCTACATTAAATAATAGAGGGTCATCACTAAAGGATTGATTTAGGCTCCGTTCGTTTCAATTATAAAATATTTTTTTAGTAAAATAATTTTTCATGTAAAACATTTTTATAAAAAAAGTATTTTTTTTCATTTTTATTTTCTAGTGTTCGGTTAACACATGAAAAATATTTTCAGAATAAAGTTTTTTATTGTTGGATCGAAACAAAATATTTTCTACAACAAAGTTATGAAAAATATTTGGATATGGTCCGCTGCCCCTCGGAGCTTAATTACTATTTGAGATTGCTTTTTTTTGTTGCTTTTTTTGTAACTTATTTTCGTCTTTTTTGAATTTTTTAATTTTTTTGGTCTAGATTTTGTACTTTTTCAATTTATCAAGATAAGATAAATCTAAAAGAATAGTCATTTTAGCTAGAGTTGAAAAAGGTTCACTAAAGACGAAAAAGCTTTATTAAGTCCATGTTTGGCCTAGGTTTTTTTAGAAACTTTTTGCTTAAAAATCTTTTAAAAAGCCCATTGATTTGGACTAAGTTGGTTTTTTCTACATCTTTTTACATTTACTTTTTTATAAAAAAAAGCCAAAAAATCAAAAAAAAAAAGTTAGTCCAAACACAAGCTAAGGCTTTTTCGTCTTATATGAGTTTTTTTGGGGTCACTTTTTTACTTTTCTGGTTTCTCGTAACACAAGAAAAATCTAAAAAGTATCATTATTTGAACTAACGTAAAACAATATCACTAAAGACGAAAAAAGCCTTAAGAAAGCATTAAAGTGGTTTTTTTAAGGCTTTTCCGTCTAATATCAACTTTTTTGGGTCATTTTTTTTTACTTTTCAGGTTTCTCGTAACGAGATATCTAAAAAGTATCATTGTTTAAACTAATATAATTTTTTTTTTACTGAAAACAAAAAAAAGCCACATAAAAAAATCTTGAAAATAGCTATCACGAACAAAAGCCACCACCGCCATTGGCTTATGTGTATTTTCTATAGAAATCGACACAAAAATCTAAAATCTGGTAAGAATTAGACTCAAGATACGTTTCTTAAAAGAACAGAAAAAAGGTTACCAATTTATTTGAAGGAAAACAATTTTATCATACGATGTAAAATATTTTACTTAAAAAAATTATTTTACTTACTTTTGTTAACCGAATAGTGAAAAATAGGTAAAATATTTTACCAGCAAATATTTTATGTCAAAACGAATGAAGCCTTAGTGTAATGTATTTGTCTTGACATCTCCTCCCATGGTAGATCTCATCCAAAGTATCTATAGGACCAAGGAACAAAGTTCCTGAGACAATTTAATCCTTTCTCTAAAAGAACACAAGCTAGAATGCTTTTTTGATCGTCAACAATAGAACTTTTGATCCATAATTCAAACATATTAAACACACTAGAAAAACATACAAACATAGTAATGCAACAAAGAATAGCGACTCACAAACTTACTAACTTCATTAACATAAACGAATACAACCTTGTTTAGAACTCAATTACGAACATGGCAGTATACAACAAGGGTTATGCCTAATGTGTCTTGCGATGTGTGAGGAGACAGGCTAAGTTGTGTCCCTAACATGTACAACAAATAAGAGCAAACAATAGAAGTTAAGATACGTCAGGTTGTGAGTCTGATGTATTCCGGCATGTCGGAAGCGTGATGGTGTTTGACATGTATTACGCTACAAGGATAGCTAAAATGAAATGTCCATGCATCATAACTAAATAGCAGAAGGTTAGTAAGGATGGCAGGCGGTGTGAGCAAGTGTAGCCCTGTATGAAAATCTCTGGCTAGGTCAGCAAGATTGTGTAAATGTGAACCGACAGACAAAGATTGCAATCTCAACTACCTAAATTTGAAATGTATCCATGAGGAGACCAAGATCATCCAAATCTGAACCAATTGACACAACTGCATTAGGTAGAGTCATTAAAATAAATAATAATGATGATGACTCTGGCTCTAGAAAGGCTTTAGATTACATTTAATTTAACATCATGGAGCAAGCTTACACCAAAGAAATTCAAAGAACTAGTAGAATGTGGTTTGCTGGGAGAAACTCTCTGTATTTCTATTATGATCTGCTTAACTTCTTTGATCATACAGTAATGATTAGGATTGCATCTGAGAATCAGAAAGTCATTCAGTAAGTCAAAGGCGATTACCTCTGTTCTGCCCTGAAGGATGGGTCTCCCAAGGAGGAGTTCAGCAAATACACAGCCAACACTCCAAAGATCCACCGAGGCTCCATAATCCGTGGAACCCAGCAAAAGCTCAGGCGGACGGTACCATAAAGTGACAACTCGACTGGTTAGAGGCTGTCTGTGCGCCACAGGGCCAGAACTATGAACATTTGCCAATCCAAAATCGGCTATCTTCAAAACTCCTTCATTATTTACGAGAAGATTTGCACCTTTAATGTCCCTATGCATTATACCCCTAGAGTGGCAGTGCTCAAGTCCAGATAGTAACTGTTTCATGTAGCATTTAACCTACAAAACATAAAAATGTTGAATCTTATAACATAGAAGTAACACAAATATTAATCATCCAGTAGAAGAAAGGGGGCACTTGGAGGCATGAAATGAAAGTATTCCATTTCTTAGCATTCCAAAATGAACATCTATCTTTATCAATTTTCCATAGCAAGCAACTGATTTATTTGATTGCTTTTCAAGCATTCACCAATGCTACAGAAACCGCAATTAGATGTCCCATGCAAAAAAAGAGAAAAGTTACCCTAAACAAATTATCCCAAATACCATAACTTAATTTCATTTATTTTATTTATATAAAACACATACATATATTTTTTTGATTAAGATTACATAAATAATGGCATAACTTTATCCTTGTAACAAATGAAGCTCTAAATCTCTAATTCTTGTAATATAAACCACTATTTTAATCCGTTGTCAATCCAATGATTTTGTCCATTATTATTAATTTGTCTAACGGAGGAAAGTTACAGCAGAACATGTGCAATTCTTTTACTCACCATCGTGTTCTTTGTTGCAGAACATGATGCTGCCTTTTTTATTCGACTTTATATCGATTTTGTAATACATTTAGGCCTCCTAACCTTTTGTAATAAAAAAACCTTTAAATTTGACCACAACATATCACTGCAAGTATTCTATCATTTACCAAATCACAACCATCCATTGTCTAGGATGCATTGATCACACCGGAAATCAATGAGAAAGTTTGGGACTGAAAAGCACACACTGGTTAGAAGTTTCTAGAATAAAAGTAATCAAATTCAATATAAGCAAACCTGTGCTTCACTGAACTTGATGTCAGGGCAAGACAAGAGTCCAGAAATGTCATGTTCTATGTACTCGAAGACAAGGTATATGCTACATGATAATCTGGATGTAATTAAACCCTCCAGTTTTATGATATTCGGATGGTCAAGCCTGCGTAGAAACATTACTTCCCGTGCCATAAACCGAATGCTTTCAGGCTCAAAATTGTCAAATCGCACCTTCTTCAGAGCAACTGTCCTACCAGTTTCTAAGTCACGAGCACGGAACACGCTGCTGTAAGTGCCCTGTCCTATCTGCCAAAACAGTTGAAATTGAGTGGGAAAAAAATCAGAATACCAATTTAAACTTTCTAACTTAAAAATACATGCAAAAAAATATTCCATCAAAACATATTTTCTTATTATAACAACATGGATTTTTGATACAATACAAAGAAACTGCTTAAATGTATGGTCAAATGAATGAGCAACATTTATATTGAGAAAATGTTGGATTCTTCGAGTTGAGAAGAAATGAGTAACTCTGGGATAGTAACCTTGTATTAAATTGACCCCTATGAAATGTCTTGTTAAAGAGCGACACATTGGGGCACCAGATTAATGGGAAAAAAGAACTTCCACAAAATGGTCTCAGCAACAGTCACTGTACATGGAATGGCTTACATCATAAATGACCAAGCAATTCAATGTTTTGATTCTTTTTTCATTTAAAAATAATCTTCAAAAGGCTTTATGAACAAAACTAGGTAGTGGATTAATAGGAAGCGCAGTCAGAGAAGAATTTTGGAATTGTGGGTTATTTTTATACTGTCAGAATATACATAAATGGGAATCACTACAGTAGAAATATATTAAACATGCATGAGTAATAATTGCAGAAGACAGGATTCCAGAGCATGGGATATAGTTTCAAGGTGAAAGAAGAAAAAGAAATCTGATCTGCTCATTAAGATCAATCGTTTGTAAATTTGCTAATGAAGCTTCAACATCAAAACTCCCAGCAAAAGATAAATAACATAACAGGTATGGCAATGGGGTGGGCCGAGGCGGGGGACGTGGGGATGTGCTCCCCCATCCCCACCCCGAAAATTATTGGGGCGGGGCGGAAAAGAAAAAATGGAAATGTGGCAGAGATGCGCGGGATCTGGGCTATAAGGGGAGATTATTTGCCAACTTTAAGAGGGAATTGTACTAATAAAAATGAGATGATATGGACATAAGAATTTTAATAAATGATTAAAATTAAAAAGATGAAGAGGTAATAAATGAATGTGAAAATGAAAAATAAGTGTAATATATTTGCGCTTTAGTCTTATTATATCGCTAAAAGTAAACTTTATATATGTGTTTATATATATAATATATTTAATTAGTGTAATTAGGAAAACGGAACTAAAAAAAAAAGTCTGCACCCCATTTCTTATCAAATGTGAAACGACAAGGCTATGCGGGGTGGGGCGGTGCGGGAACCAGAGAAACTGAATCTGAAGATCTACCAAATGAAGCTAATTTGCTGCACTGCAATCAGAAATAGGGAAATTTCTCATCTTTCACTCTAAAATTGGACAATCTCAAGATCATTAATAGGGTATCCAAATAGGGCAATAGAGCTAAAGAAGAGAGCCATACAACAAAAAAGGAAATGGAGTGACATGAAAAATTATAAAATACATTTCCCACCAAGTTTTCAAGAACAAAAATGTGTCCATATCTTTTTGAACACTGCAGAGCCTGAACAGATTTTGTAAAAACCTGAACTAAAAACTTGAACAACAGAAAACAAAAGGGTAAATTACAGTGACCTCCCTGAGGTTTAGTAAAGCATCAACCACCACCCATGTGGTTTCTGAAATATCATTAACCTCCCATCTGGTTTAGGTTTTGCATCAAATTAGTTCAACTATTAAATTTTTGCTCAGTTGTGCCTTGTTTGACACGTTTTTGGAATAAATTTTTATGATCCAATCCGTTCATTACGTAGAACTCGTCAAGTTTGTTTACTATGTAAAAATTCAGATTTATCCGATATCTATAACTTAGTGATTGAATAAGATCTCCTAATAAATAAATAAATAAAAATTATAATTTTAAAAAATA
>JAOTRH010000018.1:9618054-9634837 GCA_034768845.1 Heliamphora exappendiculata | reverse complement strand
GCCAATCCAATTGTAATTGATCCAGCTATTGAAATCTGAATTTCCATGGCCAATGAAATTCACAGATTCCAACAGTAACCCCCTTAGATAATCTCTATGAATTAGCCATTGTTGCTTTCATGGCCTCCACATTGTAAGCTTTACGAGTTAGAAGTTTACCCACCAAATATAACTAACCTTTGGCGCCGTTGGGACGAGTGTGGTTGGAGTCCATAACTATTCCTTCCTCTTCTACATTGGTTAGGGTTAATCTCCTTTAGACGTCATCTACGGTTTCCTCTATAGCCAGCTTTGAATCCATGAATTCTCGTATGACAAAGGGAGCTAAACCTGTTAGTGAGAGGAGGAGGCTCCTATAGGAGAAGGCTCCTAAAGAGAGATGCACAAGAGGAAGCTTAGTTTATTTGTTATAATTATAATATATATATGTGTGGGGGGTGGGGGGGAGGGGGTTGAAATTTGTCACATGTAAAAATATGATAACTAATATATACTGGTAGTGTTTGGCATTATTGAAACTAAAAACTTATAAATTGTAATTTATAGTAGAAGTAGTGAGTGCTTGTAAATATTATAGTTTATAGCTAAGATAGAAGAAAAAATAGTAATAAATTGTAGTAGACGTTGTGGGTGTTTGAAAAAACTTGTAACTTATAGTTGAAATTAGTAGTAAGAAGCTAAAAGCTACTAGCAGTCGTTTTATCAAACACTCCACTATAGAGGGGGATGTAGGGTTGGATTGGCTTGATTGTGAGTTAAAAAAATATAACCAGCAACTAACTCATGGAAGATAAGACTCTAAGTATGGGAACTTTAAATTTTGAATATGAATACTTTATCCTTATAGTGGTCAATAATTAATATGACACCCCACAAATTAAGGTAGAAGACCAACAAATTTAAAGTGGAAGACCAACATGAAACCCTAATAGCACCAATTCTCTTTCTAGCTCTACCGCCTCTAATTGCCGCCGTCACCTTGTCTCCTCCTCCATCTGACCACAAACCTTCTTATCTTTCGTCGTCTTCTATTGCTCATTCGCCAATACAAACGCTGCACAAATACGAACGCTAATATGAATGCCGCTCCATCGTTCTCCGTCGTCGCCGCTCCTCCATCTAGATCTGGACTTCTCCATTGCCGCTACTCCTTTCTCCTCCATATATGGACTTCTTCGCTGTCGCCGCTCATTTCTCTAGATCTTAACTCCTCCATCAAAAGGCATCGTGATTGTTGTGATAAATTTATTAATTTAATTTATTATTTTAATTGATAAATTTATCACTATTTCGTCACCAACGTCTGTATTGCGTGAGAAATTTATCACTTTAATTGATAAATTTATCATTTTAATTTTCTCGAGAAAATTCTTCTAAAAAAACTTCTCAGTTTAATGGAATGAGAAGTTTTTTCTAAAATTTTAAATTGATAATTTTATCAATTTAATAGAATGAGAACTTTTTTTAGAATTTTAAATTGATAAATTTATCAGTTTAATGGAATGAGGAAATTGACGTAAGAAAAAGTGGAGGGAGATCGCCAAAGAAAGAGGATGACGTTAGCATTGGAGAAGATGGAGTCGGTGACGAAAACGGCGATGTCGGTGACGGAGGATGAAGCCGGTGATGGAGCTAGGGTTGTAATTATTGTGGCGCGAGATTTTTGATGTAATTTTTTGAGTGGAATTTTTTATTCCAAATTTGAAAGAAATTTGATCAATGAAATCTTTTAAAATTTTAATTTAAGGATATTTTTTAGTAAACATTAATATTGCGGGTCTAAATTTTTTTAGAAAAAGTTAAACAAAACTAAACCTAAAATTTCAACTAATAATTGGACGTATCCCAAAATTTCTCTACATTTTTTTAGTACATATAGAATTTTTGGATAAAATAACCATTTGGAGAGAAACATAAAACGTATTATCCCAAACAAGCAAAATTGAGAATAAACCAAAAAAAAAAAATTGCAACCTGTACCGCAAATAAAATTGACTTGGTGAAAATTAGATACTTTTCTTAAAAAACCAATAAACTAATAAGCTATCATCCCAAACAGGACCTAAGCGGGTGTGTTTTGAATTCTTGCTTAATTTGTTTCTCTCATTATTTATACGCTTGCGTTTTGTTTAGGCTTTTTTGAGAGATTTTTTTTTTAAAATTTTTTTTTAGACATTTTTACTTTTTAGTTTAAATTTTTTATTTTTTTATTTTTCGTGAGTAGAAGAATCTAAACATTATGCACATCCATACTAAAGTTCAAGAAATTATTAAAGAAAAATGTTATCAATTTTCTTTTATTTTTTTTATTTTTTCGTAACAAGAAAAATCTAAGAAGTATATATGATCATTTAGGTTAATATTAAAAAAAGTTAATTAAAAATTAAAAGAACTGTATAAAAAAATAGAC
Organism: Heliamphora exappendiculata; assembly: GCA_034768845.1. Taxonomy (NCBI): domain Eukaryota; kingdom Viridiplantae; phylum Streptophyta; class Magnoliopsida; order Ericales; family Sarraceniaceae; genus Heliamphora; species Heliamphora exappendiculata. The sequence continues at coordinate 9,632,427 of JAOTRH010000018.1, read as the reverse complement.
TATATATATATATATATATATTGATGCTTTAACTTGGTTCCTCTAAAAGTTGAGTTTTTTTATTAAAAAAATTAGCTTTTAAGGTATATCGTTTAGTTTATGTAAAAAAACTAACTTTTATTTATTTATTTTTCAATGAAAAAAACCTATGCATATCTCAAACACTTTAATTTTTTAAATAAAATAATTTTAATATTTTTAATTAAAAAATTTCAATTTTACTGTCAAAAATAAAAAAATACCTTATTAGTATATCAAATACTATAACTTAATTAAAAGAAAAAAATAAAGATTTTATAGACATTTTAATAAAAATAAAAATCTATCCTAAATAATTTATCCAAACAATTTAAATTTTTTAAAAAAAATTAAATTTTTTAAAAATTAAACTTTTTAAATATTCCAAATTAATTTTAAACGTAACACTTTTTTGCGTGTGTGGCAGTTTATTTCGCCTGCAACTACAACGTGAAAGGCAAAAAGTGAAACTATCGTTTCTCAAAATCAAAAGCAAAAACAATGGAGATACTTTTTCTTTATTTATTTCTTTTCCCATTTTGACCTCTCTTCTATTACTTTTGGAATTTGGAAGCCTTTTGGTTTCCATTAGTTTTTTATTCTCTCTCTCACCCTCACCCTCACCCTCTCCCTCTCCTCCCCTTCATCTTCTTTTGCATTTTAGTGCAATAAGAAATTGTTAAGATAAATATGCATCCATGAAATGCAATATAAATTTTAAATTATTGTTAAGGGATATTTGGCGAATCTATTTCTAGTAATTTTTAATTTCATGATACTAAGTTTAGCTATAAATTTTCAAACACTGCAACTTTTGTTATATTTTATAACTAATTTTTTTTTATCTATTTTAGTTACAAGTTATAATTTTTACCAAACACTTACAATTTTTGCTTTAAATTACAATTTATAAGTTACTAATTTCATAGAAATGAGACACAATCAAGGTTAAAATTAAACCCACTCGACACATGCCTATAATTCATTCGATGTAGAATAAAATCAACATTAATATTATGTACACGGCATAAAACACTACATATTTAACTGTATGCATGCATGTGTCACCACAAAAATTAGTACCGCATTATAGATTTTACTTATTCTATTTATCAATATAACACTATATCATATTCATATATTGTTTAATACATTATTCTATGCATTGTTCAAAGTCTTTATATACTTATTGAATCAAGTCATCTTAAATCTAAATAGGCGTGCAGTTTCAATCCATCATTAGGAAAAATTGAATATGTGAATATAAGGAAATAAACTAATTTTTCGTATTTACCCTTACTTGATGATTGTAAAGGTCATTTGAGTGGTGATTAAGGGATCATTTGGTAATTTTAATTTTTTTAACTTTTTAGTTAAAAATATAAAAAAGTCTTAAGTTTTAATTTAGAATGGGCGATTTGTTCTTATAAGTTCTTAAGGAGAAAGATATTAGATTTTTTAAAAAAATCTTATAGTTATAAATATATATAATTTTAAAATTTCTTAAATTAATACTTACTATAATAGTGAGTTTTTTCAAAATTTAGGGGATGACTGGCCCTAAATTTAAATGGACCCAAGAAACGACCGTCCCTTGGGTCCATCTATGAATGTACATATGTATTTTTAGGACTTTAAGGTTCTCTTTTAGACTTTGTTTGGCAACTGGCTTTAAATTAAATCTTTGCCTTTTTGCTTAAAATTCAAAAAGCTAAAAGGGCTCGTTTTGGCAATTCAAAAGTTTTAGATTTTTAGCATTTTTGTTTTTTAAATAAGTTTTTTTATATATTTTTAAAAATATCATAACTTTTATTATTCACAGCTATTCTTTTATAAAAATTATATTTTTAAAATTTACTAGTCAAAATCTATCAAACAAAATTCATATTGAATATAAAATTATTTAAAAATTATAACAACTTTTTAAATCAAATTTTTTGTCTTTTAGCTTAAAGCCACTTTAAGTCAAGTTTTTTTTAATTTATCATTTTTTGATTTAAAGTCATTTTTACGATTTACCAAACAAATTTTTTATTTATTTAATTTAAAATGACTTTAAACCAAAGCCTAACTTAAAATCAAGTTGCCAAACAAAGCATACGTAGTTGGCTAACTTTGGATAGATTTGCCATCATATTAATTTTTTTTTTGTTATACAATTTTTGGTAGAACTCAACTCTAAAAATTAACTATTAAAATAAAAATATTATCACATATATATATTACACATTACTTTTCTACTTATCCAATGTAAAACTCCGCTTTTACACTTTTAGCAACTTCAATCAATGTGGTGCGTTTTACCACCAGTCCAGCACTCATATTTGAGCTATAATTGCTGCCCCCCACGAACTAATCAACATTTCCCTACTTTTGACTGGTGCACTCATATGTACTCTCACTCATTCCTCCAGAAAAAGAAAACATAAAAAATACACACACACACACACACACACAAAGCTTATGTGATAAAAGGCATAATTCATGAGAACGGAACTATCTTGATTACTACAGATAATTCAGTAATTCTAAATCCAATTTGTTTTCTTTACATACATACATACATACATACATACACACACAAACATACCCTTATGAGTATGCAAATAATTCAACGATGATAAAAAAACATCTATCCAAACACACAATTGTGCATGTTCGAGTCACCAAATTCAGTTTCCCTGAAAAAAGACCTTTTTTTTATAGAAAAAAAGCACCGAACCATATTGTAATCGTGAGCCCTTGCGCTTTCTGAATATATTTTGTGGGTAATCGAACAAAAATGATAATGCAAAAACTCAAAATATTGCATTCACAACATAATAATGCTTTTACTTACAAGGGCACAAACAACTTATTTTTGTGTGGCATTAAGATACATTAATTAGTTCTAAAAGTAAACTTCTTAAGTGGTGGTTCCCAAGCATCAAAATGTTTATTGTTTCTTCAATCTATTTTGGCTAGATGGGGTTAAAAATTAAAATGAAAGGCAAGTATGCATGGTATTTTGTCTTTGATGAGTACAACAACTGATATATAATAGCTCAGGTAGGGTCTACTTAAATTCCCAACCTAAAAATCCTAACCATCAAAGTTCAAATCCCATAATTTCCTAATAATAATATGACAATACAAATATAAAATAATATTGGATTTAAGATATTTCCTCATTAATAATAAACTAATGCTTTTTTTGGTATAATATATTTTTTTATGGAAAGACCAGAGTCTTCTATCTCTGTCTCCTTTGTTATACACAACAAGGGAGGAATATGAAACAGAGGATGAGATAGAGAATGGCTATAAGAGATCCATGCTCTATAAGAGTAAGATGATATGCAAACTTAGGCACATCATTAAATGTTGAAGTTACATTAAACATGCTTTAGAAAGAAAATAATGCTATGTCAGAACTTAATTTGGTAAGAGGGATGTCCTATGAGCCTCAAATAATTTTCCCCTTCATTCTTTTATAAAAGATCTCAGAGAAAAATTCACCATAAACACCTGATTTGACTCTTTGATGGTTAATTGTTCAACTTCAAGAAATCTAACTACTGTAGTTTGGACTGTGTAAAGCAAAGAGGATAATGGATTTGGTGGTGGTCCCTCTTTCACTCTGAATAGCCACTGATGGACAGAACATATTCTAGATGGAGATATTGAACTCCACCGATAACATCAACACCAATTTAAATAGGACGTAGATATGAATCACCTAGAGAGAGAGAGAGAGAGAGAGAGAGAGAGAGAGAGAGAGAGAGGAAGGAAGGGGAAGGGGACAAGTGGGGTAGGTCAAAGGTAGGTCTAGTGGTGTATCATTATCCAACAACTTCACTCATCCTACTTGGTAAGCAATTGTAAGATTGTATTTGTAGCTTAATTTCAATGGAGTAGGTGTAAGAATTAATTTGGCATTCATGAGAATGGACTGGGAAATCTGTATACAAACTGTGCCATTTTCATGTCACTGGTGACACCCTGGTGACAACCAAACCCCAAGTGTTGGACAGACCTAAACAACATTGTCCTCTGATTCAATGGCATCTTCCAACATCATTTGGTGATGGATTCTGCCCAATTAGTCTTTTGTCACAGATTTGATGGTTAACATGAGAGATCTACTAAATAAGTTCGGAGAATTGCAGTTCAACTAGAGAATGTACCAAATCAATCCAACCTTTCAGTTACTCATCAAGTATGGACCTCAATAGTTCACAAGGTAGCCTCCAAAGTTGGAACCTGCAAAAAGTTTCATACCACAGTGCTAAAGAAAAATTTCTACAACAGGATTTCCATTCCCAACTATTCTGTCAAATGGGTCAGATAGTACAAGTATAGAATCAGTATGGGCAGGGGCAATACAATTAAGAACCATATCCAGATGGTCCTATGCATCCTTGCATGAATGATAAATTAGAAATTTGATTGATGAATACCAATAGTTTGTTCTCAATAGTCCTGCAACTGAGTTTTAAAAATCCTAATATGCTATAAGGACTCTTCACCAAGTGGCAACTTGCAAGCAGCCTTTTGGTCTTTGGACTTGAATTTGCCAAGCATTTCTGCAACAGTTCTGCAACGACATTCTTTTCCCGGCCGGATTACATCCCCATAAACAGCCATTTCAATTATGTCCAGCTCCTTATCTGCAAGTTGGATGAACACAGAAGTATGATGGTAAATTCACCTCCTTGAAACAAATGTTAGAAATATTGCAATAATATCAAAACATAGCCACAGAAATGAGTGACACAAGAAAATGAAGTGATTCAGGAAGGTTGGGACATCGGGGATCAACATGGAAAAGAAACAAGCCTATGCTGAAAATCAGACATGCTTCTAATGCAATGAACATTTTAAGGTCTAAAACTTAATTGAAATAGTCAGCAGTACACATGCACCAGTAACACTTGAGGCAAGAAGATGATGTATCTCCTTTTCTTTTTAAAAAGCCAAGAAGCACAAACGGTTTTAAGAAAATAATGTGTCGATTTTTCGAACATGTGTTCAACATGGGCACTTGTCAAATGCTCCTCGACATTCTTCGGATACTGACATGTGAGGGACACACATGTCCATTACTTGGACATAAATGAAACACATTATAAGTTTGAAGAAACAACTTGGAACTAATGATGAAATAGGATCAATGTATATTTATACCTATTGATCACTTGCCTATTAGACTTCTTAATTTAAGGAATTTTGAGGTAGATGATGATGATGCATGATGTCTAGGTTGTATGCTTTGTTTCATCATTTTGCGGGAAAGCAAATGTTATTTGAATGGCTATTGATGTTTAAGTTATGCCATATGTGACATTGTTTAATTCTAATTAGTTTGTTGTTGCATTTTTCATTACCTTTGACTAAAATATTAATCTATAAAAGATATAATAAATATACAAAAAAATATTTTACATAATTTTTTGTCCAACATTTTTGTTATATAGATGTATCTTAACATATTTGTACTGTGTCGCGTGTGCATATAGGCATCCATGCTACTTAGATTCAAAATAAATAGAACATATATACTACCTTTACATACAAGATATAGAACATATACAGGGAAGATGATGCCGAAAGGTGACATTAAAAGGCAAAGAAAGTCAATTTCTACAAGATGATAGCCATCTGTTTTTGTAAATGACCCATAGTTGGTTACCAACCTTGAACTGCCATTGTCCTTCCACTTGCACCTACCACTACAATTTCTATAAAAAATGACATTTTCTATTGCAGTTTCACTATCCTTGACCCTCAAGATGTATGCAGTAGCACCAACACTCCGACTTCTATTGACATTTTTTTCTATATAAATGACTACTATTGACCAGTGGAATATTAAAACTACAAACTACTAAACTTTGACTAAGAGTTCTTCTAGGAGGCCCATGTTAATTCAATGTTAACCAAAGATATAATCCATAGCTTGCATAGAGAGAGAGCAACGAAAGAAAGTAAGCGGGAGAGAGAGGCAGAGAGTAGCTTGCAATGGAGATTGCTCTGGTGATGGAGATTGTTGAAGTCTTCCTGGGGCACAATATTCTCACTACTCTTCCTAGGGCACAATCGAGGGGGATGTTTTGTCTCTCTCCAATTCCCACCCTTTATTTCCTAAATATTATAACTTGACCGCAGGATAACAATTTAAAATTAAGCGTCAAACATGCAATGTTGTTTGTTTGAATGAAGCATGTGCCCCTTGCAGTGCCTGACCAAAAAAAATAGATACGCCATGTGGTGTGTCTGACACACAGCGGCATATTTGAGGCATGCATGTGTCTGACCAAAATGACGTATTCGACACATACACGTGCCCAATACATGCCAAGAAAAACTGCAGTACCTAAAATGGAGTGTTCGTGCTTCATAACTTGCGACCTAGTACTGGAGTGATGGCAAGTTTTATCCACTCATAGAACTGTGGCGCGAGTTTGAGCAAGTGGAATCAACATCTACACAAAAGTGGGGCCTTATTACCTACCTACCTACTACCCCTCCCAAACACTGCTATAACCAGGACCCGTGCACTAGATATGACCCGAGATGTAATCCACAAGTTTTTCTTCCCATTATGTTAATTCACAAAAGCTATGAAAGACGTACCACTTTCTTAACCCAAGGGAGACTTTTGCCGAAGCAATCTACTACAGATTATCTGAATGGGAAGAAAAAAACTAGTCTTCTCCTCAGAGATCTGCATAGATCTAAAATGCATACTGCTGCAGCAGTAAACTATTTTCCTATAAATTTAAACAGGGGTGGGATACTGCAATGTTTTATGCAAGTTATTGGATATTAAAGTGCTTTTCCGATTGTTCAAAACACCTCTTAGACGTACGCAAAGGACAATCTAACAGTTGGATAACTTGATATACATTGTGGGGCCCATTTTTTAACGGTATAAACTTTTGAAACAATTGATAACTTAACATAGTATCAGGTTTCAAGAGGTCCTGGGTTCAAGTCTTGTTTGTTTCCCTGTTATGTTTGTTATTGTGCACTATATTCTGTCTTTGTTGGTGCACCTATGTAATTCAGTTTGGTTGCCTCTCCACGTGCAAGCCAGGATCGCACGTGAGTGGAAGTGTTGAATAACTTGATATACATTATTTAGCTCATTTTCTAACAGTTTTAGCCTTTTGTGACAATTTATGACTCAGCACTAACATTGAGGGGTGGGTCCTATCTTGAAGAGTGAATTATAATCCCTTCCAATCCAACTCCAAAACAAACATTAATGCCTTTGAGGAGACACTAATTTGGTAGGCATACCAGTTCTTTAGTTGATTTTGGTGCTTTTGCTCAATTATGATCTATAACAAATTATATACATACATTTCTTCTCAACAAAACCAAAAGCTTCTTTAAAAATATTTTATGCAAGTAACCTAAGCAAAAGGATCCTAACATATCAAAAACTAAAACTATTTTTATTTGATATCTAATCAGTTTGGGCGTGCAGTAAGGTTGATTTTCAACACGGAGTCATAGATACCAAGATGACAGGGATGGGAACCAGAAAAGTAACCTTTTGAAAATGATCTGTTTGCGATCTTTCTTGCCAGACATGGTAGAAGGTAGGAATCTGATAACTTGCTAGTGATCAACATACATAAGATCCCACGACATGAGATCACACATTTAGAAAAATGTAGAACGGAGAATAAAGCAATGTTAGCATATTAATAATCTGTTCTTTTTTTCCCCCCCCCACATTAGGATGGACTATGGAATACATATATAATCACCAAGGAAAAAAAATCAATGAGAAGTACGTGTTGCAATCTTGAAAGCAAGATTTTCAATCAATATGAACCCCAGAAGATGTTCCAAAGAAATGAACGGCATTTATATCAATTCATGGAAATTCTAACAATGTTTTGGGAAGTTTTAGAGATTCAATAATGCAAGAGGAGCAGCCAAAGTACATAAGTATTCTGTTTGACACTTACAGTACAATCTTTCTCCCTCTCTCTCTTAAAGCTTATATATCTGTGGATCTTTTGGATAGAGGGAAGAGTTTCTCACATTTAGTTTAGTAATGAATTTACAGATAATCCAATACCATTTGCTTGAGCCAAGAAAGCTATTAGGTCACAGAAATCTATTTTTTCTTCTTCTTTAATGCATATGACAATGGAAGAGAGAGATAGTGAGACACAAAGAGGCTTAAAAAACATATAGAAGGGCCGGAAAATGGCTGCAAATATGAACAAATTTATGTTGAAATACATAGTGAAAATATCCCAAAAATTAAAATAGCGAGGCTCAAAGGCCATTTAGTTCGGTTGCTAGCAAACTATTAAGTACCACAGATATCAATTGATATGGCCAGAAAGAAGTCAAATGATTGCATTATTAAGTTGGATACTACTGCACAAATTCCATAAATTTGTTCCTTTGTGCAGTAATGCTAACACGCATTGCCAATATATTGACTATTTTTATTTTAGAATCTTGATGCTCAAACGTAAGTACCATAAAAAGCAGTTCTCAGACATAAAATGACACATCCATACGCCATGGAGAAGGGGGTTCTGGCTGGTCCATCAGATTCTTAATGTTACTAGCAATTAATTACCTGTGCTTAAAGGCACTTTAAACATAATTAAATCATAAAACTAATTTTGAATAATAAAAAACTTAAACTATTAATGGTAACAACGTAGTAACAAAATTCAGTAGTCTCACCACAAACTCCTAACATCACTAATGATTTTTATTAGGTTCACTTTTACTTCCAAATTTCAACCAAAATAAACTAAAAAGATATATGTAAACTAAAAAATATAAAGCCAAATATACTTTTTCGGACAATATGTATGCACATATATTAAAAGTATATTTTTGATGAGGAATAAAGAGAAAAATTGAGCTTAAAATAAAGATAAAGAAAAAGAGTTGGGTTTAAAATGTAGAGAAAGAAAAAAAATAGATTTTAAATGAACAGAGAGAATAGAACTAGATTGTGACAGAGGAAAGAGAGGGAAAAGTTCCAAATAGGACAAAAGTCTCATCAAGACCCTACTTCCATGTGATGTAGATATTCATCTATCCACAATGAATAATTTTTTCAGCAATCAAAGAAGAAGTCCACATATACCAAAGAGAACAGTTGACTGATCGTGAAGCCCGCAAAGTTTTAAAATGCATAATGTTATGATGACAATATACTCAAGGACCAAGATGAAGAGGGGCCATGGAAACCCCTGAACTTCAAGACTTAGTTTTCATATAATATAAAATTAAACCAAAAAAATTATAGAATCAAATTGCCACTTTCGTTTGTCAACATATATAACGTGACTGCTTGTACTTGACCAGTAGGACAATTTCAAAAGATTGAATTAAAAAAATGAAAAATATTAAAAAGTATTTTTTATGTCGTTTGTTATCATCAAATATCTTAAGTAAGATAGGACTATTTTTTTTGTATATTAAATATAGCTTTTATTATTAATTATAATTTTTTCAGACACGTTCTTCTTGGCCCCCCTGAAGTTGAAATCCTAGCTTCATTCCTGTATTATGCTAAAATTTTGAGAATTTCTCATCATTGTCACTGAGCTACTCAAATAGGCTGTGTGTGCATGTAATTTTTATTTTATTTTTCTAATCTAACAAGAGAGCATCTATACTTGTAGGTATTGTTGAGCATTGATTTGCAATGAATTATAAACAACTCACTATCATTGGAAAGAAAAGAGTGCAGAGAACAACCCTTCCCTTTCCACTGGGGTTGTAGTGTCATGCAGATTTTTCTGATTAAAGACAACAATTCAATCGCCTCCGGTTGGAGGACCTTGAGCAAACAGAACGACCAGGCACATTGCAAGTGGAATAAAAAAGAAAGAAAAAGGTTCTTTATTGTTAAAAGAATGAAATTGGATGATATTATGAGGATACTAGGTAATATAGATATCATTATGGGAGAAGTTGATCGTTAAAATGATAATTAATACAACAGAAGTACAAGCTATCAATTCTTTTTCTAAATTGGAATCCTTTAAAGAAGTCTATGGGATCATATGGATGTTTGTTCCTATTTTTACTCCTACATTAAGAATCACAATAGGTGTACCAGTAAATGTTTGGTTAGAAAGAGAAATATCCACGGGAATACAACAACGTATTGGCCCTGAATACATTGGTCCTTTGGGAATTCTTCAAACTCTAGTAGATGGGACAAAATTGCTTTTCAAAGAGAATCTTCTTCCATATAGAGGCGTTACTTGTTTATTCAGTATTTGACCATTCATAGCAGTCATATCAATTTTATTAAGTTCTTCAATAATTCCTTTCGGTTATTGTCTTATTATAGCTTATATCAGTATTGGTGTTCTTTTATAGGTTGCCATTTCAAGCATTGCTCCATTGGACTTCTTATGTCAGGACATGGATCAAATTATAAATATTCCTTTTTAGGTGGTCTACGGGCTGCTGCTCAATCAATTAGTTATGAAATACATTAATTCCATGTGTGTTATCAGGTTTAATCGAGATAGGATCGTAAAAGAATCATGAAAATTCAAATGGGCACTTTTTCGTGGAGGGTTAATGATATTAGGAAAAGAAGATTCATTCAAATAACTAAATAAGAAGTTTTACCTTTTACTGGATGAATTTTGATAGATACAGCTCGATAAAAACACCAAAATCATAACATAAAAATGAATTGTGTAAGAATCCATAGTTTCATTTTTTTTATTTGAATAAAGTAGTTAAAAAAAGTAAATAAAAAAAAGTAAGAGAGAATAATAAGAAATGACAATTTCTTGTTGGTTTAATAGCAAGTTTTTGTTTTTTGTTTTCAAATAAGATAAATCGTTTTATCTATGATTCGTTGGAACAAAAAAAGGTCTAGCTAGGTACTGACCTAACCTAGTCATGGGGGGAAAAAAGACATTCTCGAATAAAATCAAAAAAAAGAAGTCTTCTTTACTTTGAATTAAAGACTTTGTTTCCTTTGAGTTAAATATATTTACTATATTGGATTACCCGATCGAAAGGCTACATCTAGTACTGGACCAATAATTTGAACGATACACCTTGACTTTTTTTTTCAAGCACCGAAGTCCCAATACCAAAAGTAGTAGGACAAGTTCTCATAATAAAACAATAAATAAATTAAAATATGACGAATTTTTTTGCGAACATCGTCGAATGCAAAATAAATTCATGAGGAAGTGGTATTTCTATAGGATCTACTCTAGCGTTTAAAAATTGGTTAGTCAGTAAAGATACATGTACTTGATATCCCGCCCAAAAGAGATCCAAGTCCTATTAGCCCTGCTATATAGTGATTCAACATAGATTCTGTATCTTGAAACCAAACCAATTTAGGAGTAGCTTTATGATAATGGATCTAATCAGCAAAAAGTATTAATGCTGCAAAGATCAATGCACCAATTGCAATACAATAGAGTTGTAATTCACTAATTATTCTAGATGCATCAAATTGAAGATCGCACACACAGTGCGCATCACAAACGCTAGTTATAAGTAATTCTAAAGTGTATTGTGGATAATCATACTTATGTGGACTCTCCTTTTCATTAATTTGTAGATGCTTGGACCGTAGTTTTAAATAGCGGTTTTCTGATACGTAACGATAGCAGTCGTGGTGTAACGGTATCGGAAGTATCAAATGATACGTATTGAGAATCAGGTGTCGTGGACGTGAATTTTCTAAAATTAGCAACACTACTTTGAAAACTAAATAATATGATTATTTGGCCTATTTTAATATTAATTTATCAAATTTTGATAAACATTGTAAACATCTAAACATATATTTTGGTTTTTTATGGTTAAATATTAACAAAAATAAAAAAAATTAACCCTAACATAGAATAGTCATATTTAATTTTAAATTTATAAATAATGTTCTCTCACATTGAAAAATAAAGAACAGTGCTAAGTTCCCATAAATGGTTTCTTGCGGCAGGTGAGGGGCTCATGAGCTCATCTCACATCGCGTGAAGAAGTTCCCAGAGACCTTTCCAACTCTATAAATGCATTAGGTGATGGATTCATCCCACATCGGACGAAGAAGTCCCCAACTGAATTTTTTAACTCGATAAATCAATCTTCACTGAGTGGGGTACTCTCATAAATGCTGGTCTGCTCACATTGATGTGGCAGCGTGCACAGTCAAACTTTTGGAATTATTTAATAATATTTCTTTTGTTACGGTTTTTTTCCGAATCGGTCCGGTTCATTGAAAAATTGGTCAAAGTAATGGTTTTTTGCCAGTTCGTATCGGAAACCGACCGAGTTGGGAGCAAAATTTTATCTCACTGCTATACCCATGAGTATCCGACTCGATGCCTTGGTTTTCCGTTACAAACCGGCCAATACAGGTCAAACCGTTCGATATTTAAATCTATGGCTTGGACACACCTTGTGAAACATTAAATTGTTCCATGGTGGTGCCAAAATAATAAATTATGGGTGTACTTGTTACATTGGATGCACCATCAGTACTTTTCATGCATACTCTACTGGCAGAATGCCCAATGAATCTTTTTTGGAAGCTTAACCCTATAGGAAGATATATTTGTGAAACCATCTTAAATGTGACCAAGGAATAATATTAACTGCATGTTCATTTCGCCTCCAGTCCCCATTAGGACTAGAAAAACACCACATTAGATGAAATTCCAAACCTATGGGTTCCAGCAGATTCAAATTACCCACAGATGACATGTTCAACATAACATACTATTGAGATATGCAAAATCAAGTAACCAAGCAAGCAAGCAAGCGTTCCAGGAAGACTGAAGGCATAGAAAAAACCACATTTTTGGAAACGTAATGAACCGAACATACCAGTGAAATTGATATCACAAGAATAGCCCCTTAATTGCGTGGTGTCCACGCCATCTTTATCCGCTTTGAACCTGTTTACCCTGGTTTGTAGAATCTGACAGTTCTCTGCAACGGATTCACCGCCTGCAACACAAAAACTCAGTTTTGAGACAAACCCAAAAAAATCCCCAAAAAAAGCTCAATTTACGCACCCAAATAAACCCAACCATTAAAAAGACCCAACAATCCATAACGGTAATTAAAAAGGTGTAGGGTCCTTTAGATTAAACAAGTAAAGAATAAATGCGGAGAGGTGAAATATACAAACGTGATCAGAAAACACAGAATGAAGAGAAACGAGGTTGGGTGAAGGAGAAAGCTAGCTGAGTTTGGAATACCGGCAGTATGAACGTATTCAATTATCAAAATCTGACTGATCCGAAAGCATAACTATCCATCCTATTTATAGCACTCAGAGAAGCTATGCTAGGATTCGAATAGGACTTTTCAAGATATCTAATCGGATCATGAAAGGTGATTTTCAGGGAATCAAGAGATTCTATCCCGATAATCGACCAAATGTTTTATTCGAACTCAACTAGGTCGACCAACGAGTGTCACGTGGGTACCCAACCCACTCGGGTCAAGGACCCGACCCACTCGGGTCAAGTGACTCAGGGTCACTCGAGTGGGTAGGCCTCGTAACTCGACAAATCCCTTTCCTTAGCCACCAAACCACATGTCTCCCAACGTCCCGTGCAAGATTATACTGCCATTGTCTTAATTGTCTCTAGGACAGTCTTTCGATTCTCAGAAGAATCTATAATCATATAGTCTGTGCTATATCTTGGTTGTTCAGTCTGTGCTGAGCCACATAGTCGGTGCTATGTTATCATGATTAGGTAGTCAGAGCTACGTTACAGTCTATGCTGTCTTCACGACCCGTATCGTGGTAATAATACAATCTATGCTGTCTTCATGGTTTGTGCCATGGTAATAATACAGTTTGTGCTGTCTTCATGGTCTGTGCCCTGATAAGTAGTTAGAGCTATTGTCATAGTCTGTGCTATGCTTCACAGTCTGTGCTGTAGAATGTCTTCGTCTATAATCGGAGCTACATTCCATAGTCAGTGCCATGGAACGTTGTTTACTTTAACCAATAAAGTTATACCAGGTATCCGAGCTATTGGCAGCGACCTCAGTGGCTCGGCTCAACACGGCTCGAGCATGTCACCTTTTGTTGCTCGAGCATTCTGAATACTGCATTGCGCGCGTGTCTCATTAATGAGAAAGATATGGCCTTACTCGAATGACTTAGAGTCGAGCGACTTTAGTCTAGTTACTCGACCTTCCCTTGCTCGAGTATCCCGAACCCATCAAACCGTCTGATCATTAGGCCACTTGTGCCTCTTATGTCCCTTCGATCCACTCGGGTTCTTCGAGTGACTCGACCATTGAGTCACTTAATCATCGACTGGCTCAGTTATTGAGTTACTCTGACTTGTCATTTGGGCAATTGGTCTCCTCGGATCA
>JAOTRH010000018.1:9595469-9617954 GCA_034768845.1 Heliamphora exappendiculata | reverse complement strand
GTATACATAATCTTATTTATAATCGCCTAGTGTGTGTATATATATATATATATATATATATATATATATATAATATATATATAAACACAATGAAAATTAGAATAAATTACACTGATATTCTTTGAGATTTTGGTTAAATGCAGTCAATATCATTTTTTGGAACAAATTATACTGATCTCCCTTACAGGTTTAAATGTTGTTACAAATTAACCTAAACCGTTAAGGTTCCGTTTGTCACCGTTTATGCCATTAAATCTACTTTTATTTTGCCCTTCAATGCAGCATTCGCTTTTTTTTTCTTTTTATGAAATTTATAAAATAATAATTTTTCGATTTGAACTCGCTAGAGTAATTTACTGGTGATCGAATCCATTCACTACCTTCGTTAAGTCATCAAAATGGTAGGCAAAATTGTCAATCAATATATTTTCATTTTGTTATTTAACACATAAATCTGTTTCTTCTTCTTCTTTGTTTTTTTTTTGTAAAGTTTATACAACGATAATATTTTGATTTGAATTTTTCGGAGTAATTTACCGACGATCGAAACTGTTCACTAGCAGTGTTTGGTCGTCAAAAGGGCAATGAACGTTGTCGATCGAGAAATAATTTATATTTGGTAAGTGATTGTGAGTGCAATAGCTTAAAAAAAAAAGAAAGAGGAAGAACGGCGCTGCACCCCCTCAACCGCTGCACGCCACGCCCACGCTGTCGTCGTTGCACGTCATGCCCACGCCGTCGCCACCTCCGTTTCCGGTCACCGCCACTGCCGTCCACACCTGTCGTCGCAGTCAGGTACCCTGTCGCCGCCTCTGCTTTCGTTCGCCGCCACCGTCGCGTTAGGGGTGGAGGTCTGTGATTTAAGAGAGAGAGAGAGAGAGAGAGATGAAAGAGAGACTGACAATCCGGCGATGGAACGGTGACGAGGGGTCGTCGGTGGTGGTGGTCGGCGTGGATGGCGTGAACGACAAACAACAGCGCCGGCGGTGGCAGCGTTTGGGAGGGGGGGTGCGGCCTACGCTGCTGCTTCTTCTTCTTCCTCTCACCTTTTTTTGTCTCTTTTCTAACCCTAACACAAAATTAATGCTGGGGTAAATTAGTTTTTTCATCAATTTCGTTAACGGCGTTAAATTGTTAAGGGGTGTCAATGTAATTTGTTAAAAAATATAAAATTAACTGTATTTGACCAAAATTTTAAGAGAAATCAGTATAATTTACCCTTAAAAGTACACTATTACTCATCTATCCTATCTTGTTAAATCCCATTAATATGATCAAATATGGCCTAAATATTTAAGATACAGAGAAGATTGTCAACTTCATTCAATTAGGTACAAATTTTTACTCTTATTTTATTCCCCCCATTAGGGATTTATCATTTATGCTCTCTTTCAACCTATGTTTGGCCTAGCTATTACACAGGTGGGTCATAAAATGAAGGAACATAAAGATTAGCATCATGGAGTCATAGACATAAAATTTTCTTTGCTTCAAGCAAGTACAGAAAATTGAGATTTATTTATTTATTTATTTAGGATTCTAGTGAGGCAAATATATATATATATATATATATATATATATATATACTTACACGTTAGTTGGTCCGAACGCATTAAAATATCAAAATTATATATGTATACATACCTCTCAATAGTGCAACGACTAAGGTTTCTCTGCCTCTCCAGAGTTAGTATTGGTAATGTAACAACTAAGGCCTTGTTTGGTTCAAGACTAAACTCAAGTTTTTAGCCTTTTTCTTAAAATTACAATAAGATTAATTGTCAAACCACAATATTTCTCTATGTAACTTTAAATCAATTTTTAACCAAACAAGCTTTTTTACTTATTTGGTGTAAAGTAAAACAAAAAACAGAGAGACTTGATTTTAAGCCTAAATGTGTGTTTGACCTCAATTTGTTTGCATGAATTTTTTTTAGCATTAACCTAAATGAGTATATTTTTTAAATTATTTTTGTCAAGAGGAATCAAAAAATAAAGAAATTTAACCAAAAATTAAAAAAAATTCAGATAAAAACTAAATCGCCATGTAAATAGGTTTTTTGTGATTTTTTTTTTTCATTTTGAGTGAACTTTTTTCAACCGTTGCCTCAATAGTCATATTTTCTTATTCCAGAGGAATCAAAAAAGTAAAAAAATTGAACCACAAATTTTTTTTAAAATTATAGAAAACAAAAAATAAGTTTCAAAAAAGGCTTGCTGTTTTAGCCCAAACGCATTTAAATGGTAAATCACCCTTGCTTTTTCCCTCGACATTCCATTTTTTATTTTTCGATTCTCTGTCTCTCATCATCACTGCAAAGAAAGAAAGAGAACTCCAAAACACATATGAGAGAAGGATCGAGAGGGCTTGGAAAACCTTATTTCCAAATCTTCTTGTGTTGCCACTTTGGAATAATTCTTCCGAGCACAACGGAGCTCTCACCTTCTTTGGCGCCCCTTTCTAAGGAATGAGCTCGGTTTTGTGCTCTCACCTTCTTTGGTGCCCCTTTCTAAGGAACAGCCTGGTCCACCACCACTGAGCTCTCTCACCTTCTTTGGTGCCCCTTTCTAAGGAATGAGCTCGGTTTTGTGCTCTCACCTCCTTTGGTGCACCACCATTTGAGGCTTCTCCAAACTATAATCCAAATGATGAGGTTGCTTGATTTTCAAACTTAGCTATATGAGTAAGTACTTGTAAGCAGCCCTTAACATATAAACACGTTGTCGGCTTTGGAATTGCTTGGCCGTGCCCACAAGACAAGTTGTGCTTGGCTAATGGTTATTAAACGATCAATTGTGCAAATCAATGATTTCTCTCAAATTAAGTTGAATTATTATTGCGATACCATCATCAATATCAATACCATAAAACTAAAATTATATTTCAAGATCCTAGTATGCCTTTTGTCTTGTAAAGTAAGATGCACACGCGTACAAAAAATAATTTAGGTCTCATTTGATAATCAATTTTAAGCCAATTTAAAATCAAGCTTTTTGCCTTTACACTTGAAGTCCAAAAAGTTAAAAAATTTTATTTTTCAATCCAAAAGCTTTGAACTTTTTTGCTTTTTACATAAATTTTTTAAATATTTTTTTAAAAATATTATAACTTTATTATACATATTCATTTTTTTTATAAAACTTATATTTTTAAAATGTACAAACAACGTCCATATTAAATATAAAATTATCTAAAAATAAATTTTAAAAAATCATAACAACTTTAAACAAAATTTTTTATCTTTTGACTTGAAATCACTTTAAACTTTTAGATTAAAGTCACTGTACACCCCATACCTCTCCCAAATAAACTTTAAACTTTTTTGAACTTAAAATGACTTTAAACAAAAAAACATAATTTAAAATCAAGTTGCCAAACAAAGACTTAAACTGATATTGGAGTTCCACTTTTTTAACTTCTCTCTCTTTGCGAGATTCTAAAACACAAAAATAAAATAAAATAAAATAAACGCATGCCAAGCTTAAAGTGGATTGCAAAATCCATTAATTAAACACAAGCCTCAATTCTTTGTTTTCTATTTGATCATTTTCCCCTCAAATTTCCAACAATGAAAAGCAATCTTAGTCCTAGCAAGGCAGTATAACTACAAAGAAGGCTAGCACTTCAACCAAAAAAAAGTGCACATTACATCTTAGAAGTAGCTTTTAACTTTCAGCTATTAATTTTAGTAACAAATTTTTTTTTTCAAATACATCAACTTTTTTTACAAGCTATAATTATATTTTTTTTATAAATATATTTTTTCTATAAATAACTAGTTTCAGTTACAAGCGTATATTTTTCAAATACTTACAACTTTTGCTACAAACTACAATCTATAAATTATTAGTTTCAGTAATGTCAAATACCAATCACAAACTTAAAAAAAAATAAACAGAGAGAGAGGAGCAATGCTGACTTCCCAAAGCAAACTATCAGGATCCTGGATAGAGTCCAGACAAAAAGTTCAAAAAAAAAAAAAAAAAACCAAAAAATTCATTGGATATCAAGAACAAGAAATCTATATATAATGCATAGAACAATATATAAAACAATGCACAAGTATATGGCAGTGTTATATTGGTAAATAAAATAAGTGAAATTCGCAATTGGTTATTGATAGTAGTAATATATATATATATATATGCATGCAGTGAAACTGAAACATGCAGTGTCCTATCCACTTTACATGGCATTGTATCAAGAAACCAAGATTTAGTTCCGTTCATAAACCCACGTAAAAGACATGCCAAAGCTCCAATATCTATTTCATCTAAGCAAAAAGGGGAGGAAATTTAAATAATAAAAAAAGCAAGCCGGGCAAGTGCTATTACAAAAAATCTTTTTTAATAATATTTCCACAATATTATGTAAATGAAACAGGGATTTACTTTGGGCCAATGTCCTTGAGAGCGCAGATCTGCTCTTCTCCCATCGCAGACATCACAGTCACGACCAAGTCTTTCCCCTCGGCAAAACCATCTTTGATCTGAACCAGACAATGGAGCGTGGAACCATAGCAAAGCGAAACCAAGAAACATATCTAACAGCTGTTAGGGGTATGACAGAACACTACGCAAGATCTATGAGAGAGAAATGCAGTTGAATATAAAACGAAAAAGAGAACAAATACACGAAACGCAAGGTTTACGTGGTTTGCACAACTTAGACCATGTCCACAGCTGCTGCATTTGTTCCACTATGACGAAGAATCAGAAGTTTATGCAAAATTTCCGTATGCTACAATATATATAGTTAAGATTATAAGTTTGTGAAAAAATATAAGAAGTAACGTTAAAACAGTTTCGCTCGGGAGCTCAGTGACCGATTCCCCACCTTTGGGCAAACCCTATGCCAACTCCCCGCGGAGTTGCATTCTCCAAATGCGTGGCTCGATGTATAGTATTTATCAGGCTCCACACAACTTAATAACGAGGATAGAAAAAAAGGGGGGAAGGCAATGAAGATCAGATCTTCACACACTCTCGCATGCATGCACGTGCACAACAGATAAGTAATATCGTAAGAACTCATAAGTATCAAGAAGCAAAAAGACTTTCAAAACAATTAAACATACAAGAACAAAAGTGCAGATATCAGAAATCATCAAAGTGTTGATACAAGTTCTTTGCAGAGAACATTTAGCAGGTAAAGTTACCTGGGACAGGAGATTCTCGTCAGTTGGGAGCCTAAGGTCATCCTTGGTGTTGCCATTTTCAGTCAACAAACTCACCTGAAATACTAAATTCAGTTAAACCAGAAACCTCAAGACTAACAATATTGTCAAGCAAAGCACAAAAATAAATCTAAATATACATACAAATCCATCCTCAGAAATATCAATCAGCTGGTAGTCTGTGCGGTTGACATGAGGAACCTGCACAGAAGAGAGGGAGACGGACTTGTTAGCTCTTTCAATCGTGCAAAAAAGAAAGAACCAATTGAAGAGAGGTCTTTAACAAAGAGCCCATACGTCGCAGTTGTGGGAGGAGGGTACAATATCTTCGAGCTTTTTTGCATTGAAGATGTCAATTGCAACAAAGTGGCATTTAGCATGACCATGCTTGCCAGTCTTTGAGGTGGAAACTTCCACAACCTATTAAAAAGCAAAGTTCCGGGTAAGTTCATTGAGCAACAATCAAGAAAAATGGAGTTCATTAAGTTTAAAATGCAATGCGTAAAATCAATATAAGATGCACGGATTTGTTATCCGAGACTGCGCTTAAGAATCGTAAGTGTAAAGAACTTGGGCCATCAATGACCAAAGCCAGCAGTTCACCATATAATGGACTAGAAAGGGGAAGTTGCACATCAACACAGTGAGGGTGTTTGTTGGAGCTTATTCTTTAGCCTTTATCTTTATGGCTCAGCAGAAGGTTAAAAAACACCTAAACATATATGCTTATAACCTTTTGCTTCTAGTTTCTACTTTTTTATTCTAAATCAGCAAACACAAATTTTACTACTTTGATATATAAGGTTACAACTTTAATAAATATTTATAACTTATGCTTTAAGTTATAATCACAGTTTTAGCTATAATCTATAAATTCATAATTTCAGCTACATCTAACACCCATAGTAAAACAGAAAGATTGAAAAACTATGTTTTGCATGTGAAAGCACTGTTCCTACATCTAATGATCCAAATCCTCCCACAATTTAAGCAGACAATAAATACAATAGAGAAGTTAAATTTTTTACTGTTGGATGTATTTCTTTTTATTTTGTTCTTGATGTCTGATCATAATCTATAGTATTTCTTTTTTATTATAAGGCTAATTTGAAGAGGAGAAAAAGGCAGCGGACAACGGGTTTTCTTTTCCTTTTCCTCTAAAGTTTCGTAGCGCCAAACAGAGCCTAGAAACTGGATGCACAAAAAACCCTAAAAGCAATAATAATCAATGGAAGATCAGAAAATATTCAAAACCCTTGAATAACTTACAAGCTAAAACATCGCATTCAATAACCAGGTAGATAAATCAACCTAAAGACGAATAATAATCAATTTCAAGCACACGATTTCAGCATGGCAGTCTACACATACACAAGTCAATCAAATCAGCTGAAAAATCAAAAACAAGTGTGGTATTCGATCAAAAGAATTCAAATGAGGTATTAGATCAAACGACATGAACAGAGAGAGAGAGAGAGACCTTGCAAGGACGGTTTTTGATGACGATGTAACCGTTCTTGCGAATGGTACCGGCTTGCTGGGGATAGGTCTTGGATGCTCCTGCGTCGGCTTTCGACTCGAAATGGTGTTCTTCGTCCGACATGACTCGGTCTCACTCAGTGAGTTCGAGTTCAATTACAAAACGAGTCGGTCGTCACGGAACGAAGTTGCAGAGATTCGCAATGCTTGTCGAGAACGACGACTATATATATATTTATGTATATATAGTTTATAATGAATGTATTTATCCGATTTACTTTAGCTTTACAGAAAGCGAAAAAGTTGGGGAATGCTTTTATAATTACTCTTTTATTACTAACTCAATATTAATAGAATTAATAAAATTTTATTTATATCAACTAAAAATATTTCAAAATCTTAATATTGTTCCGTTTAAAGAGTTAGAAGTATTAATGGCAGTCAACCAAACCTTGAAGAAGTTTTAGCTTCCGTTTGAATATCAATTTTTAAGTTGGTTTAAAATTAATTTTTTGACTTTTGATTTAGGTTCTGTTTATTTTGACGTAAAATATTTTTTATGTAAAATATTTTTATAAAAATAATTTTTTTTACTTGTATTTTTTTGTATTTGGTTAACTTTTAAAAAATAATTTTAATAAAAGAAATTTGATGATGGAATTAGGTGAAAGACTGTAAATACGTAATTTTAAAATTAATTTACAAGTTAAATTTGGTCAAATGTAGTAAAATATTTTATTAAAAAAATATTTTTTATTGGTATTATCAATTAAATAATAAAAAATAAATAAAATATTTTATCTAAAAATATTTTACATCAAAACAAGCGGAACCTAAGTTTAAAAAGCCAGAAACACTTGTTTTCTAATCCTCAATTTTTAGCTTATTTACTTATAAATTTTTTAATTTTTCTCTTAATAATTTTTTATTTTATCCGTCTACATATAAAATTAAATAATTTTTAATTAAACAATCATATTCAAGTTTATTTAGGTTAAAAGGAAATTATAAAATTTTATATTTAATTTATTTGATTTTTTTAGTAATTTAAAAATTATTTACTTTTAACTAAATAAAATTTTTAAATTTTTTAACTTAAAATATCTTAAAATCAAATAATTAATTTAAAATCAGGTCGTGAAAAGATGGCTAATAGTCAATTCATAAAATGAGTAAATTATTACTTATTTTTATGAAGTACAAAAAGTCAGTAATATTTTAATGAATAAAAAGAATAATTTTGTAATTTTGTTATAATAAAAAAAGTGTAAGTGTATTTTACCTATAAATATATGAGCAAGAAAAAAAAAAGTCACCGTAAATTCATTAAAATGCCTCGTAAAAGCTTTTAATATTTTTGTTTTTTTACATAAAATAATTTTATATATTTTTAAAATATATCATAGTTCAGATGAATTTAGCTTATTAGCTTATTGACTTATTTAACATTATAAATTTTTTATTTTTAATTAATTTTTTTCAACATTTAATTAAATTATTATATACTTTTTAAACTTTTCTTAGTGAGATGAGCCAAAAAAATAAATAATTTTGATTAAAATATTAAAAAAATACATAAAAGATAAAATTAAACAAAAATAAGTCAATAAGTCAAATTCTACGTCATTTAAGCTAAAATAAATAAAAATAAGTTAATAAAGAATATTTACCCAAATAAGGTTCCATAAATTTTATTATGCACATTCGTTTGCTGTAAAAATCATATTTTTAAGATTTATTCATCCAAATCTATTGCATAATATCTATATTAAATATAAAATTATTTAAAAATAAATTTTTAAAAAAATACAACAACCTTAAGCTAAGATTTTTACCTTTTGATTTAAAACAACTTTTTTTTAACTTATTATCTTTTGACTTAAAATTACTTCTGCAATTTACCAAATAAATTTTTTACTTATTTAATTTAAAATAAATTTAAGCAAATAAATCTAACTTAAAACCAAACTTTCGAATAAAATCTTGGTATCGTTTATTTTCCGATAAAATTAGCTTATACCATATTAAATTTAGACGAAATTTATTTACCCAATTAAAAATTAAAATTAAAATAAATAATACATGAGTCGCACATACTTTTTAGTACGTTATTTATTTAGTTACTAAATTTTTTGTATTAGACCTTTCTATAAATTATACGGCATGTAATGAGTGAAAATAATTAATATTTTAAAAAATGAGATATGTTTGGGATTAAGGTCTTTAAACTATTTACTTAATACAATGTAAAAATTATCATTATTATTTATCTAATGCTAACTAAAAATAGCACATAATCCCATGCGAACAGAATAGAGACCATTAGGTTATAGCTTCCAAACAATTTTCTCTTGGTCTTGGAATAGAATTGAAACTCTTTAAATAAAATTATAACTTCATTCAACTTTCTCTCTACCACAATAAAAGCTTCTAAACAATTTCTTTGTGGTCATAGAATAGAATTGAAACTCTTAAAATAGAATTGAACCTTCATCTAACTTTCTTTATACCACAATTAGATTAACATAAATAGAAAAAAAGGTATAAACAATTTATATTACATAATTTTATTATGTGCAATACGACCTGATTCGCAACTAATTTAAAAATTATTTTTTATTTATTTTTTATATTTTTAATCAAAAAATTATATTTGATTCAAAATAAATTATTTAATAATTTAATTTTTAAGCTAGCTCTTTTAAAGTTAATTATTTGGATAAAAAATAATTTTTTTTTACTTTTTGTTCAAACGGGATAATTTTATCTTTCTATACATATTTAATATTAATAATTATATATAATTAGTAGTAGTAATAAATAAGTTATAAATAAATAGTGTTATTGTATTATCCTTTCTATTTATTCCACCGTATAATTAACACCATCCAATACCCGCTATAATTTTACCATATTTTAATCCTTTAAAAATAATTCAAAAACAAAAAAACAAAAAAAAAAACAAATGAGGCTATTTGCCCTGTTCCTTAATATGGAGAGTACATTATGCTACTATTCTGTCTTGTTGTCCAATATTATGCAATTTTCAGCTATAATTTCAATACTATGAGTATGAACCCACACAAGTAAATCCTTCTTTAAAATTTCCTATGAACAAACCATAGTGAACAATGCAGATCAAAGCATGATCAACCCTAACCTAATATAAAGTTCCCTTATGCTGCTATTTTCACCTTACCCTCATCATGCAAAGCTACAAAAGATTTAACCATCTTAAATCAAAATGAAGAATGCACCAATGAACCAGATCAAGCACAGTTGACAATAACAACTAAGTTAACAAAAAATAATACATACATACATAGATATATATACGATCAGAATTCTTCGACTTTGACAGCATCGCGGGGCGTTTCGTAAGCATCTTTGGGCCTCGATTTCTTTACACCGGCCGTGAACCAAACTTTGTCAGACTTGTAGCTCTCGACAGCCACGCCGGTGACTTTAACCCATACGAGGACCTTTGTCTTCATTCCTTCTATTCCAGTGAGCTTTCCCCTTGACAATGTCCCCTTGACGCGAGCGGCGTACCTTACAATTGATGAGTCCTTGAAGCTTACCTCACAGGGAGAGGGCAAGTACACAATGAGCTTGCCCTTTGCCTCATCAAATTCGTAGCATGTCGTGTTCTGGGGTAAAAGGCCAGGAGGAAGGTTGTACTCACGGAGGAGATCTGGCAAAGATTTCAATGGCTTGCCTATACAAAAATATAAATTAAAAAATTGAAATTGATGAATAACGTTAATATACTTTGTTAAGCACTAATGCAAGATATGTGTGGGTATCGTTTATGAATGGTGGCAACGATCAGAGACAATGGTTTTGCCCAAACGACCTGCAGGGAAAAAAAACTAGTCTATTTAACGTGAAAGTCGTAATATGCAGAGTTAGTACCAAAAATTGGTCAGCGTCCTTTATTAAGTGACCATGCATATCCTTCAATTACAAATGAATCAACATATTGGGACAATTTTGTACCGAAAAACCAATTTGTGCACTACCAAAAGACAAAATTTCACCCCTTTTGAGACTAACTTAAAATATCTAGGGAAGATCACTTGAAATTTGAGTGGAACAGAAATAGAATTTATGTCCTATAAGCTTCACATTCCACCCAAAGGAAGAAATGAGAAAAGATAAGTTTTTATAGCCTTAAAAGAGCTATGATCCTATGGTCATGGGGATGTCTAGGTGCATACGACAGCAAGAGGTAAAAGAAGCATCATAACTACTATGCAATTTGGCAAAAAAAAAATGAAAGTATGGATGAGAAGTGCCCTCCAAATATACAATAATTGGTCATACTCATTTTAATGCATGTCAAATTACTAGTGGAAGAATTGCATATTATGTAAATTAAGTTGCAGCAATCAGTATAGGTATGTGGCTAAACAAATGCTGAAGATTTTCTGACTATACTTGCATGTAAATATAAAAACAGAATATAAGAAAGAGGAAGGATTGGTATGGGTGTCCGTCCAGTGTAGATATGTATTAAGTGTCATATTCATCTAATTGTCATGCCCAAGCCTACGGAAATCGGTACATGACTAAATTCCATATGTCTTAAATACCACTTCCACTTTATTAAATAATAAAATGGTATCTACAAACTAATATGAAGTATGATCTCGATAAATGAAAATCTTACACATGGTATATATATAGGGCCAGAGCCAGTAATGGCTGAACAGGGGCACTTGCCCGGTTTGCCCCATTGGACTTGTGAAAAAACATCAATTTTACTACACAATTTTTTTCCTAAAAAAATACAAAGTTTCCATACTCAAATTTCAAACAAATTTAATTTGAAGTCTAATTTTGAAGCTTTGAATTGCCACTCTTACTGAAGGTCATTAAAAAGGCAATAAAAGTAATGGTTAATGATCCAAATGGGTGAACAACCTTCAAGTTTAGCCTCAAACCTAGTGAAAAAGATGCATCCAAAACAAGATAACTATTTTGTTAGCATGTATTACACTTTTGAATTTAATGTTGCGTAAAGGATTTCATGAGTCTAAGCTTTGATCGCACTGAACAAAGAAGTGGTCAGGTTGATCAACAGTGAAAAGAAAATGGTGAGAAAAAAAATGGTTGTTGGATCAATCCAGGGTTTTGAGGTGCGCAATGGCTAGGGTATTGGGAGAGAACCATTGAACAAGAGAGAAAAGGAGGGATTTGAAACTAAGCTCTAATACCAATTGATGTTCTGGTACCAAGTGATGCAGAAACACAAGAAATGGAAGAAAGATAACACAAAAGGGTCACAACCCTAACACCAGGAATTAACCTTAAACTCAACTTTTCATTCATAAACTCTGACGATTACAACGACAAAATGCCTTATTTATAGGCTAATAACCTACCATAGTAGATAAAAATTTTATAAAAAATGTCCTAACAAATTCTTGTCTAAATCTTTGATAAATAAATAAACCTAATAATATAAGAAAACCTAATATAAGAAAACTGAATAAAAAAATAATTTTAGAATACAATAATTAATAAAAATCATAAATTGAACCTTTGTCTCCTCTATAGTCCACATGACAATAAGTCAAGGCCTAGACAATTCACTCTTAGTTTTTCTACTACGAAACTTTGTACAGGTACATCATACGCTAACACGAAAGTACTTCTAAGTCATCCAAAACGAAACCAGCATGGAAATTACCATTCATTTGCAACATTAATAATTGAGTTGATTCGAATTTATTATTGTAATTGAATTCATTTAACCTAAGCATACCTTTCAGCTTGTCGAATATCCATTTTGCCTTCTCTTCCACAGTGCTAGAGAAAGTCTGAAACCATGAGCACCCGTAGTAGTTAAGAGTTAAAATAGTAGGTACAAGCTCATCTAGGATAAGTGATAACATACCTGGCACAAAATATTCTATCACCAATATAGAAGTTATCTGCTTTACTTTTAATATGCATAGTTTGATGGATGATCAATTAATTAGAAATTTGAAACAGAAAGCTATTTGTAGGGATTTAAAGATACTATATTGAGAATCTTTTAGCAATTATTTAATGATCTGTTGTTAAATCATCCTTTAACTTGTCCTGATTATCTCCTTAACAGCAATAAATACATGCCCAAACAAAAGAGAGATGTACTTCACATTTCTAGTAGTAATGCAGGTGCTCCAATAGTCACTAGTAGCAATGTAGGGGGTTTCGGCCCATTTGAGCCCATATGTTGCCAAACGAACCCCATAGTCACTAAACCCCAATGACAGTATGCACAATGCAACTATGTTTTTGGCAATCCAACCAACGACTAGTTTTGATCATTTTCCATTGATTGGTTCGCCGGAAAGGGGTGTTTCTCTGGTTGAATTTCTATCTTCAAATCAAATTTGTATTTTATCTCTCACTATTTTATTTCCTTATCTATACATCTATATATGCAATTTGATGGTGTGGTCAGAGTTGTTAGGAGAGGAAAGACGGGAGATCAAAGGCGTAAAAAGAGCCATAGTGGCATGGTGGAGGGTTGTGGTGTTGGCTCGCTGTTGTCCAAGACATTGGTCTGGGAAAACAACAAAAGGGGTATGGAAGGTGTGAGATTTAACAGTGCTAGAATTGGTATTTTGATATTTTTGCTTGCTAACACCTGCCCTATCTTGACCTAACGATTGATTAACAAAAACGGTAATTTGTAATGCGACTAGAAAACTCAAGGCGGGGATGTAATTTCTAGAACCACAAGGACACTATTGTATTAGCTACAAGACTCGAGGAACAAAAGTGTAATTTACCCTTTTTGTTTGGGAGAGGAAGGGAGGGAGGGGGTTGTGAAGGATCTATGTCAGAAAACTTGTTTTGGATGGGGTGGGGGGTTGAAGGATCTATGCCAGACAACTCCAAAGTGGAAAGGGGCACCAAAATTTTAAAAAAAAATAAGTATCCTTTGTTAAATTTAAAAAAAAAAAAGATAAGTAGTAAAGAGAAATGGTTTTCATATTTCACTTTAACGAAACGTAATTAAACCTTTCCATCTCATCCGATTCCATCAGAATCATCCACAAAATTCCCTTCTGATTTTTCTTTTCAAATTACTTTGCGTTCTGAGAAACCAATCACACACACAAAGATCTTGTTCTGGCATTGCATTTGAGGGTCTGGATATGCAATTGGGAAACAATCACCAACTGGGTCAGATCAATAATCAAGAAGCATTTCATCATTAAATAAGGCACCATAAATATGGATAGATATGAATGAAGAAGCCATAAGAACACAGAGAGGGAAAGAAAGAGGCAGAAAGAGAGAAGTTACAGAGAGGTCTTGGGTAATGCTGGAGATCTCTTGTTTGGCTTTCTTGGAAACCCAAAATGAAGTGGCTTTGATGCTCCCTACCTTTGTCAGAGCCTTCTCCATTTTTTGATCTTCCTTTCCACTCTTCCGCTCCTCACTCAGTTTTTCCATTCTTTATATAATACTTTTATTTAATAATATAATAAAAAAATACGATTAAATTACATTTACATCCATATTATTTAAGAATAATAAGAGTGGCACCTCGTCTATTACTGCATTCTCTTGTATATTTATTTTTATAACATTTAAGTTCAAAAGTTAACGAAAATTGACTTTTCAAACATAAACACATTTGAAATAATGTTTTTTAAATATTTTTTTGTTTAATTACAAAATCTTATTTAAAGATTTCTAATTAAAAAAATTACTAAATACAAAAATAAGTAACATAAAACTTAATTTATTAATTTATTTTTATTTTTAAGTTTTTAATTTTGATAAAACTTAATTTATTAATTTAATTTTGATAAGTTTTTTTATCAAAATTAAAAACTTAAAAATAAAAATAAATTAATAAATTAGATTTTATGTTATTTATTTTTATATTAGTTATTTTTTATTTTTTAATTAAAAATTATGAAATAAAATTTTGTAGTTAAACAAAAAAACTAAAAAATTAAAAAAAATTGTTTCTACAGTGACAAATAGTGATTTTCATTTTAAAAGTTAATAAAAATTAATTTTTAGACCTAAATATTATAAAAATAAAAATATAAAAAAATATAGTGATATTTTAAAAAATATAAAAAGTATCAATATAATTATTCTTAAATATAATGACTACAAGTGTAATTTAACCAAAAAATTATTTTGACCAAAATGACGTTAGTTTTCTTGTTATGAAAAATAGAGATGACACATTTAATATATATTAAGTATTTTTATTTCTTAAAAATATAATATTAAATATTTTTATTTATCTAAATTACAATATGTTATCGTTTGCCTTGTCGGGATAATTTGCTCACATTACTTTCTCTGTATCTGCGCTACTGTCACATATCACATCAAATACATGTCAATTCAAGGAAGAAACCGGTGCCCACATAAATCACATAATAATATGAGTAATTATTGGTATTTTTAAAAATAACATTATTTACATGATATTTTTAATTAATTATATACAAAAATTAATTAATATAAAATATTATTAATTTATTTTTATTAATTGATAAAAGATAAATGTGGTGTTTGGAAACGCTTTTAGCTTCTTATTATAGATTTTTACTACTATTTTTAGTTATAAGTTACAATTTATTTTAAATATTCATAATTTTTGTTATAATTTTTAACTACTTTTTTTAGTTCAGCTATAAGATACAATTTTTACCAAATACTCATAATTTTTACTATAAATTACCATTTATAAACTACTAGCAGTAGTATTCTCAAATACCATTAAGGATAAGATCAGTGGCGTAGCTAGAAATTTTATTTAGTGGTGTCATTTAATAAATTATAATTATATCAATTTTTTTTAATCTTATACGATTTGCCAAAATTAACTTTAGCAAAATACACTATAATATTATATATTTTTAATAATTTTAAAAAATATATTCATGTTTGTTAATTATATGAAAAATAAAGTTTGGAATCGTTAATATTATTAGTTTAACTTTTTTTTAATTAAGAAATATATCATAACTAATAAAATTTTTTAACAATTTGCAATTTTTTTTAAATGTTGACTCTCATTTTATACTATTTTTAATATTTTACTGGAGTTAATATTTTAAATATTCAAAAATTTACATATTTATATATATAAAAAATTCTTAAAAAAATTTGAGTGTGTTCAATTGGACCCACTAGCCACTATGTAGCTACGCCGATGGATGATCCATTTAATATGCATTATATATTTTTATTTATTAAAAATAAAAAAATTATCATATAACATTTTAAAGGTACCTAATAATTGTATTTGTTTCTCTCATTAAGGTAATTGCTTTTCTATTAGTTTAAATTATAAGTTTCGTTGCCGATCAAAAAAAAAAAATTATAAGCTTCGTTATGAAATGTATGGTAAATCTTACATGCAGTATTGGTATTGTTGAAATTAATAACTTATAAATCAATACTTGTGATAAATTTGTGAGTATTTAGTAAAAATTATAAATTGTAACTAAAATAAAAAGAATAATTATAATTTGTAACAAATTTTGTAAATATTTAAAATAAATTGTAATTTATAACTAAAATTAATAATAAAAAATTAAAAACTATAACAAAAAACTTTACCAAATACCCCCACAATTTGAATGAATACAAAATAAATAATTTTCAACCACCTTAACGAATTAGTGGCGGAGCTATGTTTGGATTTGAGGGAGCCATAGCCCAAATTCTGGTAGAAATACTAAATATTAGATAATAGGGTAAATTATACTGACCTCCTCTTAGGTTTCTGATAAAAATAGAAATTTCTCTTGTGATTTTGAAAATATCACTAACTTCACTTCAAGTTTTAATTTTTGTATCAAATTAGTCAAACCATTAAAATTTTCATTACACTTAACGAAAATCACCCCCAAATCACTAAAACTATCCCCAAATCACTATTCCAAATCCACCCACAAACCACTGTCCAAACCCACCGGCACCCAAAACCACTGCGCATTGCCCCTACCACGGCCCAAAACCACCGCGGAGGGAGGAGAGAGAGCGAGAGAGCAGAGGGGGAGAGAGAGAGAAAGAGAGCAGAGAAAGAGAGACGACGGTGGCGGCGGTGCGCGTGCGGCTGGTAACACATCAGCGTGTCAGGTTGGTAGCAAGCAGGCACCCAAAAACTTCTCATTAGGATGAGGATGAGTGAATTCTAGAGAGAGAGAGAGAGAAACACGGGAAAACTACTGTCACCGTCAGAATTCGCCGTGCGTTGCAACCCACCACCGCCAAATCACCATCGATCATACGACTTTTAAGCCACCACCACCGGAGCTCATCGCCGATCAAGCTGCCACCACTGGATCTCTCGTGTTGTCGCTGGTATACGCGCGCGCACACACACACAACACACACACGAGAGAGAGAGAGAGAGAGAGAGAGAGAGCGAGAGAGCAGACCGCCGCACGCCACCGCCGTCACCGTACGCTACCCTCACCGCCGACCCCCACATGGGCACGCCACCGCCGTCACCGCCGTCCCTCTTTCTCTGCTCTCTCTCTCTTCCTCTGCTTTTTCGCTTTCTCTCCTCTCTCTGTGATGGTTTTGGGTGGCGGTGAGGGCTGTGCGCGGTGGTTTTGGGTGACGGTGGGTTTGGGGCAGGAGTGGTTTTGGGTAGCGATAGTTTTGGGGGTGGTGGGTTTGGGACAGTGGTTTTGGGTGGCGATTTTGGGGGTAAAGTAATTTTGAGAGTAATTTTGGAGTGATTTTGGTGGTTCTCATTAGAAATTTTAATGATTAGATTAATTTTATGCAAAAATTAAATAAAATAAAAATTCTTACAAATATATTATGTTTATGTAGAAGAGGAGACCCATGTGAAAAAAATTCTTACAAATTTAAGTATTATATAAAGCTACTTTCACTTCAAATTGCTAAGACTTCGTAACAAGGCGGATAATGAATTTTTTATAATTCCTTCAATTTTGTACATAGAAAGAAAAGTTGATAAATGAATTTTTTTTATGAGAAATACCGTTGAGCATATTTTTAATAGATAACTAAGTGGGGGTGATTATTGTACTCAAAATTTTATATTTTTTATGATTTTTTATAATATCTTTAGAATTGTTTTTTTTTTTTCTTGTCTACATTAAATCTCTATTAATATACATTTATACATTTGATTTATGTCTAAAAAATAAAAATAAGTCTATGTACAGTAAATAAAACAGAACAAAGTTCAACAACATGCATACGTGTCGTCAATATCGATAATTAATTATGCCTTTCACTTATTTTATTTTAAAATAAAAAACTACCGCATACTTATGTAGTCTTGTATGCACCTATTATACAAAATTGCATTACATCACATGCGTAGCACGCTTGCTCGAGTTTATTTATTAAGCTCATTACGTTTACATATATAAATTATAAATGTTTTGAATTTAAAGAAAAACTATCTTCAAATACAAATGTTATAATTATATTAATATTACCACTATCATTTATTTATAATTTCACAACATAATAATGAGAAGTATATTTTTAAGTAATTTATATCTATCAATTTTTATAAATACCTTGTTTAGGATAATGACTTATTTATTTATTTATTTTATTTTCTATTGAATTTTCGTAATTTATTCAAATTACTATACTTTTTTATTTATTCTTAAATTTTTATTTTTGATAAAAATATCTAACGAATTCAATAAAGGACAACTTATTTGATTTGATTTGAATTTTGTTTTTAGTGCTTTTTTATCACTTAATAAAGTCATTATGTTTATTTTTCTGAAATTTTTCATTGTTTAATAAAAATATTATTTTTTTAAATTTGTAACTCAAAAAATATTTAAATAAAAATATATAAAAGATAGAAAGAAAACAAAAATAAGACAAAATTAATAGAGCCAATTTCTCATTGTTATATGTTTATTTTTTTTTTAAAAATGTGTGGTTTAACAGTGAAAAAAAAATCCAATATAAAAATATGACATACTGAGTGGAACAGCGACACAAAATATTAAATTAATACTCATTCTATAAAGAATAAAAAATCAACAAAGTAAGAAATATACCAAAATAAAGTCTAAAAATTTGGATAAAATAGTCAATTACATACAATTTGTTAAAGGAATTGAAACAGTAGAATTATATCCGTATTTAATGCG
Source organism: Heliamphora exappendiculata (assembly GCA_034768845.1). Lineage (NCBI taxonomy): Eukaryota > Viridiplantae > Streptophyta > Magnoliopsida > Ericales > Sarraceniaceae > Heliamphora > Heliamphora exappendiculata. The sequence goes on along the minus strand of JAOTRH010000018.1, from coordinate 9,599,158 downwards.
ATTGTATTAAACTTGAGATTTTTCAAAATATGATTATTAATAGTATTGTTTAGAAGTATAAACTAACCCAACTAAAAAACAAAGAGGCAAAAATACTTGGAAGGTAAAAAAGAAACAAAACGATAAAAAAAGTAACAAAATAAATAGTAAAAAAGTAATTTTTAAAAAATTGAGTTTGAATTTAAAAATTAGAACAAAAATGTTCAAATTGAACTCATTTTGGTATTTAAAAAAATGAAAGGGTAAAAATAGAATTAAAAAAATAATCCACCAAATGAACATTAAAATAACTAACTTTTTCTTATATTATAGAATTAAAAATCAAAAGAAAATACAAATAAAACTCATTTTGGTATAAAAAATAGTACAAAGGGTAAAAATGGGATAGAAAAAGACCCACTCAATGAATAGTGGAGTAGCACACTTGTTCTTATATTATAAAAGTATAGATAAATATAATTATTAATTTATTATAATTAATCTAAATTTCTTTACACAAAATTTAAATACACACCCCCAGGTGTTAAAAGATTCTGGCTTACTCAATTGTGTTAATGCATGCTACTATCTGATTAATTTACCCAAAAGTTCACTAAAAGCTTCGGATTCAATGTGTAGATTTTACATGAAAATATGGACTTGTTTATTTAAGATTTGCCTTTAGTGTCTAAAATGAGCTCGGATATGTTTTTTTTAATGCATATGAGAATACAAATTCTAAATTGTATTTATAAATAATTAAGATAATTTAAATAAGTATCTGTGTTGAGAAACGTTACCACAATTTAACTCCATTCAATTTAGGTCAATTGGATTGGCCTATTTCTTTGGTGTCGAACAGCAACAAGAATAATTCAAACACTTTTGCCAAACCCTAAAGCCTTATGTCCTTGGCTGAATTTTTTTTTAAGGAATTTCTAAGCAAGAACTAGTATGAATATAATACTTATATATTTTTTCTTAAAATGTTTACCCTTTTATAGAGCTCTCATCTTTTCCTAGCATGCAGTTCTTATTCTTCTAGGGCTTTATTTTGTTTTTTTCAAGATATCATCTCGAGGATGAAATTCTCTTAGATAATAATTTCCTCAACAATCGTTCATTAACTCATCGTTGCCTATGGGCCCGAATTATCATGGACGGTCCTTCTAGGGTGACCCGAACTCCTCATAAATTGTTCTTGGGTCGTGAGCCCAACATCTTGTCAGCTTTTAATATGCTTATAGCTTTTAATTTTAAAGAAATAAATACAAATTTTACTAATAAGTATGCTTATTGCTTATAACTCTTAAATATTTATAACTTTTATTTTAAATTATAAAAACATCTTCTCAGTTATAATTTATAAATTTATAATTTTACTTATACCAAACACCCTCATAATATTATCATTTAATATTTATTTTAAATATAAGCGGTTTATATGATAGAGATAACTATTTTTATTAGTAGTTTATTCAATAATAGAGGCATGATAATTAAGAATTGTTACTTGAAAATAGAAAATGCTACCCAAATATTTTTACAAAATAAGAAGAGTTTGAGTAGATTGTAAGATTAAATGGACAAAGACACCCTAACTAATATATACAATAATAAGAATTGGGTAAATTGGTTTGTAAGATATAAAACAATAATACAAAGACAGTTCAACATACATATAATGATGTTCTTGATTTAAAAAATTTTTTTTTATCAAAAATTAGTCTTAAATTTTTAAAGTAGCGGCAATTTTATTTTTTATCTACTAATATAATTTTTAACGCGCGAGATCCAGTTTTAACGCGTGAGTCCCAATTGAACCCTAAAACAGATAAATTTATCTGTGCATTTTCAAAATATGTATAAATTATATAAATAAATTTATCTTTTTTGCATAAATAAATATACAGATAAATTTATCTGTGTACTTTATATGTATTTTGAAAAAGTACAGTATTGTTTATATAGATAAATTTATCTGTGTATTTGATACATGTTTTGAAATACATAGATAAATTATTTATATAAAAAATACAGATAAATTTATCTGTCTTGTATAAAATAAGACGACAGATAAATTAATATGCATACATTATATATAAATTTATCTATTTGTGTTAAATTTATCTGCATCGTAAATGATTAAATCTCGCACGTTAAAAATTTTATTAATTGACCTTGGTTAAAATTTATATTTTTAAATTTTTGATTGAAAGCCCTTTTTTTTATTTGGTGACATTGAAATGCTTTCCTTTCTTTTTTTTTTTCTCTCTGCATATCCGCTTTTTTATATAAGGTACAATTGTCTTAACTCTTACCTCAAAATAACGGTGCTAATTGGCAATTTATACTTTTTGACTTTTTGGTTAAAAGTATCAAAAAATTAACATCATTTGTTTAATAAAAAAAATAAAAAAAAAATAAAAAAATTAATTTTTAAAATATTTAATTTAAAATTTTATTATATTTTAAAAAATAATAATATTATCTATTCATAACTTATTTATTATCATTACTAACTCTATATAATTATTATTTTTAACTATATCAAAGGGAAAAAAATGTCTAACTTAAATAAAAAGCAAAAAAAAATAATTTTTAACCAAATCAACCAATATCAAAAAAAGATAATTTAAAACTTAATTTACTAAACAAATTACTTTAAACTCATTTAAGTTTTTTTTAAAACTAAAAACATAAAAAAAAAACTTTTAAACTACTAATCAGCATATTCCCTATTCATAATGAATATGGTGGCCGTATAGAAGTTTAACATATGCCATGGCTTTTCTAAATGAGATACTTTTTAAGTATTTTATTGATTGATTATCTTTTTAATATATATATAATTTTCTAGATTGTCTTTATTAGAAAAATCAAAGAAAAAGTTTTGATCCAAAGATAAAGAATATTTGCTAAAAACAAAATAAATAACATAAAATTTAACTTAACATTTGAATTTATTTGTCTTTTTAATTTATTTTATAATTTCATCTAAATTTAAACTTTTGTAGCTCGTTTCTATAAAAATATTAAAAATATAATAATTTGATTAAATAATAAAATTTACTATATACTAAATAAGCAAATAAATTATTATCCCCAACAAGAGCAAATTACATTCTTATAGGCTTTTTTGGTAGGAAAATTAAATATGTGGAATATAACTATTTTTAGATGGTTGCAATTAATCTTTTGTTTAGTTGCTAACATGGAGATTCGGGAAGGGTCATATTTTTAGAACTTGTTTACCAATAAGTTTTATTTACTTTTTACTCTTTTATGAAATCTTATTTTTAAAAATTATTAATACCTTAAACTATTTTAACCATAATTAAAATGTAACTATGGCCTTGTTGAGGCTAAATTGCAAAAAGTTTCTTTATTTTTGTTTTTTTTTGAATTTTTTTCTATTTTTTAAATCGTTTTGATGAGATAAACAAAAAAAAATAAAAAAGTTTAATGAGAAAATAAAAATAGTTCACTAAAGACAAAAAATAAGTAATATTAATTTTAGTTTTTTGGCTTATTTTAGTTTATTTTTGTCCTTTCTAAACTTTTATTATTATTATTTTTTATGGCTTATTTTGACTTATTTTGTAATTTTTAATTTTTTTATATTTTGATATAAAAAAATTACATTTTTAGCTAGTTTCAATTAGAGAAGTAAAAAAATATAATAATTTGACTAAATGATAAAAAAAGTT
>JAOTRH010000018.1:9576267-9595369 GCA_034768845.1 Heliamphora exappendiculata | reverse complement strand
GGTCGACCCAAATTGCCAAAATGTGTCAACACCATCTGAAAGTGTGTCGACACCTTTGCTCCTCTTTCATACTCCCTCTCTTGACACGAAACGTGTCGACATCAAATGAGATTTGTGTCAACACAAATCGTTTTGCCTATTTAAGAGGCATCTGGACCCTAAAAACGCCATTGTATTTCCTCAGCCGTTTGTCTCCCTCTCTTCTCTCTCAAAACCCTGTGTCGATCCCCTTTCCTCTGTTTCTCTAATCCAACGAAAATACGTCAAAATGCCTCCAAGAACCATGGGAAAAGGATCAAAACGACCATCAAACGAAGGACCGTCTAACCCTAGGACGTCCAAACGAAAGAAGACGACTGCAACACCGACTGCAACGACGTCTGACCCTCACACGTACTAATTCTACAATGCTCTTCTTGTGTAACCCCACTAAAGATAGCATTTATCGCTTTACTATTCTAGCGAGCATCTTCAAAATTAATTCTGTCCCATTTAGCCACGGACTTAGGGACAGTTACTCCATCAACAATACTGATGGGAGGCTTGTAACCCTCAACAACAGAAAGCCAAACACATTCATCAATAGATTTTAAGAAGGCTCTCATCCTAACTTTTCAAAAGGGATAATTATGACAGTCAAGAAGGGGTGGTCTATCAATCGAAGCACCTTCTCTAATAAAATTTATTTATTACAAATCAGTCACTGGATCACACAAAAAAGGATTTAAAATTTTTTTTTTGACCTACTCTGACACCAATTGAAAAATCCTGTTTACTGACTGATTTGCGCTAGTTAATTTTCTTAAATAAGTTAAACGCTGCAAATAAGCTAAAAACAAATAATCCCACAAGCAGAAAAATAAAACTACCACAATCACACACGAGACAATACTTTTTACCTGGAAAACTCCAAATCAGGTAAAAACCAAGAGACCACACCGGGTCTATGAAATCAAATACTATAAAATCGTTGGTTACAAATAAATTTTACAACCCCGACGTTGCACCCACATCCAATGGTAGTAAGCCTGTCTTTGCCGAATTCACGTGCACCAACTATTGTGTTTGACCGCCGCTGGAATTCACCACTGGACTTCACTGCTGACGGACTTCTCTACCAGACTTCAACACTTGAGAATCCTCTCAAGTAACTCCATAAATCTAAACTGATTGTTGAAATTTTGTTTGACTTGATGACTGGCTTGAATGAGCGAAAGCTAATGGATCATCAAGTTGTTGTAGACTAGCTTACGGGTATGTAGACTAACTTCAAAAGCTCTCGTGTTGGCTAGGGTTTTATTAAAAATAATAATAATGAGACTACTGATAAGAGAAACCAAATAACCTATTTATAAGAAAAAACAAAAAAACCTAGCTGCTGCTGCGTTAAGAGGCTGAATCGTCGAGGACCGCTCGATTGATCTATTCACTGCTTGAGCAGTGAATCCTGCACTGCAGTAAATTTGTTGCAGAATATAAGATACCGAGAGGTGTCATAGACTACTCGATGGACCGCTCAAGGGGTCTGTTGGGCGGTTTGATACTGCGGGTTATTTTTTGAAATTTTTTGCTCCGTTTGCGTAGCCCTGCAATATGAAAACCATAATTCCAAAAGAACAAGTATTAAAATATCAACGAATAAAATAAATAATATGAATAAACATTTATTGCAGATTTACCAAACTAAAATCGAATTAGACCGAGACTAAAATCCATAACAGGTTTCTTCACGAAAGTTATAGCTAACATGTTTTTCTAACGTTCCTCAAAAAACTTGGCTTATTTTGTTGTGTTTTGATTAGTCAAACACTCTCTGTAAGTTTCTATTCTCGTTTAGAGAATTAAAATCAAATTTGTTATTTCTTTTTATGAGACCAAAAACTCATTTTATTAGTACTTAAATCGAAATATGTTTTTCATAGGACATTTAGTTGACTTCAAAACTGAGTTACTATAAAATTTTGAGAAAGAAAATAGTTGACTTAGTGCCTCAAATAATTTTTATAATTTCTATTTTCTGTTTTGAAAATCACCACTTTAGAGTTTTTAAGGCTGCTCTAACACCTTTTTTTAGGTGGGCAAAATCTTAAATATTTTCTTAAGAATCTCACCAAGTGTCCTTCACAAAAATTTTAGAGGACTTCATAAACTATAACATATCCAAAAATCAAAAAGTTTGAAGTTGATTTAGTACTCTAAACATGCTCTGTAAATTAGGTTATTTTGAAAACATTTACTTAAATTTAGAGTGTGTTTTTAATTGGTTAGGTATCATGATGGTTGTATCTTGGGCATAATGATAGTTATATCTTATGAGTAATAGTGGTTGTACCTTTGTACCATGTGCATAAAATGATTGTTTATCGTGTTAAAAATGGTTGTACTCTATTCCTTGAATTGGTTGTACCATGAGCATTGTAGTTGTTACAACTTGAAAAATCATGGATCATACGAGTCGTACCTCGTGCATTGTGAGTTGTACCTGTAACATGGTCAGTGGGTATGTCGCTTTGCAGTCGATCATACCTTTATTTCTTGGCATAGGACATCCTTAGTGGCTAAATTGTAAGATTTTGGAATATTTTCCTATTAAACACTCAGGGTGCATTCCCAGTGTAAATTTTGTAACTTTGAAAGGTGAAAACCTGTTAGACACTAGGGGTACATCTCTGGCTTTCCTCTGTATCTTTAGATTTTGGGTTAAACTTGGCAAATGCATCAAGATTCCTTAAGGTAGGCACTGCCAAATAAGGCCCATGATTGGGACTGGACCCCACACCGTTGTGGTTGTATAAAATAGTTGCGGTATGTAACTGGACGAAGTGGTTATCTTTCACAACGAGTTCTATTGATGGCTTTAGAGTTCAAGTTATCCAATAAGTCTACTAGTTGGATTCCCGACGTGGAGTTCTGTTGGTCGTAGTTGGGAGTCGAGTTTGGTATATTTTATGAAAAATTGGCTAAGCCTGTTTAATTGCCATTTAAATTATTAAGTCTATGCTAAACTTTTACTGCGGATTGTTAATTTAGCTGGATTATGTGACGAGTTAGGTTAGTAAGATTTTTTAGAGTTTTTTTCTAAGCTTCGGCTTACGATGTTATGGAACAGGTGAGAAAAAAGAATTTCAAGGTCAAGAAGGTTTTGCTGAGCAGGGCGACTACCAATAGTAGTAGGATTTTGGGTTCGCCTGAAAAAAGATTTGATTTTCTCCTTTGTTACTTTTGCGTTGTAACTTTAGTTAGTTTTCTATTTATTTCCTTAAAACATTATGATGAATTACTGTAATAAGTATTATCTTATAGTTGGCGATGAGGGAACTTTGATAATTTTAATTATAGTACTTTATTTAATTATAAATGAATCCGCTAGTATAGTCCTTATTATACATGTACGTATATCCTAACGTTTTCGAAAGTCGGGGCATTACAATCAGACTGCCACAGCAATTTTCACCATCCTTATTTTATATTTTTTTTTAGTAACAGTGGTGAGCCAGAGAGTTATGCAGAGGCCTTGTAGACTGAAAATTCAATGAAGTGGTAGTTAGCAATAAAGGATGAGATGGATTTCTTTGTTGACAAACTAGACATGGAAGCTGACAAGATTGCCAGCTGGAAAGAAGGCTCGACATAACAAATGGGTCTATAGAGTGAAGGAAGAACACCATAGCAACATGCACTACAATGCAAGATTAGTTGTCAAGGAATTTCAGCAAAAAAGGAGTTAACTTCATTGAAATCTTCTCCCTGATTGTGAAGTTGATAACAATCAGAACAATGCTAGGAATTGTAGCTGCATAAGATCTGTATCTTAAGCAGTTGGATGTCATGACTACGTTCCTTCACGGTGAGTTAGAAGAAGACATCTATATGAGGCAGCTAGAAGGGTTTACAGTACAAGCTAATGAAGACATGGTTTGCAAGCTAAAAAGGAGTTTGTACGGTCTAAAAACAGGCTCAAAGGTAGTGGTACAAGAAATTTGACAGTTTCATGTAAAGTACTAGGTTCATAAGACTAGAGGTAGATCATTGTTGCTATGCCAAGAGTTTTGACAGTTCCCATATCATTCTATTGCTTTACGTAAATGATATGCTTGTTACTAGGTTGTGCATTGAGAAAATTAACAAGCTGAAGAAGCAACTGTCAAAGCAGTTTGCCACAGAAGATTTGTGAGCTGCTAAGCAAATCCTTGGAATGAGAATTATAAAAGATAAAGTTGAAGGGACCGTGTGACTCTCATTGGCAAAGTACGTGATTAAGGTAATTAATAGATTCAACATGGACGTCGCAAAATCTATAAGTACGCATTTAGGTTGCCACTTTAGGCTGACTGAGAATTCGTCTTCATACACAGAGTAAAAGCAGGAGCACATGAGCAAGGTTCTTTATGCATAGGCTATTGGTAACCTGATGCATGCCATGGTATGTACTAGACCAAATATCGCACATGTAGTGCGAGAAGTCAGCAGGTATATGAGTAATCTAGGGAAACAATATTGTGATGCTATCAAGTGGATTCTGAGGTACTTAAAGGGGACTACAAAGACATCTTTATGTTTTATGGGGACAGGACTGAAGCTGCAGGGCTATGTGAATGCTGACTTAGTCGGCCTATCGACAGTAGGAAGAGCACAATCTAGTTTGTATACACTCTAGGTGTTACAATAGTTAGTTGAGCCTCAAATCTGCAAAAGATTGTTACACTTGCTACTACAGAGGCCGAGTATGTTGCTGTAACAGAGGCCGAAAAAGAGATGGTATATTTACAGGGTCTCTTAAATGAATTAGGTAAGAAGGTTGACAGAGAAACACTCTATAGTGATAGTTAGAGCGCTATCTTTCTTGCTAAAAACTCGGCATTCCACTACAAAACGAAGCACATACAGTTGAGGTACCATTTCATTCGCTTCCTACTTGACAATGGACAATTGAATCTTGAGAAAATTAATAGAGCGAAGAAAGCGGCCGACATGTTGACAAAGGGGGTCAACATTGACAAACTGAAACTGTGCTCGACTTCAGTTGGTGTTTAAGAATAGAAGATGGAAGTATAGATCACACGTGGTTTGTTTGGAATCTTGATTGTTTTAAGGTGACGATATGTTATTTGGGATATTTCAAGGCTTAAAGTGGATTTACATCAAGTGGGGGACTGTTAAAGAAGGTGAAGAAAAATCTATCTAGGCACTGAACTGTTTGAGAGGTCCTGTGGGGTTTACAACAGTTTTTTTCTACAGACTGCAGAAAAACTACGAACCTGTCTTGACTGCTGGATATGTATTTAGATCAATCGATCAGTCTGTGCGAGGAACGCCCTGTTATACGCTGCTAGGGTTGCAGCAACCGTTGTAGCTTTTCATATTTTCATATTCTATTATATTCTCTTTTCCAAGAATTTTTTTCGCTTTGTAACTTTCATGAATATAGTGAAGTATGTAATCCTGCCGGACATAGGAACGATTTGTTAAACCACGTAAACCTCCGTGTGTAATTGTGTGATTGTCTCTTCCTCTCTTTCTTTCTTCTTTATTCTTATTCTATCGATTGTGTTTTCTTTGGTTGATCTTAGACAGAATTAGTGATAACTTTTTAATTTCCACCACTTCTATCACCGCTAACCACCAGATCTAGACCACCGACTCTAGATATGAAACATAGATGACCCATGCTGCCCCTCCTCCCCCTCCTCCTCCTCCTCCTGCGAAATCACCGACCACCAGACCTAGACCATCGACTGTCTCATTATCTTCAATCGATCTGGCCATTGCCGACCACTTGGCAACCCTCGCCGACCACTAGTGACTCCACATCTGCACCACCACCACCTTCGCATCACAATCGCCTCCAGATGCGGACTACTAATGCCTTCCAGATTTGGACCACCACCGCCTTCACACTTCCTCCTCCTCAATACAAGTTTGGTATATTGGTTTAACTGAGAAATTTCTAGGTATAAGATTTTGTTTCAAAGTGAGAAAATTTTCAGTACAGGAAGTATAATTGAGAAATTTCTCAGTACCATTCCCTTTTCTTATTCTTCTTCCTCCAATTCTTAAATATTTAATTAAGAAATTTCTCAGTACACGAAATTTAACTGAGAAATCTCTCAATACAATAAATTTCTCAGTTAAATTCTAGAGAACTCGTCGAAGAAAAAAAGAGAGGTCGACGCCAAAAAAAAAAGGAGATCAACGTTGGAGAAGAAGGATAAGATCGGTGATAGGGACTAGAGTTTGATGGGCGTTCAAGACTATGGAAGAGATACGGTTTAAGAAGATACGGTTTACATTTGTAATAAGAGTATATTAGTAAGAGGAAAAGGTTGTGGGATTGACATTTTGAAAAAAATTAAAAGGGGAGTAATGCCAAAAAGGAGCTAGGACTTGTATTAAAAAATCTCATATATATATATATATTAAATTTGACTTAAAACTTAAACCATGTATAAATTAGGCACGAGAATTAACCAAAAACATAAATTAATAATGGAAAATTGTCATTTAGTTATAGAACCACACGACAACAAATACACGTGAAATCCTAAACGTCTTCCCTTTGACAATCTGATTCAAACTCAAACACAAATATATGAAAGGAAAGAATAAAAAACGTTCAAAAAAACGAAATAAAAGAAAAACCGGTCAACCTGGGCCGCTCTTTTTGAATTCCCTCCTATGCTTTTAATCTCTCCGTCAACAGTTCTAACCCCTCCTCAGCACGTGGTCATCTGTCTCCAAAATTTTATTTTATTAATATTTTAAAAATTATTAGCTTATGTTTTAAAATCTTAGGTTTTAATTGGCAATTTAATTTTTTGACTTTTTTGGATAAAAATATTAAAAATTAAAGTTGTATGTTTGGCAAAAAAATCAATAAATTAAAATGCTAAAAAGTCAAATCAAAACATAAAATTTCATAATATTCTATTTAAATTCTCATCATTTTTAAAATATAATAATATTTTTTATTTATGATTTATTTACTAACACTACCAACTATATATAATTGTTAATAAAAAATATATAAAAGAGTAAATTGTCCACTTTAAATAAAAAATAAAAAATAAAAAAATTAATTTTTTTATCTAAACAATCAATTTAAAAAAAGCTAACTTAAAAGGTAAGTTACTAAATAATTTACTTTGAATCAAATTTAACTTTTTAGCTAAAAATACAAAAAAAAATTAACTTTTAAGCTAATTGTTAATCAAGTCCTTAGCAATTCGAAATTTTTACATAATCAACAATTTTTAGGGAATGAAAATCCTACCGCCTATTTTTCACACCAAACAACAATTTGTTGAATGCGGTATTGATAGTAAAATCATATATCACTCACGTTATTCTCTAACACATTGCTAAATATCGTAAAATTTTTATCATGAATCAACTGATCCAATACATAATACAGATATCTAAATTCTACACACACACCCGCATATATATATATATAGCACGGTTTGGGCTAATTTGCTAACATTTTATTTATTTTTGTTTTTTTTGATATTTTTTTGACAATTTTTTTATACTTTTTTTGAATTTTCTTGGTAAAATGAATATGTGTGATACCTTATCCTACATTGGTGAGAGATAAAAATTGAATCTGGTATATAAAGAAAATTGTGGACTAGTACTAATAATATGTGTTTAAATATTTTGTGCCATGTTGTTAGATTATTTATTTAAGTTTTGGATCAGTAGTCTACTTGGGTCGTTAAATTAAAAAAATAAAAAAAATTTAATCAAAAGATGAGAAAAGTTTGTTAAAGAAGAAAATAACTAACATAAAATTTAGATTATTTGCTTATTAGTTTATTTTGGTTTATTTTTGTCTTCTCTAAATTTTTTAAAAATATTTTGATCGAAATCTTTACTTTTTTGGCTCGTTTTTATGATAAGAATAAAAAAAATATAACAATTTAAATTAATGAAGAAAAAATCTTACTAAAAACAAAAATAAATAAAATAAAATAAACAAGTAATCAATTATCCCAAACGGGGCTCCCACTTAAACAAATAACTTCTATATAATAAAACAGCTCATGTTTTTGAAATATCATAGAAACAAACTATCTTCAAATGCTGAGATTTATTGTACCGTTCTAATTCTATGGTTCAGATTATCATATATCTCCTCATTTAATACAGTTAGTTTAAAAAAATATCACATTTTTCCTCAATTAATACATTCTCTCTCTTTATTTTTTCCTCTTCAAAAAATATATTATCTTTTAACAAAATATACAACTTCAAAATATTTTTTAATATTTTGAAACTTTTTTTAAAAAATAAAACAAAATTTTTAGGAATTTTTTCTTCTTTCTAAAAAATGAATTTATTTTATTGAAAAATATTGTTTTGGTTACCTTCGATAGAAAATTGTTGAATTAAATCTTTTTTAATATAAAAATTTTTATATTATGTGGCAACTTAAAATGTAACCTTTTTTTTTACAAAAATTAATTACTATTTTTTTTAGAGAAAATATTTTCTTCATATCTGAAAATTAAAAATTAAAAATGTTATTTTTTTTCATCAGAAAATTAAAAATATTATTTTGGTTACTTTTGATAGAAATTTAGTTTTGAATAAATTTTTTATTTATAAAAAGAAACTATTTTATTTATAAAAAAAATGTTGCAGAGGTTATGTGAACTTTATAATCTATATAATAAAATACATCATGTTTTTTAAATATCTTATAGACAAATTATCTTCAAAGGTTGAGATTTATTATATTATTCTAATCATACGATTCAGATTATCATATCTCTCCTCATTTAATGTAGTTAGTTTAAAAAAATATCACATCTCCCATCAATTAATACCTTATCTCTCTTTATTTTTCTCTCTTCAAAAAATACATTCTCTTTTAACAAAATATACAATTTCAAAATACTTTTTAATGTTTTGAAACTTTTTTTTAAAAAATAAAACAAAATTTTTAGGAATTTTATCTTCTTTCTAAAAATTGAATTTGTTTTATTAAAAAATATTATTATGGTTACATTTGATAGAAAATTATTGAATTAATTCTTTTTTAATATAAAAAAATTTATATTATGTGACAACTTAAAATGTATTTTTTTAAAATAAAAACTAATTACTATTTTTTTAAAGAAAATATTTTCTTTCAATCTAAAAACTAACAATTAAAATTGTTATTTTTTTCATCAAAAAATTAAAAATATTATTTTGGTTACTTTTGATATAAATTTGGTTTTGAATAAATTTTATATTTATAAAAAAAACTGTTTTATTTATAAAAAAAAATATTAAGAAGGTTGTGTGAACTTTATAATTTATTTAATATAGTGTAGAATTTTTATTTTTAGAGTGTAAAAGTTATAAGTTACCAATAAGAATTATTATTATATTTTAAAAGTGACGAGAATTTAAATAAAATATTTTAAAAATTATTATTATTTATTTAATTTTTTAATTTTTTTATTTTTCTGCTGTATGTTATTATTATTTTTTACGTTTTTAAATAAAAAACTAAAAAATTAAAATGGTCAAAACGAGCCCTAAGTGCCTTTAGGCACTTGTCATAACTAGTGTATATATATATGCTCCCACTCAAACCAGGCTCTGCCTCTGCTGGAGTTCAACCACATTCTCATGGATTCGTTCCCCAAATACACATATAGCTTCTGAAAACAGACGAATTCTCAATTTTGTGATTAATCAAACCCATGAGATCACGAACACAACAAAATTGAATTAGAGAAAAATAAAGCTGGAGAAGACGAAGATCAGATTGAGCTGTACTGATCATGTCAATCGACAAACTCGATGTTTTCTTCCGAGTTGCATTAATCTTTCACTTAATCTTCATCACAGGTGCTCATCAAATTCTCCCCTTACTTTCCATTCTTGTTTTCCTCTCCATTTGGGTTATGTTATGATCAAACTTTCTTCCAAAACTTTCCCGGAAAATCTACCATTGTGCTGGTTTTTTTTGCAGTATTTGATTTAGTTACTAATGGTTTTACCTGAATTACAGGTACAGTTGTTGTTGGTGGAGATTCTCTGGAATCTGACAGAACTGTGTTGCTGAACTTAAAAATCTTTCTCAAAAATCACAATCGCGTGAATCGAGGAAGATACGCCAACTGGAACCAACAGAATAATTTATCGTCTCCCTGCACGTGGCCCGGAATCGCATGTGAAGGTGGCCGGGTCACGGGCCTGGACCTCTCCGGAAGCGATATCACTGGCGTCATGTTCGGGAACTTCTCGGCCTTGACCGCCCTCACCCACCTCGACCTCTCGGGAAACACCATCGGCGGGGGGTTGCCGGATGACTTGGGCCGGTGCCCGAGCCTTAAGTCGTTGAACTTGTCTCACAACATAATCGCCGGCGAGCTTAACTTGGCTGGACTCACCAACCTGGAGGTTCTTGACATCTCAACAAACCGATTTTCCGGCGGAATTCCGTTAACTTTCCCGGCAATTTGCAACAGTTTGGTTTTTGCAGATTTATCGACCAACAATCTCACCGGCACAATCTTCACCGGCTTCGACGAGTGCCGGAATTTACAGTTCCTCGACCTGAGCGCCAACCGTTTTTCAGGCGATATTTGGTCGGGTTTCGCCAGGCTTCGAGAATTCTCGGTGTCGGAAAACCTGTTATCGGGAGAAATCTCGCCGGGGATTTTCTCCGATAACTGTACTCTACAAGTTTTGGACATGTCGGAAAATGCTTTAACCGGCGAGGTTCCGAAGGAAATCTCGAAGTGCAGAGATTTGCTGAAATTGAATCTGTGGGGAAACAAGTTCGCGGGTCAAATTCCGGAGGAGATCGGAAACATTTCGGGCCTGGAAGCAATTTACTTGGGAAACAACACTTTCTCGAGAAAAATTCCAGAATCTCTGCTTGGGCTGAGAAACCTGGTGTTCTTGGATTTGAGCATGAACAACTTCGGAGGCGACATTCAAGAAATTTTCGGCCGATTCACGCAGGTCAAGTTTCTTGTATTGCACTCAAATTCATACACCGGCGGGATACATTCATCGGGAATTCTCAAACTGCCCAACATTTCCAGATTAGACCTGAGTTTCAACAACTTCTCGGGTCCATTACCAGTTGAAATCTCTCAAATGATAAGCCTGAAGTTCTTGATTCTTGCTTACAATCAAATTGCCGGAAACATTCCGCCGGAGTACGGAAATCTGTCAAACCTCCAAGCTCTGGATCTATCTTTCAATAGGCTAAACGGGTCTATTCCGGCGAGTCTGGGAAACTTGAACTCGCTCTTGTGGTTGATGATTGCCGGGAATGGACTAACCGGTGAAATTCCGCGGGAGTTGGGGAATTGCGGGAGCTTGTTATGGCTAAACCTCGCGAACAACCAACTTTACGGGCCAATCCCACCGGAGCTGACAAACATTGGCATGGATGCCACTACAACCTTCAAGAAAAACCGGATGAATGACGGAGTTATTGCCGGTTCCGGCGAGTGCCTGGCGATGAAGAGGTGGATTCCGGCGGACTACCCCCCATTCAGCTTTGTTTACACACTTCTTACTAGGAAGAGTTGCAGAAGCATTTGGGATAAGTTGCTCAAAGGGCATGGGATATTCTCCTTGTGCGTCGGTGGCCTTCGGACGTTTCAAGTCTCCGGTTATGTTCAGCTCACCGGCAATCAGTTGTCCGGCGAGATCCCCCAGGAAATTGGCAAGATGCAGAACTTCAGCATGCTGCATTTGGGGATCAATGGATTTTCCGGCCAATTACCTCCAGAGATTGGACTAATGCTACTTGCAGTGCTCAACATCTCCCGGAACAATTTCTCCGGTGAAATTCCGGTGGAAATCGGGGACATTAAGTGCTTACGGGACCTTGATTTGTCGTACAACAACTTCTCTGGAGCTTTTCCGGCGAGCCTAAACAATTTATCTGAATTGAGCAAGTTCAATATCTCCTACAATCCTCTCATCAGTGGTTTGATCCCGCCAACCGGACAATTGGCAACTTTTGAGAAAGACTCTTTCCTTGGCGACCCCTTGTTGCGCCTTCCATCATTCATAGACAATCCTGCAGCTGATCCAGGAGCAAACAATGACAAGAACCCGAAAAAGCCTACAAAATTGGATTCATTCTTAGTTTTCTTCGCGCTAGTAATGACTTTTTTGGTATGCGGAACTCTGACCCTCATTGTCTGCCTCATGG
Source organism: Heliamphora exappendiculata (assembly GCA_034768845.1). Lineage (NCBI taxonomy): Eukaryota > Viridiplantae > Streptophyta > Magnoliopsida > Ericales > Sarraceniaceae > Heliamphora > Heliamphora exappendiculata. The sequence goes on along the minus strand of JAOTRH010000018.1, from coordinate 9,583,194 downwards.
TAAAAAGCCCCGTGGACATGTTTGGCCATCATTGGGAGGATACAAAGGGCCAACATGAACTTGTGTCGAGCTCAAGTGCATCTTCGCCATGGCCGTCAGATAGTGTTAAGGTCATCCGTTTGGACAAAACAACGTTTACACATACTGACATATTAAAGGCTACTAGAAGCTTTTCAGAAGACAGAATCATCGGGAGGGGAGGATCCGGGACTGTGTACAGAGGGGTTTTGCGGGACGGCAGAGAAGTAGCGGTGAAGAAGCTACAAAGAGAAGGTGCTGAGGGTGAAAAAGAGTTTCGAGCTGAAATGGAAGTTCTCAGTGGGAACGACTTTGGTTGGCCTCACCCAAATCTTGTGACCCTTTACGGTTGGTGCCTTGATGGGTCAGAGAAATTGTTGATTTACGAGTACATAGAAGGTGGAAGTTTGGAGGATCTTGTTTCAGATCGAATGAGGCTTTTGTGGAGGCAACGAATTGATATTGCAGTGGACGTGGCGCGCGCCTTACTCTACTTGCATCACGAGTGCTTCCCTGCTATTGTGCACAGAGATGTCAAGGCAAACAATGTCCTACTTGACAAGAACGGGAATGCCCGAGTAACAGATTTTGGCCTCTCACGAGTGATTGATGCTGGTGGCACTCACGTGAGTACAACGGTAGCTGGGACAGTCGGATATGTTGCACCGGAATATGGTCAGACATGGCATGCCACTACTAAAGGTGATGTCTACAGCTTTGGAGTGCTAGCAATGGAGCTAGCGACTGGGAGACGAGCTGTGGATGGAGGGGAGGAGTGCCTAGTGGAATGGGCTAGAAGGGTGATGGGAAATGGACGAACGGGAATGATTCCAGTGGCATTTTTAGGTTCTGGGCTTGCAGAGGGTGCGGAGGAGATGTGCGAGTTACTAAAAATTGGGGTAAGGTGCACGGCAGAGGTGCCACAGGCTAGGCCAAACATGAAGGAGGTCCTAGCGATGTTGATTAAAATTTCAAGCAGTCGGGGTCATATCAGTTGTGGCTTCTCTCCGCCCTCATTGTGATCAAGCCTTGATTAAGTTGTTTTTTTAGTTCTAGACCTATATATTTCACACACACCCATGAATTCTTAAATGTCCCCATGAATTCTTCCTGTATAAACCCATTCATTATTCATAGTCTTTAAAGATAGAATGTACTCAATTTTGCCCATAAAGTTTTGGGATGATATTGCAAAGCAACCTTAGAACAATACTTTTTTTCCTGTTGATTTCATAAGCACACACACAAGTAACAAGGGTCCAGATCACATTTTCCACTGTAAGAATTGCTTGCAGCTTCAAAGTCTCAACTTGACAAACACAAAGACTTCACTTTCTCGAAAATCGAGGACTTGAGATGCACAAATACATGGTAAATAAATGCGAACAATACTCTCAACTTACGACCTCTCTCAAATGTTTTTGTAAGCGAGAGTCTTACATTGGGCGTAACAATTTATTTTTTTGAATTTTTTTGTTTCAAGTCAAGAAACTACAACTCGGTTGCAAGCAGGAGACTCGTGCACTAAGCCTAATTTCTTTTTAATCTTGTTTGAAGTCGTGCAAATACAGTTCGTCCACGTGGTTTGGCATTGATACAACTTAAAAAAGTATTAAAGCATGTTATGATGTTTTCTGTTTGTCTATCTAGAATGTTCAAATTTGGACTTGTTTTCTTTGACACTCTTTTATTATGTATAATGTATGTGCATTAATTGTAGGTGGTGTTGTAATTTCTTAGAAGAAGCACTCTTCTGTCACAACTTGAACTCTTTAAAAAGTCTTATAAAGCGGCGGCTACCTACATTACCAGGGAATATACTAATTTCTAATAAGCAGTACAATATCTGGTCTTCATGATCATGATCTAAACTTAGAATTGGCCATTGAATTCCATTGTTCCTTTATTTTTCTATTTGACCAAATCTCTTGCGGATTTTTGACAAGAATATGTCTGGATGCTTTTAAGTTAAATAACTTAGCTTTTTTAATAGAGATTTTAGCTTTTTTAAGGAAAAAAAAAAGGTTGTTTGGGATAGTTTAAACTATAGTGTTTCAGACATTTTTTTTGTTTTTTTAAATAAAGTTGAATTTTTTATTAAGGGTATCATAGTGATTTGATACAAAAAGATTTAGATTGTTTGGGATATTAATAAACTTTTTTCTTGAAAAAAAAAGTGAAAAAAGCTAGTGGGTTTTTTTCTTGGATGCCAAACAGCTAGTGGGTTTTTTTGGGATGAAAAAAGCTTGAGGATTTTTGCACTAACAAATTTGTGGTTTTGCTAGTGCAAAATTTGGTCCATTTTTTGACATCTCTAAAAATATTTATATCTTTTTTACAAAAAAAAAAAAAGACTCCAACTTTTAAGTTAGATTGTTTGGCATCTTTAAAAAAGTTACTAATTTTTTTTAAATTTTTTTCAAGAAAAAATTTATACATATCCCAAACACTTTAATTTTTAAGAAATAAAATAACTATAATATTCTCAATTAAAAAGTTAACTATAATTTAAAAAAAAAATTATGTTATTATCTCAAACTTATAACTTAAAAGCAAAAAATAAGGCCGGACATTTTAACAAACCCCCCCCTCCCGAAAAAAAAAAAAGCTACAGACAAAAATTTATTTTCCTTTCAAACAAAAAAAATTCTAAAGCTCTTGAAAGTCAAAACATTTTACACATTTCAAATGGGGCTTAATCCCCAAATGTGGACTGTACCTTCAAGTTTTATTTTTTTTATCTTGTTTATTTTTTTAAAGATGTGAATGCAAATAATTTGTTTTAAATCAAAAAAATATTACGTGGTTGCAATGTCGAGTTTAAATGATATGTATGGATGATGGAATCGTGGAGGGATGGATGGAGAACCAAAAAATGATTAAAAAAATTATATATGTATATTGAAAGAATTACTTTTATGATGAAATTTGTATCAAGATATTATCTAATTATTGTTATTTGGGCATTCACAATTTTATTTTTTCTCTTAAAAAAATACATCTAGATTGATTAAAAATATAACACACCTTATAAAGTGAGTTAAGAGCTCATAACTAGACAATACGAGATTCTATCTCTCTCTTTTTATATATATATATATATAATTGTTTAGCAATTATGTCTCTTTCATTTAATAAGTTCCTCTTCAAATCTATAATTCAAACACAACCAAAGTGTAACAATTACAAAAACTAAATAAGGATAAGAAGAAAAAGGAGGACAATTGCTTGGAGGCCACGCTTATTTTAAAAGATTTCATTTACAATGGCTAGAGTGGTAGTCAACCTTGGCCCATAAAAGTTAATTTGATTATTTTATTTTATTTATTTTTATTTTTTGAACTTTATTTAATTTCTCATCAAGATAGATTGAAAAAATATTTTTAATTAAAATATAAAAAAATTTAGAGAAGAAAAAATGGCACAAAATAAGATAAACTTTGTATTGCTTGTCTTTAGTGATTTTTTTTTAATTTTTTAATTAAATTTTTATTTTCTTAATTTCTCTCATCGAGTAAATTCCAAAAAGTATAAAATTATTGTCCCAAAAAATTTAAAAGTTCCAAAAAAATAAAAATTAAGTTAAAAACAAGAATTTAGGCCCAAGAGAGAGTGATTCTACCGAGTTCCATTTATCTACTTTATTCTTACTGGATTTTTTGCATTTGCTAATCGCAATACGTAATATAGTAGTCTATAAGATTTACTTAAGAATTTATGCATAATTGAAGATTAATGATTTAGATTCACTTGTAATACGATTCACACAATACAAAGTTAAATTTAAATCATTGGTTTTGAATTTAAAAAAAAAATTTGAAATTTTTTCTATAGGAACAGAATATTTTTGTATGTAATAAGTAATACTATATACCTAGAAAACTTATTAAGAAATTTACCTTTCTCTTAGTTACAATACTTTTGTTCTAGTAATATCACCAGTTAAGTTTGAGATAACTGAAAATTTTGATTTTTTTAAATATTTATTGATTTTTTTTTTAAAAAAAAGTTGATGTAATTTTGTTAACCTTTTAAAATCCTATTAATTATAAGAACTAGGAAATCTTCTTACATAAAATATAAATAATTTTTAGAAAAGATGAAAAAATATTTTTAGCTCTAGTATAACTTTCTCGTATTTAGTGTAGCATTTTCGTACGTAATCAGTAATACTATATATCTAAAAAAAACTTTTTCAGAAATTTGCCCATTCTCTTAGTTTCAATAAAATTTATTTTTTTAGTCTTTAGTGTATTGTTTTTAAAAAGTTGATCCAATATTTTTACTTTTTAAAATCCCCTTAATTATAAGAATTGGAAAGTTTTCTTACCTAAAATACAACTAAGTTTTAGAAAAGATGAAAAAGCATTTTTAGGCTTTTAGTTCAAGTATAACTTTTTGTATTTAGCGAAATTTTATAACTTTAGTCCTGATATTACATATATTTTTACTTTTTAAGTTTCTCAAATTAAAAGAAATAAAAAAAAATACAAAATTCTAATTAAAATATAAATATTAAACTTTTCATAGAAATGATTTATTCTCTCCCTTTTTTATTTATTCCCTTCCCGCTATTTGTTTTGAATTTGTGATAAAGGATTACATTATTTGATTGAAGATGCCTAACTTGTGCTGAAGGATTACATTATTTGATTGAAGATGTCAGGACAAGGAGTACTCTAAAAGGTATTAAGATCGGAAGAGACTGTCTTATTATTTCTTATCTTTTTTTTGCTGATGATTCAGTATTTTTCAACCATGCGACAAACCAAGATTGGCAAGCCATTAATGATATTTTTTTGCAAATACAAGAAGGCCTCAAGTTAGCAGGGGAATTGAGACAAGTCCTCTTTGTTGTTTAGTCCTAATACATTGAATTTGTGAAATTCCATCTCACATTGATAGAAAAAAAAAAAATATGTCTGATATATAAATAAAGAAACTTGTGGCTGTTATTAATAACTTGACTTAATCATTTTTTGTTGCCTTGTTAGATTTTAATTTTAGTTAATGAACTAGTGGTCCACTTAGGTTATTATAGAATCTTAGGTTATTAGAGTTGCAATTGTGAGCAAAAGTGGTAAGTATTTGGATTTGCCATCCATCGCTAGTAAGTCGAAGAGGGAAGTGTTCAAATGTGTCAAAAGACAGGGTTTTACATTAAGGGCTGAAAAGAAAAGTTGCTCACCCAGGTGGAAGGAAAATTCTTCTAAAGCAGTTCTTTTTTCCATGCATAGCTATGTAATGCAGCGTTTTCTGTTAATAATGATCTTATGCAAAAGTATTAGATCAGCTATTAGAAATCTTGGTGGGGCAGTAAGGAGGGGGAAAAGAAAATTCACAGAGTTGGGTGAGATAGACTAAGTGAAAGCAAAAAAAAGAAAAAAAATGAGGATTCGATTTCAGAGACTTTCATTTATTTAGCTTAGCCTTTTTAGCTAGAAAGGGCTGGAGACTTATCACTTGCCAACCATCTCTTTTCAAGAGGCTGCTTGAAGGAAAGTATTTTGAACAGACCTCTTTTGGCAAGGTAAGTATCCCAACAGGCAACCACTCCTCTTGGGTTTGGTAGAGTATTATTGCATGTAAAGATATTCTGACAAGAGGATGTCAATGGCAAATTGAGAATGGTAACAATGTCCGAATCTGAGTTGATCCTTTGCTTTTTAAGAACCACTGATGCAATTTGTCTACGGTTAAAAAGATAATTAATTCTGACTTAAAAGTGGTGGAGATAAGGATTGGTTTGAGAGCTGTTTATGCCAGACGATGCCGAGACAATTATTTATATTCCTATTATTATATATGAAAATGAAAACAAATGGATTTGACATTATAATTCTGCTGAGGTCTTTTCGGTTAAAATAACGTATCATTTGGACGTATCATTTGGCTAAGAACTATGTACAGTTTGTTGGAACTTTAGAGTGTATTTTAAAGAAGAAAACCATTTTTAACTTGTCTGACATTTTTTTTTGAAATCAAATTCTTCTTGCTCTTGTATATAGAACCTCCTTGTTGGGCTTATATATATAGCTAGACCCAAGGGGGAGTATTGCGCACACAAGACCAAGACATGGCCCAAGAAATTTGAGGAACCCAATCCGAAAACCATTTAACCGGGTGCGCATTGTGAGCTTTACGCACAGGAGGTGCAAATATTCTAATTCGGACCTCGGGTGTGTACGCGATAATCATTTCTTTTTCTAGTTTTCCTCTATTATTTTTTAACCCATTTGACTTGTGTTATTACCAAATCCTTTTACCATTTGAAGTGCTTCTAATTACGAAATTAATTACTTTTCCTTTATTATTACCTAATAATCTACAATCGTTCTTTACCTAATTTTTAGCAATGCCTATTCCTTTTAAGTGTGAGTTCTAGACTCTGAAAATTCACAATTCTTCTATTATTTCAAACACATACTTGACATATTACGCTCTCTATTTCTCTACTTTTGGCTATGTTCATTCTGAATACAAACATACAATAATTTTTTGTGCATCTCTTCATTGTGAGTGCACACTTAAAGCCCATAGGCTGTGAATCTTGGAGAGTAGACCCGTCTTATCTTACTGCAGAGAGATATTACCTCCGAGAGACGTAAAATTACTCTTAAGGAGAGTATATTTTTTGCACCCCTAAAGATGGTGTTCTTAAAACTTAGCTCCTTTTATAGTTTGATCCTCTCTTATTTTTTACCAATGTCTTAAGAGTAGATTTGTGGGTACCATCATGCAAACTGTTACTAAGGCCATGCCCAACGCAATAAGAATTAAACCATTCAATGATTTATTTTTCAAACATTGACAATAAAAGATAAAAATGGAAATGGATATTTCAAATATTTTGTACGTACTCTCCACATTTTCACATGAAATTGGATCTGAAAAATTCGAAGAGCTTTT
>JAOTRH010000018.1:9551275-9574191 GCA_034768845.1 Heliamphora exappendiculata | reverse complement strand
ACAAATAAATTAATTTTTTTAGAGACTAGAATTTAAATTGTAAAAAAAAATTAATTTTTTAGAGAATAGAGACTAGAGACTAGAATTTTAAAAAATTGAATAAAATTATAAAAAAAATAAATTAAATTGTAAAAAATAAAACAAATCGAATTAAGGAATTCAGATCTTTAATCTTGATCTCGATCGATTTTTGTTTTGATCTTGATCTCGATTCTTGATCTTTACTCCTTGATTCATCAACAATTGCACTGAGCAGTTCGGTCCGAACCCGAATATTACCGAACCAGAATACCACTGAGTAATTAGAGAGAAAAAATAGAGAGAAGAGAGTTGTTTGGATGAGAAAAACATGAAAGGGAGCTCCCTATTTATAAGAAAAAAATCGTTTAAAAAAAAAACTAGCCGTTGGTCGGACCGGGCCCAACGGTCAAATAATTCCAGCCGTCAAATTTTTAAAAAATTTAATTTCGGTCGTTCATCCCAAAAACTTACCGTTGGAGGGGGAGAGGGCCAGGCCGGGCCCAACGGCTAGCCAGACTTGGGCTTTGTGGCGGGTTTCATTCGGGTGGGTCTCGGGCTTTTTTTGGACGGACTGGAATCGGGCCGGGCCAGCCCTTCGGGTTTTGACGGGTGGCCCAAGCCCGGTCCATGAACAGTGATGGGCCGGGTCGGGGCCGAGCTTCTACAGTGATGAATTTCGAACGAATTTCGAACTCCCGTCGAATCTCGAGTTATTTTTAGGAGGACATGATTGGTTCAACCTTTTTCCTTCAGCCTTTCTGGCTTTCAACATTTTCTTTTCCAACTTTCCTTCCACAGGAAGAGAGAGAGAGAGAGATTTCCCTTGCTGACAATATAATTATTTGGCAAAATTATTTTTTATAATTTTTAATTTTATATTATTAATTTTAATTAAAAATTATAATTTTTTAAACATATTTATAACTTTTTTTATAATTTATAATTATTTTTTATTTTAATTATAAATTATAATTTTTATTAAATATTTGTAATTTTTATTATAAATTATAATTTATAACCTATTAATTTTACTAATACCAAACATCTACGAAGAATGTGATCCCATACGTCACAATAACATTAAATACAGAAGCGCCTTAACAGAATTAGTACGTTTTGTTTTTAGTTTTAGCAAAGTATTTAGGTTAATTTATGTGTATTTTGATTATTTTTTTTAATTTCATTAAAAGTCAATTATTTAAGCGTAATAAAAAAGTTTAAAATATTATTCATACATAAAATAATATAAAATAATAATTTTTAAAAAATTTAAAACCTATAACTTACTTTTAGTCTATTATTGATTTCCTAATCAAGCTCCTAAGGCTGATCAGCAAGCCCAGTAATTAGTCTAGTTACTTTTGGACCCAATCAAAAGAAGATTTTTCTCATGCTCCTCTTGATTAGAAATGAAACTGACCAAAAGGAGCGTGAGTACCTAACTTCAACGCGTGAATCTAAAGAGTTAATTTTGGATATAAATTTATTTATTTTTTATTTAAAAAATATATAAAAAATATAAATAAATTTATTTATTTTATTTAAAATACATATAAAAAAATATAAATAAATTAGCCATAATAATTTATCACGTGGCATATCTATCACGTCTTGAGAATCGAACAAAAAAGAGAATAACATAAGATTCATATTAGATTTCAAATATCACTCATATCTCTCTCTCTCTCTCTCTCTCTCTCTCCTTTATCTAGTTTACTTGGCAATCACTCTACCTTAAAAACTGACTTATTCGCCGGAGAGAATTTTGCCGGCAACAAACTAGTGCCCTTTCATAATAATTCTATTTGAGTAATTGCAGGCGAAAACTGAACCATTGAAGAACCACCCAAGAAATCGTATCATCATAATCTATTTTTTTCGTTTTTTTTAAACTAACCTCATAAAAATTAAAATTTTTAAACATTCCAAATAAGAGCTTAGTCAAATAAGAACTTTTTAAACATTCCAAATATCTCCTTTGATCTACCCAATGAAATTTTTTTTTTTCAGGAATATTACATACACAAAATTTAACTACAGATTAATTACAAAAATTGAACTTGTTCATCTATTTGTATTGAAATTCAATGCAAATGAATAGACAAAATGTAATTTTTATGGTTTTTGTGATTGAATTTATGTGGTCTAAGTATTTTTTTAAACCTGATATGCAAATTCAGTTGCTTTAAAGATACAATTTTAGAAAAATAGCTATTTAAAGTTCTAAAATCCAATAGTTGTACATTATTTTTTATTTCAATTTTAGTTAAGGCAACTTTAGACTTTGGTTATGACCATTGACCACTTTAGCTCATATTATATGTGCATCTATAACCAACTATATATGGGGTGCACCTAGCTTATCTCAACTTTGCTTAATTCTGTTTGAGCAAAGTTTTTTTCATTTTGCTTACTTTTGTCTTTTTGAACATTTTTTATTTTTTGACAAAGAGCTTTTACTTTTCTAAACCGCCTTGATAAGATGAATCTGAAAATTAAAAATTTTTGATTAAAAAATAAAAAATCACTAAAGAGGAAAATAAGCAATATAAAATTTGACTTATTTGCTTATTTTGGCTAATTTTCATCTTTTCTTATTTTTTTTTTATATTTTAATGAATTTTTTTTTATTTTTTCCGCTCATCTCAATGAAAGGAGTTGAAAAGTGTAAAAAATAAACTAAAAGACAAAAAAATTTCATTAATGACGAAAATAAGCTAAATAAAATAAGTAAATAAGCAATTATACCAAACGGCGCATTATAGTTATTTTAGGCCATAGTGTGTGTACCTATAATTTGCAATGAAGTGCACCTAAATATGGTTCTCACATCTTTGACTTTTGGTTATTTTATATCTTTGACTGTTATGTAGTTGTTTTAATTTTAACTTTTAATTATATAAATCTAAACTCAATTACAAGGTGCATACGATATGAACCCAAATAACGATTCCACCTACTTACCCAAAAGTTTTCAACAATCCTAAGTAAACATCAAAATTAATTTTTAGTTCAGTGGAGTATCATTTTCACACAGCTTAGATCTTCCAATTCTTAATATAGGTTCAGCTAAGAAATTGTTTGAGCATGCCTAATTAATCTGTGATGGTGTTGCTTGACTTAAAAGAAATTGTTTAAGCATGCCTAATCTTCTGTGATGGTGTTGCTTGACTTATAAGAAATTGTTTAAGCATGCCTAATATGTGATGGTGTTGCTTGACTTATCAGCTTCTTCTGCTCCTACCCAACTAAAGGAAAAGAAAAGAAAAGAAAAGGTAAAGGCATGCTTAAACAAATTAATTAATTTGAAAGGCATTGAATTAACTAATTGAAATCATTTTTCTTTTTTCCTTTTTTTATGCCGAGGATTACTTTGCGAGAAAATTTTGAAACTATGTACTTCTCATCACAAATATAAACTAGACAAATTCAATATTTATGAGAATTATGGTTATTTTGTGTATAGGAGCTCTAAAAAGTTAGACAAAGTTGACTCTCACACCTCTAATATTATATTTAGTGAGTTTCTTTACCAATTGATTTACCTTTTACAATTATTTTTTGGTTCCATGAGAATTTAATTTTTACGATATCTTTGATTCAGTCTCACTTAACTTCTGCAAATGTTAGATCGATCTTTGTATGATCGAGCTCCGAGGCTCGCACTTTGTATGTATCTAGTGATATAAAACCCTCACTTACAATTTGTCTAGAAGATATATTAGATTGGCATTTTGGTTGAAATGTTAATTTTCATGACTCAAATCTGAAAATAGTAATAATAATACCGATACTTGTATGGTCACTAATGAAACAATTTTTGCAGTAAATAAAACTTCTAAATCCCCTTCCATGTAATTTGCCTTCCCTTTGAGGTTAACCCTCTTATTTATCTTCTGGTAAAGCAAAAGCAAACTTATACTTCACACGTAAGTGGATTATCTTTAGGTAGTACTATAGGAGTAACTGCTACAACTTTTGTTTCAAATTTAACATCAAATCTATTGCTTAATTCTACTATATTTTTGTTTGAAATAACAACAAATTTAAGGACTAACATCGTGTGTCCCGACCTGATAAAGACCGATTTAGGCATATTCAAGTGCATTACCTAAATACTGCAAGTGTCGTGAAAAATCTTAACCAGTAACACTCAGTTACCATAACTCCTGCAAGTCTAATTGTAGGAGTTTGGAATCAAGTATTATGGAATTTCCCCCCTCCCCTTTCTGTTTATGCATTGGATCCCAAATAGTAAGTGAGAATCAAAATTTCCTTTGGCATGGTTTTTCAATGTTTTGTATTATAAACTAGTTATAACATTATTATATCAAGTCATTTATTTCTGGCTTGGATAGCTTAATTCTTGAATAGAGGGGCCTTCATTGATATAAGTATAATTCTTAAACCACCCCTATTATAATTCTCAAGTTGTTAAATAAGTCTTTATGTGTATTTCCATTAAATTTGGATTATTCCTTTTGAGACAAATAGTTTGTTTGAATTTAAGTCATGTTTGAGACAAATAGTTTGTTTGATTAGGCGATGATATGAATAGATAATACAGATTTTTAAGTTTTAATACTACGGGATAATAAATGAAATCATATATCTCATAATATTATTTGCATCATATTTGATTAAAGTAAAATAAAACATGTAACAAGAGTTGAAGAATGATTTTTTATTGTCATTTAATAAAATTAAAAAAAAAGATAATTTGAAAGTTGGGATAAGTTAGCTTAGGAATGGCATTTTCACTCTTTTTTTTGAACTGATAAAATTTGCCACCTACAAAGAAGAAGAAGCAAAATCCTCGCGTATAAACGTTACACAAGGGTAAAGGTGATGAGGATACTCAATTCAAAGAGAGTAGTCCTTTCAGGTGATTGAAAGCAACCCAACGTGCTGCTTTGTTTCCCGTCTTAAGGGCTCCAAGAAGGAGATTCTACTGTGCAAGGCCATCGACTTAATATATCATGGAAGATGGCTAGGCAATCCCAAGAAGGATCCAACTCAGACATAGCAAGTAGGGGTGTATGCAAGTTGGTATGGTATGAATTGAGTAAAAATTCATTAATTAAATAATTTACGATGGTATAAAAAATTTCAATCTACTGCCAAACCACCCACCTCGTAAAACCGGCGGATCCGTTGTTTTTTTAGCAGTTTTGCAATGGCAGATCGAACAAATTTACGGTTTAACAATTAAATAAATATTTTATTAAAATGACAAATAATCCAAGATCAAAACAAAAACAAAGCCATATATTCCAGAAGTGATTCATAATAACAATGAATAATTCTCATTACTTTAGAAGAATAACGGCTACAGCCTACAAATTAAGAATAAAACTAAAAAATAATTAAGTAATAACTATTATATGCGGATGGGTCACTTGCTTCACGGGTAGAAGTAATTAAAACCGGCATTATCAATCGACCCGCATATTTTCTTTTTAACCGCCCAACTCGCTTTGCTCTTTTATTTTAATTTGTTTGAGTCGGTACGGTGTGAACGGGTGTAAGATAGTTGGACGGATTGAACGAATTTTTAAATAACCCTAAATTAACAAGAGTAATAACCGACTTCTTGTCTCCTATAACCTCAACATGGGAAAGGTTGAAAGATTTTGCCATGAGACATGCCATCCTAACGGCCGAGAGATAAAAATTGACCTAGCTCTCCCATCAATAAGCTTGGCTCTCCAGTCATGAACAAGAACAGCAATGGAGGCTTGAGAAAGAGTTTTCCCTATTGCAATATCACATTTCAATTTAAAGCTTTGAATGTGTCCAAAATGTGCAAGCTTCTATATATTGATTGTACTTCTTTAGGAGAGGGAGATGTATTAAAGTGGGTGGAGAGAAACCTTGCACTATTGTACTCCACCTAAGCTGCATTCTCAATTTTATGAATTTTTCACTACTAGTTCTTCATATAGAGACTAATGGTCTAATCCAACATAATATTAATTATTCGTGAAGATAACATTTGAAATGATGAGTGTTACATATTTTTTAATCTAATTCGAATTCCTTAAATCAACACAACAGACATTTAATATGAACTTGTAATGAATGCCTAATGAATATTCAAATTCTAAAATTACGTCTGGTTAGCACTTATTTTTTTCCTTTTACCAACAAAACATATTTATATAAGAAATTAGCTTCTCTCCGGTTCTTAAAATAATTGGACAAGTTCGAATCTATTTTGAATCTAAAATGAATCTATTTTGAGAACCCAAGTCATATAAATTATGTATATTAAAAATCAAATTAATTAGATATCATTAAGTATGTGAATAAATTATGTTTGTTTTAAAGAAAATTAAAGGCAAATGGACATTACCATTCAGTTTATTTTTAAAAATATAATTTATTCAGATACTTAATGATATATGATCAACCTTATATGTTATCCGAATGATTAATTTATACATTGATAATAATAAATTACACAGTTTAAGTTGTCAAAGTGGGTCCATTTTGGATCCAAAATGCACTCAACAGGATGACACTCCTGTTAAAGGACGGAGAAAAACCAACTCCTTTACATAAAGGGTGAGGCTTCTCTCCAGGTACAGTTATATCTTTTTTGGGTCTAAAATAAATATATTTTAGTAATTTGAACTTTTTATTTTATTATTTTCAATTTATATATTATTACTGTAAAAAATCAAATTGATCATATATCTTTAATTGTCTTAACAAATCACATTTGCGTTAATAAAAATAAGTTGTGATATTTATTTTATTATTTATTTATTTAACACAAATGTAATTTATTTTGACAGTTAACGATATCTAATTAGTTTAATTTTTTACAGTAATAATATATAAATTAAGAATAATAAAATAAACTATTCAAATAATCAAAATATATTTATTTTAGACTCAAAAAATGTCCAAATAGACCTCTTTGGTCCATAGCAGGGAGAGAAGCATAACCCTATATAAATATACTATTTTTTAACATTTTTGCTTCATGGAAGCCAATTTTAGCATCAAATGATTGGTTTCGTGGTCGAGACTTAAAATTTGTACTTTTGCTCCCTCTAAGATTTTTAGATTTAAAATTTTTCAAGTGTTATAAATTTTTGTGGAATTAATTTATACGGGATTCTTACTTGAGCATTAATTGAGCTACACTAGTAGACGGTGAAATTAATTTCTTAAAAATTAATCGAGATGCATTCTTACTAATCAATATATATATATATATATAAACATCTCCATTTTTCATGAAAAGGTTGCTATCAAGAAAAAAAATTGTAGTTGGAAGGCCCAATTAGATGAAAATCGAAAATTGTCACCAATGTCAAATTGTTCCAAACTGTTATTAATTCTTGTGGTGTTAATTCATATGAAATTTTTGTCTTAATTATATTTACGCTTGGCTCAATGAGGTTGATTTGCAAAAATTAACTAAAATATAAGTAAATTGGTCTTAACACTTCATGATATATATTTTTAAAAACCTCCATTGTCCATGTAAAGGTTGATATTAAGAAGAAAATAACAAGAACAATGCTATTTTGACGTAATAAATAGCCAAGATCGAATAAGTTGTCCACCATTTATTGGTTATTGAATGGCTGGTTGATATGAATGGCCAATCAAATGATATTACGTTAGTTGGTATCGGTTTATTTGCTCAGCGCATACATTATTTTTAAAAAAATAAAAACAATGCTATTTTGGCCGAACAAGTAGCAGGGACCGAATAAGCTATCCACCATTCATTGTCTATTAAATGGGTGGTTAATATGAATGACCAATCACGTGACGTCATGTTAGCCGGCATTAGTTTGTTTGCCCAACACATAAATCATTTTCAAAGAATAAAGAGTAATACTATTTTGGCCGAACATGAAATCAACCGAGTAAACTGTCTACCATTTATTAGTCATTAAATAAGTTATTAACATGAATGGCGAATCACTTAGTCGGAGTTCTTTTAAAGGTATGCCACCAATTCTATCGTGCCATATCTTATGTTCGTTCTACATAAAGGATTGGAAAAGACAAAAATTATTTGTTCTAATTGAGTTATAAAGTTGTAACACTAAATAACGATGCAAACTATAAGTGCATGACAATAAAAAAAATAACAATTTAAAATAATAAAGCCAGACAAAAATAAATAGAGTCAATACTCAAAAATTAACTTTAAAAATACTAAAAATTTGTGAACAATCTAATTTATAGGCCGTTTACTGTTTTTTATCAAGTATAAGATTTTTTAACGAGCAAGATCCATCCTTATAAAAGATTTAATGCGTATGATCATTTTGGGACAAAATATCCTAAAACAGATAAATTTATCTGTACTTTTTTAAAATATGTATAAAGAATACAAATAAATTTATCTGTATTTTATTAAAAGTATGTGTAAAGAATACAGCTAAATTTATCTGTCTTATTAAAAGCACGTATAAAAAATACAAATAAATTTATCTGTATGTTTTTAAAACATGTATAAAAAATACAGATAAATTTATCTGTTTATATTATTTTTGTTGATATACAAACATATAAATTTATTTGTTAGACATAAATAAGTAGACAGATAAATTTATATGTTTGTATATTAAACAAATGAATATCAAACAGATAAATTTATCTGTTTATAGAGTATTTTTGGAAAAAATTACGCAATTGGGCCTTGTGCGTTAAAATTTTTGTTGATAGATTTTGCACGTTAAAATTTAGGCCATGTTTGGGTAACATGCTTATTTGCTTATTGGCAAATAGGCAACAACATGAATAAGCCACTTTGTTTGGCTACTAATTGACTTATTTGCTTATTTAGCTTATTTTTCTTTATTTGCTTATTTGCTTGTTTTTGGCTTATTTGACTTATTTTTGCTTATTTGCTTAAATAAATCACTTCGTTTGGTTAAACTCTTGCTTATTTTTATTTATTTGGCTTATTGGCTTATTTGTTTATTGGCTTAAATCTTGCTTGTTTGGCAAACCAAACGAAATTACTTATTTGCCTGCTTATAAGCCAAATAAGTTAATAAGCCATTTAGCCAAACGGAGCCTTATTTTTTTTTAAAGATTTTGACTGTAATTCCCTTGAAAATATTGGTGGGAGCTGATTGGTTGCAGCGTTCTGAGTCCAACTGGACTTGTCACTAAATAGCATTAAGTGATTCTGAGAGCTAACTATTGAAAATCGTCACCTGTATCAAATAGGCCGAAGCTTCCCGATGAAACATTCCCACCAAAATCTGAGTGATTTGGTGAAGGCATTAACTTCCACTTGGCGATAAATCTCACCTACACCTTTCAAACACACCAAACTACACAATTGTCGAAAAACCACGCATGGCTTTTCCCTCGTTCTTATCCAATATAGGTTTGGTATGGCTGTTTATATATTTATATTTCTACGCACATCTAAGTGCACAGAACTTTTAGAACATATGATGAAACCTGGGCCAAAACATCTTGAATTATTGCAATATCAGACGTATCTGAGACCAAAAACCCATTTCGTCCTACGCAGTTCTCCTGTCGCCGATTTGGGAGAGTTGTATCAGAAAATCCGAGATAGATAGAGAAACAGCTCGTCTCCATGCGTCCCCGGTTCGGCCACTGCGAATTTTGGATGTGATTTTGAGGAATTGAGGTTCCGCATTGCATTTTGTGTTGAATTCTGGGTGGCTCGAGGTCTGTTTTCATCTGGGTTGTCCTTAATTGTCTTGAATTTGATCTGGTTTCGTTGATATTTGGCTCCTCAATTATACTCTGCACTGTTCTTGGCGTTAGTCGTTTAAGATTTGATCAAGTTTTTTTGTTTTTTTTGTTGAAGTTCGTTTTCTTTTTTTATATTTTTGTAACATGATTTATTGATATCAATTGGAATTTCACGAAATCTTACTATTAGTAATGTGGGTAGCTTTGCTTTTTCTTCTGGCATCTTTTGGAGATGGGAAGAAAATGGTTTTTGATGATTGTCTTGCTGAAGTATGAGATGTTCAAACTCCATTTCCTTTGATCCCAAAACTTGATATTCTGATTCTGGTTTCCCTTCTTGCATCCTCTTTGAATTCCTGTTTCTTTGATAGGAAAATTGATAAGAAATTCTTATGAAGCAATTGTTACAAATCTATTTGAGACCTGCACAACTCTTCCCCCCTCTAGTGGGCGGTTGGTTTTGTTGTCTCTAGAGACTAGGATATCTAAAGAAATTATTGGCTTTGGTTCAAATAACTTCAAATGAAAATGATAATGGATTTCCTTTCTATATTTAGCACCATTAGTTTTTAGAGTCATTGAAGGACGCCTGATGTATTATGGTCCGTCTACAAATAACATGTAATCATAGCACTGGATCTTAAATTGATCTGTTCTTTTCGACCGTTTGTTGTAGTTGAAATGGGCAAATTGGTGACGCAGCTGTTGTAATTTATTCACCAATGGGTTTTCACTTCTCACTATTTCTCTTTCTGGCATCTCTTTATGCTATTCGGGCTCAAAAAGTTGAAGATGCAGTGATTGTAGTAGATGGAACTCAAGCAGTTGCTTATACAGATTCTAATTATATTTGTGCCACGATTGATTGGTGGCCTCCTGATAAGTGTAACTACAACCAATGCCCGTGGGGATCTGCATCCATTATAAATCTGGTAATGGTTCAATGATATATTTTTCTATAAATTGAAATTTACCAGCTTTCTAAATTCAAACCATGCATTTACTGTTGATGAATTACAACAATCAGAAAATTGAGTACTGTTTTTTCAATCCTGTCAGAACTTGTCTCATCCTTTTCTGGCCAAGGCTATTCAAGGTTTGTTGCTCAACTACTGACTTCATGTCACTTGCGGGTGGCTGCTGTTCTTATATTGTTCAATAATAATTTAAGCCCGATGCAAAACAATAAGTGATTTATCGTTCCAGTACTTGCATCATAAAGTCACTCGTTTTGCTCATATTCCATTTCTTCATTGCTTGTGAAATAGCTTTCACGCGTTTGAGAATAAGAGTAGGAGGGTCTCTGCAAGACAAAGTACTCTACGATGTAGGAACTTTGAAGGCCCCTTGTCATCCCTTTACAAAGACAGGAGATGCGTTGTTTGGGTTTTCAAACGGTTGCTTACATATGGATAGGTGGGATGAAGTGAACAACTTTTTCAATAAGACGGGGTAAGATTTGGCTTTTTTCCTTCTGATCTGATTTTTTATTTTGAGTTTTAAAGTTCAACTTGTAGTTTAATCTCTAAAATGAAATGTTTAAATTTCATATAATTAGGTGGTCAATAAGTACAAACACACTCTTCTAGTCATTTGTAATCTCAAATTCTCAATTTTATCGAAAGCCTCCAAATTACTGCTCCATTCGGGGTGTACTTTTGCGTAGAAAGTTATTTTTCTAAGCTGAAGTTAGACAGATGCAATAGCTACAGATAGATTTCTTGATTGCTCTTCTTAGTTGTCTCATTAAACTTTCTTGAGAGAACCTCTCTAGCAGCTGAGGATTGCAGTTTCCTAATGGTGCATGTTTTTCCATACTTCCACTTCTTTCAGAATTAACTTCTGAATGGCAAATGGATATAGTGGAACTGATGAAATGTTTCCGCTGAATCTTCTATCATTTAGTTTGCATTGTGATTTCTTCAAGTTTTTATTACTCCACTGACATGCGGACCTCCTAATTTGTGACTTGTTAAATCCAAATTTCACGAAAGAGGAGGGGGTGTGCTTAACTGTGGTGTGGTGCTTTTTTTTTTCCTTCTCTTTGTTGCAGCGTACTTGTGACATTTGGCTTGAATGCATTGTACGGGAGGCATGAGATTAGAACGGGAGTCTGGGGAGGAGATTGGGACTCCAGTAACACGAATGATTTCATAAACTACACTATTTCCAAAGGGTACCAGATAGATTCATGGGAATTTGGTACCTTACTGTCAGCAAACTCTTTTGTTTTTCTGACCCACTGGTCTGCAGCACCTTTACACTTGCCTTTGATTCTGCAGGCAATGAGTTAAGCGGCAATGGTGTTGGTGCAAGTGTCCGTGCTGAACAGTATGCCACAGACTTGATTAACCTTAAAACTGTCATTAATGAGTTGTATAAGAACTTCAACCCAAAACCATTACTTGTGGCTCCAGGGGGATTCTACGATAAGCAATGGTACAATAAGCTCCTTCAGGTTTCAGGCTCACTTGTGATCAATGCTGTGACACATCATATATACAATTTGGGTGCAGGTGGGTAAGTGATTCATCTTGGTAAAATCCCACTATATCTAGAAAGGTATTGTTTGATACAGAGAGACTTTTCAGGGTGAACTTGGGCTATCCAAAAATATGTTCATAATTGGTAAGCACCCAAAAACAAATTTTCCCCATTGTTGCTTACAGATACGCCAATCTAGCATTTGATTTAAGTGCTAAGTAGTGTTAAAAGCTTAAATACAATTAACATACAATTACCGGATTAAAGATAGGTTGATCTTCAGTAGATCTTTTAGCATTTGATTTAAGTGCTAGTAGATCTTTCAGTAGATCTCTCTTCTTGAAGCAAAGAATACACCAACCAACGTGATAAGAGTGTGAATGCATGTGAGTTTGCATCCCCAAAATAGAATAGGCAGAAAGGAAAATGACATGTCTGTTACAGAGGACATAAAGTGCGTGCCCAAAACCAGCATTCACAAGAGTCTCACAGTGGATCCCCCTTCAGGAAAAAATGGAAGGAAGAAACCTCCTGACCCTTTCATTACTTGGTGGTCATAAATCACAATCTTTCAGCGAGGGTGAATTATTGGCACAACATATCTGGTAGGATTTGATCCTTTAACACTTAAACCCCACTTTATTTCATGCTGTGAAAGAATTAGATACGGGTTATGTTGACATTGACATGAGCTGTGGCAACGACATGGGCCATGTTTGTTTTGGTGGGCTAGGAGGGATTGGACTGGACTAAAAAACATGTTGGATCCATATTTTTAGAATTCGTCTCTTCGGATTGCTAATTTGACGTTCGGTTCACCAGATTGGACTATTAATCCCCCAATGGGGACTACTAATCTGATATTCATGGGATAAGTTGTCCCACCTTCCCCCCAGGATTATTTGTCCTCCATTCGGATTTTATTTTTTCTTATCAAATGGTAAAAAATAATTCTTCAACTATTACTCTATACTTTATCCTCCTCTAACCAAACATAATACAAATGATGCCATGGTATATATACTCTCATTCACTATCCTATGGTATCAAAATAACATGTGGGACCTACGAACCAACCATATTCTCTGCACATCAAACATGGTTATGTGTGGTAAAGGGTCAAACTAAGCTTTAATATATTAACAGCAAAGCCTAGGAATCAACCATGTTCTTCCTTCAGGCACTGAACTGTGGTTTTACTTGGTTTCAGGTAGTGATCCTAATCTTGTGGGTAAAATTTTGGATCCTTTTTATTTGAGCCAGATATCAGGAACGTTCAGCAACCTTAAACAAACCATTCAAACCTATGGTCCTTGGGCTTCTGCTTGGGTTGGAGAGTCTGGGGGGGCATATAACAGTGGTGGGCGTGATATATCTAACACCTTTGTGAACAGCTTTTGGTAATCTTGCTTGTCTCTTTAACTTCATTTTCTCTTCTAACCATCTTGTGCTTTTCATAGGGAGGCACTTTATTTGTAATTCCCATTCATATGAAATTTAGGTATTTCGATCAACTTGGAATGGCAGCCAAGTATGAAACTAGAGTATATTGCAGACAAACTTTAATCGGTGGAAACTATGGTCTTCTTGACGCAACCACATTTGTCCCCAACCCCGACTACTTCAGGCATGACAAAAAATTGATGTTATTTTATTTGCAAAAACTTGAAATAAATTACTTTGAGAAGTTTCTTTATTTGTATTTCAACACTCTTCTAACATTGAACTCTCGCTTCTATGGATATTTGGTTTTCTATAGTGCACTTCTGTGGCATTGGTTGATGGGAACAGAAGTTCTTGCTGTTAGTACCAGTGCATCTCCATATTTGCGCTCCTATGCCCATTGCTCAAAAGGAAGAGTAAGAGCACTGCAGTATTTCTTGATGTCGTTCTACATTTATATGTAGGAAGACCCACTTCGGAGAGGTAGAAGAGAATGAAATGAATCGGAGGTCATTATGTCCATAACAATGACCACACATGTTGAGATGTTAACACCAGCACTCAATGGTCGTCTTGACTAAGGCTGTTATGACCAGCATTTATACGGTTGAGTCTTCTGACATGAATGCTCATAGGTGGTCCCATATTGTGTTAGGTCCCCACTAAACACATGCACATTGAACACTACATGTACTTCTACTTATTCCAACTTGCCTGATTGGAGTGGGCTTTTTTCGGGTTGTCACAACTCACGAGCTTTCCATGATTTATACATGGAAGGCCAACTCATTCAAATGCAATAGAACAGCTCTCTTGAGGTGATGAGGTCACTTGTCACATTGACCATGTTTGGTATGTGTTGCACACATGCTGCACCTGGATCCTACCTTGCATACCTTTTTTTGTCTTACGTGTCTCATAAGTCATACCCTTCAACTAGAAGCGGAATCGGAAACATGATTTACAGAGTTATGTTTCAAGTCATATATATGCTTACATTTTATGCTTTAGGACATTAATGTTTTACTACATCAAAACTCAATTTCTTGCACCTTTCATGTATTGTTTTAGGCTTGTAGAACCTGACCTCAATTGAGATTCTACTCAACATACACTTTAGTATGTTGAAAGGGACACCCAAAGCAACAGGGAGGCTAACCTAGCTTAACCAACATTTATCAGCTACACATATATGAAATAATCTTTTGTAAATTACCTAGAACTAGTCACGTCATTTCGTTTTCATTTTATATTCTCGATATGAGCAATCATAACGATCGAGCCCTCATGCATTTGGACTTGTTTTTCTCATCTAAACATACCATACTACATTTGGTTTACTATCTCATCATGACGGCCTCTTTTTATCCTTTGCTGACTACCATTGTCATTTTGTTTCAGGCAGGTATAACTTTGCTTCTGATCAATTTAAGCAACCAGACTGAATTCAATATTATTGTTCAGAATACTATGAATATTGAAAATTCTTTCACACACAGCCTCAAGAGAACTGTGTCGTGGGTTGGAAGCAAAACATCAGATGGAACATCTTTCAGAGAAGAGTACAATCTGACTCCGGAAGATGGGGATCTTCAAAGCAAAACCATGTTACTAAATGGAATATTGTTGCAGCCAACTGAAACCGGAGACATTCCAAGTTTGAATCCAGTTCATGTCGATGCAAGTTCTCCGATGTTTATCGCTCCTTTGTCCATCAAATTTGTAGTATTCCCCACATTTGAAGCGGCGGGTTGCAACTGATCTTTGCAGAAACCACACAAGGCATTGCCTTTTATAGAATGCAGATGCAGAATCATAAGTTTGTTGTTCTGTGAATTAAGGCAATTGAAGCATGTTGGAATTATTTATCTTGTGGGGAATTTTAGGAAGCTAATGTTTCTTTAGTTGTTCATAAAATCTGCAACAGGCGTTGTGAACTTGTCAATATAGTATATACTTTCAGTACCCCCTTTTTTGATTAATTGAATCTATTGGATAGCTTGATATATAAATTGTTGCGCTCATTTTCTGACGACTTAAGTTTTTGGGTTTTTGAAACAATTGGTGACTTAATATGGTATCAAAACTTTTGTTCCATGAGGTATTGGGTTTAAGTATCATTGATATGTTTTTTCTTATTATATTTGTTATTGTGCACTACGTTTGTTGATACACTTGTTTATTTCAATTTGTTTGTCTCTCTTTTGTCTCTCCACGTGCGAAGTAGGATCGCACGCGAAGAAAAGTGTTGGATAGCTTGATATACATTGTTGAGTTTATTTTCTAACAACTTGAGCTCTTGAAAAACTTTGACTTAATTGAACTACAAAAGAATGATAAGAGTGCTATAGTATATCTCGGCCAATCCAAAAGTTCAAGTAGGATTGTATGATTGCTTTGGAAGTTTAAAATATCTGCAATCGAATACTCATCTAAATGAATATGATAGTCTTAGATTTGCTTATTTTTTGGTGAGTTGTCGGACGACTGACAAGATTGTAAATAGATATAAAAAAATATAAGTCAAATAAAATAAAAACAAAAAAATCGTACTAAAAGAAAAATATAATTTCTTGATCACTATACAAAGTTTAAACTCCTTTATTCGATAACATAATTTACCTCATCTTATTACATAATGATTTATTTATAGCATTAAAGAAAACCCTAATTCAAGTGATCAAATTTAAATTTTTTTAATAAAAGTTAAAATTTTGCTCAAATTATTAAATTTCAAAATATGTTTATCTTATGTCTTTTCATTCACCATTAACATGCTTCCATATGATGGATTACTTGGGATTGCGTTTAGAATTCCAATTTCTTAGAATACTTAAGGTCTCACCAACGTCATCGGCCAGGGTTCTAATTTGATCTTGAAGTTCTTTTTTATATCGGAAAATGCAAATCACCCCACCAAAAATAGAAAAAACTACCAAACAACCTTAAGGATTTGTTTGTGGGATGTGGATTGTGACATTGGAGATAAAATCTCGTAGGGCCCACGTATCTATTGTTTGGCTAAAAAAGAGAGGTTGGATATACAATCCAAATAGTTTTGAATTCAACTATTTTATTTATCACTGGAGTTAGATATAACATATTCTTTCTGTTTTAAAGACTCTGCTATGTATATACAGTGTACGTTTTGTCCAACTTCTCCTTATGTACTCTACTGATTCGTCGGACAACTAGTGAAAATGTGGTGGATAAACTAAACAAAGTAATACGTTGATGTGTTGTCATCTTTATGTAATATCATATTATTATATTTATATAAAGTATGTTGTGTTATTAAAGTGTATTGTCATATCATGTTCAGTTTTATGCCATATTTAAATTTTTTTTATTAAAGTAATATTTGGTATGTCTCGATAGTGAGTAGGTAGAATACTATTTATCTACTGTTTACTCGTACTAATTATTAAGATTTATCTAGTAATGAATTTTCTCCTCTCTATATAAAGAGCTTTCCTATCCGTTTGTAACTCACACTTACTCAATATATATGTGTGTGTTATATAACTTATTGATCTATTTTCTTTCATTCGTTACGATTATTTCTCCTTATTGGTTAAAGCTATATATATACCAAGAGGCATTGCAAATGTCCACTAAGGTGAGTTCCATGGACAAGATTGAGAAACACTTTGGGAAGCATGATACTTAAAAGGGAAAAAAATTGATGCAACCAACAAAAATAAATAAAATAAAATAAAATATAGTATGTAAGACAAAAATTATAAAATACAATCTTCCTCAAATTGTGAAAGTTACATATCAATTATGAAAAGAGGGAAAATGTCCAAACTTGCAAGAGACTGAAAAATGGGTATGACGGATATTTTTGAATTTGTGTGAGGACAAAAATAAACAAGGTTGGGAATACACCCAAGTATAACCTATCTAACATTATAACACATATGGGCCCTGTTTGGGACTAATTGCAAAAATTTCGTTTCTTTTTGTCATTAAAATATATATTTTTTAATCTTTTGACTAAAATTTGTTATTTTTCCGAATCGCCTCAACGAGACGAGCCAGAAAAATAAAAAACATTTGATGAAATGATAAAAAAAGTATACTAAAAGCAAAAATAAATAACATTAAATTTGACTTATTGGTTTATTTTAATTATTTTTGTTTTTTCGGAACTTTTTTATTTTTTGATTAAAATTTTTTATTTTTTCAATTCGTCTCGATAAGAGGAGTTAAAAAAAATAATAACTTGATTAAATAATTAAAAAAATTTACTAATAACAAAAATAAACTAAACAAAATAAAGAAATAAACAATTATCTCAAATAATTTATATCCACTTGAATATCCGAACATATTTTATAGCCGTTTATTTATTTTCAAACAAACAAAAGTGTTACATCTAAAGTGAAACTAAAATTCCCATGAAGCCCAAATAAAAGTGTTACCTCACCCGTATGATGAAGTGTAAGGCTGTTGGATGTGGGTAAGCATCCTCTTCAGACCCTTTCACTCAAGAATTCTCAAGATTACTCGCCAACAACATGACACATCACATTATTTATGATCAAAAGCTCACATTCATCAACACTCAACAGCCACCTT
This sequence comes from Heliamphora exappendiculata, assembly GCA_034768845.1. NCBI lineage: Eukaryota > Viridiplantae > Streptophyta > Magnoliopsida > Ericales > Sarraceniaceae > Heliamphora > Heliamphora exappendiculata. Next base: position 9,555,948 of record JAOTRH010000018.1, on the reverse strand, counting down.
CCCTCTGTTTTTCCGTTCCCGCCAATAAGGAGCTCCTCAAATCATCTTTAATACTCTTTTTTTTTCCTTTCAAATCTGATATGATTTTTTACTTCTTAAAATTCTCTTAATTAGAGAATTCTATGAAGTAAGATTCCTTATTTAAAATATTTAAAAGTTTTGAAGAAGCAAAAAAGCTTTCTAATTTATTATTTTTTATTTTAATGAGTTTTTCTACTCCGTTTCGACTAATCAAAATCTACCAAAAATAAAGAATTTAAGTAAACCAATAAATGAAATTCGTAAAAGAAAACAAGCTAAACTTTTCAGGCCAAACAAGGCCTTAACTGGCGCCAGCTCCTCATATTCGTCCAAATAAAGAGGAAATTCACGATTTCTTCAGACAGCGAGAAAGAATGTTTTAAGGGAGGGTTTTGGAATCTTCGAAGTTTTCTCCATCGGAGATCGAAACAAAAACCGATCGAATATAATACATATGACGGAAACTCCAGTTGGTGGGAATAAAAAAACAGGGGTTGATGAAGGTGGTTGTTGAGGAGCTCCTTATTGGCGGGAACGGAAAAACAGAGGGAAGGTGGCTGTTGAGTGTTGATGAATGTGAGCTTTTGATCATAAATAATGTGATGTGTCATGTTGTTGGTGAGTAATCTTGAGAATTCTTGAGTGAAAGGGTTTGGAGAGAATGTTTGCCCGTTGGATGTTTGGTTATGGGATATATGCTTGTTGTCGAGCTGCTTTCAAGGATTAACTAGTAATTTTCCAAGCACACAAACAATAGCACAAGCACAAAATTGAAACCCAAAGATTCCAAACTTAAATTATTTCAAGGGCTCCATAATCCCTCACAAACAGGAAAGATAGAAAAACGTTGTCTTAAAGCTGTTCTAGTTTCTGCATAGGCAAGTCTTGCAATAAACATAAAGACAGTAAAAAACAAATCAAGGGAAAAGATGATCAAAGAAAACCAGGGCATTGATGCGGCTTTCTTCAAACATCGAGACTAAATCCCAACGGTCTCTCCTGAAGTCTCCAACGTGAAACATCGGTGCAAAGTTCGGACACATGCACCACTCTTCCTGTGACATCTCAACGAAATTCTCTACCGCATTTGCTGCCCTGATGGGTTGGAGTTTTCGTTCCCGGAGAAGACACAATTCCTTCGACCTCTTATGGGAATCCTCTACCACAGTTGATTCCAGTTTTCCCTCCCGGATAAGACCCTGGTTGCTTTGCCTCGATCGTTTCTCTAACATAAGTTGCATTTGTTCCCGGAGTTTTGCTCTCATCTCCTCCAAATTCAACTCTTGTGACGATCTGAGATGGAAACCAGACTCGCACATCTTGTTAACGAAGAGGTGCATAATGAGATTTCCACGGGTGGCACGTTTGGTGAAGTAGTCAATGTAACAGTTCAAAAGTGGATGCATATCAGTGAAGTCTACGGCGGTGCAGTGACACAAGAACTTCCTCACAAGTTCCCAGTGAAGCAAGGTTTGGGGTGATGCTTTTGTACTACTACAGGCCTGGTTGGGTACAAAATGAGCCATAAAGGTAGCCGCCCTCGCAAGTTTAGCACGGTGTGTTTCGTCTGCTATGCTTCGGCCTCCAAAAGTTTGTATGCGCTCTCTTTCCTTGATCTTAGCCAACAACTGAGAAGAGCTCATCAGTATTATCTGGTAAGAAGTAAAGAACAATGGGCTAAGCCAAGGGCATCTACACTATGTTTGGAATGGGTGATTTGAGGAGAAAAATAAAAAGAAATCTATCTCATCTCTAATCATTCGTTTGGATTACAAAATAAGAAAGAAATGGAAAGAAATAGAGAGATAGAATTTTCTTTTTATGACGCCATTTTGAATTTCTCCAAAATGGAGAAATTTGAAGAGAAAAGAAACTTAAACTTTATAATACCTAAATTAAGCTTAAAAAATAAACTCAAACCACACTGAAAAACAAGGTTAAATTGTTAATAATACTAGAAACTTTCTTTTCTTCTCTTTTATTTGTTAAATTGGTAATAATACTAGAAACTTTCTTTCTTCTCTTTTATTTAGTAGTCACCAAACAAGATAAAAGAGAAATAATTATCTTTTCTCTCTTTTTCTATCCAACTTATCCAAGCAAGATGGAGAGAAAAAAACATAATCTTATCTTATAATGTAAGCAATCTTCTCTTTTCTATCCTAGGTTCCCAAACGGATGGTTAAAAGAGAAAGGAGTATAATTGACCTCGTTAGGTTAATTTGTTTTTTTTTTTTTTGCTTATTTTTTTTTTTTTAGAATTTTTTTATTTTTTAGTAAAACATTTACTTTTTTGAATCGTCTCGATGAGAAAACTAGAATAAGTAAAAGATTTAATCAAAAAATAAAAAATTTCACTAAAAATGAAAATAAGCATCATAAAATCGGACTTATTGACTTATTTTGGCTTATTTTGTTTTTATTTTTTTCTAATGTTTTGATCAAAAAAATTACTTTTCCAGTTCACTTTGATTAGATTAGTCCAAAGAGTACAATAATTTAACCAGACAATAAAAAAAAGTTCACTAAAGAATAAAATAACCAAAGCAAAGCAAAATAAGCCATTCTCACATATTACATGATTGAAAGAATGTTGTATGAAAATTAGGTATGATGACAATCATGCATTGCTATATCGAGAGGAATATCACATTAGAAAGCTTGAATAGAGCCCATAGCTGAAGACAACTATTGCTATCACAACTAAGCATGCGTTTGGGCTAAAAAAGTTCAATCTTTTTATTTGGAGTTTTTTCATCTTTTCTGAATTTTTATTTTTTATTTTTTGAATAAAATATTTTACTTTCTTGACTTTTGATAACGAGAGGAATCTAAAAAGTATACTCATTTAGACTAATGTTGAAAAAAATTCACTAAAGATGAAATGAAATCATATAAAAAAAGCTAGACCAAATGCACGCTAAGACCAAACATAAAATCAGCTGAGGAACAAAAACACTACCTTTGCTAATAAGTACTGTGCAGCTTCATTACCAACTTTTGCACATCTGTGTAGCAATCCATTAGCTTGCTGGAATAACGCATAATGATTCCAGACATTCACATTCTGGAAGTATACAGCTTTCAGGACATCTTCATCTTCACCAATCTTCATAAACACCGAACAACTGAACAGACAGGTTAAAAGAAGAAAAAGGGCAGTTTAGCAAAAACTACGGATCCATTAACAAAATTGAAAAGGGGAGGTTGTTTATCAACTGCAGAAATAACTAGAAGCTGCCAATTGCTCCAAGGTTTGGATGATAAAAAAGTGTTAGCCATATTAAAAGTCTAGGTTGTCAAGGCAAATATCCAGCCAAATGAACCAAACATTACCAAGCTGAATCTAAACTTCTCGGTCTTGAGGCAAAACCAAACTGTCCAATTCTTCAGTTTCAGGCAGGTTTCATTAGCAATAATATAAGTTATGGAAGAAGCTAATGTCAGTCCAAGTGGCGGTTATTAGCATTTATGGGTGTGAAAAAGTACGCAGAAATGAGTGAAAAGTGTTTTGAATTATGTAAAAGCGCTTGGGAAATATGTGAAAAATGTCTTGAGAATTCCCCAAATTTGGTCTTTTCCTTCCCTTGACAACAGCCCAGTGGACTGTTGTTAGCATGGCACTTAACTCTTCTAAGTGAAACTGACTTTGAAAATTCCATGTTACATATAAATTATGATGACTGTAACTGTTGGGCTTTGCAAAGTGTCTTATTATATAGATCAATTCTCTCTACTTGGACCATTTTACCAAGATAAATCCTCAGCCACACCAATCAAAGTTGGCGACATAGCCAAGTGAAGACCTAAGTGAAAGGGGGGAAAAAAAAGAAATTTCAGATTGAGTAATTGGGTATGGTTCATAGCAACTTAAGTTTCCAATTCCTTGTGAGATGCAAAAGGCCTTAAAGAGAAGAGTCTTACACCGATATTGCTCTTGCAAGAGTTGCTGCCCCATCTGACGATTTCACCATCAAAATCATGATAAACTTCAAAACATCAAAGGGCAGATCCGTAATCATTCTTTTCATTGTTTTCATAGTTGGGACTGCCAGTAACATATGATCATCAAAAAACAACAAAATTGCACAGGGAAAAGGACCACAAGATGGTCAACAATCATTGGTTTGAATGTGCATAGCATGGCATGGGTTATGACCAGCACCTTTGTTAGCTCTACTCAAAGATAAACATTGATTTGAATGTCCTTCATTTATCATGCATGTTTTCATATTAATATATTTCAAACTGGAGGGAATTTCTCAATTAAACGGTAATTAATGGGTAGCATTTTTTATGCTATACAGGAATATTATTGTATTATTAGAGGCAAAGTAGAAATCAAAATTGTGTTGCAGCGTGGAAAATGTAACTCCATTTTTAATATATGCAGTTGATACTTCACCTAACTATCCAGCCAGATGATAAATTCAAGCATAATTATTCCTCTAAAGTAGGTAATACTGTAAGATATAAAAAATTAAACATACAAAGAATCCTACAGAAGCCAATTATATTTTTCAAGTAAATATTCTTACAAAACAGTCCTAGTTGCCAAATACTCAAATATCCATATCTTAATCAATCTAGAAGGTAAACATACGAAGTTTGGAAACATTTTTTCTCCGAGAGGAAAGAAATATTTCAAGGAA
>JAOTRH010000018.1:9518962-9535019 GCA_034768845.1 Heliamphora exappendiculata | reverse complement strand
AGGATCAAAGTCATCTCAGCACCAAATTTGCCGGGACCTTGTAAGTCCATTTCCCACCTTAAACTTGCAGGAAAAATAAAAAAAAAAAATGAAGAAGAAGAAGAAGAAGCAAAACATGAGATTATGTTATATATGTGTATGTGTATATATATATTTATATTATTATTATTATTATATTTAAAGATCTCAGTTGATGTTAACAAAGTCGCCTCATGCTATCTAACTGCCATATTTCTCAAATTTGTATCTTTGTATATCCATAAACTAATTTTTTTTGGCTTTTGTTTTTGTATTTCCTTCTATCTATTTAATTTGGAACCATATTTACCTTTAGCTTTGATTTTGCACGTAAAGAGTTTTGCTACAAAGTCTGGTATATATTGAGAGGAAATATTTCATTTGGTGTGAACCCTATAGTTAAATTGACTCATATTTTTATTTCTAAATCATCTCATAATAAGTTATATTTTTACAATGTTTTAATGCTAATTTCTTTAACTTTAAGGGCAATAAATGGAAAGAAAAAAAAAACCTTACTGCATCACTCATTGCTCTTACAGTTAAAGAAATTCTTTAACTATGAGGAAACTTGGAAATAATTTATTAGGAATCCGTCTAGATATCGGATTAAAACATTGTACATCACCCCTAAAAGCCATAGTAGTTTTTGATTTTGTTTCCTTCTATTCCCTTATTTTCTAAGACCATGTGAGGCCATTTTTGGAAATTCATTAATGGCAACTACTACTCATGGCAACAGGGGTTATACAGCACCAGAATATGCCATCCATGGACAATTGTCTGAGAAGGTTGATACTTACAGCTTTGGCGTTGTTGTCCTCGAAATCGTAAGCGGCCGAAGGTGCAATGAAATGAAGGTCGAACCTTTCCCTGAATACCTCCTTGAACATGTACGTAATTCCTTCACATAACCATTAGACTCTGTTTAGTAATTCTTTGAACATGTTTGAATTCTCTTTCCAAAAACAAAAAAAGAAAAGAATGCAAATTTAAACAAAAATAAGAAAATGTGCTCTTTTGTTGTCTTATTATTTTGTCATTATATTTAAATATTTGTCGTATGCATGTAAATGAAAGATTTTCTAGGTGCGGGTAGGAAACCGGGAACGACTAGACATTGTTGAGTCGTACCCTACATTAATTACCGATTGACACACTCCAAAAAAGAGGATGAACAACCATGTATCACTTGAGAAAGTTTTGTTAGAGATAAATAGTTAGTGTATTAGTTGTGTTGTAAAAGGTAAGTCGGTGATACCCATAGTAGTGGAGTGATCACTTTTTTGCTTCGGATATTCACATTATGTATTGAAACTCTTGTGCATGATGCATTAACATTTGAACAAATAAGCGTTCAAAGAGAGAAAAAAAATGCATTTAAAATCACCGCATTGTAGTGTCTTGCTTAATTACTCCTCACCTGTTCACAGAAAATAATAACACACTTTGAATTAGACTGAGATGGAAGGATATTCCATTTCAATAACAAATCCCTGGCTGTTCCTAGTAAAGCTTGCCAACAAAGTTTGAGTCATTGGTGGCACAAAATTCTTCTAGATAATATTGATAAAGACAAAACTAAAAGAGTAATAGCAATTAATTCTTGTAAATCCCAAAAGGGTTGGGATTTGGGACACAAGATTTAGTGATTGGCTTGATTTAATTCTAGTAGAGGTTGATTCCTTAACCAAACTATTCTCATGTGAGTTTATAAAAATGCAGATTGGGTAGAAAAAAATTTATATGTTAAAATATACAATCTCATATGGTGGTGTTTGATATTGTTAAAACTTGTAACTTATAGATTGTAGTTTGTAACAGAAGTTGTGAGTGTTTGGTAAAAATTAAAACTTAAAACTTGAGAATGAAATGAATGATTACTTAATATAATATTAGGACATCTCCATCTAATAGTTTAAACTTTTAAGTTTGATATAAAAGTTTCACATGTATCAAAGCAACTCATTCCACCTACTCAAAAAAAATAAAATCACACACTCTACTATGGCAGACTCAAAAAAAAAGCTACATGCATAATCATAGACGGACCTATGAGGGGGCGGCTGTCTTCTTGAAATTTTAAAAAAATTCACTATTATTGTAGTATTAAATCAAAATATTTCAAGATTATATATATTCGCACCTTTAAGATTGTTTTGAAAATTTACTATATGCCATCTTAAAAATCTATAAGAATAATTTGTTCTTTTTTAATTAAAATTTTGCATCCATCCCTATGCATAATAATGACAAAAAAAAAAACTCTACACAGTGACCGACTACAAAAGTAATTGCACGTAAGTGGGATATTAAAATATACAATCTCACATTACTTCGATATAGATAAGTTAGATATAAAGTTTCTACGTTATCTTCCAATTCTCTAAGATAATTTGTCGGTTTTTGCTGTCTTGAATCTTGCTTTTTCTAACAGGCATGGACGTTGTATGAGGATGGGAAGCACTTAAAGCTGGTGGACGAGACCTTGGACTCAGATGAATACACAAAAGAAGAGGTGAAGAAAGTCATAGAGATTGCTCTAATGTGTACTCAATCGCCTGTTTCTTCCCGGCCAACAATGTCTGAAGTTGTCGTTTTGCTGACAAGCAACAGCTCAATGGAACTCAGGCGGCCGGGAAGGCCCACCTTCATCGACAACGAAAAGAGAATTCGCGGGGACACAACCACCACTACAGACGCAACCACCACCTCCAATGCCACTGCCTCTTTCACAGAGTTCACAGGTCGCTAGCTTGCTCATTCTTCAATTAAAACTTTGTTGATGGTTAGGGGATGATGTGAGAGTTTGTTGGGATTTCTAAAATGTACACACAATCGCAGAGTGCACTCGTTTTCTACATGTACCAATATTTATAGATAGTTTATAAATGCTTTTTTGATGCACCTGGTGAGGATAGTATGTCTTTATTTGGCTATCGATTTTAAGGTAACTTAAAGTCTATAAATTCAAAAGATTTCGTTTTTTATCACTTGGCTTTTAGATTTTTTAACTTTTTTGTAATAATTTTTAATTTTATTCATTTGACTTTTTTGACTTTTTGGATTTTTTTGATTTTTAACTTTTTTTACATATAAGAGTAGACTTGAAATTTTGTATTTAACTTTTTGGTGACTTAAAAGTTACTAACTTTCCAACCAAATGAAATTTTTAATTTTTTGACATAAAATAATTTAAAATCAAAAAATTATCTTAAAGTCAAATAGCCAAACGAACACTAAACATTTGTGTGTGCGCATGGTAGCCGAATTAACCCGAAGTCCAATAATGTGATTCAAACTGTTTATATTGAAAGCTTATCAAAACATCATTTATACAAAAAAAATAAAAAAATTAAGTTGATCGAATGATCATACTGGAACAAATCTAGAGTTTATTCGTCGTGTTGCGAAACACCAATGGCATAGCACAAACTGCTTGAGTTATTCATAGCAGGAGATGTTGTAACTTCAAAAGTATTTTATTTAGAATCTTAAAATTTAGTAAAAATCGTTCATTTTGTTGAACTCGTAAAGTACGTAATTCTTGTGAAAAATCAGGTCAATTGAACATTGTTAACCATATAATTTGAATACATTTGTTTGATATTTTATTTTTAAAATATTTTAAGCCAATTAATTTTATCCAATTGACTTAATTTTTTTTACAAGAGATACCTTCTCGACGACTTCAAATATGAATGATTTTGATTAAATTTTATAATTTTAAATAAAATACATTTGAGTTCAGCAGCATCTCCTGTTACGAGTAACTCACAACACCTCCTATTATGAATAGTTCACAAGAGAAATTTCTATCTCTTTCTATAAATACCCAAAAAGAATTTTTGAAATTACAGTGGTTTTTTTTTGGGTCTGGGTGCCTGTTGTGCCCATTAGAGATATCATGTTGTTGAGTTGCTAAGAAATTTTGATTTTAAATATATTTTTTATAATTGAAAATTTTGTTTTTTTTTAAAGTCTCATATTCAAAAAATTTTAAATAATATAAAATTTTATCTCAATTTTAATTATGTCCGCTAGTAAATAGTAAAATTAATTCACAAAAGTTAATTGATTAGATATACATAAATTAACCCAAAATACCTAAAATATTAAAAAATAAGCAATTATTTCAAACTGAGCCAATTATACCACCTATATAGAAGACTTCCAGAGACAGCGCTAGATTGTGTGTGTGTGTGAGAGAGAGAGAGAGAGAGAGAGAGAGAGAGAGAGAGAGAGAGATTCGAAGAGGCATGCACCTGTTTCAGAAAGACGCATCGTTTTCCTGGGCTTAGCCGAAGAGTTACAACTTTCGTATACGCTTTTATATGCTATATATATACACATAATAACATATCCATATCTGCGAATCTCTTTTCGTCCAAACGAGGTCGAGGTTGAGGTCGACGAACACACACTAAAAAATTAATTAATATTATTAATATTAATAATAAATAAACAAAAACATTAGGTGCAAAATGGACCTTCTCTGCAACAGTTAATCACAATCCGAAGTTCCGAACCCTACTCATCCATTCTCAAACATACGCCATTAGGTATCTCTCTCTCTCTCTCTCTCTCTCTCTCTCTCTCTCTCTCTCTCTCTTTTAGAAAGTCTGTTATTCACGTATGTTCATTGCAAAATCTCTTACTTTCTTCTTCCCGTTATCACATGGAAGATCTCTTTCCAAATATGTCCTTTTCAGGTTAATAACCTTCCACTTTCCTTTCTTGTTGTCCAAGTCTCTCTCTCTCTCTCTCATTATATATATATATATATATATATATATATATACACACACGAACACACTTGCATATATCTACGTACCCTAACTCTGAATAGAGAAGCAAGCTGTACACATATACAGTTCAAGCACAAATTTAAATTACAGAATTAATTACAAATCACTAATTCTTATTACTAAAATTATATCTTTTTTTTAGAAAATTAAAAATAACACACATTTTTTTTTCGAATAAAAGATATATGATTGGTTATGTGATTTAAATGTGTACTTACACTTATATATATATATTGAATACTGGTGTTGTTTTTGGACATGACGCAGGTTTGATTTGATAACGTAAAAGATCGTAGCAGAGGGAAAACACAGATGGGTGATCAAAATAATAACATTGTTTTGTACCTGTTCTTTCTTTTCTTGTTTTCACAAAACGGCCAATCATGGGGATGGTTCTTTTCTTCTAAGGAGACCGCCGCCGGCGAGAACCCTTCGGAGAATGCAGCGATTTACGGCGACGTGGTTTCGGATTTCACGATGGAATCCCTGATGAGCAACCGAAAGGGAATCCAGCTGGTTGAGAATGCGAGAAAGAAGATGGCCGTTTCGAATTTCTGCTGGCAAAACGCCTATGAAAATCTCTTCGCCGGATGTTCGGAGATTCTCGCCGGCGAAGAGAAGAGGTCCAGACTCGCTTGGCATCTCAGCGACTGCTTCCAGAAAGACTCCGGCCGGCCGCCTTTCCCGTACTGCGACACAAAATCCAACATGGTGAAGTGCCTTTCGAAAATAGATGAGGATGCGCGTAAGGTTTATCTCGAGTTTTATCTTGAGACCAATTCCATATGCCATCAGTTACAGTAAGTATAATCTTAATATGAAGTACAAATATTTTAAAAATATTATTGTATAAATATTGGATACGGTATGACCACACGTGTAGCAGTTACCTTCAAGCGTGATTGGTATATATGCATAATTTATGAAGCACGAATACTTTAAAAAAATCTATTATATAAGTTTTGAGTGTAAATGGTACACATAGATGCATTCTTTAGAATTTACATGAGAAACAATAAATAGCAACATATAAAAAAATCAAAAGTATATTCATCAACATAACAAATGACATATATGTTGCTAGATTTTATCTTTTAGTCCTACCTGTACGGCGTGCATGACTTGTCCTTCATAGTATATAGTTCTCACAAGAAGCTTCAATCCAGTGAACTATCATTGGGCTGTTGTGGACCCACCTCGAACCAACAACAGTGATCAGACCCATTCATCTCCTACTATCGGCAAAATAATTTATCCTCGCAAAAAAATCTTAATTGGATATTGATATATAGCTGCATAAATAAATCACATTTTCAAAGCAAAAATATACAGTTGAAGTTTAAAATCATGTCTTCCGTCCATGTTTTTCTTCCACAGGCATAAATTAGCAAAATAGCTATCAATGTTCAATCAACCTTATTTTTTTGCAATAATAAACATCTCGGCAGCATCTACAAGTTGAACAGTTCCGATCACTGTTGTGAGCTCAGAGTGAGCCCACGATGACCCAAAATGGGACCACACCGGGTGGTGGACCTTTTCCCATAGTTCTCTATATTGAGTATATTCAAGTTTATTGGTTTTTATTGCAAACACTAACTACAACTTTGATTTCCATGGTATTCTAGGACCGACGCATTCAAGCGTCAAACAGAGAGATTGGTAAATGAACTAAAGAAATCTGCCCAATTCACTGAAGACAAATTAGAGAACATACAAGAGAAAGCAGAGGACCTGTTGCAGAGTTCACACCACATACATGATTCTTTGGCTTCTATTGATATCCAAACACAACAAGTAGCTGAAATGACAAAGAATGTAGAAGATCATGTCGATACTGTGCTGAAGCAATCAGAAGCAGTTTATGAGCAAACTAAGGAAATTGTGAGTTCTCAGTCAGAGGTGCAAGAAAGCCAAGCACAAATGAAGCACAACTTGGTAGAATCAATGACAATATTACATGATTCTTACAATAATGTGGTGCAAGAAATAAGTAGATTGAAGAATGAAGCTGTTGAAATAGAGAAGAAGATCAGTAAAGTTGGGGATGCAATGACTTCTAAAATGAGCACTTTGCAAAATAAGGCAGATGACATTGGGAATATGGCAGGGATTTCCTTGGATAAGCAAAAGAAGCTTCTAGATGGGCAATCTGTGGCTTTCAAGGGGCTTCAGTTTCTAACTAAATTCCAGTCTCAAGCATTAGAAGAGAGCAGGTAATAAACAAAGAGTGTCATATTATAGCACATCACATTTAAAGAAAGTTCCACTAAAAGGCATAGGAATGTGTTGTTATTTATTTATTTTGGTGCTTGCAGGGCTACTATGCAACAATTAACTGAACTTGGTAACAAACAGAAAGATGAGCTTCTTCAAAGACAAGAACTACTCCAACAAGCTCACGATCGTCTGGCTGAAAATTCAAAGACAATATTGGAAGCTCAGGTTGGTGCACAAGTCATAGGGTGATTCTAAATGCACACACTTATTTTTCTTTAGACACCCACTTTATGTATTGGAACACTTATACATGGTGTCTTAACACTTATACAAGTGGGTGTTCAAAGAAAAAAAAGTATCCAAGTCATATCATCCATAAATTTAAGGGGTTGCATTACAAGTGCAAATTACTTATAAGTCCTCACTATTGCAACCTTCATGTGTACTCACAGGAAGCTTTCGAATCGAAGCAAGCAAGCATGTTTGTCGCCCTAGATAAGCTCTTCACCTTGCACAATGCAATGCTGCTTGAATCCCGCTTAATTAAAGCTTTCATCATTTACACCATATCTATCTTTATCCTCTACATGTTCACTAGTACAAAGCAAACATATGCTGTGAGACCTAGGCTTTATATAGGTAAGGCTTTATTCTCTTTTACATTTCATGTCCAGGTTAAGTACAGGTTCTCTGGCATTCTCTAAATCAAAACCATTGAATTTTTTTTTTTGTCATTTTATTTGCAGGGCTTTGTGCCACAATCCTGACTGAATTTGCAATACTAAGGTATGCAACAAACAATATTGAACAACAGGCTTGGATAATAAGTCTCATTAGGTCACTCTTTGGGCTAATCGCGTCAATCCAGCTTCTACATGCCATTTTTACGTACAGGTATGAAGTTCAGCAGGTTTACATTAGGTTAAAGAATGCATTTACAGATCTTATTCTAAACCTATGGCTTGAATATTATGCAGGGACTTTGAACTGTTAAATCACCATATGCTACTGAAACTAATGGATCAGCTCAATGGCATGCAAGCAGACAAAGAGTATTCACAGGATAGTGACAGCGATAGTGATGTGAACTGGTCTTTATGGGTTGACACTGAGTTACCAGACAATGTAGACTGTCTTGAAGACCCCGACTACATACTTCCAGAGGAAATCGGGAAGAATTCTGTTGCAACAACAAAAAAATACAATTTCCGTAATCGTTTCTGTCATTCCTAATCACAAGTATTTTCACCAATCGCGCTTGAACGTATTCTGTATGTATTTATTGATACGAATTTTATGCACTGATAATTAGTATTCATTCCAATTTTACATTAAACAAATTCTGCACCTGTATTATCCATATTTGTTATTCAATTCAAAAGGTTACTACAATTCTGATTTTATACATAGCCAGTTTCTCCCAAAATTGTGATACAATCTCAGTTTTAACTAGATTACAATACCATGGATTTTTCTAGGGTTGACTGCCCAGCCAATTCCATCAAACAGGGCAAGAACAAACTTAGCATATCCCAAAATCCAACTACATCTATATTCCCATTCAGTTTCATGTGTAAAATTCATTGCTCACAGCACTGTCCCTACCCCCTCCATGAGTAAGAGCATAAAGATTATGCTCCTTCCAAGAGAAAAAGATGCCACCAATGTCCCACTCAGCTAACATATTAGCAGTGACTTGGCACTCTCAGCCATCACCAAGTATCCAATATAACATTTCAAAATTTAAAGAAAAAAGTCAAATTTTCAAATGGTTATGATGAAGTTATGATATTCTTCATTTTTTATGATTCTATCATGAGAATACATGTACACCCACAGATGCAGAATATAGTAGGACATTCTGTAAAAGCCTGGCATGGAGATAGCTCTAAAATAGGAAGAACTTACCAGAATGGTATAACTACCAGTAATCCTTGCAAGAGCAGGACCCATTTTCAAAATGGTGGAAGCGATTTGTGTCCCTCAAAATAATCACTCTTCCTGTAACTCTTGACACAGTCTTCATCCAAGCGTGACAGTCCACACAAACACGGAGATTCTTTGTGATCCTAATTGGTATTCCAGATCCAGTGTGAATGAGTCCAAACACTGTTGCGAGTCGTTCGCTGTGTCCGCAAACCCACTTCACCTTCATTTCCTCATTTATGTCATGAAGCACAACTCCGGTATCTGGAACGTATCCAACTGCTTTCATAGCTTCCATTAATTCATTCCACATCTTCTTATACTCATTTGTACTACGAAATTTGAAACCCCCACCAGAGACAAAAGTGTGAAATCTATTTTTGACCTGAATCCAGCTGCATCCAGCCTCCTTCTTGATACCACGCTTTTCCATCATCTCTCTGACCATCTTAACACCCTCCCACAGACCTGCATTTCCATAAATGTTTGATAGCAGCACATAATTCCCTGGATTGTTTGGTTCAAGGTCAAATAAATGCTTAGCAATAGCTTCTGCAAGAGAAATGTTGCCATAAAGTCTGCACGAATTGAGTAATGAACCCCATATGCTTCCAGTTGGCTTCATTGGCATGTTTTTCACTACTTCCAACGCCTCCTTGATTCTCCCTCCTCTACCTAATATATCTACCAAACAAGCATAATGCTCTAGACTTGGTGAGATTCCAAATTCAGTGTACATTCTGTCAAACAATGTTTGGCCCTCATTTGTGAGCCCTGCATGGCTGCAGCCTGACAACAGCGCAATAAACGTGATTCCATCTGGACTGAAGCCAGAATCGAGCATCTCATCAAACAATTCCATTGCTTCTGTCATCCACCCATTGATTGCATACCCCGTGAGCACACTATTCCACGATGTCAAATCCTTATTTTGTATTCTATCAAATATTCTTCTACTGTAATCCATTGATCCACATTTTGCATACATGTCCATCAGAGAGTTTAGGACCAACACGTCTGGTATTCTGGTCGATTTCACAATTTGGCCGTGTATCTCTTTCCCACTATAACTTGCAGTTACTCGAGCACAGACCGGTAACATTGTAGTGAGAGTAATCCAACTAAACCCCACTCCCTCTCCTTGCATCCTCCTAAAAGTATCAAAAGCCTCAAATAGTTGGTCCCGCCGTACAAACCCAGCAATAAATGAGTTCCAAGAAATAATATTTCGTTGAGGCATTCCTTCAAACGCCCGGAGCACCTCTTCAAAACGCCCACACTCTGTATACAACCTAAGAAGAGAATTGTATACAACTTGATCCGGCTCTTCATTTGACTTAATGACCTGGGCGTGAACTGCCCTGCCAACCCGCAACTCATACAACTCAGCGCACGACTTGAGCGCGATTGAAAATGCAAAATTACGCGGGACAAACCGGCACAACATGTCACAATAAAGAAGTAGAGCATCTCTTGAATGCCCATTTCTTGAATACCCGATTTCCATTGCCACCCAGACCGATTCGGGAAGGATTTCGTTTTCAAGGCCGTTTTCGAAAACAAGGCGAGCGTCATCGAGTCGACCGCAAACGGAATAGAGTGTGATGAGCTTGCTTTTCAAGGTGGGGTTGTAGAGGAGGTTTCTATCTCTGGAGAGGAGGAATTGAAGGTGAAGTCTCTGTCCGTGCTCTAAGGATTTTCTAGAGATACAGGCGTGGAGGAGGGTGGCGTAGGACTCGAGATCCAGTTCGGTTGCTGCAGATTTTGACGGTTGAGATTCGATCATACGAAGAGCCTCGTCCAGTTTGCCTGATTTGGAGAGGGCTTTGAGAGTTGAATTGAGGGATTTTTGTTTGTGAAGTTTGGGAACTGAAGTGGCCGTTATGTTAGTTGAAACAGTTATGATAGTTGAGACAGAAATGGCGGGAATCACCATCTTCTACAGAGAGAGAGAGAGAGAGAGAGAACATTCATATAGCAAATATCGTCAATTATGTTTCAATTTTTTTATTTTTAAAAAATTTTAATTTTAATTTTTTTAACTTAATTAAGTGACTTTTAATGTATTAACACATATGAACTTAATATTTATGAAATCAAAATTTCTATTCAAAATTAGGAAAACTTTTTCTAATATCTCTCCTCTATTTTACGATACATCTTATCATAAAATCAATTGACCACTTTATTTATTAAAAATCAAGTTTGCAGTAAATTTTATTTTTTTCACGTAGTTAGTCGTATTGAAATAAGAGGCATTTCTAAATTAATTCCTATTCGCAACAAAATGTCAAAATGAGAATGGCTATTTTACCTCATTCCATTCCGATCCCATTCTAATCCCTATCCCTTTAAGTTCAAAATCATTCTTTCAAACCAAACACTAGATAATGTATAGTTATATTCACCATGGCTACTTCTTTCTCCCTTTTAAAAGGTCTGAACCCTTGTGCATGCAAATCCATGAGTACAAAAAGCCAAAAGCACAGAGCAATGGGAGAACCCTTGAGGGAAACTTTGCAAGGGTTTTAAGTGCCCACAAAAGCCAAAATTAGGTTCCTTCAACTGCACAAATCTTTTAAGGAGTTCAAGTAACAAAGGATAAATCCTTAACTGATAAGAGATAGTTTTTGAATTGTTGGTAATAATTCTTCAGATTGGCAAAATGAACTCAATTTGCCACCAGTTTTCCAACATTCCCCTTGGTAATCAAAATGCCCACCACCGGCCCTTCTCCTTTTAACGTTGTTTCAGTCTTCCGGGTGGACGTGAAGACAAGAAATGAAGTAATGTTCTTTAGAAAAAATGTAGAATAATGCATATACCAAGATGAAAATCAAATGTGAGTTTCGTAGATAGACATACTGAACCGAACTAAAATATCAGTGATACACTGACTCACTATGATAACAAAGATTAAAGTCAATGGTGACTCTTCCGGTCCGAGAGAAGAGCTGCATCTTTCTTGCTTGATAAATTCTCGATATCTAGAAACTTGCCTCGCAATGAGTATTGACCTCCTCAACGGTTCATAGAAAAGGAAGAACACAAAATGAAGCAAAATAAAGCTTCGCTAGTTTAAATGTAAATTCTTTTAGTAAAAAATTATTTTACTTATTTTTCACTGTTCGATTAACAAAAAGTAAGTAAAATAATTTTTTATGTACAATATTTTACATTACAAGATGAAATTTTTTTCTTTTAAATAAATTGGTAAGTTATTTTTCGTTTTTTTAAGAGACGTGTTTTAAGTTTGACCATTTATAAATTTTTAAAATTTTTGTATCGATTTCTAAAACGAAGACACATGAGCCAATGACGAAAAAAAGCCTTAAGTCTTATATGAACTATTTTCAACTCTCCGTAAAATTGTTATACTTTTAAATTTTTTTATCATGATGAATTAAAAAAATTAAAAAATCTAGACAAAAAAATTAAAAAAATGGCAAAAAAAAATCACAAAAAGCCATCCCATACAACCACGAAAGTCTATGAGGCATCGCATCAAATCCAAATATTTTTCGTAACTTTCTTGTGAAAAATATCTTATTTCAATCCAACAATAAAAAACTTTAATTTTAAAATATTTTTCATGTGTCAACCGAACACTAGAAAATAAAAATAAAAAAATACAATTTTTATAAAAATATTTTACTAAAAAAAAATAATTTTCATTGAAACAAACATAACCTAAGTTCGGTATTCATGTTAAGCACTCAAATTTGTTACAAAAAAGAGCGTTCCAAGATAATTACAAGCAAATGGGTTCAAATCCAAGATCAATGGACTTCTTTACAGCATCCATTACCAACTGAGTCATTCTGCTAATCTCCGGCCACTTACAATCCGGGCTGCTCCTAGAATCCTTAGTCCCCTTGACCAGCCTAGCAAATTCTTGAACCATTAGAGCTTCTTGTGGAAGCACAGAAGAACTAACTCGAACTTTTTCAGGCTTTACATTCCACCCAATGTGGAGATCCACAAACTTTGCACCCGACGTGAAGTCGAAGAACGAAGAATTCTCTTCATAAGGAATGATGAAGTCCTGTAGATGGAGCGATCCGTTGGAGCCCAACACGGTTAAGTCCATCGACACGCTTGAGAGGAAAGAGCAGTGGAATGTCGCAACGGTTTGTTCCTTGTCGTCATCGTCATCCCAATGCAAAGAGGCGGAGCACGACAAGATGACTCCGGCTGAGTTCCGGTCTGTGGGAGGCAAAGCAATGACAGTTTTGGGAAGTTGATGGTTCATTGCCCACAAGATGGCTCCAATGCAGTACCAGCCTGTGTCACCAAGAGCACCGAGTGCGTCCAAGTCTGGTTTTACTCTTATGTTGTTCTCGAAAAAATCCGGGGATGGTGTGAATGTAGAGGTGCTGTGGATCTTCAAAATCAGAGGAATGATTGTGAGAGAATGTTGTGCAGGGTGTTTGTAAACTACTCATTGATCATACACTCATAATGCAAGAATAACAGCTGTTCTTAGTAAAGAAATCCCACATATCAGAGAAAGCAATTTCCCAAGGCTGTAAAGGTGTGATTATCTACATAACAACTGTGTTAGAAATTATCTTCCAACTTTTTGCTTATAACTCATTAAAAGTTTAAGAAATCTAAACATAGTGTACTTATTACTTTTTGCTAACAACTTCTACCGTTTAAAATTATAAGTTTATAACTATAACAAACAATTGTAACTTCTGCTTGAAGTCAAAATCACATAATTTCATTAGTTCTGTTACACCGAACGCCCTCAAGCATTCCTTCAAATTTTTCAAAAGCATTTCAAGACAATAACGATAACGGGTCTAGATCCTCTCCATTATGTCAATGTAATCGAGATCTCCATTCCAATCATTATGAAGTTGGCACATTATTTTAAAAAATACTACGGCATAAAACTTCGCCATTCATTCCACAATAATGGAATTGGTTTAATGGAGAGGATCAAAATTCAACAATTACAAACACCATTTTATAAGAAGACGGCAGCCATTTTGTTGAAAATAACCCAAGCAATACCTCCATACATACAGTAAATAAACTTACTACATTTTGCTACGATTGAGCAACGGTCCAACTTTACTTGTGATTTGTGAAGATAAAATTTGTGTTTGAATTATGAATTTGTGAAAGAACTTGCAACAAAAAGATAACAAAATGAAATCCTAGTTAAATTGGACCCATTTGAAATTAACTTTTTAACTTTTTTTTTTTAAATAACATGCTTATTTATACTCATCCTGATGGGACTTGGGTTTACATAACTAGCCTAATTTATAAAACAAACTAGGCCTAATAAGCATCACCAATGCTACATATTCATAAAAGTTATTCATAAAATTATTCGCAATTTCAAATCAATGATCCAAATTCCTTTACAGCCAGTTTGAATTCGATGATTTGGGAAGAAATGAATGGAAATCCAAATCTCAACTCTTGCATCACTTATTTGGGTAACTAAATACCGGAGACAGAGATAAATGAGAAGAAATAGAGGGATTAAGTTTTATTTTAATGAGCACTTTCTTCAAATTCTTCAAAATAAAGAGATTTAGAAAATAAATAAACTAGGAGTGTAATTTGAGCCCGGCCCAGTTCGGTGGGCACGACAAGATAACTTATAAGTTTTTTTTTGTATTCAAATTTATTATGTTATATAAATTTTTTTTTGGGGTAAATTATTATATAAATTTATTATATTATATAAGTTTATTATTATAAGTGTATTATATTATATAAAGTTTTAAATGAAAATATTCTATAATTTTAAATGAAAAAATTCTTTTATATAAATTTCAATCATTATTTATAAAATATACTGTAATACATTGAAATTCTTGTTTATTTCTAACAGTTCATAAATCATAAGTTAAACTAATTTTTTCTTTTAAATTTGTAAATAAATCCATTAACTCGATTTTAATTTCATCAAATCTACTTAAAACTCTATTTCTTGTAATATTTCTAGAAAAACGTTGAAATTGCAAAACAAATCCGATTTGTATCATTTCTTCAAATGCCGATTGTTCACTCATTAAAAATAATTATTCTTGTTTTATTATATAATTAAAAACAGAATTTTGTGTGCGGGTTTATTCTCACAAAAAATTAATAATATTACCGGTTGTATCCCTACGTATTTGTATTTGTGAAGTGATATTAAGATGAGAATTTTTACGATGACTATCAGCATGTCTACGTAAGTGACTAGTGCCACTAGATGTGTGATCCGAAAGTAATTTATTACAAATTTTATATTTTACTTTAACAGTAACGGTGTCAACATTAACTTTTTCAAAAAAAAATTCAAAAATTTTCACACATTTGAAACGTTTATACTAGATGAACCTACAGATGCAGGTGCAGATGAAGCAGTTGGTGGATTATGAATAAGAGCAGGGAGAGTGGGATTGAACTAGTAGGTAAAAATGTAAAAATATATTATTCTTCGGGAAAAACATTTGGATTTATCGATTTTTTTAAAAAAATTATTAAATTTTAAATCAAAATTAATATATTAATGAGCTTAGAGACTATAATTTAAAAAAATTCACAATGAAATAAAATTAAATTTTTTTTAACAATTACTTAGAATTTAAAAATATATATTCAAAATTTAATTAAATATTACAACAAATTAATTAATTTTTTTAGAAACTAGAATTTAAATTGTAACAAATAAATTAATAAATTAGAGAATAGATACTAGAATTTAAAAAAATTGAAAATAAAATAGAATTTAATTTTTTTTTAAATTAATTAGAATTATTTTAAAAATGTATTCAAAATTTAATTAAATATTGTAGCAAATAAATTAATTTTTTTAGAGATTAGAATTTAAATTTTAACAAATAAATTAATTTTTTAAAGAATAAAGACTAGAATTTTAAAAAATTAAAAATGAAATAGAATTTAATTTTTAAAAAAAATTAATTAGAATTTAAAAAAAAATGTATTCAAAATTTAATTAAATATTGCAACAAATAAATTAAAACTTTTAGAGATTAGAATTTAAATTGCAACAAATAAATTAATTTTTTAGAGAATAGAGACTAGAATTTAAAAAAATTAAAAATAAAATA
>JAOTRH010000018.1:9479899-9513248 GCA_034768845.1 Heliamphora exappendiculata | reverse complement strand
AATACACAATAAATTGTTTAAATCATAAAATTAGATTCAAGCATCATTCAACTGGGACTTAAAATTTTATTTTTTAGTCTTTTTGTTTAAAATTACAAGTCAACTGTCATTTTTTTAAAAAGAATTTCTTATAGTGGTTTAAAACTACTTCTTTTAACTAAATTATTCTCATATATATTTGCTTTAAATAAAAATTAAAAACTTAGCTTAAAACAAAATTAGCAAAGTCTAATTTCATGAGTCCCAACAATTTAAAGGAGTATAGTTACAAACAAGATATTAATTTTTGCATGGCAAGCATGCTCAATATCCTTCTATACAGGTTAGTGCCCTGGATAAATAAAATTAAGCTTGTATTTGGACTAATTTTTTTATTAATTTTTTAATTTTTTAACTTTTTTTTATTATAAAAAGTAGATGTAAAAGTATTCAAAAAAATTGAGTTTTAGTCATATTTTAAAAGGTTGTGAGAGTTTTAATTCCACAACTATTTATATTTAGAGTTTAGTTCTTTTTTTAAATAGTTTTTTTTTAAAGTCAATGATTTTTTTCTCTAAAATACCCGTTAATAACTGGTGTAACATATTCATATAATTCTTCATAATTTTAGGATATATTTACATAGAAGAATGTTGACCTGTTAATCACCAACGAGTTTTATTAAAACAATTTTAAATCTATTTTATTTTAGTCGCCATATACATAACTAAATAGGATGAAAATAAATCATTAATTAGGTTTTGGATATTCATCAATAATTGAGACGTAACTTTCCTTTTTTTGTTGGGATATTGGCTTTCAACAAATATTTTTCTTGTTTTGAATCGGTATTCGGTTTTGGATATTCATTAAACACGATCGCCCCTCCTCCGTCGGCTCCTCATTCTCCGATGTCACTCTTCCTCGTCCTTCGCTCCGCTGTCGTCGCTTCTAGATCAGTCGACGCCGGCCACTTCGCACTGCCACCTCCACTTCTCGCCACCGTTGCCGTTTCTCACCGGCGCTACCTTCTAGATTTGGACCACCAACTCATATCTCGTCGTCGCCGTCGTTCCTTACCATCGTTGACCACCAGATTTAGATCACTGACTCCAGATCTCGCCCTCGTCGCCGCCGCCGCTTGTTTATTCTGTCTCTCCCTCTCTCTCTAATTTGAATGAGATTTGATCCGCCACCATCTCTCTGACATAGTGTTTCTAATTCACCATTGCCACTCTTCCTCTTTCTCCCCTACCAACAATAATAATTTTTTTGATACATATTCTTTATACGATTAGTGTACAACTGATACAATTATTAGTTACAAATTATGTGTTGAACAATTTTAAAAACATTTATACGTTGAATACTGATACAATTATCAGTTGCATGTTATTACTAAATGTACACAGCTCTCATAAATCACTAATATATTTTATCAATTTAAAACTATGTTATAAGAAAATAATGTAACAGATACTTAATACTAATAAATGTATGAGGCATATGCCTAGTGAACAGTAGTTGAAATTTTATCGATGATTTATATTATTTATGAAAATATTTTCACTGACCATTGATAAATCTATCAGTTGTCACATTTGATTGTGATGAGTTGAAATATATATCAAAACTAATGATTTGTGAATATATAAATGTATCAGATTTATGTATATAGTGAAATAATTTTTAAAATGTATCGTTTGTATATGTTATGGCGATGGGTGATTTCACCTAGCACACATACAGAGAAAGAGAGAGAGAGAGAGAGAGATTGCTTGATTTAATTAAGGATACGTCATCTTTAACAAAATTTAGAAAGATTTTAAATTAGGAGGAGAGAGAGAGAGGTTGCTTGATTTAAGAGATATACCATATTTGAAATTTTTTTGAAAAGAGGGCTATATTAGATATAATAAAATAATTTTAAACATAATAGGACTAAATTCATTTAAAAAATGTGCTGTGACTAAATCTAGTACTATTATAAAAAAGATGACTAAAACTAAAATTAAAAAAAAATATCAACTAAAGTAAAACAAGTGAGTTTTTCAAAAGGTTTTTAAGCAAAAAAAAAAAAATCTCCCAAAAAGATTAAGCTAAAGCTAAACATAGACCTAAGATACAAAATGCAAGTTATGCGAGTATGGAGAAGAAAGCGGAATTTATTGCCTGTGAAATTGTGCTTTTGCTCAAGAGGTTTGGAAACGTACGCCCATCTCTCCATATTAGGATTACCTGAAGAACAAATGCACAATCAGCGATTGGTATGAGGCTATGCAAAACCTTTTAGAGAAACATTTTTTTAGTATTTTTCATGGTAGTGGCTTGAGGTTTATTTGTAAGTAAAATTGATACATATATACGCAGCGAAAATATGAATATTAATCTATTTTTAATTATGATTGTTTAAGCACTTGAATAAATCTGCACTTACAAAATAAATCTTATAACCTATAGCCGCTTTGACGAAAATTGTTGATGAATTACTAGCATTTTCATCAAAAGCTATGTTAAGAGCTCATCTTTATTTATAGGTAATGATATTCTTCCATTAAGGAGTACCAATTGAAATAAATATTATAAGATCATATACTTACGAATATCTAATCAATCTATGTTTTAACAATAATGATTTTCTCAATATGTTCTCTAAATTTAATAGTTCAAATCATAAATATGAGCTTGAAATGAGCTTATAAAAATTAAATTTTATGATAAAATAATATTTTCTACCGTACAAAACAAAGAGCCAGATGTTAACATGTTAGGAGTTATAATGTTTGATTTTTGTAGGATAAAGAGTTTTTATTATTCTTTACTTAATTTAATGTATTATCCAATCAATCTACCTTTTTACGTGGATGATTTTCTCAATATATTCTTCGAATTCGGTTCGTATCATCAATACATGCTTAAGATGAATTCATAAAAATTAAACTTTATAATAAAATGATGTTTTGAAGTTGGTTATTTACGTAAAAATTCAATTTTTAAAATTTTTTGTTTAAATTGAATAATCTTGCATTCTTATATAATTAAAAATAATAATTATATATAGTTGGTATATAACTTATGAATTATGGCAATTATTGTATTTTAAAAGTGGTGAAAATTTTGATAAAATATTTATGAATTAATATTTTGATTTGATTTCTTTGATTTTTATTATTTTTTATTTTTATTTCCAAACGAATCATCTTAATTTTTTTTTTTGCATTTTCAACAAAAAGTTTTAGTAGCCAAATAGAACCTCAATGTATATTCTTATAGATAATCTTATGTTTATTTTGATAACTATATCGTTTATTTTATAGAACTCGTTAAGAAGATTATATTTTAAAAAATAAAAATTAATTGTATATTAATAATAAATTATTTATAAAATTGGGATAATTTTTAAAATTAACATACCGTTAAAATAAATGTGTTTACGTATATTTTGTAAAAATATTTTATCCCCTTCATTATAAATAGGCTAAATTTTTATGGCGTACAAAGCACTGAGGCTCAATCATTAAATCCTTCATAAAGTAAATGTAAATTATGTCAGAGGTGGGTTATCCCAATTATAACAATCGTGACTCTCTCAGTTGATTCTTGCGCATCAAGCTTGTGTTTGGATTAATTTTTTTTAAATATTTAAATATTTAATTTTTTAATTTTTTTTATAAAAAAATAAATATAAAAAAATATAAAAAAAACCAACTTAGGCCAAATGAAAAATTTGTCAAATTAAAACTTCGAAAATTAGTGATAAGCTCTCTTGCTTTTTTTTTTCTTTTATTAGTTGAGAAAAAAAAAGAGAGACTGAAGTCTCCCTATAGTCATGTCTCTCTCAAATGTTTTTTTTGTTTTCATTTTTTTATTTTGTTTTTATGTAGGAATCACAATTTTTTCGGTTTTATCCTCATTTATAATCGTCTCATTATGCATGAGTTTTTTTTAATAACAAACGTGTAAGAAATAAAAATAAAAGACCTTATTTTCGAACATATTTCACTCTATTGCTATTTCTATTTATACATCAAATGAAGAATTAGTCAAATTAGAACTTTAAAAATTAGTAATGACCTTTTTTGCCCCTTTTTTTTATTAGTTGAAAAACAAACCAAAAAATAAAAATGAAATTTCTCAAAAACTATACCAATATCGGCACCTATGAATGTTGTAATCAGAGACGGTGCGAGGATTATAATTGAGTTGGGATAAAAATCTTAAATCATATATGTATATTTTTTATAAAAAATAATTAAATTAAAGTATTAATCAAAATATTTGTAAAATTTGACATTACAATTAATCACAATAAACAATTATTCATGCATCAATTGATTATTTATTTTGTTACGAAATCAATCATTTACAATATTTATAACAGAAAATATCTTTTCTATTGTAATTGTTGCAATTGATAAAATTAATGCATAAGTCAAAAATTTGTAAACTAATGTGGTATTCTTTTGTAATCTTAATCATAATTTGAACAAGTTTGTTAATTTTTTTCAAATTGATCAAAAATTAGTCATATATAAGTTGGAATAAAATTTGACAAAGTTGATCCTTATTAACTCATATATCAACTTTGATCACTTATTACCTTAAATTTTTTAATAATGGTAAATTATGCCTCCCTGAATTATACAATTGCCCCTTTTATTATTTCTTCCCTAATTTGAAAAGGAACAGACTGATGCCCTAGCCCTTTCTGCCTCTCAACTTACGAACTGAACCTTCTCTCTTCATCTCCCTCGCCCAGTCGCCCACTGGCCGCCGGCCGTACTCGCCTCCGCTGCACCGCCCGCTCGCCGCGACGCCGGCGCTTCTTTTGTCGAAGTTACTGAGTAAGCTTCTTCTATCTTCCGAGAATATTAGTTCTTTACGTAAAATGATAATTTTGTGTGTGTGAGATTTTGATATTTAATTTTCTTGAATATCCAAATATGCACAAATATATATGTATGTATGTATGTATGCATGTATGTATGCTGAATACACATCCATATATGAAAAATATGCTGAATACATAAATATTATTTTAATTACTAACTGTAATTTTTCACAAATTGATTGAGTTTATGTGAATGATAATTTTTTGTGCGGAGATTTTGATACTTAATTTTATTGAATATCCAAATATGCATATGCTGAATACATATCCATATTTGTAAAATATTCAAAAATATTGTGTTAAATTGCAAACTGTATTTTCCCACAAATTGTTTGAGTTTATGTGGTGTTATCAGTTATGTGATTTGTGATGTTATGTGATTTCAGATTTGGGTATTATATCTTTTAACTTATGGAGAGATTTTTTAAGAGAGAATCAAAATTAGAAGCGAACTTTTCTACATGTATATATTGAGAGAGACATATTTTGTAGCATTACAAATGAAACTATCATATATCGTTTTTAGAATATGAAAAGTCGTCGTGGTAAGTTGTGAATCAGTTTATATATTATCAATATATTTAACTATTTGAGTAGCACCTCATTTTACTGTGTATGCTTTTAAGAATTTGCCCCATCTGAACATGATTCTTGGCTTTGCCCCTCTCAACAGTAGACAATGTTGTCTTGTAGTAAGGGAAAAGTAACAAAGGGGGGTAGGATTTTAGTGTTTATCTTCTAGGTTTTTGACTTGTTAGTTAATCAGGATTTAAATATAAATACAACTAAAAATATTACGAATATTATATTTGGTTATTAGTTTTTAAGATTGTTTGAGCAGGACGTTAGAACCTTTAAAAAAGGAATTTCTTTCAAATAGATTTTGGGAAAAATATCACAAATATGTTCAACTCCTTATTTTGGAATTTTTTTTTCAAATCTTCTTGAGATATTTAAAGAAAATAGTGGTTATTCTTAATTTAAAGTATTTAATTAACCAAGGTCACATCATTGGTTATAAAATTCAAGAATTAAACTAAACAATGACTTAAAGTAAACCGAATATAATGCCAGATTTTATGAATAAATATATCGTCTTATTTTCTTTTGTATTATTTTTATTTTTGAATTCAAAATGAAAGAAAAGGGGCAAGTTTTTAATTTTGAATTGTTTAAGTTAAAAATTTTGAAATGGATAAGAAAAGCATAATGAGGGGATTTTTAAATTTAAATTTATTGAAGATAAAAAAATTAGATTTGAAATTTAAGAGGGGAGGGTAGGGAACATGTAGACTAAAAAATAAAGAAAAATGAGAATAAAGAAAGATTTGAATTTTGATTTATTTTTTTAAATTTTGAATTGGGTAAGAAAAGAATAAGTGCAAGTTTTTTAATTTGAAATTTATTTAAAATAATAAATTAAAATAAAAAATAAGAAAAAAAGAATGAGCAATTTGTGAATAGTCATGTAACAAATATACAATTAACTTTTAGTAAGAATTTAAAACAAAGATTTTGAAACTTTTTAAGAATTCACTACTACATTATATTATTTAGATTTAGTAATATATCCATATCTATATATAGTATAAATAGATGGTTATGTATATGTATACATCTATATCTATATACAATATTATTTTATAAAGAATTTGATATTAAGATTTTGGGTATGGATATACACTATCTTTTTTTATTCATATATTTTCTATTTGAAAATTTGCTTCCCTATCTTTTGTTAGCTTTTTTATGTTTATTATTTTTTATTATTTAAAAGCTAAAAAATGTCTATAAATTAGGAGAAGAGATAGAGTGAACTTACGAACCGCCATGTAATAGAGCTAGTGCTTACTTTTAATAAGAATTTAGGATTTAAATTTTAAAATTTTTTGCGAGCACACTACATTCTTATATACATAGTATAGATATATTATTTTATTAGTTTACTAAAACTCACCACTCATGCTTATGGCAAATGCAATATTACTAACAAATCACTGTGGGGACAATTGATTGTCTTTGAGGCTCCATTTGTGTAATAATTAAGATAGCTCTTGGATCATAAACAAGATTATAATATATCTATTGTTGGTAGCTCGTTGCGGAGACCATTGATGGTTCTTGAGGCTCCACTTGTGTCTTTATAGGTGGCATATTGACATTCACCACCTCAATTGGTGGATTAACCATTGGCGTTCCTTGTTCGGGCCCACTTATGGCCTTTTTATGACCGAAACCAACTCTCGGTTTCTTTCAGTATTAGGGTTGGAAAAGACTTCCATAAATTGCTATATCAACTCGTGAATAGCAAAACTTTTTGGCCACTTATTTAGTTCACTTCATGTTCACCCATTGTCGAGTGTTGGTTGACATTTGTCCTCACTGTTTGGCTTCCACCAAAGCCATTTCTTCTTGAACTGCTTTGTCTTGCCTTTGTGTGCTAATTATTATTTTTAATTTAATATGTTGTGCCACCGGGTGTGCCAAAATTTTTAACAAAATAAAACTTTTTCTCGTCAAGATTGATGGAGAGAATGTCTTATCAAGCAATTGTGATATGGTTCGCTGCCTTGTTTCAGGATTTCACCCGAAGAAACTCAAAATCAAACTCAAACTTTTGGACAAAAGTAAAAGAAAATTTTATTGATAAGGGAAATGAAAGGTTACAATGTGAAGAAATTAAAATGCCAAAATCTTATCGTTAACAAGTTAAAAATAAAGAGGTTGATGCTGGGTGTTGTGCTGTGTATCCCTAAAATTGTATACATTACATCTATTTATAGAAAAAAATCATAAAAAACTATGCATAACGGCCTATATCTACCTATAACTAATTTTTAACACAAAATGTCTCTACGACGCTAAGTGTTGTTTGAGTAACTCCTAACCGCTGTGTTTTTGTCTTTGATTGCCATTAATCATCTTTGAAAATATTCCACGTGAGCATTTTTGGATGCATAATTATTTTCCATCAAGTCTTGTAAAAATTAACCGGTCATTTGGACAGAAAATAGCATTCTTATATGGAATTTCGATAGAGCCATTG
The DNA here is from genome assembly GCA_034768845.1 of Heliamphora exappendiculata. Taxonomy (NCBI): domain Eukaryota; kingdom Viridiplantae; phylum Streptophyta; class Magnoliopsida; order Ericales; family Sarraceniaceae; genus Heliamphora; species Heliamphora exappendiculata. Next base: position 9,505,332 of record JAOTRH010000018.1, on the reverse strand, counting down.
ACAAGAAATAATATAATAATTAAAACAATGATTAAGTAAAAAGTATAGGTTAAAACTAAGTTGCCAAATGAGGCCTAAATGACCCTTTTTAATTGGGCCACTTGAATACCACCTGCAATTTGAGACCATTGATCTCCAACAAACTTAGAACTAGGAGATTTGACAAACAAATCCACAAATGTAAAGTTAGGTATCGTGAACTTCAAGTCAAACTTTTGTAACAAGTATTTATTTTTATTTTTTTTATTTTTGGATGTTTCTATATTTTTCTCTTGAACCTGTTTAGATTTGTGATTTGATCGTAGTAAGTTACATATACTTTGAGGTTAGATTTGTTTAGGAAAAGCTGGATTCTCCTAATTCTACTCTTCGTTCTTCGCTACGAATGTTGAAACGTAACACAACAATACAGTAAGCCTATATAACTAGTAATGACAAAATAAATAATAGTAAAGTGATTGCATTATGAATATATGACAGATGAAATAATTAATTATTGATAGAAAAATATGTAAACCAAGTTTCCTAGTGACTTAAGAATGGTATAAAAGTTAGGACATAATGTTTTCAAATTAAACAAAACTTGCCAAAAAGAATTTTAAATCCCAATAGAAAATATTCTAAAATAAAAAGGTATCTAAAGTTTTCGTAAAGTTCTATGAAGCAATACATAAATAAATAAATAGATTCACGGATTCGATTGCTGCATTTGTTAGTTCAAACCTTGTCTACAAGCTAGGAATCCCGGATATGGGATACTGATACGATATGAATATGGCGATGCGGAAAAATTTAAACAAGTAAGATACGGGTGCGGTCAGAAAACATTTGTAAAAAATATTTTTAACAATTTGTAGTATTGTTATTTTGAAAGAGTTAATTCGTTTTATTGTTATTTTGAAAAATTTAATAACTACCCAAGTCAAGAATAACTGAATGAATAATAAATAAAAAAAATTCCCGTTAAACATATAAAAAATATCTAAATGGTTGTACATCCATAACAATAAAATCAAAACATTAACTAAATAAAAAAATAATTTTAAAAAATAAAAATAAAAAATAATTTTAGGAAGGTATCTAAAAAATATCTCATCCGTATCCAAAACATATCATCTCCCCGTATCCCATGTGTATCCAACACGTATCTGAAATTGGAAAAATATAAGTTTATTTTTGGATACCTCTCAGGCTATGAAGCACGAACAAGTCGAAATAGGTGTCGTAGCATTGTCGGACACGTGGGGGTCACGCCGAGGACACGTCGGGACACATGTCGGACGCGCCACAATTTTTTATTATTATTATTATTTTTCATTCGGACATGTGGTGGGACATGCTGCGGACACGCGCGTCCAAGATCGGACACACCGAGACACGCCACACACGCGAAAAACCCTAATACGTGATGCGGCTAAACAACTTAATATCCAAATTGAGGCTAACCCTAATACGCAGCAATAAACTAAGGCGGCACCCTAATACTGTGATCCCCCTGTACTGACGACCCACCGTTGGCCACCGAGGACCACCGATGACCCCATCTCTGACGACCTTTGCCATCTTGGTATGCAGTCTTCTTCTTCTCCCCTCTTTCTTCAACCATCGTTGACCTTCAATTGACCATCGTCGACTTGAAATAGAGCATGACCATTGTCGACCTGAAATAGAGCATCAAAGACCTTTGTTGACTTGAAATAGAGCATCGCCGGCCTTCGTGGACTTGAAATCTTGCATCGGCGACCTTCGTCGACGTGAAATCCATCAACGTTGACCTTTGTCCCCTTGAAATTAACCATCATCGACAGGAAATTAACCATCGTCGACGTGAATCCTGTTTTTTGCTTAATTTGAAACCATATTTTGGCTTCATTTGAAACCCCTTTTGCCTTAATCTGAAACTCTTTTTTGGCTTACTCTGAAACTCTTAGATACTTAATTTGGATGCTTGTTTATCAGCCACTCTTATTTGTCAAGCCTTTTTTTTTGCTTAATGCGAATGCTTGTTTATTATTTGATAATGATAGGAAATCATGTCATTTTCTACCAGTGTTAGTACCACTCGCAATATGAGTGATTTTATATTTTATTCAAATGATGTTTTATTATAGTATTAGAGTGATGGATGAGGTTATTTGTAAATTGTACGTGGATGATTCTTTTCATAGGTACTACATAGTTTGTGGTTATTCTATTTATAAACATGGAGTAAATATATATAAATTAAAAAATAAAAATATGTTTTTTCGTCGTATTCCTGCCATGTCTGTGTCCTGATTTTTTTGAAAGCACCGTTTCCTGTGTCCGTGCCTGTGTCTGTAGCCATGCTTCATAGGTTACAATTATTGCTTTTTTGTGCGAACTTGCTGCTGCTCTAACTCAATTATCCATTTTGGATGATAAAAATAGCAACTTGTTATTCAAAATGTGGTCTTAGAGATTCATACTAACTCCAACCACGCCTCGCTATTTCTAAAAGAATCACTCTTTGCTCTCCAAAGCGCAAATCACTCCCCAACTTTTCCTCCAAGATTTGCGCACTTCCCTTGAAAGGTGAATCATATTTCTAATGTAAATCCCAATGGTGGAAATGACTTGTATATTTTTTTCATCCACCAATAGGGAAAAAATGTAATTTTTTTATACTTACTAAATTATTAATTTTTACCATCTATTTAATATTGGTATCATTTTAAAGATATTGTCGATATCTTGAGAACACTAGTTTTATAAAGATCGAACCTATATATTGAAAGTTGAACATATTATATAAAAATATAACAAAAAGTACAAAGAATATGGTGGGTAACTAAAATGTAAAGTCAAAATGTAAATGATGGAGAGGGAATTTAAAACTGGTGAAAAGGAAATATGGAGATAGCTGTCCAAAAACTCAGCCCGTCTTCTAATTTTGAAGTTAAATGACTTCTTTTGTTTTTGTGAACCAATCTGCTGGATGGTTGGGGTGAATTTTCCTTTATCATGGAGGAATGGAGACTTGTAGATGTTCTAAGAATGATAAGAATGATAAACTTTTGGGTGCCTGCACACTTCCTTTGGTTCCTTTAGCTGTTAAAGAACTGTTTAGAAGATTCGAAGTTGAGTCTGGGAGGCAGCTATGATCCAGTGGGGTTCCTTAGATCCCATTATACTTTTGATTTCCCTATAGGGTAGCACTACACTACTTGGGGGCAATTTTTGGGTGAATGGGCATAAAAGAACTTAGCTAAAGTAAGCCTAACTAGACTCGATATAAATCTTATTAATATATTCTTGTTTCTTATCTTACTATATAAAAAATGACAACTTCCTTTGATTTTTCCTCCCTCCATTTTCCTCTGTGCGTGGAATTCTCACATTACACACACACACACACGCACACACAGCACGTAGTTCACAAATTCCACACAATAACGGCCCACACCTATAAATTCCTTTCACAGATCCAGCCTTGACCTCTTCGGTCTTTCCAGCCAATAATTGCGGCATCCCACATCTACAGGTCCATCTTCTTCAACCGCCCCTCTACTTTGGACTCTTGCTGCTACGCTTGGACTGCAACGACGTCGAAATGGTGTCACCGCCTTTGCCCAACTGCCAACACCTCCAACAGCCACCATCAGTTCTCATGCCTCCAGAACTCCAAAACTCTATTGGCTACTCATACGCTGGCTCACTGTCAATTATAAATATAAACACCAATCTACCTACCAAATATTCCTCCCCTATCCACTCCACAGACCTATGATTATCTGTACGAAGAACCCAAAAGTACAAAGAACAACATCTGACAAATGTAAGCTTTTTTCTTCTTCTCCTCCTTCCTTTTCTACTTTGTATATTTGTTTAATTGTTTCTTTCCTGCTGTTTTAAGTACAACTCCATTTCAAACCCTATGTCCCAGAAGAAAAGCAACAAATCAGCTGGAACTCCCATACTCCATAATGACAAATTCAGGATATATTCATTGTTAGGCGTGCAAATAATTTCTGATTGATAAATATTTGACAAAATATCATCTCAATTTACAAAACAGTTAGAAACCTCATTAGAGGCTGTAAACGGATAAAGTCCTAAAATATGAAACCTTAGGCTATAATTATGAGGAATAATTCAATAAACTCAAAGAAACTGGATATTTATTTATAATATTTTGAAGTTGAAGGATTATTAAAATATGGAAGATAGATTAAGAACTCGTTCCTTTGTGAACTTACGAAGATCAAGGCCTGTTTTCAAAAAGCCAAAAGGCCATAAAAAAAAACTCTACAGAACAAGCCTCCATTTGACTTTTAGTCTGTCTGCACAAGTCTATCATCTAGGTCCTCCTAGGTAACCACGCTATCCTATGGAAAATGAAACATGAATTATTGTCATCCTTGTTCTGAAAGTAATTAATGAGCTGCCTTTTATGACGTTTGGTTGTTTGGGTGGAAAATGCTCGAAGAGTGGAGAATGCCCTAAGAGTGGGGAAAGAGTATTCTAGTACCTATATATAAAATAAAGGAGATATTCAAAATTATAATAACTATAGAGGTATTAAGTTGATGAGTCATGCGATGAAATTATGAGAAAGAGTGATTGAATATCGTCTAAGGCTAACAACAATAATGTCACATAATCAATTTGATTTTATGCCTGGTAGATCAACTATGGAAGCAATTCACTTACTAAGGAGATTAATATAGAAGTATATAGAAAAGAAGAGAGACCTTTATATGATTTTTATAAACTTAGAAAAAGCCCATGATAGAGTGTCTAGAGATATTATATGGTGGGCGTTGAAGAGAAAGGGGGTGACAAAAAGTTACATTGATGTGATAAGAGACATGTATAATGGAGTGAATCCTTATCTCTTTGCCTTAGTTATGAATGAATTGACTAAATATATTCAGGATGAGATCCCTTGGTATATATTGTTTGCTGATGATATTGTCTTAGTGGATGAGACTAGGAGTGGGGTTAACACTAAGCTAAAAATGTGGAGGAAAACTTTGGAATTAAAAGGGTTTCGAATAAGTAGAAATAAAACTGAATATATGGAATATAATTTTAGCAGTAATAGGAGTATAAATGGTGAAAAAGTAAAGATTTAAAACCAAGAGATACCTAAGAATTGATATTTTCGTTATCTAGGTTCGATTATTAACAAAAATGGAGATGTTGCAAATGATGTAACCTTTAGAATCAAAGTTGGTTGGCTTAAGTGAAGGAGTGCTTCCGGAGTTTTATGTAATCGACAGACACCTACAAGATTAAAAGAAAAATTTTATAGGACAGCTATTAGACCAGTGGTTTTATATGGGACAGAATGTTAGGCTGCTAAGAAAGATCACATAAATAAGATGAGTGTTGCGGAGATAAGAATGTTAAGATGGATTTGCGGTAAGACTAGAAAAATAAAATTAGGAATGAAAAGATTCGTGGAATGGTACCAATTCAGGACAAGTTGAGAAAAAATAGATTAAGGTGGTTTGGACACATACAACGTAGACCAGTTGATGCAGTAGTTAGAAAAAGCGACAAAATCATGAGTAATGAAAACACTAGGGGGTAGATCTAAATTGACATGGGACGCCGTATTAAGAAAATATATGAACCTATTAAAACTAACGGAAGATATAGCTTTTCACAGAATAGAATCGTGTAAAAGGATTCATATGGCCGACTCAATTGATTGAGACAAAGGTTTAGTTTGGTTGTTTGGGTGGAAATTTTTGGTGGTCCAGTTTCAATTCTGCAGTGTGTCTTATTTTCCAATTTTAAATCTTTGGTGCATAAATATCACTGATTTAATTGTTTGGTATTATGTGTTTGCTTAGTTTTCTTTTATATTTAATTGAATTTCAAGTTGCAGGTATGCAGAACAAAAACCAGATTATGTTATCATACTCTATTTCCCCTTGAGTGCTAATGTTAGATGAGTGTCTTGCAGTGTTGGACTTTATGATAACCTTATTTTGATATTATCTATAATGGACTACATCTTCCAGCATAACTAAAATGGGAATTCCTCTATTGAGAAGAATGTAAAATTGTTGACCTTTGGTGTTTGACTGCTTCACTGTGAAAGCTTATGCCTTCTATTTATGCCTAATTCTCTTTTTCTTCTCTGGCTATTTCTTTAACTGTTTTGTTCATTATCTTTTATACAAATATTTATAGGGAGCCACAAGTTCTGTTGAGCCATGGTTTATGCTCAACCACGGGTCCCTTTCTTTCTTATTATATTCGCACAGGTTTGCATATGTGCTTTTACAATTTTGTGGCCATTACTGATACCATATTCTGTCCATAAGTCAGAAATAGGTTAATTACAGACCCAAAAAAATCCCAAAAATACCTTCTGAATGTATTAAATTGCTGAAGATTCCAATCTTCATGAGCAATGTACTATTAAATCCCAAGCTTCAAATCCTGCATAGATATGGGGAACCAACTACATACCTTCCATTTATCTTTTAAATTTTGATATTGTCCCGGTATGAATATGAGGCAATGGTGCTTTAAGAAACCACAATAGCATTTATTAATGACCTGGTTGTGAGAAAGATTGCTCCTCCTTTGGAAAACATCAGTTTGCTTGTGCTATTATATTTTTTCTATAGAAATGTTTGAAGCTTTATTGGTTGTTTCTATGGACTGCTTAGCTCTATCTTCCCTTCGACTTGACAGAATTTTGTTTGTTATATGGGGAATGATTACATAATTTTTCCTGTTTTTACCCGATGTCAAAATATCTCTCCCTCGAATATGTTTTCTCAATGTGAACATTTAATGAACACTTGACTAAATGTTTGCTTTGTCAGTATAATTGTGGACAGTACTGTTTGCTATGTGCTGAATAGAAGCATGACTAAATGTTATCAAGCAATTATGTTTCATATGATATCTGTCTATTTGTGAAATACAAAATAGTGTATTTCATAGCGAGATCACATGAAAGGAGATGGATTTAACCTGGTTTGAAATATACAAACAACCTTTGCCTGCAATATTGCCACAAGATAATCTTTCTTATAGGACACAATTATTTCCATACAATTTCATGAATAAAAGCAACATACTTTACATATTTGATGAGTTGGAAGAACTCTTGTAATCCAAAATCGATGCGACTCTTTGTTCTCATGTACTTACACTTGTATGAACTTAGGACTCCTGTCTATTACAATTTTGTTGTTGTTTCAGTTTTGGGCTTCACTATACTCTTGCAAAGGTAAGAAAGATTATTCAAATTTCTGTTACTCTTTGCTTTTGGATAATGAGCTTTTGGACAATGATGCGCTTGTCAAACCCTATATTACCATCTAAGCCTCCTGAATTGCGCAAACTTATTTAGAAAACTGTTATCTTACTTCCTTTAATAGAGGATACATATTCTGACATACATTGCTTTGCTTATAATTTTTTCCCCATAACAACATAACTTAGGTATTGAAACAGTTGGGAGGCTCTTCATGCCTTCTTGTGTTGTCTCAAAATCATCTTTTCCCTTGCGTCTCCCATATTATGATTATTTATAAACGATTCAAAATAAGTAAGAACATAAAACGCTATAATTTTATTCCAATCATCTTGATTTCTAATTAACCTGTTCGAAGAAACAAATACTTGTTTTATTATTTGATCAAGGCTTGGATTGAATAAATATAACATATCTGCCAATTGAATATACTTGAATATCAAGTGACATTCCCGAAGTATTCTGATAAACTTTGCTAATGTCTTCAACAATTAAATTTATAAGGGATGTTATCAGAGAGCCAAAAATTGATTTTTTGGCGCCTTCATCTCTTTGGAAAACAAGCGGAGAAAGTACTTTCATGACAAATAGTTGAGAGCAGTCTAAAATTACATCTAATAATCAAAATTACATTCCGCCTAAACATATTTTCTCTCTCTAAGTTTCCCCCTCTTTTAGCTCTCACTTCACAAGGGTTTTTCTCTCTCTTCCCCCTCCCTCTCTCTCTCTCTACCCGATGCCATTTTCACCTGACGGCTCTTGCATTTTCAGCTCCTCTCCCAATTGTTTTCTTCCTCCTTTCCACCCATCGTCGCCATCGTAAAGCCACCATCGTCTTTGAGCTTCCATTGTTGCGTTGCCGTCGCAGCGCCGCCTTTACACTGCCCCGTCATTTCTGAGCTTCCATCGTCAAGCCGTCGTCGCAGAGCCGCCGCCGTCCATTAGATCTGTTTAGCACTGTCCAGCCCCGGTACTCCCCTTCTTAAGAATGTCTTCCCTGTTTTTTAGGTTTCTTTTGTGGATGTAGTTAAATGGTTTCATTTGTGGTTATAATTCTTTGTGGCCTGTTTGACGAACAACTATAGGATGCCTATTTTCTCTTTTTCCTTTTCATGAACATTCATTTATATTATGTCTGTTTGAGGAACCTTCATTTATGTCTTTGTTTGAGGGATCTTCATTTATGTCTCTTTTGCCTTTTGATGATTTCATTTTTTTGAGTAATTCTATTGTTCTTGATCTTTTCTTTTGGAACTTGGTTATTTAGTTTTGTAATAAAGGGTACTCTAACAGTGAGTACCTACTGAGCAAATGCATCGATGGGAGAGAAAGCATGACACTATATGGGTGTTCTTTATTAAACTTCTTAGTTTATTAGGTCCTGTTAGTCAGCTTTTTGTTGGAATTTTTTATGGGTTTTTTGGTTTGTTATATTTATTTTTCAATTAGTTGCTTTTCTATATGCTTTTAATGTAAGTTTTTATATTACTTTTTCCCAAACACGACACTCTCCCACTTTGATTGATATAATTCTACATTTTCTCACAACTACTCTAAAATGAATGTATTTTTGGGCTTTTTGTGATAATAATGATTTTCATCTTTGGTGGGAGTTTATCATGCTTAAAATCCAATTCATAAAATTGATGGCCATCAAGCCGGTGATGTAAACATTGGCCCTTGCTAAATTGGTTTCAGTTCACCCCTCTATCTAACCATGTTTTTTCCTATTGGCCCAAACCACTACAAATGATGGGATTTGATCAGAAATTAATTTGGGCTGTTCATGCATTTTAGTTTTCTTGATTTCATATTTTTTTTCTAAAAATTTGCGGACTTTGGCATTAGGAGTCAGGCTAGGTTTGTTGAATGTGATTGATATGCACGAGATGCATTGTTAAGTTTAGGAAGTGCGTTTAGGCATGGGCAATGCGCTAGTTTAGTAATAAAAGCAATCAGAGTTCTGAATGTGCTCACACAATATGATAATTTTTATCTTAAAAAGAATAGATTTGGACAGTAACACTCAATTTGTTGTATTATTTGCATTAATGTGGATTTGTTGGTTTGATAGGGATTCTTTTGTATAACCTGCTGCACTGGAACATGGGGAGTGATTTGAAGGCATGGGTCTCTGACAAGCTGATGTCGCTGTTGGGATACTCGCAGCCTACAGTAGTTCAATATGTGATTGGTTTATGTTAGTTATTCTTCTTTAACTCTAACATTGCTACACAATTCATGGTATATTTTTTAGTTCTGGAATTATTTCTAAATTAGACATGGTGATTTCATGGCAGCAAGGACAACTTCGTCACCCTCTGACTTCGTGGGTAAGCTTGTTGATATTGGGTTATCGGCCACCAGTGAAACAAATGCCTTTGCAGAAGAGATTTTTACAAAGGTTCCGCGTAAAGCTTCAGGGATTAATGTGAGTTGTTTTTGAAATATTTTTATTTGCATTGAGTTTTGAGCTTGGAATCGTTTTAACAGTTTTGAGTTTGGAATCATTTGACAGATTTTAGCACTCCCAAAGTTTTATGAGAAATTTTATGTTATTTTCATTGCATATTCTTATTTGTTGGTGTGCATATCAGCTTTATCAGAAACAAGAACGAGAGGCAGCATTGCTGGCTAGGAAGCAGAAGACTTACACAATTTTGGAGGCTGATGACGATGATCAAGATGTTGGTCGTGGAAGTGGGAACGTTTATTCTGTTCCTGTGGCTTCACCGGCCAAAAAAGTGGATACACATAAGAAACGTTTCAGGAAGAAGACTGAAAATCAGGAAGATGAAGGTGATGAGGTATATTACTTGTATTCTTATTGGTGGAATTTGTTTTGTTTTGTAATGTCTTGGTTCTTTGGTTTTGACTGAATGCAATGCTGCAGGTAGTTGCAAATGAGGAAGAAGAAAGACGAGTTAAAAGGAGGACTTCTCAGGATGAAGATGATGATTCTGAGGTATCTTGCCAATATGCTGTTTTCATATTAGAGCAAATGTTTTTTGTTTCCAATTTGGTTTTGACTTCTTAAAGAATAAAAGTGTGACATTGTGGGTAATGCAAAGGTACTTGTTCCTTATTCAATGGAGTTGCTTTGCAATAACTGTCTTTCCGTGTCTTTGCTAATTGGGTTTTAATGGTCCAATTACTTCTGAGTAGTGCTTATGCGGCTTCTTTTTTTCTTCCTCTTGTTCTTTTGTTTATCTGTGGTTGTTTTCCCCTCTCTGGTTCTTGCAAAGTTTTTCGATGCTGAATTTGATTAATGGAAAGCTTTTTGTCTTTCCCCCTCTCCACTTCCTAGGGGCTAACATCTTTTTTGGCCACAGTCAGACGAAGAAAGACTACGGGACCAAAGAGAGAGGGAGGAATTGGAGCGCAACATCAAAGAACGAGATGCAGCAGCGACGAGGAAGGTAAACTTGTTGGAGTGACCTGGTATCTGACTGCTTCAGTTTTTTTCATATATAGTTATTGTCTGGTACTTTGAAGTACTAAAAACTCATTTGGATGCAACGGAATCTTCACTTAGGATTTTGGTCAATTTTGTCAATAGAAAACCTATTGTGCCTCATGCAAGTTATACATGCACTAGCATCCTTCTTTTTTATGATTACTTATGTTAGTGTACATGCCGTTATGCAAAATGACTACTCAAAATGCATTCAAGTCATCTAGGGTTTCCAATGCAGGTTTTAAGTCTGTTACTCAAACTAATTAACCTTGTCTATCCAACTTACATAGGATACGCCATTTCACCACTGAAAAATCATGTAAATATTTCATATTTCAGTGGTGTTATTTGCCCACAATCCACATTCATTCTCATTTGCATTCTGCCGAGGTTATGGTTTGGGGGCTCCTACCCCATTCTGTCGAGGTGATCTTGCCCCTGCCTTGGTTTGACCCCCCTTCCCATGCTGCCCCACAATATAAATCTTCGACTTTGGTTCTACATTCCCACCCCTAAATGCTTCCCCATCCTGTCCCATTAGGGTTGGGGCAGGTTGGAAACCCACCATCCTTGTACTTGTATTAGGCAAAAGTTTGACAGATCTTCCAAAAAACTTACTTGGTTTTTGCCACGTGGCACGATTTTTGTGCTGTATTTCTCGAGTGCTTCATGCCATTACTGGCTGTTCGAAAGAGCATTTTACTACGATCGAAGCAATTTCGTTTTGGATTCTTATATTTGCAAAGTCCTCTGATTTTGCCTTTTTTTTTGTTTTGCACGCTGCAAAATGTTGCGACTTGTGACATCATTATCATTTTCTTTATTTGGTTTATGTTGGCAGCTAGCTGAGCCCAAATCAACCAAGAGAGATGAAGGTAAAATAGCTTGAGATCATCTTATGTTTTGTAATGATTATAATATGCATATGAAACTTGTATTTGTTTACATATAATTCCATATTCTTGAATTCCCTGGTTTTTTGCTCTTAATTGCATAACAGAAGAAGCAATTCGGAGATCTAATGCTTTAGAGCAGGATGAGATTGGAACATTAAGGTTTGTCGTTTATCCTGTAACCCTAATCACTTTTTTTTGGGGGGGACATGATGTTGCAGTAAGTGGGAATTTTTTTGTTGTTGATTACATTGGAGGTCAGAGGTCTTGTGGGAGTTGTATCATGGGAGAAGTTTGACTATGTCAAACTTTTAAGCAGGGGCTTAAAAGAGGCTAGGCATGATCGAGGTTCTTTTGGCTCCTACCAATTTTCGGGTGGAACAATTTTTGGGGATGGGGCGTAACTCTAGCCCATAACCCAGTTGCATGGGCTCGGACCTATGACTTCATATCAAGGCACGGGCCTCAGGCCTAGGCCAAGGTCCAGGCCTAGACTTGGGCTTTTTAGTTTTTCTTTTTCTGCAACGTCAAGTGTTTACTAAAAGAGTTACTAAAAAAATAAGTAGTCAAGAAAGATTAAATGTTAAAAACCAATGTTATTTACTCAATATAAGATTAGAAGCTTGAAATTTATGTCTTTGTTCATTCAAAGATAAAAAAAAATAGTAGTCAAGTACATTCCAACCAAGGTCTTGGATATTGTAGTGGGTAGAGTACCAGTTGTTCATTAGTACGGTACGTACTAGTGTCAGTGGAATACCATATCTTTGGGAGGCTACTTATAGAGAATCTCGAGCCACCATCAAATTCTCTATCTTCTACTTCAACGTGCACTTGTAATCGCTGGCCGCTTGAGTTAAACAAATGATTTACCAGAACGAAGATATTAAAAAAGATTTAAACTACGAATAGAAGAACTTGAAACAAAATAATTAATTAAGAATAGGTATAGTCCACTAAGTAGTCCAATTTTTATGGTTAGAAATCATGCAGAAGAAAAAGGAGAAAAAGCTAGGATGGTAATGATTATAAAAGACTAAATGATAATACTAATGTTGATGGATATTTTGTTCCTAGTAAACAAGTCCTTTTTAATAGAATACAAAGTGCCTTTCTTGTTCTAAAAAATGGATTACAAAAGTGGGTGCTGTCAAATAAAAATGGAAAAAGAAAATATATCACTTGCAACCTTTAGTGGCCCACGGGGCTGTTATGAATGGTTTGTAATGCCATTTGGATTAAAAAATGCACCACAAATATATCAGGGACGAATGGATAATATCTTTGAGCATATAAATAGTATGGGTAAATTATATTCTATACCCTTAAACTTTACATGCTGCGCCACTTTAGTCCTTGAAATTTTAATTGTGTCTATTTGATCCTTAAACTATCAAAAGTGTTTTTATTTGGTCCTTACTAGTTATTGACAGTCCTCCTAAGTTTTACTAATTATAGATACTACCTTCCATTTTTTAATTTCTTTTTAAAGAATTCCTTGAATATCCAATAATATTACTGATACCATTTTATGGTTGGAGTGAGTCCCTCCTAACCTTTTCTTTTGTTTTATTAGTTATCTATGAAAAAGATAATAATTTTAATCTTCTTTACCAAAAACTAATATCATCTCTGCATTGGATGAGTTGATACTCAATATAAGCAGGCCTTGATTAGGGATAAAATAATAGGTGTTGGGGCCTTCTTTATCTTCTATGTATTTTTTCAAGAATTTTTATACCATCTAAAACATGCGTAAAACTTTTAAGTATCGTTCGAGGTTTGGACTTGATGAAATTTTTACTCTCTATGAACTTTTTATGGTGCCAGGTGTATATTGTGGTTCTATGCAATTGTCAGTTGTCGGGACGGGGAGAGTTTTTTTCCCCCCACCTGATCATGGGGAACCTTGTAGGTGTTTCTCTGACACACACCGAAGCTTATTTTTTTTTAAAAATTAACCTGTTTCAGAAAAGTTTCGAGGCAAGAGTACTTGAAGAAACGGGAGCAGAAAAAACTTGAGGAGCTCAGGTATGATAAAAAACATCTTAGTTATACCTTTTTTATATGTTAGTTTTTGTTCTACTTAAATATGTATTTATCTTGATGGTAATAATTGTAACTTGTGAAACTTTCGTGGAAATGTTCTCTTATGATGTTGGTTTATGGATTTTGATTCCACATTCATGTCTGGTAATTTCAGAGATGATATAGAAGACGAGCAGTTTCTGTTTGATGGAGTAAAATTGACAGATGCAGAATACCGTGAACTGAGGTAATTAGATATTACTTTTGGGTATACCTCTTTACTCAACCCAAAATTAGTGTGACTAACTGTTTGAGTTATGTATAATTGTAAATCATTGTTTTATTTGAGGACATCTCATTTGGCAAGTGGCTTAATGCCACCTTTTAACCCTTTTGCTTAAAGCCCCCCAAAGCCAAATTACAAAAAGGTATCGGTTTCTTTACTGGCGTCTTAAAGCCATGGGTAGTATAATGAGCTTTTTGCTTATTCAGCTTAAAGCCAAAAAAAGCAAAAAGTCCGGATTAAAGCTGGATTGTCAAATGAACAATGTATTGAATTTAAAACTATGCAGGGATTATTTCTTGATTAAATATTATACGAGATGGACAAGTGTCCCATCAAACCTTCATCCCTTGTGACAGTAGCAAGCAAGATTTTATATTGAAAATAGTTACAAAACACTAGTTGATGAAAAAAAGTCAAAAAGCTTTGTATTATTTTCAATTAAAAAGTTAACTCGACTAATTTGGCTTAATCATTTGTGTAAATATAAATGAAGTGATAATATGTTGTCAAAATATACAATTTATGCAAACATGCAAATTATGTTGGATCCACAACCAATGTAGGGCTCATTTGGTAACTTTGGCTTTTTGGCTTTTTGGCTGAAAAAAGAAAAAAACCAGAAAGTTTGTTTGTCTCAACCAAAAAATCCAAAAAAATCTCCTTTTATTTTGTTCCAATGCGGATCCCAACATCATATTACACACCAATTTCAATTCCTATTAATGAAGGATAATGTTGTCATTTCAAAGAAAAATGGTAAAAGTCCAAACCCTTACCAAACGAATGCCTTCTTAAAGCCTAGCATTTTTTCCTTTCAGCTTTTTGGCACCGGTATGAAAATGGAAAATTATCCTTATCATATACTACAAGCCAATTTCAATTCCTATTAATGAAGGATAATGTCGTCATTTCGAAACAAAAAGCTAAAAGTCAAGCAACCTTAACAAACAAATGCCTTCTTAAAGCCTAGCATTTTTTTCCTTTCAGCTTTTTGGCTAAAATAGCAAAAAAGTTGAAGGCCAAAAAGCTTGGGCTTTCCAATCAAGGCCGTAATTTCAGTAAAAGGCTACTCCATGTTGTCGACATGTGTGGTCATGGAAGTTATTTATTACATGCATGGTTGTTAGATTAGATATAATCATGGACAATACACATAAATGTACATGTACAAACTAAATATGACTTACATTTTGAAAAAAGAGACCTTAAATTTTGGCTAAACCAGAAACTAAATGCTTGCTGTGTAAAGGCGTATTCCACAAAATATGGTCAGGCTTTTGGGTCAGTTTCCACTATTTGATACATTGCTATTGCTTCTAATTGTCACCTTATTTAACTTTTCATGTGGACCCTGGTTTGGCTTACTACTATTACCCTAACAAGTTGTATTTTGTTTTTTATTAATTTGCTATTTATCAATCAATAGTAAGCTTGTCATGTTTTTTAATATTCTGGCAGATACAAGAAAGAAATTTACGAGCTTGTTAAGAAGCGGTCTGAAGAGACTGATAATATAGATGAGGTAATTTATTAGTTTATTTATTTTTATTTTCAACTTTCATGTTATGATGGCAGGTTCATCTTTGTTCAGCTATTTTTACAACATTTTCTGCTTTTGTTGCTTATTTTAAAATCTGTTTTGTTCCTCCAATGTGGTGCCTGTAGAGCCACTAACTGACTAAAGTCAAAATGCAACCAAGTTTTTATATTTCATAATCAGAAAGATGCTCTACGGATGATGATCTCAAAAAAAAAAAAAAATGATGATCTCATTTTTAAAGATCCTTTACCAGGGACATACTCTGTTGCTTAGCTTTAGAATGCAAGGTAGCTAATCTACCTTGTAGTAAATAGCTTTGCCGCGTTCTTCTCCTTGCCTGCAATTAGACATTGCAAAGTATTGAACCATAAGATGCCATTCTTCCCATCCTAAAATCTGCTCGATTCTTTTCAGGGAATTCAGTTTCATTGCTTTGGCACTTCAAGATTCTATTAGTCTCTTTAGTTTCCAACTTTCCTGAATGATGGGCTTCCCCTATTCTGTTGATAAGATCTTGTGGCGTTTTGTGCTGACTATATCTGTTTTAACGTCGTGTTTAAAGGCTGGAGTTAGCATGCTGAATATCTGTACATTTTACTTCATATATCTATGTGAGTGGGAAGTGCCTTCACAAAGGGAAGGGGAGTACGATTACATCCTTCCGTGGTTACAAGTCACAAACCAAGCTGCTTATTTGGTTCCTGATGAGCTGAAAACCATAAATATAAAAAAAAAAAAAGAAAGAGGGAAAAGAGGAAAACTGTTGTATGAGTGTGAAACTAGATATTAAGCATCCTTATATCTCAATATACTTTAAGATTGAATTGGAAATTATTTCAGCCTTGCATTCTGTTCGTGGGAAACCATTTTTTAAAGCTTGTGAAAGCTATGCAATAATTTCAGGAAGATGTTTTTCTTCTCAGCCTGCTCATCCTTCTTGTTTATTGCGGCAATCGCTTCTTTTTGGAGCCAAAACAGATCTCCAATGCTACTTGTTAAAAAAAAAAAAGATACCCAATGTTTCAATGGTATGTGCTAGTAAATCTTTAATCCAACTTGTATAATTCTTCATTTGGGCTCCACGGGTTCCGTAGTTATAACTGAACTTCTTTTTCTTGCAATATTTGTCACATTGTTTCAGTGTGCATTCTTTCATTTCCTAACTTGTAACTTGTTTCTGCATAGAGTTTGGTTAGGATGGTGTTATCCTCAACTAAGAACTTTTTTTGGGTTGGAGCCTATTCATGACACGAAAATGATCAAACTTACTAGCTGCACTTTTCTCATATAACTTTGGCAAGAAATAATGTGTTTTCATTATTGAACTACGTGTTTGTATGGCTAAAAGGAGCTCTAGCGAGAAGTAGGCAAAATCTATAATGATTTAACGCCATCTCTCTCCCCCAATCCCCAAAATAAAAAGAAGCTTCACAGTGATATCTGGTCAATATCCCTTGTACTCTCCAGACCATTGTGTTCGACTCTCTTGAGGTTGCATTTTCTTCATTTTATCGCATGGTTTGAATGCTGGCTTGAAATCATTAACTCAGTAGTGTTTCACAATCAACTAGTAATTTTTTCAAATCTTTGTGTTTTGTACCTTGGAAGCTAGTTGTCAAAATAATGCAAAATAGTAAAGGCGGCTAGTTTAATTCACGTCCATTGCCCAGGCTGCATGTATGGACACAGATTTATATCAAGGTCATAGCTTACTTGAGATCAAGTTTTGTCATTTGTAGGATATATTGTGGAAGTGGAAGGATAAATCAAGTTGTTAAATGAAGTATGAGAGGGGAACTCATGATCCAAGGGTTTGGGAATAGTAATCAAAATTTTACTACTCACAATTCAATTCACGAGTTGATTCACGATTCATATTTAAATCAATACGAATCTATGAATAATCTATTTTGTAATAAAATCGCGATGAATTTTATGATTCACAATTCAATTCAAGAGTCGATTTACTATTTACGGTTATGATTCTTGAAATTGTCAAGACCAATGAATTTTGAACGCATATTGTTCTCCTCTAGTGTATTATAGGTGAAGATAGGCAATAAAACTTGCCACCCAGGTTGTTTGTACTAAGTTATTCCATTAATTGTCCTTGATAATTGTTGTCTTGTCATATTATTCTTTAATACTAACAAAATATTTGTTATGTTGAAAGTATGATATTGGTAATCGATAAGACAAATGTCTGAGTTATTCTTGATTGATTACCTTTTGAAGGAAGTGGGCAAGTTTAAACCAACAGAATAAAATTCTTATATAGTGTTGTGTTTAATTTATTTATCTTAAAACCCCCGAGTGTTTGTTTTGCTTTTTTATTTTTTATTTTTATCATGTCCCATGATTTATAGTTTGTCAAGGGTGGGAAAATTTTAGCTTGTTGATTTGTTTGTTTGTTTTTAACATTTTAAGTTGCCCCTTTCAAGATGAGTAAGCTACGATTTTAATGTCGAAAGATGCCAGAGGAGGCTTAAATCCATGACAATGTGCCTTTCCTTTTTCTTTTAATGGCCCATCAACTCTGCCCAGGTAAGGCCGTTTTAGACCCACCCGGCACGGTAAATTCGGGCATGCATGGACCCACTTGCAAGACCTTTACACCAGGTAAGTCAAGGCATTATTAGCGGGAATCGAACACAAGTCTTTTGGATTTGTGGTTAGTCCAAGTGAAGACCTTAAATTGTTGGACTACCCTAATGGGTTACTCATGACGTCGTGTCTTATTACGGACTTATGTAAACTAAGCTATACGAGTAAGCCGTGTTTTGAAAATGATGTACATTTTCCAAATCTAAGTTCCCATAAAGGAGTTGAAATGACCTGTAAAATCAGCTTGCATTCTAGTCTTAACTCATGTTTGATAGTGCATTTTAGTTCTTAAAACTGAAAACATTAAATGATCTCAAAATTAAGTGTATTTGATAACGAACAATCACTAGCCACTTAAATATGAAAAATTGACTAAGGAGACTTACAAGTTGAATTCTGAAAATGGTTAATATGAAAAATAGTTTTCGTTTTCATTTTTAACTCACATATTAAACTTAGTACCAATTATAATATTAGTCCTAGAAGATCTTTAATACTGATGTCAATTTTTAGGACCAATGTTTTATCCTTTTCTCCTTGTGGAAGTAAGGTACAAGATGTGGGAAGCTTCATGGCGTGAGTTGGTTTGGATAAGTTAATTTTTTTATTTCAACATTTTTTTAATGTTGGTGAATAGACGTAATTGAGCTCGTGTAACGAGGTTAGCAGCCCATAAGTTATTATTTGAAAATGATTTAAGAGTACCAAATGTGTTCATAGCTCTAGAGGAATAATTGGTTGGGTTTAGGCTTTGTTTGTTTCGAAGGAAAATATTTTACAAAAAAAAATATTTTTTTATGTAAAATAATTCTATGAAAAGCAGTATTTTTCCTTTTATTTTTTGGTGTTTGGTTGGTACATGAAAGATAATATTTTTTTAAAGAAATTATAAAATTATAAATAAAAATACACTCCTATTTTAATGCAGTCCACCACCACCACTATCATCCCGCCACCGCCACCACAACCACCATCCCCTTCTCACCACCATCCACGACACCACAAACACCAGATCCCACCACCACCCACCACTGCCACCACAACCAGCACCACCGCCCTTGCCGCCGCCACTACCACCAACCACCGCCGCCTTCAAACTCAACAAGGCACTTTTTGTGGTATTCTTCTACCTCAGACCTGCTATATTCCGTGTTTCATCATAACCTCCAGGTAGAGATTCTAGTAAAGGTTCAGGTAGAGGTGTTGCACTTGAGCTTCACTTGGATTATTCTGATTCTTCGAGCTTGCACCACTGCCACTTCCGCCACCGTTGCCATCACTCCCATCATTGCTACCACTATTCCCTTTGCTGATACAAAAAATGAGTTGCTCCCTTTTTTTTGTGCAAATCATTTTTTGTCATTTGATTACGTTGTTTTTTATCAATCCAAACAATGGAAAATAGGTAAAATATTTTACCAGAAAATATTTTACATTGAAACACACGGTGCCTAAATGTAATCTCTCTTTCTTCCAGTTATATGTGCTGCATTGTTCTCATTATTTGCCAATTTATCAATTAAAGGATTGTATCTTGTTTCTATTTTTGGGCTGCAGTATAGGATGCCTGAAGCATATGATCAGGAAGGGGTTATAAATCAGGAGAAGAGATTTGCTGTTGCTTTGGAGCGCTACAGGTCAATTACTTTTGCAAGGAAGAATCCAGTAGACATGCACTGAAAACTTGCAATGGTTGCACACAGGTGACAACATGTTACCGAAACCTACTCGATGACTTAAAATAAGCTTGTTCTGACCCTTTCAGGGATACAAATGCTGGAGATAAAATGAATCCATTTGCAGAACAAGAAGCATGGGAGGATCATCAGATTGGTAATTCTTGTTAAGTCCTTTCCATTTTAAAGCATAGAATGAACCTCTTAATTTTCCTCATTTAAATCCAGGAGTCATCTTGCAGGAAAGGCAACCCTCAAATTTGGTTCAAAAGATAGGAAGCAGAATTCTGAAGATTATCAGTAAGTTCTTATGTTGTTGCCACTGTATTTGCTCCATTCGTTGTATGTGTTTTCATTAGTTTTGATCCAACAGTAAATTTATCAAATCATGCTGGACTTACCCAGTGGTCTTGTATGCATATTGAGTTTGCATTTCCTGAATTAAATGGAAAATATTCTGAATGTTTTATCGATACATGGCCACATGGTATTTAACAATTCTTGTATTTCTTGCTGTATAGGTTTGTGTTTGAGGACCAGATTGATTTCATAAAGGCATCAGTGATGGATGGTGTCAACGTATGTGATAACTTTATTAATTGTATATGATCGGTGTTCTCAAATTTTCATTGTAGTGTTCCTTCTACGGTTATTTTCTAGGGGATTTCAGCCAAATATCTAAAGAAATAAGTTTTAACGCACAAGGTTCATAAACAAAAATTTTAATGTGCTAGGTCCAACTATGTAATTTTTCCCGAAAATACTACAGATAAATTTATCTGTTTTGCATAACAAACATATAAATTTATCTGTTTGATATTCATCTGTTTGATATGCAAACATATAAATTTATCTGTTTGATATCCAAACAGATAAATTTTTCTATTTGCATATTTATGCCTAATAGATAAACTTATCTGTTTGTATTATGCAAATACAGATACTGCAAACAGATAAATTTATATGTTTGTATATTTATGCCTAATAGATAAATTTATATGTTTGCATATCAATATAGATAATACAAACAAATAAATTAATTTATGTTATTTATATGTGCTTTTAATAAAACAGATAAATTTATCTGTTCAGTCATAACACCTTACACGTGATTTCAAATAAAACGGATAAATTTATCCGTGTTCTTTGTATATGTTTTGAAAAGTACAGATAAATTTATCTATGATCTTTATACGTGCTTACAATAAGACAAATAAATTTATTTGTATAGAAGGTATTTTTGTCTCAAAAAATCATATATGCTTTAATGGAGGACTTTGCACGTTAAAACTTTCATGAGGATGGACCTTGTTTGTTAAAAAATATTATGCTGGACGAAAAACAGTAAACGACCTATAAATTGGACTGTTCTCCAATTTTCCGTATTTTCTACTCCTTGTAGTTCGAAGATGAGTTTCCCACTGAGTCTCTCAACGAATCTGTGGCAAAATCAGCATTTGAGAAGCTTCAGGTATGCATTTTCCACCTGTTGTTTATGGAAGAGGCTTAGTTAACTTATTATTCTATCTCCACTATGTAGACACACACATGTTCAATTCATGATTCAATGATTCATGCAAAAATCAGTATGAATTTATGGGTGTATCTATTTTGAGGGAGAATTGGAGATGAATCTTACGATTAATGTTCGATCCCCGGTTATATTTACAATTTATTATTCATGCGATTCTTGAAATTGTAGGGTTTAATATATTGTAAACTCTTTTTACCCTTTTCTTTTGGTATGTGAAAATGCCAGAATACAAAGAGCGTTTATTGTGAAAATATCCAATATTAATGCATGACTTATATTGATCACTTGTTGATTACTTGACATAATTGGATTGGTTGGACTCATCAGGTTCTTAACTTTTTTCTTTCTTTTGAAAAGTGTATCTTAAATTATTTTAACATGATTGTGGTGGATTGGTTGCACTTGATGGTTCCACAAGACCTTTTCTTTAAACTTTTTTTGAACAAAAGTTAACAAGACACCTGTTAAAGTGTTTATGTTTGAATAAATGGCGCTCTCCCACTTCAAGTTGGTTCCCATAGTCAGTTATTTTTTATGACAAAGGAACGCCTTTGGGAGAAATTCTGGGTCTACGTACGCCCCATCACACTTCATGAGACCAAGCAGCTTGACATTGACCTCACTGCCTGTTTTAAGAGAGCCAGTTTCTGAGATTAGGATAAGACGGATTCACACACCATCAGGGATTCGGACATAACTTATGAGATTGGGATTTTCCTTGAGTTCTCAACAAGTAGCTACTCTACCCGATACTGCTTTCTTCCTCCTTGACTCCTTTGTCAACTGATTAATGACATTTTGATCTTTAAATGTTTAGAAAATAAATTGAAGTTCTTCCTTGTCCATCTTTTTTGCTTCTTCAGGAGGACAGAAAAACTTTGCCTATCTATCCATATCGGGACGAGTTGCTCCAAGCTGTTCATAATCATCAGGTGTTTAACATTACCCACTTTGAATCTTGCACTTTTTCTTATGTTCCCAAGAATGTTTTTCCATGAAAACTTTTGATGAGTTACCCGTCATTGTCCAAAACTTGTCAATTTTATTATTAGGAGTTAGAAATTCACAGTTTATTATTCTTACTTATTGCAATTATAGGTTCTGGTTATTGTTGGAGAGACGGGCTCGGGGAAAACCACCCAGATACCCCAGTATCTTCACGAGGCCGGATACACGAAACGTGGGAAGGTATGAGCTCTCTCTCTCTCTTAACCAGCAAGCTAGTTTTCACTTCTCAAAGTTGCATGAGGTGGTTTTCTGTGTTAACTATGAGATGATGACTTTCCTTTTTGGTGAAATTTGGGCCGTGGGTCTACTAAAGAGACTTCCTTTTTTGCATTTTTGTGAAAGATGGTGCTGTACTATTTTATTAATGAGATAATGGCCACAAAATAAAATATGAAAAAATTGGTAATAGTATTATGATAATACATTAGAAGACAAGCAAGCTGAATTATACGGAGACATTCAGTGTGTGTAAAAAGTGGTTACATTTATCAGAAAATTGCCATTTATGTATCAGCTACAATCCTGAAGAAGAAAAAGACAGGATAGAGAGTAATTGAAAGCCAACAAACTTGCTACTTGAGTTTGCCCCATGGTGAAAATGTTCAATTGTTCTGTTTCGCCCAATCCCCCAAATCATCTGGTAGATGCTGCATATTTTTTCCCCTCCTGAAAGAGAGATATTTGCTCTTGCATAAAGATTTTGTATCCCTAAAAAATGGTTCTTTCATTGTAAAAATTAAGAACGAGTACCATCTTGGAATCTTCTTTGGCATCTCATGACATACCTATATAAGAAGATTAATTAAAATGCTGGCAATTTAGCAATATCTGCATCATGTCTTTTTGTAGTTTTGTGTAAATTTTTGCCACAGAATACCATTTCTCGGAAACAAGTTGTCACAACTTGATGCCAATGTGCTAGATGGGGCTATAGAAGTTGCAGAGAAGTTTGTTGACTTAATACCAAACCAAACTAAGCATTTGTCACAATCAATTGGGGTCAGTTACATGAATTCTTTTATGCCATTTAGCTATGTTAAGAATCATATTTTCAGTTAGTTCCAATATTACTTATGATTTTATCATTGTTCTTTATTACTGATCAATTGGTCTATATGTCTGTATCCAAACTAGCTTAATTTATTTTCTCATAACTTATTTTCAATTGGTGCGACCTCTACTGTTAATACTCTCATTATTTTTAAAATTATATTTCATATATTCGCTTTTGTTGCTACTTACTCGAAATCCTTTTAGCTCTAAGATTTCTCTCCATATTTATAACTTAGCGTTAACTCCATTTCTAATTTTCTAGTCTCATCTACTAAAACAATATTATCAATGAATAACATACACTATAAAACATCTTGGTATCTCTAGTTAATTTATCTGTAACTGAGGGAAAGAGGTGGGAACTTAAAACTGATCTCTGGTATAATCCTATTATAATCGTGAATTCACTTGTATTTCCTTTGGGAGATTTAATTGTCATGACAGCTATATTATGCATGCTCCTTATTACATCAATGTACCATTTGTCACTCTATCATTGGCCTTTTCTAAATCTATAAAACGATATGAAGAGCTCTTTTTTTCCCCTCTATTATTATCTATTAATCTCCTCTGTAAGTGAATTGCTTCCATAGTTGATTTACAAGGTATAAATCCAAACTAATTTTGTGGCACTGTTGTTATTAATCTCAGAGGACGTTCAGTCACTTTTTTGCATAATTTCATCGTATAGTTCATCAACTTAATACCTCTATTGTTGTTACAATTTTGATTATCTAATTTATTTTTATATATAGGTACTAGAATACTCTTTCTGACTTATTTGGACATTTTACTAGTCATTATGATTTTATTATATAATTTTGTTAACCAAGAAACTCTCACTTTGCTTAGGCAGTTCCACACGTCCATAGGGATAACATCAAGTCTCGAAGCCTTGTCTCATTTTATTATCTTTATTTCAGTTTTCATTTCAAACTTTCTTATTCTGAAATATAACTTGTATTTTCTAGTTTCATCCATGTTATCAGATTCTTCTCCTCTAGATTTTTCTACATTTTTTTCGTTTAATAATTTCTCAAAATATGTTTTCTATTTTTCTCCTTGTTTACTATCTAATTTAGTATAAAATAATCATAAGTTTTCAATTCAGCATTTTTAACAGTTCTCCTGATGTCCTTACAAGCTTGTTTGTAGTGCCTAAAATTGTACTCATTTCTATTCTTTTGCCAATTTTTAAAACGTTCCTCTTTTACTTTTACTAAAGCTTGGATCTCGTCATTCCACCACCAAGTTTTTTTAGTTATAGGGCATTGTTCTTCGATTTTTCAAGAAATTTTTTCAATATTCTTTTAATGTATTTCACCATTGTATTTCACATAGTTTGTTGACTTAATTAGAATTTACTGATTTTATAGCTTTGTTAATGGCATTCTGGACTCTTGGACAAATGGTTCACGCAAGGTGCCATAGGTGGTCTTTTTTCCCTCATGAATGGACTTAAATCAGAACATTGTGTCTTTACTAAGTCCAATAAAAGAAGTTTCATTGGACAACCAACTCGGTCAGGATTGTTTTGCGCAACCAATAAAAAATATGATAAATCAGTAAATAACAAAACGGTGTGCTTTGGTCAAGTGGCCACTGACTCATTGGGGGTGTTTGGCAAAGCTATTGCCATTAGTTTTTAGTTTCCTGCCACTAATTTTAGAGATGAAAGGGAGCAAAGATATAAATGAGAGTAGGAAAAGTAGAGGTTGAGAGAAGATATAAATGAGAGTAGGAAAAGTAGAGGTTGAGAGAGAGAGAGAGAGAGGGCAAAGTGGCCACTGACTCGTTGGGGGTGTTTGGCAAAGCTATTGCCATTAGTTTTTAGTTTCCTGCTACTAATTTTAGAGATGAAACAGAGGAAAGATATAAATGAGAGTAGGAAAAGTAAAGGTTGAGAGAGAGAGAGAGAGAGAGAGAGAGAGAGAGAGGTCTTTTGGTTTCTGCCCTTGTGTTCTTTAGGTTGTTAATTCATTGTCATCACATGCCTATAGTGGCCATTATGAAAACTTACTATACCCAATTTTTTTTTATAATATGAGAAGTATCTATGTTAAAATTTGACGTTCAGTTTTAGACCTTTTTGGGTTTTTATTTTTATT
>JAOTRH010000018.1:9466459-9479799 GCA_034768845.1 Heliamphora exappendiculata | reverse complement strand
GTAAACATACTTTAATGGGATTTTTAGTTTCTCTGGTCTTGATGTTATACTTTTGATCGAATTAATAAATTAAATTTGTTTCTTGTAGTGAGAAAAACTTCTTGTCTCCATGCTACTCTTTTTCTACATCTTTTTTTCTTTTTTTTTTTCTTTTTCATTTCTTTTTCATTTTGCTCGTCTGATTCCCTTGTCATGAGAAAAATCATTACCATGTCCTTAAAAGGGCTTGTTCTTGAGGCTAATGTCTTGAGTAGCAAGTCTAGCTTGCTATCCAGTTAAAATAAAGTATGGAGTCATTTTGTAGTGCCTTCTTTCATAAGGAGATCTTGTACTTTTTTTGCTCAAACTAGAGTTTGAGTCCCTTGGAGAAAATTCATTTCCGTTCGCCCCCTGGTGGTTCTGGACAAAAAATACATGGTAATGATTTATCTCATGACAAGGGAATCTTATCTATAAAATGAGTTCGAGTCATTTTGTAGTGCCTTCGTTCTTAAGGAGATCTTATGTACTTTTTTTGTGTGCTTAAACTAGAGTTCGAGTCCCTTATTTGGAGAAAATTCATTTCTGTTTGGCCCCTGGTGGTTCTGGACAAAAAAATGAGCTTGCTGGTTTTTGGAGTCGACTCCTCGGCGTGCGGTCGACTCCCTTTAACCAAATCTATGCTCCTAAAACTCTGTTGCGCAGGTTGGTCAACTTTAAAATTCATTTTCTCTGAAACTACAATTACGAAAATTCTGAAAGTTTCCAGAAACCAACTATTATGAGTTAGTTTGGAACCTAATTCGAAGTATAGCTCAAATTATGAAGGAAATAAATCGAAGAGATCAACATCTGCACAAATTTGAGAAAAATGTCACAACTATCTTAATCTTAAGATTAAATAAGATTCATTATATGTCAAAGGAGAGGTAATATAATGATCTACAATTGATACAAATTTCAAGTCCAAATTCAAAACGGTTTGTGAGTTATGATTTTCAAAGTGGACGGTAAGCAACAAGTTTTTTCTGAAATTTAAGAAGATGCTAGTTTACAAGGATTCAAACAACATACCTATTTCAAGAACATCAACTCACAACATATTGGGCCTCAAGTCACCCTCTGAACTTCTCATAACATATCTCCTTCCCCAACATATAATCACAACATAATACATATATTGATTCCTGGCATCACAACATAATACATATATTGATTCCCGGCATGTTTTAAACATTACAAAGAAATAATTATGCTTCTGTTCCACCTAAACTCGGTACATCCAAACTATGATATTACAATGATCCAAAGCAAAAGTTCACAACATGCCATTGCTACTAATTAATTTACATGTTTCTTCCTATGCTTACATTGCATACTCCATGTATAGAAGGTGAATGGCACTTTACAAGAATTGAAACTACGGCCGCCCAACCTTACAAGAGGAAACATATACAAATATTATGGCATATCACAACATCCTAGCCATTGCCTTAAGTCTTGGGATCTGCCTCCAAATCTGAAAACGTTAGGTGAGCACAACGGCCCATAGGGATAATTGACAAGTAGTAAATATGCATGGCATGCTAGTAGTTTATTGTGCATACACTAATGTACCCCAACTAAATTTTGTTCCAACCAACACTCGAGTGATTTAATATAGTCAATTATATGTAGCAAGTTCAAAACATTTTATCCATTTTTGAAACCACCTTCAACTCGCCCATATATACGCAACACATGCATTTCGAACTGAGGTTGAGCTTGAATTGGTAATACCCAAAATGATACCCAACATGATACTTGGTTCCCCATGAATTGTGCAAATGTGCATTCCCAATTATGCATAACTCCAGTTGGTAATTCACCATTATCGGGTTACTAGCCCGAAGGAGATAGTTACCTATCTCGTGCATTTATATGCTCTTAAGGCTAAGAAGCTAAATTTTGACGTAATATTAATCTCCTTTTAGGATCACTCCCAAGTAGAAACAATAATGAACCAAACTAAGTCTTGTGTTTCAATCAATTGGGTTAGCTACATAAATCTTTTTATGCCATTTTGATATGTCAAAGGCTATATATTCAGTTAGATTAAATAAGTTCAAATCATTTTTTTTTACAGTATCTCATATCAATTTAGGTATATTCCCCCCTCTAGTATTTTCATTAACAATAAATTTATCACTTTTTTTTACTATTGCATCAATTGGTCAGTGTTGTTTTAGTCTGAACTACTTTAGTGTTTTTTTCTCTCAATTTATCTAGTATTGTTTATGTCCGAGCCACCTTAGTGTATTTTCTCCCAACTTATCTTTAATTGGTGTGACTCCTACCATTTCACGATTTTTTCTATTCTTAATTTTATATGTTCTAGTCTTACTCTATGTCAATATTCTTATTTCAGCAATGCTCATTTTACTTGCTTGATGTTTATTAGCAGACCAACATTTTGTCCCATATAGCATCGCTGGTCTAATAGTTGTCTTATCAATTTATCTCTTAGTTTTGTAAGAGTTTGTCAGTACCAAAATCACCCTTCCACTTGAATCAACCAACTTTAATTCTATTAGTTACATAATCTGCAACTTCTTCATCTTTGTTTATAATTGAACTTAAATAATAAAAATATTCACTTTTTGGTATTTCGTAGTTTTGAATATTTATTTCTTTACTACTAATATTGTTACAACTACTAAATCTTTATGAGATACATTCAATTTTATTCTTGTATCTTTTAAATTCTTTTGACTCCGTTGCTTCTCTTCAAATTTTTAATTTAGTATTAACTACTCTCATAATCTCATTCACTAAGTCAATATCACCTGTAAATAACATACATCCTAGAATATCATGCTAAATGTATCTAAAGATAAGGACTCATAGCCGACTCCTAGTATAGTCCTAATTTAATTGAAAATTCGCTTATTTATCATGCAGGTGATCTAATTGTAGTAACAACTCAATTATATATGTCTTTTATCACTCAGTATACCCTTTATCCCTCCCTTTTTCTTTAACACCCACCATATTAAATCTCTAAGCACCCTATCATATGCTGTATCTTTTACACAACCGATACCAATTCCGAAAAAAGAAAGTAGAGTTGTGCATTATGTAGCTGACAATCAACGCTTAAAAAAATCCGTCAAATCCTTGTGGACACGAGTCCAAATATGATCACTCTCAAGTACAATTGGAACCTTAAAATCACATTTTGATTTGAAAATCATCATTCTAATTCAACCAAGTCCATATACATGGAAATCTACATTTTTTCGCCAACATGTACGTAACACGCATCATAAAAACCCAAATTGTTTACAACATTGGTGTATGCACTCCCAACATTGAATACTCCACTTACAATAACTAGGGCAAAATTTAAAAAACACACCTTTCACCAAAATCTTTACATTTCAAATCAAAACACAATTATACTTTTGATGCGTATTAAATCATAATCTAGCTCCAAGTTGTGAAATAGAATCTTAAATCACAAAATCCCCCATCAAGTTAACTAGGACAAACATAAATTTCCAAACTAATGAGAATTTATACAAGTAAATTAATATTCTAACACCTAACATGCATATAAAACAAGTGGTCCAGGACCCTGCATCAAAATCAAAGCAGGCAAGAGAAATTGTAGATATTTTCAAACCTCTCCAAACGGAACTTTGTTTGGATAAAAATATAGCCTTCCACAAGTAGATCAAACTTCTCTTATTTGGCGAAGTGAGAAAATCAAGCACTGACTCATTCAAAATTGGAGTTATACAAACTTACACTTAGGTAGTAGATATTGAGAGAAAGAGGAGAGAAAATTAGTTTCCCGATGTAAAGGTTGCCATTTTATATATAAAAAAACCAACTTTTCAATAATTATGAAGTGACCACACTTATTTTCTCCTTCCTCAAAGATAGGTACATATGTCTTACACTATAACCCAACTTTCGAACAAAGTTTGCAAAATAGGGTTTTCGAATACCACCCATGGTTCCCACTTTCCAATTTGCCTGTATAGGTCACAAACGACTTTGGCCGAACATACCTGGCCCATGACCCATGAACCATGCCAAAGTGGCGCAATGAACACCAAACCATAACCTAGTATGCATTCCTAGGTAATCATTATTACGATACTAATTAAATGGTAGGTGCATAATTAAAGACAATTATAACAAAATCCATGATAAAAAAAGATCCAAGAGAGAGCCGTGGGAAATGGAGAGCTCAACAGGTAGGAGATTAGTTGTACGGTTTTAAAAAATGGTGGTGATCACCGTAACAGTAATGGTGACGGTGATACAAGTGGTGAGACTTGGTCATCACTTATCTTGTTGCCTTGTTCTTCTCTCCCCTCCTCCCTCTATAATGTCAGTCATGGCTTTGGTGCCCTGGCAAGGGTGAGGTATTGCGACACCTTGAAGAGCCCTTAACTCTACCTTGCTCTTGGCCTATGTACCTAGATAAAGGATCATCTTGAGTACTGCCTGGCAGGGTATAGTGGTGAGACTTCGCAGGCTGAGTGGCTGGTAACAAGGGGAGAGCACTTGGTTAGGTGGTTGAGTGCACTTGCAACTGAGGGTAACCAGCGAGCATGCTAGCATATTCACCTGGGAGTAAGGGACGATGGAGCCATATCAGGAGTCCACGTGTCAGCCTAAGGGTCCCAGAAAATCACTAGGGATAAAGGAAAGTCAAATCATGCCCTGCTGTGCCTCAAAAGCTGCTGTGGGGACCCATGTGGTACCCAGAGGGCGGTACTCACACTTGCCATAATGCTTTATAAATGTTGTAGTGGCACTTCCAACAGCATTGAAAATGTGCATTTGCCTAGTGATTAACTAGTAGCACCTTGACTTTATATGTAGCTTCTAACAATTCAATAAATTGCAAGCAATTCTATAGCAAGTTTGACGCTTTCAAATTTTACTCGTCCTACTGTTATTTCCTGTACTTTGTTGAGGTGCTTTTATTAGTTTGTTAATTAAATTATTATTCAATCTAAAGTCCTATTGAGATATGGGTTAATTCGGTCAAATATACTTGTTAGTTGTTACTTGATTTGTTTTCATCATGAAAAGTTTTAGTCGAGTCTACCTTCTTTGTGTTGATCGCCCTCTTTATGACATTTTGTGCCGGTCCTTAAAGTGCCCTAGAACATTTCCTCAAGTTACACCTCTTTTGCATGAGCGTTGTGTTATTATCTATGAGCAATTCTTATGTAAATGCTCGTCTTCGCTGTC
The DNA here is from genome assembly GCA_034768845.1 of Heliamphora exappendiculata. Lineage (NCBI taxonomy): Eukaryota > Viridiplantae > Streptophyta > Magnoliopsida > Ericales > Sarraceniaceae > Heliamphora > Heliamphora exappendiculata. The sequence continues at coordinate 9,474,567 of JAOTRH010000018.1, read as the reverse complement.
ATGGATCACATTTGAGAAGCCAAACATGCTAAAGTATGTAAAGAATTATTACGATTTATGTCAACTTGTATAAGCCATTATCCTACTTATAGATCTTGAAGAGTTATAGAACTTGTCAAAAATGGACTAGGTGCTGTGTGTTTAAGGTTTCTTCTTCTTCTTCTTCTTGGTTTTCACTTAGACTGCTCATTGAATATTGCGATAATTATATGAATTTATTTAATTTTGTAAACTACAGCACAACCTAAAACTTCAAATTCTTCTAGTACTGTGATTTAATTTATATATAAGATTGCATTTTAATATCAAATTGTGCAATGTAGATACATTAGAGAGAATAGCTATTAACTACTGGTCACTAAGTCTCATATATCTTTTTGGTCTTTGGGGTCATTACGGTCCAGGTGAAGATCTGTCTGCTTAACTCGAAAATATCTGTTGGCCTGAGTTAAAAGAACATTATGTTTCTTTTTTGCAGATTGGATGTACCCAGCCACGGCGAGTTGCTGCTATGAGTGTTGCTGCTCGAGTTTCTCAAGAAATGGGTGTCAAACTTGGCCACGAGGTCTGCATTTTTCTTTTATTTGATTAGCTGATTAAGCTGCTTATCTATTAGTTTTAATCAGTAAACTGTATGCTATTTGAGTGGTAGAAGTTGAGTATTTCAGATTTTCAGCTGAGAAAGAATTTGATTCTAAAAGAAGTGGAAATCTTCATTTATATTCCCATCTAGACTGCTGCCAAATTTAGCATTGTTCAGCAATGGTGATCTGGCTTCCTAGGAATTTCTGTAGTAAGATCTTGTACATGAATGATCAACCTTTCTAGGGCTGAAAATTCTAAAATATTCAGCACGTGAGGTTTCTATGAACGCTTGTTAGATGGTTAAGTGTAAATTAGTTGTGCTTCAGATTTTGTGGTATTATATTTGATTTCTGTTGCTACCAATTTCCACTAGAAGATAGGCAACTGTAATAATTATGACCTCCATTTCCAGGTTGGTTACTCAATTCGTTTTGAAGATTGCACTTCAGAAAAGACAGTCGTGAAATATATGACGGATGGCATGTTACTTCGAGAATTTCTCGGTGAACCTGATCTTGCAGGTTACAGGTAAGCTATGTTTTAAAGCTTGTCTTACAGTGTAGGCTGTATCCTTTGACTGATGCGCTAGACTCTGGAAAACATCTCAGTGTGGTGATGGTGGATGAGGCCCATGAAAGAACTCTCTCAACCGACATTTTGTTTGGTTTGGTCAAGGCAAGTACAGACTCTTAACCTTCGCATCAAAATTCTTGAAAGGTTTTCTGTTGAAAAAATCTAGTCTCACTGTTGGTACACAGTACACTACTATTTTTTCCCCATAAAAGTGGCATTCCTGCACTCAATGTCCACAAACTGGGTGAGATCTGAAGTTTAGACAGCCTAAGCGATCTTGTGGGCATTGCCAACCTCATTGGTTAATTTTAATCTCTTAGATGCCGTTTCAATGGAGGATCAGAAGCACAGAAAGTCATGAAACTGTTCTACCATCAATACTTGTAGAAATAATAACTGGTCGTTTTAGTATGGAAACCACTTAGTTGTGGGACCAATTGTGTCATGTAATCAGGCATCATTGTTGCATGTGCAGGAAGCCCTTGTTCCTAAAGGGATGGAAGGACTTTTTTCCCCTTGCCGTTTTTAAGCTAGTAGGAGTTTTGTGCTTTTATTTGATTGGCTGACTCAAGCTTTTTTCTCTTTTTTGGTGTGTGGATGTATTGACAGGATATTTCCCGGTTTCGTCCTGATCTCAAGTTGCTAATCTCAAGTGCAACACTTGATGCAGAGAAGTTCAGTGATTATTTTGATTCTGCTCCAATTTTTAAAATCCCTGGTAGGCGGTTTCCTGTTGAGATACACTACACAAAAGCACCAGAGGCTGATTACTTGGATGCAGCTATTGTTACTGCTCTTCAGATCCATGTGACTCAAGAACCTGGTGATGGTGATATATTGGTCTTCCTCACTGGGCAGGAGGAAATTGAAACAGCCGAAGAGATACTAAAACATAGGACAAGGGGGCTTGGAACTAAAATTCCGGAGCTCATCATATGCCCCATCTATGCAAACCTTCCAACAGAGCTGCAAGCAAAAATATTTGAATCCACTCCTGAAGGGGCCCGCAAGGTTGTCCTTGCTACAAATATAGCGGAAACGTCGTTGACAATTGATGGGATTAAGTATGTCATTGATCCAGGATTTTGCAAGATGAAATCGTATAATCCCCGGACTGGGATGGAGTCATTACTGGTCACTCCCATCTCTAAAGCATCGGCAAATCAGCGTGCTGGTCGTTCTGGACGAACAGGTCCTGGAAAATGCTTTCGGTTGTATACAGCTTACAACTATTATAACGATTTGGATGACAATACTGTTCCAGAGATACAACGGACTAACCTTGCAAATGTTGTTCTTACTCTTAAGAGCCTTGGCATTCACGACCTATTGAATTTTGATTTTATGGACCCACCACCTGCTGAAGCATTGCTTAAGGCCTTGGAACTACTCTTTGCTTTGAGTGCATTGAATAAGTTAGGAGAGTTGACGAAAGTAGGTAGAAGAATGGCAGAGTTCCCTCTTGATCCCATGTTATCTAAAATGATTGTAGCATCCGAGAAATATCAATGCTCAGATGAAATCATATCAATTGCTGCTATGCTTTCAGTTGGAAGCTCAATCTTTTACCGGCCAAAGGACAAACAAGTCCATGCTGACAATGCGCGAATGAATTTTCACACTGGGAATGTTGGTGATCATATTGCGTTGCTTAAGGTTTGTTTCGCAATCATTATCTATCTGTATGTTAAGGCATAGGACCGTATTTTTTTCTGCTATAGCATCATCGCTGACACAGACATGATAGCCGTGCTTGTTAATCTTGACCATCCAAATTTGAATTCCTGAAACGTTCTTTAGTTTTAGACAACTTTTCTGTTGTCCAAACTGTCTTTACAATGCATTTTGGGGTGGGTGGAGTGTTAGATACGGTTAAGAAAATTGTCATAGTTGATCTTCTCGTTGCGTTCTACCTGGATGGTAGCACATCCTAGCGTTTGTGAGGTTATGAAAGATATCCTTGTGGTCCTTGGGCTCCTGTTCTGAAGTAAGTGATTTACCTTGGTGTTTATTTATTTTTCAGATCTACAGTTCCTGGAAAGAAACCAACTACTCAACGCAGTGGTGCTATGAGAATTACATCCAGGTTTGTTGTGGAATCTCTGTGTATGTGGTTCTGTCTTTTCCCTTATCTTTATAGTTAACGTGCTAATGTTTGTTCAGAGCAACCTACAGGATGCTATTATAATGTGCATCTTTTTAAAACTAAAGCTTGCTTCATTATAGATGTTAAAGACTTTTTAGAGTATCTGATTCCAAAGGTGCTTCATGATAATTAACTACTTGCTTGGATCCATTCTAGTTAAGATGCTGTTTCTTGGTGTAACTATAATAGCTTGGGCTCTCAAGTATGAAAATGCGGGTTGATATTCGATGATTATGTTAAAACTTGAAAGTGAAGTCATTTTTTCAATTAGCATGGTTAAACAAGATACGGTGGTGACCCCCCAAGTATATGGCATTGCAAATATGACGATATGATGTTTCCTTGGGCTTGATGAGTACTCCATATTTAAAATTTTAATACTGACATGAGTAAAGAATGAAGATATTTCACAATTCTTTAATTACTAACAGTAACAGCCCACAGATTTTCATATACTTGTCTCTTCTTAAGTATACCTTCATTTTGGTGTTTGTAGATGAGTTCACAAGGTGCTTATATATATTCGTGGTTTGCACCTCTCAGGTTAGGAGTATGAAGCGTGCAAGAGACATAAGAGATCAATTGGAGGGGCTGTTGGAGAGGGTTGAAATTGAACTGGCATCAAATTCCAATGATGTGGATGGAATAAAGAAGGCTATAACAGCAGGTTATTATACAAATCCCAGGTTGCAAAGGCTGGAAGTTGGTGTACCTCGTTTGGTGTTATAGTTGATGTCTTTGTCATTTCTTCTTTTTTCCATTTATTGTTATTCAGGCTTTTTCCCTCATTCTGCGAGGCTGCAGAAGAATGGATCCTATCGGACAGTTAAATATCCTCAGACTGTTTATATTCACCCCACTTCTGGTTTAGCACAGGTAAGACTTGTATCTGTTATCAGTTAGTGATGTGGACCATATGGTTAATTAAGAGAGGTCATAACCTGAAGCCTGTTGCATCATCTCTGCCTTAAATGTAAGGGCTTGTAAGGATTTATTTGGAAAATTGTTATATGATTTTTTGACCTTCAGCAAATTGAGATGATGCTAAGATAATATTTGCTTTCAGCTTCGATCCGAACCTGGATTAGATAAAATCTGTATGGTCTTTTTTTTTCCTCTCTTCGACAAAGTAACCTTTAATGTGACCTGTGGGGGGCATGACAAAATTGCCTCCAGAAATTTTCACACATTCTTATTGTAAGGATAAATTACCTATATTTCATACGTGAAGTCATCCAACAAAAATGAAGATATCTTTGAACTTCCTGTGTCTTGTAGCCTGGCTGGAAACCATTAAATGGCTTATTGTAGTAAAATTTGCTGATATATGCTAAATTTGATGAAACTGTTTTTTCCCCAGTTGACTGTTTTAGACTTGTTTTAATTGGTTGCTTGGGTCCTTTGTTAAAATGCTCATCTTAGAGGTTTGAGTCATGTTAGAATGGTATCTTCTGTTGCCGGCAATGTCTTTCTGGGAATCTCGCATATATATATTGGATTTTTTTTTCCTCCTCTTTTTCATTTTTTTTGGGGGGTGGGTGGAGTTCTCAAGCACCAAAAGCCCGTCACTCCCGTTGTAGCTATTATGTCCTTATAGGCAACAGAACATGATTATAATCTACAAATAAATGAGGATCGCAAATCTTGTTGTTCATGATGTCACATACGTATGCAAATACGCACTCTTTCATGCATAGATAATAGATTGCTGTCATTCACGCTTATATAGCTTTGAATAATGAAAATGACTTTGATGAACTAGAACAGTTGTGATTTTGCATGGAACTGAAAATTTCTTCCCTTCCCTTGATAGGTACTCCCAAGATGGGTTGTGTACCATGAATTGGTTCTGACAACCAAGGAATACATGCGGCAGGTCAACATTTTTTTGATTCCTATTTTATTTTTGTTCCCATTAAATTTGAGGATAAGTATTAGTTCCATTATGCAATGGTTATTCAGCAGTTGTACTTCGTCCATTATAGACTGATTTGAGAGATTGGATTGCAGGTTACTGAATTGAAACCTGACTGGTTGGTGGAAATAGCTCCGCACTATTATCAGTTGAAGGATGTGAACGACTGTATGTCCCCCGCCCCCCTTTCCCTGTCTCTCTATCTCTCTCTCACACACACACTCTCATTGCTAGCTTTTTTATGCTTCAGTTGTGTGTAAAGCATTATGCTTGGAATTAAATCAGTTTAAATATGGCTTGCTTAGAAATCTTGTGGCTAATAAAAGCTGGGATATCTTCCATTTTAATATAGCAAAACATTTAATTTACCAAAATTGTATTGTTGTCGTAATCTCTACATCTTAAGCCTTTGAAAGTAAAAAAGAAAAAGAATAAAAAACTCTCTTGTGAAGTTTCAAAGAAATTTATGTTAGAGGTGATACGATTGCAATTTGCAGCTTATAAATTAGCAGTGAATTTTAAATGGTAGAAGCTGCAATTCTCCACTTGACTTCTTCCTCAACACGCTGTACTCGGGAAGAGTGAAAGAAAAGAAAATACAATAATATAAATTACCTAACAAAATCTAACATATTTCTGCACCCTGTTGTAAATCTTGCTATTTGCTCTGATACAAAAGGAGCATGTAGTAAAACTTGTCCTAACAACCCTTTATACATCATATATTAGATATTGTACATTCTTTAGTGAAAACATCTTGCATACATAAGATATAGACAAAGTTTTTCGATGGATAGTTCTCTCTCGACAGTTGTGGTATTAGTTTGAATTGATGATAGGTTTTACATCTTTAATTCTTGACAAATACCGAATTTAATTACTAATAATGAAATGCCTAAGTTGGTATTGAAATACAAAATCTTTTTAATGTAAAAAATTGTAAATGTAAGTAGTTTAAATGCTATTTAGTAACATGCTTATCTTTTATCTTTTGGTAAGCTGGTAGTACTGTTTTGTTTAATACTGTTTTTGTTGCAGCTGAATCGAAGAAAATGCCTCGTGGAGTGGGACGCGCATCTTAGGATTGAATTAGACAGCCTGCTCTGGGAAGGTAGGATATGCTGAAAGCTGCAATTGTAAGCACAGTTTTTAGATCTTATTGATGTATTTTTAGTTTAAATAGTTTTTGGTTTATTGGTCTCCTCGTGTTTTATATTATACATACCTCGATGCCGCTATTTAATACCTTGATTACGCTGCCAAAGGAATTACACTGTACAGTCTTCGGTTGTCAATTCCCCCCTCCTCCCATATCTAGTAGTCCGTCCCCTCATTCATACATTTCAGATAGAGACCACAATTCGGGTTCTGATACGATGTATATAGTTAGAGAATTCTTCTTTGGACTCCCTTGTTTTAGAAGTGGTACTCCTATTTATATGCACATGAAAATAAAGGACTACTTCAAGTTTGAATTTGGAATATGCCTCGCTTACTATCTTCTCAGCTTTGCTACTGCCTCGTCTATTTTCTGTGAGCAGATTTTGTTTCACGTTGGGGTTATTGCTTGGAAGCTGAAATTTAATCAGTGCTTTACTGTGATTTGTTCATGCAGATGGCTTTTGCTTAGAATGAGTTTATAAAATGACCTGTTATGCAGGAATTGATCAAAGCGTGTGTGATTCTGCTGAAGCTGTCGAGCTGCTGAAGCTGTTGGGTTATGTATGGTCGCATGGAGCACACTGTCTGACTACAAGATTGGAATAGTTTTCGGACACTGGCAGTGCCCGATTAGCCATCTGCGAAACATTCCACCGGACTCATAGGTCACTAAACTAAACAAGCGAAAAGAGCAAGAGGAGCCCTTGAAAGGTCCTGCTTTATCCCAACAAAACCTGACAGCAACAGACGAGCAGAGACAACAGAAGTCAAAAAGATACTGGAGCTGGTGGAACTGGTATGTCCTTTGCGGAATGTTCAAAAATAGATAAAAATATGCGTAAAGGAGTGAGATTGAGCCCATTGAAGAGCTGTGAACATGCCCACAATGGTTGAGCAGTTAGAATCAGCAGAAAGGGGGGAGTAGGAGTCCACAATCTTCCCCCCCCCCCCAAAAAAGTGGACTGTTTTGAGTAGTTCCCACTCCACCCAGAAATTTGAGAAGATAGAAAGTGCGCTTAGAACATATTTGTGAAATCTGTACATATCCCTATTAATCAAGCGTGGCCGTTTCATCCTTGGTGATTGGACAATTTTGCCCTTGTTTTCTTGATCTGTTTCGATGCCTGATTTGGGGGTTGTGTTGCCTTTCTGTTTCTGATGATGCTCGATATATGGTTGGCATATCCCCATCTTGGGCCAATGTGAGGTGACCTCTTTTCCCTCTTTCTTTATTTGCGATGCTTTTCCTCCTCATTTTTGATCCATCTTTTTCCTCTTTTTCTCCTCTGAACCGTAACAGTTGCAGATTCCTAGGAACTCTTTTTGTATGCATCATGACCCTAGTGATTTCTTGAAGGGTTATTTTTTCATTTCACAACACCATTCTGTTGGGAGGTTCGAGGAACAGAGAATTCATATTCGATTCTTCTTTCATCACAATATCTCTCTATGTCAGAATTTTTTAATTTTCTCCCATGATCACTTCTTACACGGGTGATGGGATAACCCTTTTTATTTTGAATTTTTTGAATTTTTTGGCAGACAGTCTTAAAGCATCCGTATGCGTCAAACATTTCTCTCATGAACCCCACCCATGCAAATCGAGAATAGTCATTGACCATGATTAGAATGTACTGTTTATCTCCTAGGCTCTCAGTTCAAGAGGGACGCATTAGGTTTGTGTATTAGCTCAAGAGGTCTATTGGTAGCAACATGGTTGGTCTTTTT
>JAOTRH010000018.1:9417005-9457618 GCA_034768845.1 Heliamphora exappendiculata | reverse complement strand
ATCAATAGCCACTCATGGCTGTTGGTTTCCAGGCTTCAATTGCAATTGAATGGCCAATTCAATTGTAATTGATCCAGATATTGAAATCTGAATTTTAATAGCCAATGAAATTCACAAATTCCAACACAAACATGCCCACCCACCCACACATATACTAGTGTCACACCTCGTGCGTTGCATGGTTACTCAAGTTTATTTGCTCAGGCCCATTATGTGGGTTTATACATCAAAATCATAAATGTTATGAATTTAAAGAAAAATTATTTACAAATACAAATATTATAACTATATTAATATTATCACCATTATCCATTTATAATTTTACAAAGTAATTTGCACTATTTACGAATAAACAAATTATGAGTACACATTATAACAGTGAAAATATTTTACAACATAAAATGAATAGTGTATTTTTGAATAATTAATTGCTATCAATTTTTATAAATACCTCGTTTGGAACAATAACACAAAATATTTAAATAAAACTTATTCTATAAGCAGTAAAATGTCAAAAAAGTAAAAACATATATGAAAATAAAGTTTGAAAGTTGGGCTAAAATAGTTAATACAATTTGCGTTGTCTGAACTACTACTTGTTTGAGTGACAGGTTTACTTAACAACCTGGCTTGTGGAGGTGAACATAAATACATACAGGTACAAGTGAAAAGAAAAAATATTATTTGATCTAATTTACCTTTTTTTTTAATGCAAGAACAGTTTTTTTTTTTTTTGTTATTGTTATTGTGTTTCAATGATTAGGAGGAAAAAAACTGTGTTCTGTTTTGGGTAATTTTGGAAGTGAAAAAATGTGACTGAGGCTTCAAAATCAGTACACACCAAATTAGGTGTTCATTTTATATATAGTGTAATAATATAATAATATCAAATATGATAAACAAATGCAAAAAGGGGAAATTGAATCCCCGTGCATAATTCAAATGCTTTTCTATCAACCCTAATTCGAGATTTGGCCTCAAACGACAAGAAGCTTTGTTCTTTGCAGGGTGGAAGAAATTTTAGCTGCAGTAGGAGAGGAAATGCATGTGAGCCTTTCTTGAAGCTGCTGCTTCTCCAGCACTAGTGGGAGAAAAAGAAGACAATCCACCAGAATCATTTCTTTGTTTGGTACAAATCAGAGTTTCTCAACGACATATGTTTTGGCTGATGTTTGGGGGTGGGTGAAATGGTTATTCCAATTAGGTTTCTGGAAGGTTTTGGATTGTGCATTCCCGACGTTCTGGTTTGGGAATTGTTGCTCGTGACTTTGCCGGTAATGCAACTGCTGGAAAATCTATCCCGTTGTTTCTCCTTCAACCCGCAGGTCTTGGAGGCTATGGCAGTTAGAGAAGCGTTGCACTCGGCTTTGAGTTGGGACAGATTAGCATTGAAAGGCTATTTGCTTCAAGTATATAATGCTCTAAATCATGACGGTTGTGTACTATAGACCTATCGTGATTCGTCTCCTTTTCGGACCTTGCATACGTGGAATCTTCATGCACCGAGCTGTTCTTTTTATTGAGGTGTTAGTGTTTGGTTGTTCTCACTTCCCGGTTGAAATTCGTTTCGGATTATTGTCTTTTTGTCTTTGTTAAGCGCAACACTAACAGAGTAGCCCATGTTGGGGCTGAGCATGTTCTGGAGTTGGATTTTGTAGAGAGCTGGTGGGATGATTGTCCCCTCCGGCTCGAATATGCGGGCCAATGTCCATGCTGATTGTAAGCAGGGTGGCCTTTCTATTGGATATTAATAAGAGGAAGTTTTTTGGGTACCCAAAAAAGGAAAATGTCATCACCCGCACCACGACTATTATCATCGTTATATAGAGAGGTGGTGCATAGTATTTTAACTTTTTTATATTTGTATTATAATATATTGAAATTAAAAAAATATTTTATTTCTTTTTTGTTTTCTTGCTTTCGTGTTGTCTTAAATTGTTATCCTGCAACGGGTTTATATTTTTGTTTCATGGGCGGGGAGGGCCAAGAGCTAGGACAACTTGAACAGAAGTTCTTATTACCTTTTGGCTCAAGCCATTTGCTGAACAGAGACCAGAAGGTCCGGAACGACTCGCTTTGCTTTGCTTCTCTTTGCTTAAAGGGCGGCTACCAATTAAAGTTTGTAGTTTATTACTAACTCCCTCCATGTCATATTTGCATAATTATTAGTAGGATATAAAAAGTATTTTATATACACTTAAAAATTATATTTAATTCATCTCTTAAATTATATTTAAGAGAATGGTTTGCTATTTTTAATTTATAATCACAAAAATTTGTCACCACGCCCTTAAAATACTAGATTTTAAAATACTAGCTTTTAAAGATCATTTAATTATGTGTTAATCTTTTGATTTTAGAATATTTAATGTGTTGAATATTTGAATGTGCCAAATTATGTCATTTAATTTATTTTAACATTTTTTGGGGTTAAAATTAAGATTTTGTGCGTTCGTACAAAAAATGACTTCTCCATTTCCGATATGGGATACTAGAATATCACAATCTACTCCTTTTAAGGCTGTACGTCTTCGTGCAGTAGCTTGTCGGTCCTTATTGATCCACCCACTCAGTAGTCCGCCTACGTATCACGCGAAACGGCAAAAATTCACACTCGGAGGTGAAGAGAGTCAGCTCTGATACCATATGTAGCACTCCGACCCTTCACATGGCAACGATATACTTTTCAATGGGTATTAATTTGCACTTTATAGAATTTGAACCAACAATCTCACTGTACTATAGGGGTGTTTAGCCAAGTTTCTGCTACTAGTTTTTAATTTTTTATTACTAAATTTAGTTATAAATTACAATATGTTTCAAACACTCACAACTTTTGTTACAACTTGTAATTATTATTTTTTTCTTTTTCAGCTATAAATTACAATATTTATCAAATGTTCACAAATTCTGTTACAAGTTACAATATATAAGCTATTAGCAGTAGTATTCTCAAACACTCCCTATACAGTTATATTTTTAAGATTTTAATAATTTATTCTATTCTATATTTTGAGTTTTGTATAATTATGGCATCGATTGTTTTATTACTTTGAAGTCGTAAAAATATTTTTTTTTTAAAATAACTTAGCATGCCATTTGGAAAAATTGGATGACAAATTCCCAAAACAAAGTTGCCTATTTTTAGTTTAGCATTTTTTTGGGGCTTTTTGCTTAATTTTTTTTGAAAAAATCTATTTTTTTAGCCTCCTATTGTAATTAATTAACTTTTTTCATACCTTTTTTATATAAAATCCAAAATAATTTTCAAAAAAAACTAAGCTAAACACAAACTTATTTGACACTTTTTTTATACCAAGTTAAATTTAATATCGAGTTTATGCTCGAAAAAGTAGCGAATGAGCTATTAGAGCTATGCTCCCCTCTCAATTCGCACATGCAACTGGCACATGTTCAAATATTAAAGGAAAAAGATCAAAATTCATTATACTTGGGCCATGTTTGGCATATTTACTTATTTATTTATTTTATTTTACATATTTTTATTTTTAACAAACTTGTTTAGTCATCCTATTATATCTTTTAACTCCTTGAGACAATCCAAAAAATATTTTTTATCAAAATACATAAAGTTTTAAAAAAGACAAAAAAATCAAAATAAACCAATAAACTAAATTTTATATTGCTTATTGTCTTTAGTAAATTTTTTTTATTTTTTGATCAAAATTTTTTATTTTTTTCGTTTTATCTCATCGAGACAATTCAAAAAAGTTAACAATTTTAATGGAAATTTTTTTAAAAATTCTATAAAGACAATTAACCCAATTTTCCAAAATTTATCGCAAACGGGGCTTCACTTCAGACAAAGGCAAGAGATTGCATTTGAGGAATGCCAGAAAGCTTTGTTCCAAACCACCAAACCACAAAGCAGATTTACCTTTTATATCTCAAGATGTCCCAGTTGGTTACCCCGCATTTTGACTAATTAAGAGAAAACCAATTTCACCATTTACTAGTTAAAATCCAATTAAAGCCGAAGCAAAATCTTTATAGGAAATAACCTCAAAAGTATTACAAAAACCCAGCAAACTTTGCCATTGATCATGTGACTACTAAAATATCTAATAAACTTAATTTTTTTCATGGATGATCTATCTAATGGATTTAAATCATGAATATACGCTATAAAAAAGGAGACCCACAAAAGGAAAACAACAAGACTATAACTTATTACAAGAAGTTTGTGACTAACAAAAGGATGCATGTGCCCTAGTGAAAGTTTGTAACTAGCAAAAGGGATGCAATATGTCTGCAGCAATTTAATGGAGAAAGAATGAAACAATATGTTTGGCATGAATTTTGGTAGTTGGAAGGTTGGACCCTGGCCTAAAAAAACTAACCATCAAATTTACTTACAAATTGAAAACCATGCTGAAACAAAGACAAGTAACTAAGAAACTATGATACTTCTGACTAAATCCGAGCGAGCAAACATACTCGGAAGGGGAAAAAAAGGGGGGAAAAAAAAACCAGGCTGCACTTACATTCTGCCCATTTTCTGCAAAAAAGTAAAAATAAAAATGATGGGGGCACCCCAAGTATCTTTTTAACTTTCACAGAGATGTACAAGGACTCAACTTATATTTCTCAAGAATGACACCAATGGCCAACATGCAACTCCATTCCTGTATAGGAGACAAATCTATCCATTCTTCACCTGCATTTCCATTTGCACAGTTCTATGGTGGTGGTGGTGCAAGAGCAAAGGAGCACATACTAGCAAGAAAATGGATCATAGAAGAGGAGGGATGCGAGAAAGTTGACCAAAAAACGGTGCAAATAAATAAATTAATGATCAAAGCGAAAGACATTGTACCCTGTCAGGGAGATTCCTAGGCACTTGAAGTGCAGTAACATATTTCTGGGGGGTGGGTCTCTGGGCATCAGTAGCAGTATCTGAGGAAAATGAGGAGGTTTCAGCCCCATCAGCTTGCCCCCGACCATGGAATTTAGCAAACCGGTTGATGACAGAGAACTTCTCGAGATCTTGAAATTCAATTCTTAAGTCCACGACAGATGCACTCTTATCCAACCTGCATCATACACTACAACAAAGCATTAAAACCAAAAAGGGAAAAGGGGAAGGGGAAGGGGAAGGGGAGGGGGGGTGGGGCGACCAGAAATCATATTGTAACAGCAGCTTCCACTTGAAACAAAGTTGGCAATGTTATTTATTTTTTAACAACTGACATATTCTCAACATAACAATAACCATATTTCTCTTTAAACTTCCTTTGGTAGAGTAAGACCAAAACTTTTCTGAAGTAAGAAACACTACAATGAAATCTTTTCAACCTTCTATACATAGGTAACTCGGGAGTGAAAAGAAAATGAAAGAAAAACAAAAATAGAAGATTGTAGACATTAATGTTACATGATCGCGCATTAGCAACTTCTGTAGACAACTTATGCTAGGTATTTTAGGCAAACTTTTCAAGTCATTGTGTTTGAGAGTTGCCATTTTGAAAACCATCCGAAGCTATGAAATCTTGGCTCCGCGTGCTTAAGATATGATTTGCATATTGAGCATGTGGCATTGGTCCAGCCATCCAGGTCAGGTTTTCCCATGATTAAAATTGCCTTAGATTTGCTGCATTTTAATCTTCCACATATTTTGACTGACTAGTTAAATAGGACTGAATCTAAGAAGCACAAATACTTCTATATAGTAGGCATGTGTGTCTGACACCAACACTACTCAAACACTCCTAAAAGAGTTTAAAAAATTAAATTTGTAATATCAAACACTTTTCTGAAACTTTGTGAATACTTTTATGACATTTTAAAACCCTTTTAATACATGTTATGCAATGAATCTCTTCACAATAATAATATTTTGGATATTCGAAAGGCAATTTATTCATGCTAAATATATTTTGAAACATCTATATTAAGATGAAATATATATGCCTTTTAAATTTACTTAGTGATATACTCCTTTTTTTCATTACATTTAAATAAATTATTCATATATTTGGTATGTAAATGTTTAACGTGTCAAATGTGTTGTGCCCTATATTTTTTGAAAATCAATGTATGGGCGCGTTGGTGTTGTGTCGCATGTAAACGGCTTTAAGGACGATCAACGGAGGCATCAGCAGTTCTGCAGAATGTAAGTCTAAAGAGGCGCACCTGATGCCTGCTCCAAAGGCACTTGAGATTTGAATTACTTTGGAAAAATTATTAATTTTAGACGAACTGTAAATTTTATAGGAAACTGATACATAAGGCAGCCCGTTTTCATTCTAAATTAACTGGCTGGTTTGTTTTTTGCCCTAGCCTCCCATGAATTCTGAAGAATACTACAAGTTCTTGCCTTCGACAACTTCAGAGAAACCTGATTTGCCCCATTGTCTTAGCAAATCTTCTTCAAGATGTGTTTTTTGCAAAACCACACACAATCGCACAATTTGAATCCTGCATCACTGGCTGAGTGGCTGGCTGCAATTGAAGCCACATGCTGCAGAGATTGGAGCACTGCATGGAAGAGCAGTATAGATTCAAGCCAAGGCTGACAGAGATAGGAGCCATTGGCGGAGTGGAGACTGAAAGGTGTTTCGTGGAGCCAAAGCATCAAGGTTTGCATTCAGGCTGGGTTGTAAGCCGCTTTTCTTGAGTCATGAAATAGTCTGCTGACTAGTTGATTGTTCTTGACCAGCAAGGTGCCCGTGGTTTTTTCTTGAGCATTGTTGTCTTCAAAGTTTTCCATGTATATCCTCACATGGTATTGTTTACCTTATTAATGCAGTATATGTGTGCTTGTCTAGGTTGGTTAAGCTTGAATTGATAAGTTTCCTACTGAGGTTGCTGAGAATTCCTAGGTTTGGCCTATTCAAACCCACCCTCTAAGGACAAACTTAGTATGCTTCAATTATAAATCATAATATAACTTCCGTTTTGACTTTTAAAAGTTAGTTTTGTAATTAAGTTCAGATAAGAGGAGAGAGTCATCATTTTGCGCCTCCTGTAGCCAAGGAAAAGACTTCACAGTCCACCCTTGCCTTATAGAATGAGCGCAGGCAAGCAATCAAAATCAATATAGAAATTTTCATAATCTTTAGATTTTGTCAGAGATAAGGCTTCTATGTTCCCCTTCATAGTCTATTCTTCATACCTTATAAATGAACAGGCATGCCCACAATCTTAAGAACCTTTTTTCCGTGTGCAGGTGTGTTTTGTGGGTTATGGTTGGCCATCGGCCCAGTTGCCCACCAGGATATTTAAAGGCTACAGGTAACAGGTCCATAGGGCCAAGCCGAACAAGATTTTTAAGGTTGTCGCATTAGCAGGCAAGATTTGGACTAATAGGAAATAAATATTATTTAAAGAGGTTTTCTTATAATAAATAGGAAATAATTCTAGAGGTTTTCTTATAATAAATAGGAAATAATTCTAAGTATACCATTGTACATGTCTACATGACAATTTTTTTTGGGGCGGGGTTCAAATTTTGAATGACTCCAAAGAGAACAGTAACAAAACTTTGAAACTACGACAAGAGGCATCATTGTCACCTAAACTACAGTGTACATTTGTATATTTCTTTATTTACCTAATAGTTTTTGGGCCATGTAAGATGGGTTTGGGCCTTATAATATTTCTTAGGGTTGGGGTTGGTATTAATCATTTATTCCCTATGTCATGTCGTCATGGGCCAGGCTCGAGCCAGCATACCTTTTGTTTTATAGTGCATTCCAGGCCTAATCCCAGGCCAAATGTCACATGTTGCCCATTTCATCAAAGGCCAACATCGCGAGGAGCAGGCCCACGACGTTGACCACGAGATGTGGCAACATTCATCCAAGACATGCCCTATATCATGCCCCAATGTGGCCTAAAGGATGGCTCCAAGTAACCCATGGTGCATGGCGGGACAACACATGGCAGCACGGAGTGGTGCAGCAGCAGCCAGCACACACAGTGCACCAGCACCTACGCATCTGCCCAGCAGCAGCCCCTTGCATGCAGCAGGCCCCAGGCACAGCAAGTTCCAGCAGCTGTTTGGCACAATGTTTGGGGCACCAAACGATGTCGAAACGAATTGATATTTTTATGGTAGATTGGTCTCATGGATTACTTTGATGGGCCCAAATTAGGTGATTTCTCAATAATTGTGGAATCTATGAAAGATCATTATGACTTGACATGGGCTATATTTCCTTGTGCCAAGGCCAAGTTAAAGATGGCTTAAAATGCTATTATAACAGGGAATGGTGAGCCACCCCTACCAATCTCCTTGTGCCAAAATGGGGCACCAAGTGAGCATCACCAAGAGAGTTGGGGGTGGGTTCTAGGCACCATCAAGAAGTGCACAAGGGTCTATATGTGGGTTTGGGAGCCCCACGGACGGTGTCATCTTGACAAGAGTGCCAACATCACACATTGAAACACCACCAAAGGTCTCGTGTACCAACCTACACACATGCGCTTGGGTTTGGCCATGCTGGTGGGAATCCTGTGACCTAAGGCGTACGACACAAAGACAACATTGCACTTGGATGTTATCGGAGGACGCATGAAGCCGTGACACAAATTGGGCATGACTTGATTGGCAAGTAGAATGGTTGAATGCCATCTTTGGTATAAGGATCAACGTTGCCTTGCTCGTGGCACGTTGGTGCAACGCTAAGGGTCTACAATGGCCCAAGGCAGACTTAGCACACGTGTATGCACAAACGAAAGTGATCCTTGGTGTTGTGTGGGACACCTCGGCACTATTTGAGATGCGCTACAATGACCCGATACATCTTGGAACCTTGTCGGATAGTCAAGCATCAACGTGAGCGCAGGTGTGCGCGGCTTGTTAGCCTTGACGACATAGAACCTCAGTTGGCCTAGCGCCTTTGCTTAGCTTGGACTAATGAAGCTATTGTTGTCATTCGTTGCGCAACTTGCGACGTCTAGTCTTAGTGTGCCATCTAGGATATAACACTCAAAATGAGAAAAATTGAAAAATTGAAGGATTGATGGATGAGTGATCATATAACACTCAGATGATCATAGAAAAGGTAGATTCACGCTTGGTGAAGTTCGAATGCATTACGGAGACAACTTTTGTTGTGCCTTAAAAAGTCGTCCCATTACACCAAGATCGCCCCATCGCCATGCCTATTGTGGGTGAATGAAGTGAAGATAAAATAAATTCCAATTCTAACCAACTACTTAACAATGGGCAGAGAGATTTTTGCATCACTTGATATCACAAACAGGAATTACATTAGACTAACAAGAATACGACAAAAAAAAGGGAATTATCATACAGAACACAACTTAGAGACTCGTAGAAATTGAACCAAGTGAAAGTTTATTAGAAGACCAAGTAATTTGTCACACATCTGGCCAGAAAAAAAAGAATTCAAGAAATTACAGACCAGCAGAAATAGAAAAAATCCCAAATGGACTAAATTCATGATCCAGAGGATTACCTCATAAAATCTTTCTCTAGTTGTCTTGCTCTACCAATGAAGTCTTCAATAACTTTTGAAAGATGCTGATCATCAGCTCTCTCAGATGTTTTATGCTTATCAGACAAGCTACAAGATATTTTTCACAAAACTCGTAACTATGGATAAGACCATACCATCGCTGAAACTAAAAATATCGAACATAATTTAGCATGGACATGAATGAACAGATTCCAGGTAACATCAAGAGAAGTTCTTACAGATTTGTGCTGTCAACCAGCATAAAGGAATCACTTCCTGAGATAGGGATTAGGCTGCATGCATCCCCTAACACCACTCTAGCAACCAGGTAAGCCAGAGTCTCATAGTTTGAACTGGGATCTGCAGAGAGAACAGCTACATGGGGAGGGCAAAACAATCGCTGCATTAGCTGTGTTGTCAAGACAAGCCGTCTCTTAGGTCTTAGCATGGGTGGTCCATCATATATTACTACAGCTCCATCTTCCATCTGTCATCAGAAATAAAGCCTTGAGAACATTAAAAACTAACAAGCACTTGTATCAAAATACATGAAGAAGCACAGTGCGTGCAATCAGCACACCTTGTCAATTACCCGGTTAGCTGCTTTGGCCCACTCAACTTCTGCCATGCTATAACCCAATAACAAAACCAAAAAAAATAAATATATATCAATTTTACTAAGAGAGAAGCATATTAAAGAATTAGCAACCACGTGGTGTTACAAAATAATGCAGGGTACTGGCTTTGATACATTATATTGAAATAAGACAATAGCGGGAAAAACAACACATAAAGGGGAAGAAGAGGAGAAGAAGGGAGGTAGAGTGTAAAGTAAATGAAATTCAGTAAAACTGCTTGTTAAGACAGCCACCTTATAGTCAGGAAACTTCGTGAACCCTGCATGACTTCTTTATGCCAAGGAAGAAGCTCTGATGTAGCACTCTTCCGCTTCTTTGGCCTCACAACCACCAATCTTTGATTAGCGACATTCAGGGCCAGTGACTGGGGAGAAGAGAAATGCTCAATTGCTATAGAATTGGGGCTTGACCTCTGCCAGGTATTACCTACCTGAACTGACTTTGCAGCAGCATTCACTTGCTCCAACGAATTCTGTGCACACACACTATCCGAAGAGTGCCCAAGTGTGTACATTTGTGCAAAAGTCTTTACAGTGCCAGTTTTTTGCGCGTCATACATTGACAACGTCTGCCCATTTCTAAAGGATCCAAATTGATTAAACCAGGAGGGTGCCATTTGAGGACTAATCTGAGAAGGTTCAACTTTAAAAGAAGCTGTATCATTACTATGGGAGTAATTATCAGAATCCTTTCGACCAAAGGTAAGCACATCCTGAGAAATACTTCCAAGTTGAGAAGATGTATTTCTTTCCAGATTATCCGTTGACCCTGAAAAGTTTAGCATATTAGAGTCTCCAGATGGAACTGCATTATGACTTAATGAATCTCCAACCATGGCATTGTGCTCGCCTGATTGCCCAGCCTTGGGAGGTATCTGACAGCCCAGACCGCTATCTGCTCCTTTCAATCTCTTCAATCCCCTATTACTTGGATCAATCTCTGTACTCTTCATGGCCTGCATTTGATAAAGTAAGGAGTAATTTTGGTGCAAAAGATTACTTGGTTTCAAGGAACGACCGAAGGCTTCAATGTCTCTCTGAGTCAAAGCACAACTTGAAGTAGAGGCCTCTGGCGAATTGTTGACAACAGATTCTTTCCTTTGGGATGCATTCATCTTTTCAGTCAAGCCAAGGTTCCCAGAAGACACCATCTGACGGAGGCTTTCCTTTGCTGGTTGCACTTCCCCACAAACGAAACCTTGCAACTGCATAGAATTTGCACCAAAGTCACATGGGTCATTCCCTCCTTTTTCCCCCGGTTGATTCTCTTGATGCTGCTGTGCAGATAAAGTTGATACCAAATTATCATTTGATTGACTGGACTGGAAAATAGTCGGAGGAAACTTATGGGGTTGAGTGCCTAACAACTGTTGCTGGCCAGGAACATTAGTCCATGCATTAGGCACCATTTTTGGAAAGGCACCCTGATGAGAGATGTCAGATGCAATAAAAGGCTGAGAGGATGGCACAGCCAGTCCCACTGAAATTTGTGGGGCAGAGACCCTTTCTTGAGAATAATTGGTACCAATAGGCTGGGGTGTGTCTCCAAATGAAACAGCATTATCAAGTGAAGTGATCCCCAATGAATCAGGCAATGATGCTGGTGTAGATTGACCAGTAAGATCTCTACTTGTAGAGTCATCAGTCTCTTGCAAATGGGAAGCATGCCTACCAAAAGATTGATTCATGGGCTGATTTGTTGTCAATTTTCCACTTGAACCGAACATTTGTTGATTTTGAAGCTGATTTCTTGAATTGGGAAAACCTGAATTCAATTTTGGAGAGAAGTTTCTCAGCATACCATACTGTAGGGCTTCATCGTCAGTCTGGTCTGGAATACCAATCTTATTGACCTTGGATTCTCTTTGAGAAGTTTCATGG
This sequence comes from Heliamphora exappendiculata, assembly GCA_034768845.1. Taxonomy (NCBI): domain Eukaryota; kingdom Viridiplantae; phylum Streptophyta; class Magnoliopsida; order Ericales; family Sarraceniaceae; genus Heliamphora; species Heliamphora exappendiculata. The sequence goes on along the minus strand of JAOTRH010000018.1, from coordinate 9,445,654 downwards.
AAAGAAGGCAAAGATTGTACTTGAGCCGTGGAAGCCAACCATGTATGATCCTTGTCTTTGATCTCGGAAGAGGTGAGACTCGAACTAAAGGAACTGATTGTCTGCGCGGAGCCCTGAGAAGCTAACACGCGGTTTTGGACAGGCAGACATTGCGACGGAGGTGCAAGTTGTAAGCCAAAACCTTGAGAAGCAGAAGACGGATTTTGCTGAAGCTGACAAACTGATCCATCAAAATTGGCACTTTCCTTGGGTTGATCTACTTTGTGAAGAAGCTCAAGCATATTTTGACTGCAGGGAACATAGGCACTCTTTAAAGCATGCCAATAAAACACAACTCCAGTACCATTGAAAGTAACACCAAACAGTCAAAACAAGTATTTGTAAAGTGTACTTTACAGATTAAAAATTGACCACAGTGCTTTCATATCATGTGATATATCTTGTACCACTGGACTACTTCCTGATACACATTCCTCTATCGCCTATGTACAGATTCGCCATTTTCGGCTACCTGTGTCAACACAACACAAAATGGGTATGGGGTACAAAATATGTGTTGGGTGCGGTTACTTTTTATCGGACACAGCTAAGATCTCAATCATGAAGAATAGTGAAGAGTGAAAACAATATACTAAAATTAGATTTGTGGCTTATAATTATCATGTGTAACAAAGTTATTAAGGATGGAAACAAATGCTTGGTATAAGAATTTAGTATGTATAAACCAATAAATACCTGAAGAAGCTGAAATATTGCTTTGTGCATTGTTATTCAACCCATTTTTTTGCCATATCCATACACCCATATCTAATGTTTTGATAGTTCTTAGTCGCATTCGTTTATCCTTAGTTTTGAGATTACATGGGTTTGATCCCTAGAAACACACCTGCACCTGACACTTGTACCCAAGTCCATGTAGCATAGAGTATCACACATCGTAGATACGTGGACATAACTAAATATGGGTTTAAAACTTATGTAATACCAACATAAGACACAATTAAATTACAAAAGTGGGATATAAAATATATTAAAACAAAGACATGTTTATAAGTATGGCCCAAAGCAGTTCGCGCATGCACCCAATAATAGACCTAGTATCTAAAACATGAATTGAGGAGTAAATATGATTAATCTATGTAAAAAGATATGCCATTGCATTGCATAAGCCCATCGATTGGGCTTGTATACTAAAAAACCATGCTTTGTGTAATGGGATTATTAGTATTGATTTAATTTATTAATAAAATCTGTTTTTCTATTTTAATGAAAATCTATATAAGCAATGTTTGCGTTCATTATTTATTTAATATTGTGCATAGATATCTTTTATTCTACATAGTAGTTAGTCTAATGTGTAGAGTTCGGCTTACACATAGAAAATCAGATTATCAGATCTTGTAAAATATAAGTTTTTGGTTCGTAGTTTTAAATGGAATTAGACACACCATCGGTAGGATTATAGTACAGTATTTTAATAAATCTATCTTGATTACAGGGAACGGTATAGTTCTGACTCATTGTGTTAGTACACTTTGTGTGTATTGAACAGAACCATGTTTGGATCATCATTTTAATACTAACTATATAAAATAATTCACACCTCATGGTTATTATGAGTGCTTATACTCTTAATACCAAAATAATTATTAGACGCATATATTTAGTATTCGTTATTTTGATTTCATAAAAGAGTACAATCTTTTGCGGGTCAATAAGTCCAGTGAGTTGGATAAGGGCATTACGTATATGGTAAATATTAATTATTGACGGAATCCAAGACCTGAATAAGGATTGATGATACCCCTAAAGAAAACTTATAAATTTTGATTATGTCAAACCCTGCAGGTGGATTTTATAATCCGACATATTAAATAAGTTAAGCGAAAGGTCTTAAAGAATTTGAACATAGGTCGATTAAATATAATTATCAATAATTTAATTTAATCAACGGTTATATGTAATCTTAACGTAAGGAGATAAATAAGCATTTAATAACAGGAGCTTGAATATTAATTTTTTGAGAATAAGGTCAGAAGAGCAATTACAATTCTTTAGTGATATGAATTGTAATTTATGTTTTTAGAAATTAGTTCTAGGTTGAATTGGATTTTGGTAATTACATTAGAAGCCCGATTCTTATTTACTCCTTAAGTTTCTGTCGTAACCTATATATACGCCATTATAACTCTGGTAGTCAGTTGATCACATCATTATACTCCTTAGGGTTTCCACATACTCGTGAAAACCATAGAAAAAGGGAGGCAGACAGATAGGGTTTAAAGCACAAAGGGTCAAAATCCACACTTTGTTCATGCTTTCGGTGTTCAGGAATGCGGCAAAAGATCTAAGTTGGAGACAAGATTGGCGGTTCACGTGCTGATCTTGAAGGATCGTTATTCAAGCACTGAAACGAGATCAAATTAGAGGAATCTTGCAGGAATAATCCATATTCCGCCTTGTTGGGTGTACCGGGTTTCAGTTTTCTAGTTTTTGAAAACTAGGCGTCCAGATGGCGTAGATCAATTGTTGTGTTTTGCTGTTCTATTTTCTATGCTGTTGTTGATTCAATTCATATGCACCGTCATTGTTTTCTGGAATTCCGGTCCCTTCACCATCAACATATTTCAATACATACCGTCTCCAACCACAGCTTATACCATAAAACTCAGTGAGAATATAGAATTACAAATTCTCAACTATAAAAACTATAAAAAATAATTAAAAAATTATAAGACACAAGAAAGGAAGCATAAGAACTGACAATCCAATTTCCTCACATATAACTCACTCTTGCATGCACTTTGTTCCCCTGCCTACCTTTGGAATTATATAGTGACCACTAGCCAGACTTCAACTTCAAACTGAAAAAACAAAATAAAATAGGGAAAGCAAGATTTAAAGGTAAGAATGCAGCCAAAATTTATAAAGGCAATCTTCCAAGTGCCGTTATTCACCCATAATCCCAAATATTTTGTATGATTTGCAGCATTTTCGTGAGTGAGCTAGGTGGCATTTCATTCTAATAACACTTGTCCTGCATGCCTTGTGACGATAATTACACCTTAATTTAGTCTTATTGTTATCGCTTACAAGCATGGTCACTAACTCATTAACATGCGGAAAATGATCCAAGATAGATTCATAACATTTTTCTAAGGAAGATCGGTAAATTCCCTACCTCTTTTTTCTCCTAGGCGGAGCCCTATCTTAATAGTTTAAGTGTATATACTACAGAGCAAGAAGTACCAATACTTCTAATAGCCCAAGCACAATGAGCCTTCAAATTCTCAAATTAATATAACAATTAATTCCTCTATGAATGTAGAAACACATAGGGCACAAATGGGAATGAATTAGTACCATGGCCCTAGCACAATGAGTCTTCAAATCTTTAAATTAATATATCAATTTAACTCCCCTTGAAAGGAGAAACAAATGATAACTAATGGAATTGTATAAGAACCACATAGTACGAGATAGTGCAATTTCTTTGGACAAAAAAATCCTAAAAAGTTGGAAGTCTCAATGTCATTCAAAATTAAAACATGTTTTTCCTGAAAAATCCTTTTCTATTATTTTACAAAGAACAAAATCCAAAAAAGAACTTTTTGTTTAGCCAACACAGCTGGGTTGGGTTTGAGCATGTCAGGTAGCAAGTCGTCAGATGGATAACCAAACCAAGCCAAACCAAACTAAGCCTTTATTCCAATTAATTGGGGTTGGATACATGATAGTTCTATGCCATTATGCTCTATTAAGAGCCATATCTTCAATTAGTTTTAATAACTGAATATAAGAAACCATTATAAGATATTATATTGTCAATAGACAAGTATACCAGACAATTCATTATTTCTTGCCAACCACTCTGAGTCAGTGACACAAATCAAACAACTCATGGCCTTATGAATCACACTCGCATAGCACCTAACCAATATAAAACACAGTACAAGTAGCGGCTAACATGGTACCTATCCTGTGTAAACTTTAAAAATCATATTTTCATGCATCCAAGACTGACATAGCACGGCTAATTAAGTCAAATTACAGGACAGTTAAAGCAGGAAGGAAACAATTTCAATATTTAACTACCTTGATTGACGAGCCATATTTGGTGCAGCCGTGCCATCAGATCTGTCGACACAAGCAGAAGTATCATGTGAAAATGCTGGAAGAGTGCCTCGGGAAGGCACCTCATCTTCCCATTTTTTGTTTCCTTGAAGATCAGGTGAATGCCCCTGTAATAAAGTAATTTAATATTTTCCAGATAAATAAGTACTAAATAAATCAAAATGGACAAATAATATAAACCCATAATTCACCTTTTCCATTTTGTTAGAAATTTTAGGGAATTGAGCAAAAAAACTGGACTGCCCAAAATTCCCCTGATTGTGACTATATGATGCTCGAGGAATCTGCTGGGATGTGACCTGTGTATGGGTAGAATGTTTTGTTCCATACGAAGGTTCCACATCCTCATCCAAGTTCCCCATTGGGTGGTATTGAAATTTACGAGGACCGAGAGTTTTACGACCAGCTTGACCAGATGACTTTTGCTTGCCTCCAGGCATATTATGTGCATCACTTCCATCTGACCAAATATTTTCCCTTAAACCACCAGTAGTGGTGTGCGTGGGTAAGTTCTGATGGCTGTCGCTAGAATTCTCCTTTCTGTCACAGTTCTCCAATTCAAGCACCATACCTGCATCATTAGTAGCGTTGTTCATGGACGACTCCAAAACCTGAGAGCCCTTGTTCAGATGGTTCTGGGATTTCCCTGAACTTTCACTTCCTTTGCTTTTCTTTGAAGAATCAGCCTTTTTCCAGTAATTAAGCTGATGACTATTGGGAAACAGTTGGCTAGTGTCCTCGCTAGTCCTTGCAGTGCTAGAATTTGGTATAGAGGCAAGACTATTCGAACTATAGTCCTCCCTGTTCACATGTGAACTTATCACGGCAGACTTAACGTGCTCCAATCCAGCAGTTGAATTTGGACCAGAATCAGCTTTCCCTATATGACCACCGTGACTAATATGAATTTTCATTGTTGCATCCCCACTAGGTGATACAGACTCACAAACACCACGAACATTGGATTTATCATGTGGCTTGCCAGAGTTAGGTGAGGAAACACTCCATGAATGAGCAGCATTTCCATAAATCTGGCTCCTTTCAGCAGGTGGCTTCTGCAGAGGACCACGACTTAACCACTTGCTTCCTTCTTCTGAAGACTGCTGAATGGATCTGCTAGTAGAATCCATATGCAGCCTCTCACCAGGCTCGTATGAATATCTCTGACCAGGTTGCAGAAATCCTGGGGCAGACTGATAGCTATTATTATTATTGGTATCATCAGAGAAGGGAACAGATCCAGAACTCAATGCCGACGCAATCTGCAAGCTGTCATCAGCCAAAACAGTTTCTTGTTTTCTATTGTTTTCATACGTTGAAGACAGATGATTCCCTGCCCAAACTTCGGTATTCTGAAAACTCAGACTGCTCCACTCTTCCTGAAGCTCTATGTCATTACTAGGCGTTTCTGCAACAGCAGACTGCATAAGCGCACTCCAGCTACCACTTTGTAAGGAAGGAAATCCATTCATAAATCCTGTATCATTCAACAGATTTAAGCCTCCTGCCTCCTCGTTGGCACTATTGGCGAAGGCATCCCATATATTATCATCCCCAAACAAAATCTTCTCTTCAGTTGGATCTAGGGCAACGACATTCTGTGGAGAAGAAACCTGCATTACTGTTTTTTCCTGCAATGTTTCTGATGGCCCAGCTAGCTCCTGCTTCTCATGGAACTCCTGAAAAGGTGCATTTACTTGCTGGAGGTTCTCCAAGTTCATCCCACCATTGAGGCCTTGAACAGAAGCATGACCAAACATATTTTCCCCTTCAAAACCCTGTCTATAAACCGAAGACCCATCCTGCAGGCTAACCTGATCTGGGAAACCAGTATATTGGTTACCTGGAAATGAATTATTATATTGTGTAATTTGATGCATTGAAGGCTTATCTATTGGGTTATGAGAATACTGGTGTGAACCACCTCTTGTATTAGAAATAGGAATCCCATATAGAGATTGATCAACCTGTTGAGGAACTAAACCCATTAAGTTCAGTGCCTGGCCTTGCTCAGGGGGGAATCTAAATCCATTAGAGGATCCTTGAATGGGAGAAGCACACTGCTGCCAGTTTGTGTTACCTGCAGTAGGCTGAGGAGCCCAAGAATAAGTTGATGCTTCAGTAAGGGGAGAAATGGGAGTGCTGTTAATTAGGTCGGGTGAATGGCTGACAGATGCATGTTTTGCAAAGGAAGCAATCTGATTTATTGAATTATGTTGTCCTGCTTCTAGTTGCTGGATCTGTTGCTGCCTCTGATCTTGCATTTTCCTCAACATGACCTGTTGTCGCAGCAGCTGCATTTCATTAAATCCTGACGGCTGCCGCGACAAAGATTGCAGCATGCCTGTTTGCTGGCCACTCATCTGTTGTTGACTACCAAAAAAATCAAAACTAATAGGGGATCCAGATGATTCCGACCTGTTTGAAGTTGTATAATTTTCACGACCATTCCCATGCTGTGATTCATGAGTGGATAATCCTCTAGATGCAATATTATGGCAATCAGATTCTGTACCCACCCCCAAAAGGTTTGCTTCATTCTGTCTAGTCTGAAAATTCTGTCGTCCATGCATATAGCCATTTAGATTTGGCAGCTGGCCTTGGGGCTGACTTTTACCAAACTCAGGCCTCAGAGTTGATTGTGTAAGGTTCAAGCCATGCGGCACTGGAAAATAATGACTGCTATGTCCTCTCCCAATTTCTGTTTAAGCCAAACCAAAAAGTAATTTATGATATCAAATAAATGTAAGGGAAAAAATGAAGACATAGTAATTCAGCTGCCATGGGATGATTGATCAACATTTTTTTGATAACTGAGAACCCTGTCTAGCAGGGCCCTTTGGTCCCACCCCACGCATGTATGCTTGGGATTTCGGCAGCACCTCCCAACCACTTGAATTGGGAAAACGTGGGAGAGGAATACACCTTGTTAGCGCTAAGAGTCAAATTCACGACCTCCATTGCCCCTCAGGGGTAAGATAGATCAAAACATTACAAGCCATTAGTACTGGTCAGCCAGAAAAACAAATTATCAATACCTGATGATTGCTGATGATTATAATTTTTTGAATTGGAACTAGGCAAAACAATATGTCTCTGACTTCCAGCCCAGAGATTGTTACCTAGCACCTGCCAACTTCCATCAATAACCTGTGAGTGATGCTGGCCCTGGGGCAAGTTGTCTTGAGCAAAGAAATTGTGAACCCTGTCTCCAACTTCGTTGTCGGTCATAGATAATTCACCCCACAATTTTGGCAGCTAATTTTTTGTGTTTACAAAAAAAACTTCATAGATGAATGAAGTTAAAATCTCACTGCTCCTGTTGAGATCCAATTATTTCAGGCTCCAGTAATATGCACTTCCAATATAACTAGAATGTGCAGGAAAGCACACTTATTGTGGATGATTAAACGTCACTCCAGCAACAAAAATCCCAACTTCAAAATCTCACTCTGCATAATGTGTAAGAAGCAAAACTAAGAATGGTCAGATAAACAATGGGCAAACGGCAATTCTTATGTGAAGGAAGTCTCGTAGAACTTTTAAGAGTAACAAAATTCTAGTACATAGCATAAATCTGTTGCTTTGTATTAAAGACGGGAATAAATTTAAATGTCTATTCACGTGTTTTGTAATGGTTGAATGCCTCTACGATAGAGAATGTTTTGTCAGAGGGAAGCATCAAGGCATGAATCATAAATTACATGCCCAACAAATCCATAAAACCAAGTTTCAACAACATGCATATGTTTTTCTTTGAACAACATGGACTCACATGTTCAACCCAAGCTTCAACTTTCGAGTCAACTTTTCACGTCTCCAAAATCTGTCCTGTGTTGCGACACTGACCTACATGGGCAACCCTACAGATTAATAGACTGTTAATTGGTTAGCAAGCTAGAATATGACGTCTGACATGGTTTCCTACAGATTAATGTAATTGGTTAGCAAGCTGGAATATAACATCTGGCATGGTTTCTATCAATCAACATGCTCCTTCGGAAAACTATCATACCAGTCAAAACATGCTAAGTTGTTAACAGAGAGGACCAAGAGAAGAAAAACAAGACTAGGAATTACCCCTGCAAGGGAAACCAAATCTGACAGTGCAATAGAAATCCAACTTACCTGTCATCAAATCACATGCAATTCCTCATCTTTAAATTCTCTTACGAATTGAACCGCAATCACAGACATAGTTTAGTTAACCTACCCAATTAGGAAAAAGCACAATATTTCTGTACAGAGGCAAACATCTTCCTCAATCATTGAACGAAGATGCATTGACAGATGAAGTGGAGGAAAGTGTCTCTAAGGCAATAGCTCGTTTGAGATCTATAAAGCTACAGTGGATAACAGTGGGAGACACCGTGTGGCCTGTGGTAGTGGTGGAGAGGGGCAGAGGATGCCATCGATCACTAACTCTGATCGGTTTTGAGATTTCGTGGTTGGTGGAGAAGCTTCAAATGGCAACTTCAGAGAACTGTAAGCTAGGGTTCCATGGGAGTTTCAGAGGAGGTAGCAGGGTTTTACTTACGTGGTGTCGTAAGACCCGCAAGGATGGTTGTTGCAGGTGATGGCAATGACTAGCAGCCAAAGGGAGTACATTTGCGTGCCAAGAAACCTGTGAAATCCTTTGCAAAGGTGGCTAGGGTTCAGAAATCGACAAAAGCTAGATTGGCGGTTTTGCAACAGAAGGAAGCTGGGGATTATGATGTGGAAGTTTCTGTCAATTCTCAGGAGGAGACCATGGTCTTCCTCAAAAAATGTTTGGTGGGAAGATTGGGTGGTCCAGGACGAGGTTGCTGAAGCTAGGATGGTGAAAATTTGGGGAGGTCAGACTCTAGAAGGTACCAACAGGGGATTGAAGTTAAGGATCTGAGAGGAGCTTTCTACTTTTTTCTTTTCCATCCGGGGAGGCTCAAAGAATCATTAAACAGCAACGGAAACTTGCCGCAAAACCTCCATTGCTGGACTGGTGGTCGCCAGCAGGTTTGTGTTGCAGAACTGGAAATGAATCGAGCTTTACATAGACCGGAGTGCTGAGGCTTCTGGTCCATCTTTGGAGAATGGAGGTTTTCAAAGCGGATCAGTAAACGTTGTGGTGGTTTTTTGGGCGTTGATGAAGAGCCAGAGAAGAGAAGCCAACTAAGGTGGGCTCGCATAAAAACATGGGAGGCGGAGGCACTATTACGGCGTCGATTTCTATCAGATGGGATGATTGGAGGCATAGCTGTTAAAGGCACGCCTAGGCATGCACCTAAGCCCAAGGCACAAATTGGCGCAATTCATGCGCCTTGGGTATAGTGAGGCGAGGCAAGTTTAATAAAATGTCGCCTAAACGCACCTCAAGAAGGCTCAAAGATGCAAGTGAAAAAAAATTTAACATCAAAAATGGAGGCGCATCCAATTAAAAACTCAAACCTTAAAAACCATATCTTATCTTAAACTGAGAGGATACGAATAAATAAACCCTTGTACAAATTGACATGTGATTCTGTTGGGTCTTGAATTCCAGTTTAGTTTTCTCCTCCTTCTCTTGCTCTTGTGTGAATCATTATTCATGACCCCTCTCTCTCTCTATGGATTGCACTTATGTTGTGCTCTTCTCTCTCCATTCTTCCTCTATTTCTTTCTATCTCACTATCTATTCTTACTCCCACTCTCAGTCTCGCTCTCTCATTTTTTTCCTTCTCTAATTTCTTTCAAATTGAATTGACATTCATTTAAATAATATTTAATAGAAAACTTGAACTTTTGTACTTTTTCCTAATTACAATATATGCGATTGTAGGTTTCGAATTAGATATTGACAGATTCTTTTGGTAGTGGACGGTTGAGATAAAGTGCATGTTTTATATATATCTATTTTTGTTCAATTCTTCTATTTAATATTTGTGTAAGCAATAAGTGTTAGTTACTTAACGTTTGGTAGATTTTTTATATATATAGTTTTTTGAATGGAAGATGCTTATTAAACTCTTTTCTCTTAGTGTATATAACATGTAAATTCAATTAGCCTATTTAATGAATTTTGAATTAATTGGCGTTGCTAATTGCCATTTTTTCCAACAATGTGCGCCTCGCTTCAATAAAGCCCACGCTTTGCCTTGCGCCACACCTGTGCTCCATGTGACCTTTTGTTACCTCGATACTCCTATCACTTTTTATAACTACGATTTGAGACATAAGGTCCCGATTTGGTCAAAACTAGGGCCTAGAATAGTGGCTCGGAGGTATTCTTTGAGGAGGCAAGGGGACGGTCGAAAGAGGTGGTGCATGTTTTCTGAGGGGACATTGCGCGTGGAAGTTGGTGGAAGAGTGGGTACAAGAGTGTAAAGGTATAAGGGGGATTAGAGTTTCAAATGTCAAGACTCAAAGAAAGACATCATCAGCGTTGATGGGCGGTGGAGAGGCAACGTGGCAGCTGGAAACGTAAGGAGGGCTTTTTGGGAGAAAACAAGGACCAGAGATTTGGGCCAAATAAAGACTTATGGATTGCCAAAAGGAAATGGCCAAGCAGTTAGCCCAATTTCAACATGGGAACAGAGCGGCTCAAGCCACCAGCACATCACATTGGGCCCAATTCAAAGGCCCAATAGTTTTTTAAAAGGTATGGGCAATGAATCTTGTTTTCCTTTTGGCCCTGTGTTGAACCAGCCTCCTCCTAGGCTTCAGAAAAAGGCATCGCTCTTCCTTCCTCTTCTATTTCATTTTTTTCCTGGGTTGGGGAGCTTGTTGTATGTGGGGAGGATGAGGAAGCGGGTGGTGAGGAAGAGGGACAGGTGTTTATGACATACAGAATGGGGAATACCAGAAATTTTCCGCTTTTGCTAGATAACGAGCAGACAAGACACGGTGAGGGATTTATTTTGGGTGTTAGAGGAGATGAAGGGATCTGTTTCTGTGGAGGATATGGGTGTGGATGGAGAGGAGTAAAAATAGCTAAAGTGGTTCAAACTCAAGAGTGTGGGTGTTTAGCTCCTGTGGTAAATGAGAGGTTGGCGGTGGAGGGATTGAGGGAGAAAGGCAAGGGAAGGTTATTTTGGGGTTGACACAGGGATGCGGACTTACAAGAAAGGGAGGAATTTATGGTGTGTACTCCTTTCGCTTCAAAGGGACGTGAGGAACAATGACTACAAACTGATTCTTTAGAAGACGGAGCCTCCAAGGAAGAAGCCTCAGAGTGGGTGATGAAGAGAATTCAGAAGTTTAGCAAGTTTCTGGGAGTATCTTTTGATGGATTTGAAGATGATGCAACGTCGGTTTTCCGAGATATCAAAACTAGATGGAAGAACAGAGGGGGTACCAGTCCTCACAATAAGTATGGGAGTAAAAGGAACATGGGTTTGAGGGGGCTAAAAAGAATTACAATGTTCCATAAAATACAATGGGAGAATGCAGGGTGTGGAGGGTAAGGAAAGTTGTGAGAGTGAAAATTATTGTTAACTTGTGAAGCTTAAAATTATAAGTTGAAATGTGACAGGTTTAAATGCAGTCGAGCAGAGGGTAGCGATTAAAGTTTTTCTTTAAAAAATAGAAGGCAGATTTGGTTTGTCTACAAGAAACAAAAATGGAAGAGGTTTCTAGAGAGTCGATTAGTGCTATTTGGGGTAGGAGATGGGTTGGAGTGGCGGGAGGGATTTTGGTAACGTGGGATAGGAAAGCGTTGGAGAGGCTGGATTGTGAGATTGGTGAATTTATAGTTTCTTGTTTGTTTAAGAACATGGGAGATGATTTTGTGTGGGTGTATGGGAATGTATGGTCTGGTGGTGAACAGTTTAAGGGAGGGCTTATGGAAGGAGTTAGCTCCAGTCACTTTTTGTCGGGACACTCCACGGTGTGTGGATGGTGACTTTAAGGTGGTGCGTGCTCTGGGGGAACACTTGGGGTGTTCTATTATGGGCAGAGTCATGATAAAGTTTTCTTCTTTTATCAATGAGATGGAGCTTGTCAATTTACCGTTGAATAGGGGTCGTTTTACGTGGAGTAAATTGCAGACGAATCCTGCCATGTCCCAGGCTTTTGATTTCCAGATCCTGGGAGGAGCATAGCTCTGCTATTGTTCAACTACCTCTCCTAGGCACGTGTCGGATCCTATTCCTATTTTTCTTGATAGCAGTGGCTTGTGGCAAGGGCACAACCTTTTCAGAGTTGAGATCATGTGCTTACAGATGAAAGGTTCTAAAGAGACTATTAGCGTTTGGCTACTCAGTTACCTGTTTGCCAAGTTTTGTGCTAGCCAAAAAAATTGAAGTTCCAGAAGGAAGATCAGAAAAGGTGATATAGGGAGGAGTTCAAGCTTCTGAAAGCTCAGAAAAGCAGAGTCTTCGTTGGGCTGATGAGACAGAGCCAGTTAGAGCTTTACCTTTAGATGATGGGCTGATGAGACAGAGCATGTTAGAGCTTTACCTTTAGATGAGAGAGGTTCCAGGAACTGGGCGAAGGCAGGATTTGTGAGGATTGCCAAGATGGAGGAGATAATTAAAGACAGAAATCGAGGAACCTTGTGTTGAAGGATGGGTATCGAAACACTAGTTGCATTAATTCTCAATTTATGCCCAAAATCCTAGAATGATTGTTCCCTTCAAATGTTACCTGTATACACCTCTTGTGGCTGTACTAATACGATCATAGATTTCCTTTAGATAGAAAACACTTAGGCCCCAATAGACACAGCCTAAGAAAATCACAAAGGTGTTCGCTAGCACCCAAAAAAAGGGCATCACGGGAAGGAGAAAAAATATTCTCCTCTTTATTCCACTCGAACCACTCCAATTGTAATGAATATCAACACCAAAACAATAAGTACACAGTCTGCATAGTTATAGATAGATGCAAACACGGATGAAGAGAAGAAGCCTCACCAACCTTAACATAAAACCCTAACATTTGCATTTGTTTGTCACAACCAAACGTTTTAATTACCACCACAACACAATTTCAACCATAGTTCAAACAGGATCGAACGTGCAGCATCAAAATACAGTTCAAATAAATGCGCAAAATGTCAATACGAGCTATGATATGACTCTTCCCACGCAAAGCGCGCCAAAATCGTAGGAAAAGAAGAAGATAAAAATCGATCTTCAGATACAAATGGCGAGCATATTAGGGTTTGTGAGGAGAGGGGGAAAGCGTGAACTTACACGGATGTTGAACACCATTAGAGTCTGAAATTTCCTCCGATGGGCTTCGTTGCCGCGATCTCTAGGGTTTGAATCCGCGAGGGAGATGGAGGTTTCGGGAGTATGGAGGGGGGGAGAGAAAACGAGGTGTTGCGGAGGAGAGATAAAGTGATCGAGATAGAGTGCGAAATTTTCAACGAACTGTGGACCGAGCTTAGGCTCGAATCGAGGCTGAGGCTCGGGTACCCAAACCGAAGCTGGTTAGGGGCTATGAGGAGAGGTGTTTAAAAAATCAATGGGCGTGTGTTTGTCTTCTTTTTTTTTTTAAGTTCTTTAATTTTTTTTATTTAAAAAAACAAAATAAAAATATTACGAAAAAAATAATTAATTGCAATTAGGGTGTTCATGGGTCGGGTTGAATTGTGTTGATCTCATACCTATTATCTGACCACTTGTATTCAATTTTGAATTTTATTATCCACAATCAATTATGGGTTTGGCAATTTTAGGCCAATGAGCATGACAAGTTCACGAGCGAATACGTTTTGATTTGTCATTTTAAATTTATTTATTTAAAAAAAATTTTTTTGTTAAACTCGTTCTATTTTTTACTCAATTACAATGATTTTAAAATTAAAATTATTTATTTTCTAATAAATTAAAAGCTCAAAAGAATAAGAATTTATTAAGTAAACATGTATAGATCTAAATTATATAGTTTCCGCACAAAAATATCAAAGTAATAAGTAACCTATCTTATAATAAATTTACTAATATATAAAATTATATATGTGTTCATCAGGTTAAATTCGACGGGCTAATTATATTCAAAATTCGTAACCCTGTCGCCACCCAAATAAAGAAGTTCAAAAAATTCATCACCTAACCAAATCGTGGACAAAATCATCCACTGTCATGTTGATCGGATTAAATTAGATGATTTAAACGAATCACCGATCTAGGAACACTCCTAATTAATTATAATGAGAGACTAAATAAGTGAATTTTTTTAAAAATATTTAAGTAAAAAACTTCAAAAATTCTTATGGAAGCGGTTTGATACCTTGTATTTTTATTATATTCGTATTATATTATGGCTATGTTTGGAATAATTACTTATTTGCTTATTTGATTTTATTTATTTTTATTTTTAAAAAATAAATTTAATTATTTAGTTAAATTATTATGCTTTTTGGTTCTTCTCATTAAGACAAACAAAAAAAATAAAAATATTTGATCAAAATATAAAATATTCAAAATAAATCAAAATAAATCAAAATAAGTCAATAAACTAAATGCTGCTTGTTTTTGTTTTTAATAGACTTTTTCATCTTCTCATCAAAAAAATTTATTTTTGGATTCATCTAATCGAAATAATTGAAAAAAGTAAAAAAAAGTCAAAATAAAAAGAATTTAGTCATAAGATTAAAAAAGTTCATAAAAAATAAAAATAAACAAAATTCTAACATTTAGACCGAACTTATATAAAAGAAAAACTTAGAAGTCTTAGCTATTTTCTTTTATATCTTTTATTTTATTATTTATTTTTTCTTATAATATCTTAATATTATATATTTCATAAAGTATTAGTTTATAATTAATAAAATAAAAATAATTAAAATATACATAATTTATAAATGAAAAATATTTGTAATTATATGAACCAAGTAATATGCTAATATTGAGTAAAATAATATTTTAATGAAAAAGATAAAAAATAATAATTAAAATTACAATATATATAATTTTTAACATAAAACGAGTAATAAATATTTAAACTAAGAACTGCTGTTGAAATTAAGTTTGCTTTGACCTAATTTTATAATAGATACAATTTCATTTTAATTTTCAAACTTTTAGGTCGTTTGATAAATTGGTCTATATTGGATTGAATTAGTAATAAGATGGGATTGATAATAAAGTGAAATTAGTAATTAAGTATGATTAATTTTTTTGTATTTGAATTTAGTATAATTAAATAACGGACTAGATAATGATTTACCATTGTATTAAATTAATTTATTTTTAAATTAATTTAAATAAATTAATAAATTAAATTTTATGTTATTGTTAAATTTTATGTTATTTATTTTAATATTTTAATATTTTTTATTATTTTTTTAAAATTTTAAATTTAATTCCTAATTCAATTCATTTTTAATTCCATACCTCCCCTCACTAATTATTTTTTATTTGGCTGACTAATAGTCCGTTCGGAAGCTTAATAAACACAGTATTAGACTATACTCCGAACTAATAGTCCGGCCGAACTATTAGTCCGGCAAAATAAACTAGCTCTTAAAGTTTTATTTAAAACTTTCAAATTGAGCATGTGTTTGGATTAGTTTTTTTTTAAAATAATTTTTAAGTTTTTTGATTTTTTTGTAAAAAAATAAATATTAAATTATGTAAAAAATAAATAAAAAAATAAAAAAATAAAAATTTAATAAACTAAATCAGTTAACTTTTTTATAATTTTTAAACTAAAAATTTACAAAAATAAACTAACCCAAACAGCTGAGTCAAATCGAATAGTTACATATGGCATGGGAGCAGTTGTCAAGAGCAGGAGAAAATTAGGTGGTACAGCAATCAACATCTGCCACGTTGGCCTTGCACGTTCAATGCATCCTGGCCGTAGATCTGCAACATAATTGGCGATGTTTAAAATAATTGTTTATTTATTTATTTTTATTTTTAATAAATTTTTTATCATTTAATTAACTCATTATACTTTTTAAAATATCCCAAAAAGAATCAAAAAATAGATTTAAATGATCAAGATATAAAAAAACTCATTAAATATGAAAGTAAATTAAAATAAATTAATAAACTAAATTTTATATTATTTTTTTTAGTTAACTTTTTCTATATGTTGACATCAAATTTTATTTTATCAGATCATCTTATCAAAACAATTAAAATAAATAAATAAATTTAACAAAATAATAAAACAAAAAAACAAAATGTTTCAAAATTTAGCCCTGAGAGAGCCAATCTTTTAAGCTTTTATAATAACTCATTGGCAATTTATATTCTCGCCTTTTAAAAATTTGTCCTTTCTACTCTACTAATACATAAAGAGTAGCTTCAGTTTCGCCCCTTAAGAAATTAATATAGATATATTTTAAATTTATTTTAATAAATTTATTGTTTATTTATTAGAACTCATTAAAAAGATCATCCATGTTAAAAAATAAATTAGTTGGTTTATCAATACCTATATTATTTGAATATACTTCAGTTTTGCCCCTTAGGAAATTACTTTTATACCCTCACAATATTTGTATATTTTTTATTTATTTTGTAATAATTATTGATATATTTTAAATTTATTTTAATGAACTAACTGTTTATTCTATAGAACTCTTTCAAAGATCATCTATGTAAAAAAATAAATTAGTTGGTATATCAATACTTATATTATTTGAATATATTTATTTTAAATAAAATTAATGGTTTATTTTTTAAATTATATATACCATTAAAATAAATACTATATGACAATATATTTATATATATCAAATAATTTTTTATATATATAAATGATCTTTCTAATATAATCTACAAAATATATGGTTCAGACCACAAAAATAAATTTAAGATAGAACAATAAAATAAATGTAAAGAGTTTTATCGTTATTTTTCGCCTTGTCAATTTCAAGTTTTAGGATTTATTTAAAATTTTGTATTTTAAATTTATAAATACAACTCATATTTATTTTAATAAACTTATCATTTTGTTTTTTTTCTGGTTAAAATTATTGAAAAAATCATTTATATAAAACATTAAGTTAATCAATTATAAATAACTAACTGATTTGAACATATGTATTTCAAATAAATAAATAGTATATTCTTAAAATTACATATATCGTTAAAATAGATATTTGAAGACACTATATCTTCAAATATTTAATGAATTTATTTTTTTACATAGATAATTATTATGATATATTCTATACAATAAACGATTTGAATCATTTAGATGAGATTGAAATGGGCCTATAAAAATTAAATTTATAATAAAATATTATTTTCTACTGTGCGGGATGTCTTTTTCCAGTGATTAATGGATATATCTTTATTGTATTTCTACGAAATATATATTTTTATTTCTTTTAGTTGTTTCTTTGTGTTTTAGGCTCTTTTGTATTTTTTGTCCCTTTCGTATTTTTTGTATAGTTTGTATTTTTATAATATTTAAAATTAAACATTATCCGGATTTCTTTTTGAGTATTGCTTACCTAATTTTTACTTACTTTTTGGATTTTAAATATATTAGTATATTTTTAGTTTATTTTTACTTCAAAATTCAAATAAAAATAAAAGAGTTGAAACCTAAATAATTTTTTAAATATATTATTGATTATGAATATAATTGATTCTTTTGTTCTTTTCTATTTTTTCTCTATTAATTATTGTGTGTATGCTTCTTTCTAAAAATTATTAAACACGCACACATCAATACCACTATTTTACATATAATTTTTAAAATTTTATTATATTTTTTAACAAAAATATTTACTTGTCATCAATTGAAAATATCAAGCTTTCATATTATGTAATTTTCCACACCATATTCATAACAAGTTAACTCACTTTTTTACATCCTATTTATAGCGTCTCGACGAAAAAAACTAAAAATTAAAATAAATAATATAAAATTTTACTTATTAGTTTATCTTAACTTATTTTTATTTTTTTGACTTATTCTGAATTTTATAGTGAAATTTATAAATTTTTGCGATTGTTAATTTATGAATTTATATAAACTTTTAGTTATAAATTTATATGGTAACATTTATATATAAAATGCATACCATACACTTTTAAAATAGAGTGTGTCATGAATTTTTTAAATAAAATAATATATATTTTTAAAAAATATATATTTACTAAATTTTCTCGTATAACATTTTTTTATTTTGTACACATAAATATATGAATGTTACCATATAAACGCATCTTAGATAGCAGAAAATAATCTACACAACTAAAACTTATATATAAAATAATTTATAATTTTTAAAATGTATGTTTTTTCTTTTTATAACACATTTTTAAAAAAATGTTGAGATTAAATGATTCTATGATATAAAAAAAACTCACATTTTTAAAAATAAATTCTATATTCACAGCACACTTTTAAAATAATCATTGAAATTAATTCAAATTTAGAATTTAATATTGACAATAGTTATCCGAAGGAGACTTCCTTTCTATATTTTGTTTTACTAATATCTTTCAAATTTTATACAAAAATTATTTCAAATACAATATTTAAAATTCCTTATAAATAATAAATTTTTATAAATTATATATTTTTTAACTACAAATATATTAAGCTTAGATTGCGGCCTTTGCCTGCGAACTTTAAATTAGTTTTATCTAAATAGTAGAACTAGTTAGGGCCTGAGTGCAATGCATGCGTGCCTATTAGCCTAAAGAAGAAAATTAACTTTGATAAAATACATAAATTATTTTTAATAAATAATATGTAATTATCAAATAAACTATTTTTTAAAATGTTTTATAAGTATTTTTTCGAGAGCTTCTAAATTAGCATCACTTTACCAAATATAATTTTTATTTATCATTACATAAACAATTATGCATTATGTACAAATATTTTACGTATCTGATAATTATTTTTACCAAAATAATATATGCATTCAGAAGTTCTTTGTTATGTTCTGTTTTTTTCATGGGGCATTACAATAGTTTTTAACCAAATTTTTCGCCAACGGCTTTGCAACGTCCACTGTGTCAGAGTTGTATATTAAAATTTTAATTTTTTTTTTAGTATTTAATTTTATTTTTTAATTAAAATAATTTTGTATGAGAATTTTAATAATCAATGTATGCATTTTATTATTTATTTAATATTGTTAATATATGTCTTTTATTCTACATAGTATTTAATCTAGTGTGTAGAGTTTGACTTATACACATAAGACAAAATTATCGATTCTTGTAAAATATAAGTTTTTTATTCACAATCTTAGATAGAATTTAACACAACGTTAGTACAGTTATAGCATAATGTTTTAGTATATCGATTTTGATTACAGAGAACAGTAATTATTTCGACAATTGTTCTAACTCATTGTGCTAATACACTTCGTGTGTATTGAACGAGATCACATTTGGGTAATTAATTTTATACTTACTATATAAATTAATTTACACCACATAGTTATTATGAGTATTTATGCTCTTAATTCTAAAATAATTATCAGGCACATATATTTAATATTCGTTATTTTAATTCATTAGATGGTGCAATCTTTTATGAGTCTATAATTCCGGTGAATTGGATAATTGCATTAATTATACAGTATATGTTAATTATTGACGAAATACACGTTCTGTAATCGGAATTGATAATACCCATTGAAAAAGTTTATAAGTTTTGATCGAGCCAAATACTGCAGACGGATTTTATAATTCAGCAGTCAAATAAGTTTACCGGAATGTCTTAAGAATTTTTTAAAGAAGCCAATTAAATATAATTGTTAGTAATTTAATTTAATCGGCGGATATTTGTAATCTCAAAGTTAGAATAATAAATAAGCATTTAATAATATGAGCTTGAATGTTTCGGTTTAAAGAATAAGGTTTATAGTACAATTATAATTCTTTAGTTGAATGAATTATAATTTATAATTTTATAAAATTACTTCTAATTTGAAGTATTATTTCATAATTACATTAGAATCTCATACCTTATTTACTCAACGGATTCATGTTATAGCTTATTTACATGCAGTTATAAAATCTAGTAGCAGTTGATCATTAATCAATTTGGAGTTTTCACATTTTGTGAAATCAAAAATTAAGTGATTAGATAGGTTTTGAAGTACATGATAGATTAAAGTTCACATTTTATTCATGTTTTTGCATTAAAAAATACAATAGAATGCTTGTTTAGAATAATAAACTTATAGTTAATTACCATGACAGTTTGTTGACTAAAGTTTTTGGTAGTAAACAGAATCAATCCAATTGGTCTTCAACAGGTATAATTCTAAACTAATTTCGGAAGGTATATCGGATTTTATTTTTGATTGTTCAATATAAAAAAGTTTTAATTTAGAGCCTGTTTCGGTAATTGCTTGTACGAGTTATTTTTGACTAAAATGACATATATAATCTTAGGATCTTAACAGTTTATTCCACTAGTACTTTAACATTCGTTCTAAATTTTAAACTAATGTGTAATTATTGTGCATACTATTTAACTTTGTTTTTGTGATCTCCATCGTTCATATTATATAACTTCTTTAAAATATTACTCATGTGAAAATTTAAATTGATTTAATATAATAACTACATTTTTTGTACATATTTATTTTAAATAAATTAGACGATTTATTATTAAAAGTACACATATTATTAAAATAAATATTATAAAATACTTTATTTACAAGCCTTAGATTCATATAAATTTTTTATAACAATGATCCTCTCATTTCGCTCTATAAGATAAACAAATTATAACAAAAGGTTAAATCCGATAGAATATTTATACTATTATAATAAGGAAATATCCAAATTTGTGAAGTTTTTGTGATATTTTATTTTATTTACACAAAAACTCAAAAAATAAATCAATATTTTTATCTTTTGTATTTTTTTTAAATGGTTAAAAAAAATAAAAAATAAATTCTCCACTCTCCTCAATTTGTAACCTATGGGCAATACTTGAACACAACTACTAGTAGCAAATAAGAAGGCCTGGGGATCAAAGTTGTTCTTATATTAGTGGTTATAGTCTAATAGGTTACCCATAAGTGGTCTTTGTCAAAATCTCGGTCAAATTATTATTTTATTTTTTAATAATATTTGTTTATAATTTTAGTTCAAATATTTATATTTTCTAAATTTCTTTCATTACAATAAAAAATTTGTAAAAATTAATCAACAAAAATAAGTTCAAAATAATAAAAAAATAGCTATTTTTATGTTTTACCACCCCCCTCCCCCAAAAAAAAAATATCTGTCTCTTTAATGGATTATTAAGAACTCTTAACTAAAAAATTTACTTTGGCGTCTTTTGGCAAAATTTTTAACTTTTGTCTTTAGTTTTCTGTTACTATCTTTAGTTATAGATTACAATATATTTTAAACACTTATAATTTCTGTTATAAATTATAATTATTATTATTTTTATTTTAACTACAAGTTATAATCTTTGCCAAATACTCATTACTTTTACTACAAATTACAATTTATAAGCTACTGACAATAACTCTCCTCCTCTTAAAATTAAAAGAATTTCATCCCTTATATCATAACACCGACTCTCGAGGCTAAAATATCACTTATAAATACACAAAAAATCAATATCAACGGTCTAATTGTACTTTTCATACCATGCAACACACTACTTTATATTTCATGACAATTAAGAGAAAATATGAATAAAATAGTAAAACAACTAAGAAAATTCTGAATTATGAACAATATCTAGTTTAGGATGTCCTCTATTTTTATTTTTTATTTTTTATGAATAACACTTTCTTAAAAGCCCACTATAAATAAGAGTTTTGAATTTTTCAAGAATATGTATCGAATCTACCTTCAAGATCAGATTGTGTCCTCTCTTTTTTAAAATAAGTTTGACCTTGCAAAAGGTACTTAAATTTCATGGAACTTTTTAATTTACTAAAATCACGCGTTGAGAACAATTTTTGTGAAGAAACTATTTCTAAAAAAAGTTTAAAAATAGAATTTTACCTCCTTAAACAGAGTTGTGCTATAAGCTGTATAAGTGTGGAAGAAAATCTCTTTATCAAAATCAATTCGATCAAATCACTTTAAATAAATTGTTTGAAAACTAACATCCAAATATAACTTTGGCCGAAAACATTGTCTCCGTACGATTTGTATAGATTTTATTAATAATACTAAAAAATATTGGAAAAATTGTTGTAGGTGCCCTTAGGCATAGATTATGTTCTTTTCTTATTTTTTTGTGTCAAGGATCAAGTTTTAAAGTAAAAATCTACCAAGTGACATTATAAATAAATTTCAGGAACTACGTACTAAAAAAAAAGACCATCCATTACAACACTATGAATCACAACGAAAATTTCATATTTCAACTAACGTACTTTTTGATCACACGTACTCGATTAGAAAACACTAATAGTGTCATATTTTTGCAATAATTTGTATTGGAGAAATCATACCTTAGGATTTTCGAGAAGGGCCAAGACATTTTGAAAAACTAAGGTAGAGAGTTCGATTTGAGATTACTTAGCAAGGGCCAAATTATTATATTAATATATTTATTAAATAAATTGGTGCCGGTACAATTGTTTAGACTAATACTATAAAAATCTTAAAAATATAATAAAAAACAAAATGTCCAAAAAACAACACAAAAAATGGGAATTAAAGATTCTCAACCATGTAATTTTGGTGCAATGTACTGATTCAAAAGTTATACATTTCACAGTGTGTAGGACAAATGTATAATACAAGATCGTTGCCTTATGTATTAGTGGTGTTTGGTATTACTAAAATTAATAATTTATAGATTATAATTACCAACGTTTAATAAAAATTATAATTTATAGCTAAAATAAGAAAATAATTATAAATTATTACAAAAATTATAAATATTTAAAATAAATTATAATTTGTAATTAAAAACTATTGCAAAATGGTTTGCCAAACACCAGCGAAGCCCTACCCCAAGATACAGGGGCTTAGTTATTCCCGTGACCCGTCCAATAGAGAAGCGAACGATATTTATTAATTAGGTTAAATCAACAAAACTCAAAACCTGGCCAAAGCGAGAATCACCCAACACATTATAAAGGCGTAAAGAATGTAATTTATTCTTCCAACGTCAAACACGCCTTGATGGTTTGAAAGAAGAGCTCCGGACGAGTTTGAACTGCAGAAATAGGGAGAGGGTTTTATAGAGAGGGGTGTGTGTGAGAGAGAGAGTGAGAGAGAGAGAGAGAGAGATGGTGGGGGAGGAGAAGAGGCATCAGATGATGCAAAACCTGTTCGGCGATCAATCAGAGGAAGAAGAAGAGGAGGAGGTCGAATCAGAACACGAATCGAATCGGCAGCCCGGTTACGCTTCTGTATGATCTTCATTATCCCCTCCCTCTCCCTCTCCCTCTCCCTCTCCCCTTAAATTTTCAATTTCTTGGGTCAATTTCATCGGAAGAAGAAGAAAAAATTAAATTTCGAGATGTGATCAGTAGGCTTAACTAATGCTAGGTTATCTCATCTCATGTATACGTATATATGACGAATTGGTATTTGTTGAGCATACCTTGAAGGTTTGAATTGGGGCATCAACCTCTTGAATGTATTTTTGGTTCTTTTCCTTATTTGAATCCTAGAATAAAGAGCATACTTTAACAACTAAGAAAATTGAAAAGCCTTTTTTTTTTGGGTTTGGCTTTTGGCGTTGGAATTCAATCCACCGGCATAAAGTTCTGGTTTTGGACTGTCAAAGAATGCAATATCCGTTATATATAATTCTCTGAATAATGGCAAAATCAGTTGAAAACGTGAATAGGACCAAAACTTTGTGGCGGGTTTGTACTTTTCGCCCCTACTATGGTTTTGCATGGTTGCTAATTTCAATTGTTAAATTGAACTTTGCCAAGCTTTTTGTTTTTATTTTTTATTTTTTTGACCTTGATGATTGATCAATCTAATTATGGTTTGAAGGGCCTACCTTGCCTAAAGTTTCCAAGGGGTTAACTTGATAAATTTAGAATCATTTGGTTATAAGCTTTGCTAGTGGGTTCCATGTCTAAGAGACAACCAAATTCATCATAGTGGGATAAATATATTAATGGGAACAATGACATTACTAGAAAAGTGGTCAATCCAGATGCATAGTAACAAAATTTACACGCACTTGCCCATGCGTGCACAGACTTGAACGAGAACAGAAATGACAACAATAGTATAAACAATAATAAAACTGGGTCAGTTTTATTCAAAGTATGAGCTTTGAATGGAAAGGGATGCTATGAAATGTGGAATAATACGGAAAGTAAGCAATTCTAGTAGATTTGGGCAACTCATGAATTCCGGCATATGGGCTAGTCTTGTCTGAGGCACCCTGCTTCATCAAAAGCACTGGATTCATATTTTTTTTCCCGGCACAACAATAATGCTTACAGCTCTTGAGATCGCTGCATATTAGTGAACTTATACGCTATCTTCTGGACCAAGACTGACTTATAAATGGCAAAGCATGTGAAATTTACCATTCTGCCTTGTGGAATGTTTATCAATGAACAGTAATATGGAAAAGGAAGAGAGTGGTTGTCTGCATATTCCATTAGCTATTATGTCACTCTGCTGGGCGTAATATGCAGCTGCATATCATAAAAATCACTGAAATTGCTTAATTTGGGCTTATTACTGGTTTAAAGTCACACGTGTAAGCATATATATATATATACACACACACACACATATGTATCATGCATGTATATACATATCATACACACATACCTGTACACGCGCGCGCCCACGCAATTATGTGGAAGTTTTTTGTGCTCTAGTGTAGTTTGTAGAAATAGCTGAACGTATAATGTCATAGAACATGCTTAAAATCTGCTCTTATTTATTTTTGTGGTTACATATGAGAAATTTTGAATTTGAATCACAGTGTGACCCTCACATTATCTTTTTTTCACAACCTTGGGTCCAGGATGAAGGGGATGGAGGGATAGAGGCTGAGGGTGAAGGTGAAGTTGAAGTGGAAGGTCAAGGGGAAGCAGAAGTGGAGAGTGAAGGTGAATTTCGTGATGTAGATCCTGATCTTGGAGAAAGTGAGGGTGAACGAGATCAAAGTTCTCAAGAAGTGGAAGTTGCTGATCAAAGGGAAGAAAGTGAAGCAAAAGAAACAGAGAGTGATGAAAAGGAACAGTACAGTCAAAGAGTTGTTACAAGTAGGAGACGAGATGTGATTGAAAGTGGATCAGAAAGGTCTGAAGAAAATCGTTTTGCTGACAATGATGATGAGGAGGTTGATCAGGCTAGGAGTTTGAGGTATTCTGCAGTTTTTTGTTCTTCAAAAAATCAATTCTCTTTCCTTATCAATAGCCTTCAAGCATTTTTTGCTGTTTCTTCTAGTTCATTTTAATTTCTGTGTCCTGTCCTGTTTATTAGTTTGGTTAGTCTGTCTGCCTCTCTTCCTTGTTCTCTTTCCCCTCTTGTTCCTTCTTATGTGTTCAACGTTCTGAATTATCATGTTTGCTGATTGTTTTTGTTTTTTTTCCTATTTAACTCTTTCATGCTTGGGCTACATTCTAGTGGTTATTTCTGCACAAGGGACATCCCAAGGTCATCAGACGGTTAGCTACATGCATCTTGCTGCTTCCTTATTGGGATTTTCTGCACGGGCTTTTCATTTAGAATGTTGAACTTCTATACCAAGTTGATGGGGAATTCTAGGATAGAAGACACATCTTTGTTATGAACGTAGATTCTTTGGAGTGTTTCTTTTCTTTCTATTTACTTCATCACTGTTTCTTCCACTTTAACCAGTAATGTTTGGATTTTCACCCCATCCAATTTCTTTCAGTTTCAATGTGTTTGTGCTTATGCATTATACTGCGTCCGACCCATTTTTTTTTTGTTGAATACTGAAGTTTACCTGCCTATTAATCTTTCCCATTTTTTTGTTGGTTCATTGTGACCAATTTTACATCATAGGGCTTCTTTATTGCCAAGGCTTCGTGTGGGATAGCTTTTTTTATATGCCTTTCTTTTTCTTCCTGTTTTTTATTTTTTTTTCCGTTAGCTCCAACAGTGATACTATTTTGAACAAAAAGTGACTTTTTTCGTCTTTAGTGAACTTTTTCAACTGCCAAAACGGCCATTCTTTTATATTCGCTTTTTTCATGACGAATTGGAAAAGTAAATAACCTAGACCAAAAAATGAAAAAAGTTCAGAAAAGATGAAAAAAGCTGGAATAAAAAGCCAAGAAAAAGCTATCCCCAACATAGCCTAAGCGACCAATATACTGAAGTCCATAGCAGTGATGGTTGGTACTTTGTTCAATGTAAAATCTATATTCCTAGATGAAGGAAAACAGTGTTTTTGTTAATTTTGTTGTTGTTTATTACCAGCCTTTTTTGATTTATTGATATGATCAATAGTTCTTATTGAAGATAATGCTAAGGAACATGTTCCATGCATGGCTTCCAATAGTTCCCAGTTTCTATACTGAGCCACGGGGAGACTTAATTCCTTGATCTATATGGTTTACACTCGGACACATTGAAAAGTATTAATATCTTAACTTCCTATAGTAGGTCACTTGGAGAGGAGAAAGATGGTACTCAAATTCTAAACTCGGCTCCTGAAATCCGTGATGTATTTGGTGACTCCGATGATGAAGAACAAGCTGAGTACACAGTTCAGAATAATGTTGAGGAGGATCCAAATGTGCGTGTCAAATGTTGGAAAACATAATACTTGGTTTTTTGTACTTTTGTTGCTACCCATGCTATAGCTACTGTCCTGAGGAAGATACAATTTTGGTTTCTTTTGATAGAGATCCCCTATGGAAGAGGAAGGGAGCTATGGAAGGGATCTGAGACCCGAAGATATGGTGCTTGATGAAGATGCTCATTATGAGTCTGAAGAAGAGAATATTGAGGCTAAAATTAAGGAGAAACCTGTTGGCCCTCCATTGGAGCTAGAAATTCCACTCCGCCCTCCTCCTGCTCATCCAGATAAGGTTTATCTTCATTCTTGTTTCTATCTGCAGCTGTGATTGTGTCTGAATGTATAATTTTTGTTGATTTGTTGTTGACTTTGGTGTACACAACATGGAACTATTTTTTTATTTAATTTTTTACTTTAAAGTTCCAGAGCTACCTCATATGCACAATATTATGTTGTAACATTGAAAGCAAGTGATTAGGCGATGCATCATTCAACACAAACATCAAGCAATAATAGCACCAGAGCGCATCAATTTGCCTATCAAAATGATTTAATTTAAAATGTCAGTTCATCAGTGGTGAAAACCTTAATTTGTAATTAGTCTAAATGTAATGCAAGCACAGAGAAAATATACCAAAGCACCTTTGCACAGAAAGTCTAGAATAGGCATTTGAAAATCTTATGGTATTTTAAATCACATCTGCACAAAATGCAGACTCTTTCCCAACAATAGGGAATAACTCAAACATAGCCAGCCTTGGATGGGATGTGTTTTGTAATTTTCTTCATCATATTTTTGGGTAATTGGGACTTGTATTTATGAAATTCATGGAGATATGAAAAAGCAGAAAAATAAAATAAGCCTCGTTGAAAAGAAGCAAATCTTAGATGTCATAAATCCTGAACACACAATATTATCTTTTTCTTTTTCTTTTATGATGTGTGAAGAAGTGAAATATACAAATCCAAGCAAAGCAGCACCTTACCTTTTTCTTTCCAAATGTATGGAAACTTTGATGAAACAAGATTTTTCCTAATATTCACAGTGTATGTGATCTGGCTAACAAAGGTTTTTGAGGGAAAAATAAGAACAGGTGCCAAAAGGTTGTAGAATTGTTGTCCGGCATTGATGTGGGACCTTCTTGGCACCTTTCACAGGCTCTGTTAGTTATTATTAACTCTTAGTGTTAGGTTTCTTGAGTTAGAAAGTAATTGGTACAATTTTGATATAGTTTTAGTAAAATATGAGTAGTTTAGTAATTTTCAGAATTTTTGGATATGGGTTGTTAGGGTTGTCATATTATGTATTCGGGGTTGATGAATTTTATTTGGTTTCAAATAGCGTGGGAGTCAACAATCTAGTTCCAGTTAGTTTGGGGATACTTATAGGTGTAGTTGTCAAATCGGGATATGAATTGTGTATCGTTTTCTATTTAATAATTGCATATCATATAGTATCAAGTTTTGTAAAATGTATAACATATTAAAAATAAGTCGAAAAATAAGTATATTTATTTAAAACCAATGTATAGCAAGAGCAAAATATTAAACAATGTTAATTAATGACATTATGAAAGTAAGGTTCTCAAAATAAATATAGCCATGAGTAATATTTAATACATGTGAAATATAATTAAAAATATGGCCGATAATGCATTATTATAATTCAAATCCTATTTATTGTCAGTGTTTCTCATTCTTAATAATTGATTAATACATTCTCTGTATCGTCTTACAACATTATTTATGTTTCAATATTTAATATACAATTTTTATGTTATCAACTAAGTTGTTCATAGGAGAATGAATATATAGGTGTAAGTGGCATCAATGGAATAAGATATTGATATCAGTTGAGTATATATATATATATATATATATATATATATATATATATATATATCAAGTGAGCCAAAATAAAAGAAAAAAAACTATCAATA
>JAOTRH010000018.1:9389582-9416905 GCA_034768845.1 Heliamphora exappendiculata | reverse complement strand
ACAACATGATATTGCTTCCACCAGCAATAGCCACCTTTGCCTCTTTATTTTGAAGTTCTCAGAGGGGATTGTCTTTTCTATTAAGGTGTCTTAGGGTTTATTTCATGATTGCATCTGTTGTGCTTGAACTTTGCGCAAGATGTTGCTTGGGAATAGACTGTAGTCACTTGGTTAACTAATTAGTTTCCTTCTTATTCTAATGGGTGGCTTTCTGAAGACAATATCCTTTAGATAACTTGATTAGCTGAAACTGCATTCCTTGTGTTCGAGATATTGTTGATGAATTCTATTGACCAGTTGCTTTGGGATTCTACAACACGCACGTTCATGGCATTCTTGTTTAGGAGAGGCTCCTCTTTGCATCCAGTGGTGCTTGTGAAGGACCCGAATGGTAGTGTTCTTAATAGTAAAGAGTACTGGTTTCTAGTTGAAGAATACTCTTTTTCTTTGCTTTTGAGATCTTTATATATATTTTTAAGGCTATGGTTTTGGGGCATTCCAATTCTTACTTTCTTTGAATTTATTAACTTCTTTTTTTTCTTGACTTGTTGAAGTGGGATAGCAGTCATCTTCAGTATTTCCTGTGCTGATTGTATGTGGGATTTGGTCACCAATGAATCATCTTTTCAGGAATTTTCCAGTGTGGTTTGGGGGAACACACTGTATTTTTGTATAAATTGGATTGGCCATAGCATGCCCGGGGACTGGGATCATAGGTTTTTGATGTTTTTCTCTATATTTATTTTATGAGCTCATGTCATAGCAGGTGTCTTTTGCAATTTTTTAGCACATATGTTTTGTGTTGCTCCTTCAATATGTGGTACCTGGCCATTTAACTTGTGCATAGCTTGGTTCCATTCAATTTGCCTGGATGAAATTTACTGTCAATGTGCTTTACATAGGACTGCTGTATAGCTCAGATTTTTAGGAGCGTGCGCGTTTGTGTGTTCTCTCTTTCTTTCTTGAGGTACTTGCCTTGTATTGCCCATGTGGTAGAATTTATTGATGTGCTGATTTTATACTTATAATTCTTCTTTTTTCTTATGTTGCAGATGAATATGATTAAAGTTTCTAATATAATGGGTATTGACCCAAAGCCATTTGATCCAAAGACATTTGTGGAGGAGGATGTCTTTGTGACAGATGAATCTGGATCAAAGAAACGCATTCGCCTGGACAACAATATTGTCCGCTGGAGGATTGTACGAAATCCAGATGGCACAGAGTCTGTAAGTGAATGAATGGGCGCATTTTCATTTATATGCCATATATAAGCAGACAAGAAGAATACTAGAACTTCACATATCTGTTTTTCACATGGTGTATGATAACATCTTAGATGCTGTTGGGCTTGTTTATGTAATAGATGAATAAGATTTTCTGAACAGGGTAAGGAGTACTACTGGACTTGCTTTTGCTGAGGTCGGGTAGACTTTCTTATCTTTTGATAATGGTTATCGGAGAAGTGTATTATAGCAATTGATATCTATTGTTTAAAAGTTTTTTGTGATTTACAAAAAGGAAAGTTATTTATTTTTTGGCTAAACAATAATGAATTTGGCTAAAAGTAATGTCGTGAAACTTGGGAAGTAACTTCGGTTTTTATAGTGTATTTTCCATATAATAAATGACTTGAAACACATGCACATGCACCAAAAGTCATACTTGCACAACGGTGTATGTCCAAACTCTGAAGTTTCTAACTGTTAAAACATCAGTACAGTTTATGGCAGAATCATTCCTTTTTCTTCCTTCCTTTCGCTTCTTCCCTTTTATATTTATTTATGCATAATGAGTAAGCTGGAAAAGGAAACGTCATCAGTTGGAGCTTGGAAACTGCAGTGCATATGGCTGCTCTAGATGCATTGAATAAATAGAAATGTTTAGGCTGTTTCCACAGGTAATTGAATTATTCTTGACCTGTTTCAATAGCATTACGTTCGACCTTTAGTATTTGATCTCACAAGGATTTAAACCTTTTGACCTTGCCAGTTGTAATTAGAAATCTCATTTGGGATGGTGGGCCGGGAATAAGACTGTTTAAGTGGAGCCCAGAGACGAGTTAGTTTTAAAACCATCTTTGTTCCATTCCAGATTTGAAGTTTTATATTTGTTTTACTATACTTGTTTGTGATTTTAGGCAGCCATGCTTGATGTTGGATAGCTTGATATACATTGTTGGGGTCATTTCCTAACAGTTTAAGCTTTTGGGGACAATTGGTGACTTAACATGGTATAAGAGCTCTAGTTCCATGAGATCTTGAGTTCAAGTCTCGTGATGCGTTTACTTGTTATATTTGTTATTGTGCATTCTGTGTGTTGATGCACCTATTCAGTTTGTTTGTCTTTTCACGTGCAAGATAAAGTCGCTCGTGAGAGGGAGTGTTGGATAACTTGATATACATTGTTGGGTCATTTTCCTAACAGTTTAAGTTTTTGGGACAATTGGTTACTTAACATGGAATATCCCGAAAGAAAAAAAAATTAAAAATAATGTTAAATTAAAATAATAACTATATATATATATATATATGTATATATATACAAAATCATGTTAGTTGACTGAAAATTTTAAGGAAACAAAAACAAAGGAAAACTGATTAATTTGGGGGTGTTGAAAGGAGAAACTGATGGAAGATTTTGATTTGTAACCAAAAATAGGGTTAGGATCATTAAGGCTAGAGCGTGTGATGTTAGTATATATATCATAGGGTTCTGACAGGTTTTTCTGTGCAAGAAAGAAAGAAAAAAGCAGAGAGAAAGAGAGATAATGGGTACCGGCAAACCAAAGCTCGGCCCCGGCGCCTCCTTCAGCCACCACCAGCGCCAACCACCACCGATGCCACCCCAGTCGACGTCAACACCGACCGCCGCCGCTATCCACCTTTTTGTCTCTCTGTGGTTTGCGTCTCTCTCTCCCCGATCTCTCTCTCTCTCTCCCTCTCCCTCCCCGTCTGCTCGAAACCCCTCCCGCCACCACTGAAGGCCACCGGCAACCTCGGTTAGCACCTCCGGCGGACCTCGAAACCTCTGGTTTTGGGGTTTCGAATGTGCACTCGGTTTTGGATTTTTTTGGGTTCTGTTTGGTTCATGCGTATTAGGTTCTGTTTGGGTTGGTTGGCTCCCTTTAGGCCTTGTTTGATTGGGTTTATTATTTGGGTTTATTGATTAGTTTTTTTTGGGTTATGTTTTATTTATATTAAGTTCTGTTTGGTTATTATTTTATAAACCAATTTATTATTAAGTTGTTATTTTATAATAATAATAATAATAATATTGAGTTTAATTAGTTTTTATAAAGAAAATAGCTTATACTAAAAGTTTTAGAAGTCAAAAGGTTTTTATGAAAACCAAATTTTAAATTAAAAATGATAACAATTTTAAAAGAGTGATAATGGTTAAAAACTCATTGGAAATGAATATTTTACAAAATAATTTAATTAGTTGTCTTTAATGTAACAAAATAATATTAGTTTTTTTTTTAAAAAAAGGGGAGTAATAAAGATATTATTCTGTCACTATAACTAATAAAATATCGATTTAAATGTGATTTTAAGAATAAAGTATAAGGATTAAACTTTATAAAATTTTGTTAACAAGATTTTTGAAATGAAATTATTTATGTTCATTTTAAGAAAAACAAACGGAATTTTGTCAAATTAGAATTTAAGATAAATTAAATAAAAGGTTTTACAAAAATATAACTTTATGAATTCTTAGAGTTTAATAAAATGATCTAAGTTAAAAAGAAAATAAATATATAAATATATTTTGGACTTTTGAGTTAAAATTTAAATAAGTTAAATTGTAAGATTTTTCTTTAAATTAAAATTAAATCTAAGAAAAACATTTTCAGAAGAAATAAATTTAAGGAAATAAGAATCTTATAATTATAAATATACTATATTATATAATTTTTTTAAAGAAATAATAATACTGTCTTAATGTCAAAATTAAAAAGTAAAATATTGAATGACTAAAATATTCTTTCTATACTTTCTATTTAGATTTAGAGTTTTGAAGAATCACAATTAATTTATGTCAGATCAGGTGAGTTTTTGATATCTGAATTAGTTTTTATTTCACTTGAATCTTGAAAAAGATGAATAAATGAATGAGAGAATAATGGGTTAAATAGCGTCATGGCCGCTGGGGGACGTTAAGCGTACCGACAAGGCGAGGTGAGGCGAGGCAATAAAGGTGGGGTCACGGCTGGGTGACTTAAGGAATGATCATGTCCACTATATTAAATGTGGGGTCGCTCCCAACCAAAATTTGGCAAACCGTTTAATATATATTATTTTAGCACTGTGTCATAATTAATAATTCAAATATCATTGAATTCACACTAGCATTGCTAATAGATGCTGAACAATTTTAGGTGACATTTGAAAGCGTGAATATTCAGTATTTGGAAAACAAGAAGTTCAAGTCTTTTTTTTTTAATTTCCTGTAATTGCCATTTGTTTTTCTTCTGTTTTAGAATAAATTCTTATTTGGAACATTGTTTTCATTGTTAAATGCTCTGAGAATTTATCAGTTGGAAATGTTTTAATAAATCTATTTTTGTACTTGGATATATTTAAATAAGTCTTTTTTTTCAATGGTCATAGCTCAGAATAAGGAAATGATGTTAAGGAAAGATAAAGAGGCCTTTGGTGGGTTTTGACTCACTGGCCGGTGGACGCCATGTTTTAAAATGGGTCGTGGCATAACAATTGACATCCGTCAAAAAATCTTATGGAAAAAAGAAACAATAGATCCTTTCATAGCTTGAATTGTTAAATGATATAATCCAATTAATTCTAATATGTTTTTATTAAACTCTCTCACCAAATCAATTAAAGCCTGAATTGAACTCTTGATGGAATCGAAGGGGTTGAAAGAATAGAAAGTAAGTTTGTCATTGCCTAAAGAGTTCATGATCGATAACATGCAGCAGAATGGTTATTATGTTTAAATGTTGGAATAACCTGACTGGGATCCTCTTGTAAATTTATGTTGTGGTAGTGATATCAGTGGAGTTCATGTCTGCCAACTTTTGTGCATCAGCATGGCAACACTCTGATGGTATAGAAAATGTAGTTTAGCATGCTTAGGCTGCACATTAGCTTGTGCATACAGCTAAGTAATTGTTTACTGGTACAGTGGTACCTGATAAATCTGGGACCATCGTTTTTCTTTTTCTCCAATACGTTTTATATCTGAAGATATTAGCCTTAATGCATATGTTAATTTATTGCGCCTGCAATTGTATTTTCTTCATGGAGTCATCTATAGCTCATGTAAAAGCAGAATGGTACTTTCTTATCTATGAATGGAGATGGTTTTGAGGAGAAAGAAAAAAAAGAAAAAAAGGTGATTGTTTGAACTCTTCCAATTCCCATTTAGCCATGTAAAGGAACCTACTTATACATTAGCTAAGTACAAAAATTGAAAACTTCTGGGAGTACAGATACAGGTAATAAATCCACTATCATAGACCACGAAGAAAAAAAAATCACGTCAGAAGCAAAAACAACAAAAGCTATAGCAAACATATGATACCATGTGATCCAAATTGTAGCCAAGGATTTTGACAATTGGTGCCACATCAATTCATGGCTGTTTTCTCCGGTACCTTGCTACTGAGGCTAAAACTCTGGGAAGTTAGAAATGTGGCTTCTATTACAAGTTCACAGTTTTGATTCTTATTTGGCTTTGGACTTCAACAAATTTTATCCATGTTTCACCTTTTAATGCTGAAAATGGTACAATTCCTGTGGAGGCACACCAGAATCACAAATTTTTTTATATGTATAGGATTTTCTTGTATGTTTCAGGGGAAATGATCATGACATCAACTTTTCATGTGCAGTGTGAAAGCAATGCACGCTTTGTGAGATGGTCAGATGGCAGCTTACAGTTACTTATTGGTAATGAAGTTCTTGACATATCTGTGCAAGATGCACAACATGATCAAGCACATCTTTTTCTTAGGCATGGAAAGGTGAGCTTATTATATATTTTTAGAATCTGATGCGGTATTATATATTTTTATACTCTATTTAAAGCATTTTGGTTCAGTTGAGCATTGTTGTTAAGTCACCTGCTGTTGAAACAAATGGATGCTGCAATTTGCCAGAAAAAGGGTGCTGTATGGTTTATAATTATCAATGCATTATCACACATGCACGCGTATACCCATCATTCTCTATGTCGAGTCTGAAAGTGAGAAGCCAAAATATCTGCGTAGTAATCACTTTGTTCATGGACATTTAGTAATTCTGTGTATCTTTTTTCTAGTGTCTAATGTTGACGATATATATATATATATATACATATCAGACATCTATATTTTTGTTGATTGGCTTATGTTTGGGTTTCTCGAACCATGGATGGTACTTTTGGAATCTTATCTAACCAGCGATCGGGATTCTCACAACATTTATGTGGAGGCAAGGGCGAAGTGCATTTGACTTTATGAAGCATAGATAATAATAGTTGTATCACGTATCTATATTGGATATTGGCTACAAATACAACAATACGACAAAATAAAAAAAATAGAATACAGGCGTGACTAGGATATGTTTCTTATTTTCTTTAATCTAATTTTTAGTATTATATTATTAATAAAACTAAACAAAATTATAAGCCTAGTTGTCAAATCGAGATACGTATCCTGTATCGTTTTTTTTATAATTTTTTCGAATTGTGTGTCGTATCGAGTATCGTAAGATATTTAACATATTTAAAAATAAGTAAAAAAAATATGTATATTTGATATAATACATACATATTACAAGAATAAACAATTAAATAATGTTAATTAATAACACTATGAAAATATAATTCTCAAAAATTAAAATATACGTTAATCAATACTTAATACATCTGAAATACAATAAGAAATATCACACAAGTAAATCTACTATTATAATCCAAATCGCTTTTATTGTATATAATATGTTCTTTGTATTATCTTACCCTATCATTTAAGTTTAAAAGTTTAATATACAAATTTTAAGTTATCAACTACTTAGTTTATAAGATAAAATTGTACCAATATTAGTGGCCATAAATTAATGTTGTAAAATACATAATACTAGACAAGTAGATTTATATGAAGGCAAACAAATATTAAAGAAAAATGCTCTAAATATCTTAACAATGCAAAACTTTCTTGTAATATCTATTTTTACAAATTAAATTATCTAAAAAATTAAGTATTAATGTATTGTATGTATCAGTTCGCGTATCGCGTATCGCGTATCGCGTATCGCGTATCGCATATCGCATATAGCATATAGCATTATATATCATAAGATACAAGTTAACATAAGATACGATATGCGATACGTATAGATTTATCTCTTTAATGTATCGAACCGTAAGATACATATCATGAATCGTAAGTTTTTGACAATAGTATATAAAGCTAATTCATTTTGTGGTTATTTTCAAATACTCAATAGCTACCCAAGTCAAGAGTAAGTTATATAAAAGAAATTCCTATTAAGCATAGAAAAGAACATCTAGATGACAGTATTTTCATATAATAAAATCCAAGCACAAAGCTAAATTGTTCCCTTCCAAACGTTCAGCATGACAAAAGCAAGCTAATTTAAAAGTATAACAAAACGTTCCTATTAAAAAATAAAACATATCCCTCGCATCCAAAATGTATCCCTATCTACCCCCCGTATCCATGCGTATCCAAAATTTATTCAAAATTGATAAAATTAAAAATAATTTCTAGATACTTCCCAATCTTATCTGATAAGTATCTCGCGTATTGGACACACATCAATATCTGATACATATTCAATACTCATACAGGACCATTTTTGGAGTATCTGTGTGTAGTAAAATATATGTATTCTCGAATCCATACTCGAGGATACAATATCGTTACTTTAGAAACATATCTTTGACTAAAAAATGTGTTTTTATTTATAAAATTTTGACAAGTACTTAATACTTCTGTGCTGTCTCGACTTTATTTGGGGAATTTGAACACCATCTCATTTCAACAGATATTCTTGGATATCTTTCAGCATGCGATGGAGTGTTTTGGGATATTGGACTTATGAAGTTTGTAGGATTGGGAGCTGGATTAGTTTTCACAGTTGCCATCCTTTCTTCATGGTCCTAGAGACCTTGCAGTGGGGGTGGTTCACTTATGGTGAAGAGGTTAAAGGGTACGAGAGATTTTACTTGTCATCTTTTTATAAAGCTTTGAGAGGGAGTACGGGGACATGTTTCCTTGGAAAGGTATTTGTGTCGGTGGGGGGATTCATTCAAGTTTGCTCTGTCAATTAGATGTAGCGTGAAGAAGAATGAAAAGGAAGAAAGAGAAAACAAGAGGTGGAGGAAGAGTTGGACAAAAATGCCGTCATGTAACATAACAAATAACTTAACACTTCCTCTTAAGTTGGTGTAAATATATTTACCATGACCAACTTGAACACAATGAGTTGAAAAATGTTACTACTAAGCTCTTTAGTGAATAAATAAGCTAATTGATACTCAGATCTCACAAAAGGCATGCAAATCAAACTCTTGCTCAATTTCTTTTCGATAAAATTTCTGGCAACTTTTATATGCTTTGTTCTATTGTGTCGCATTGAGTTATGAGAAATATCAGTAGTAATTTTATTCTTACAATACAACTTCATAGATCTATTATCAAGAATCCCCAAATCTCTCAACAAGACTTAGAGCCGTAAAAGCTCGCAAATGTCATGTGCTATAACCCTGTATTCCGTTTTAGCACT
This sequence comes from Heliamphora exappendiculata, assembly GCA_034768845.1. Classification (NCBI taxonomy): domain Eukaryota; kingdom Viridiplantae; phylum Streptophyta; class Magnoliopsida; order Ericales; family Sarraceniaceae; genus Heliamphora; species Heliamphora exappendiculata. The sequence continues at coordinate 9,408,146 of JAOTRH010000018.1, read as the reverse complement.
GGATGTAGTCACCATTGATTGCTTCTTACTATGCTACGTAATGAGATTAGCCCCTAAAAAGGTACTATAACCAGAAGTGGATTGCTTATCATCCACCGAACCAACCTTGCCTTTATCAGTAGATGCTTTTAATCACAAATGATCATGATTGGAGAACAAGATTCCTTTCTTTGGAGTTGATTTGAGATACCTCAATAAATGATAAATTGTATCAAGATGCATAGTACGCGGATCATACATAAGTAGATACCAACTCCCACATCATATGCATTATCTGGTTTGGTGTGTGATATAACTGAGAAATATATTAACCCACCTACAAGTCTCTGACACTTGTCCTTTTCTACAGGCTTCCCAACATCACTTCTAGAATGATCATAGTTTAAAAAAATGGTTGTTACCGTTACGTAACGTTGTTACTTAAACGGTTTCGGTGGCTTTCGTTACCCTTTACCGCCGATTTTCAGTGTGAAAGAAATTCACAAGTGTAACGGTCGTTACACCTTCCGTAACGGTGGTGTAACGGTCGGAACAGACCGAAACGGCATCGTTATGGCCGTTACGACTTGTGTAATAGGATTTTAGATCGTGAATTTTCTGATTTTCGTTTTTTCATCAACAGATTTCACGTTTTTTTTTATTTTCTACTTAAAATTATTTATAGTAGTCCGATAAGCTAAATACTACTTGTGCGTTGTGAGATTTGCCACAAATCTCTTCAATTTCACAACAATCGGCTAATTTTGCTATTTGTCGTTAACTTTTGACTATTCAACATGTTCATTATTCTTCCAGTTTCGATGAGTTTTTTAAGATTCATATTTGCTGAAAGCTAAATAACCTGTTTGATTCAAGATTCATATTTTTTGAAAGTCTACTGTCTATTAATTCAAAATTTTATGATGCTTATCAGTAGGTAGAAAATATAATGTTCAAGTGTTTTATTTTTAAGAAAATTGTTTAAGATCTATACTTGTTTACAATCTCCCTCCAAAAAAATTGGATCTATATAAATTAAAGTTCAAATATCAATATAAATATTGAAATAGTGAATTCAAAATTAAAATTTAACTAACAAATCAAATAGCGTACTTTAATATATACAATACTTTATAGTTATTAAAAATTTAATGACACTTTAGTTGTGCATTATAAATTTATAATATATAAATTCATTAATTACTATAAAAAATAATTAAACTGTTAATTTTAACTAGATTATATAGTAAAAAAATTAAGACATATATTGAATCATGTCTAGAAAGTAAATAGAATTCATCAAAAATCATCTTAAACTTCAATAAATATAGTTATGGAATAAAAAGATGTAAATCAATTATTCTTTATTAAGTTGTGCAAAAAATAAAAAAATTCACGGTTTCGAGTACTGCTATCGTTACGCCACGAAACTGCGTCACCCCTATCGTTACTGTTACGTCGACTCCTATCGCTATTTAAAATTATGAGGACGATAACTAGCCTCAGTAGGTGAGATTGCAGGTTTACAACCCAACATATTAGTCTCCTCCAAAAGATTGAGGATATACTTTCTTTAAGAGAGAAAGATGCCCTTTTCAAATCATGCAACATAATCCCAAGAAGAAATCTTAATGATCCCAAACACTTAATCTCAAACTCCTTAGCCAAACGGGCTTTAAGACTGGACATCTCCTCCATATCATTGCCTGTCACTGCTATGTCACCTATGCATATTATAAGAACAATAATATTGCTATTGCCTCCCTTGATAGACATGATATGATCTGTATGTCTTTGTCTATATCCGAATGTCAACATAGCCTTGAATCTTTTTGGAACCAAGTTCTAGGTGATTGTTTTAATCTATCTTTTCAATCTATATGCCTTTCCTTCAATTACATCAAATGAAAAACTTGGTGGAATATTCATGTACGCTTCTTTTTCTAAATCATTATGAAGAAATGCAGTATTCACATCCAACTATTGATGAGGTTAACCTTCATTAGTAGCACAAGAAAGTAAAATATGAATAGAGTTCATCTTTACTACAAGAGCAAAGCTCTCTTAGTAGTATATACCGTATGGCAGAGTGAAGCCCTTGGAACAAGCCCCGCCTTTAATCTCTTAACTATCCTATTTGCCTTTTGCTTTGCTGTAAACATCCATTTACATGCTCATAGATTTCTTCCTTTGTAAAGAGATACTAGCACCCAGGTGCTATACTTTTACAAAAGTGTCATCTCCTTTATTGTAACTTCTTTTCCCCTAGAATCTATGAAAGTTTCTTTCAAATTATGTGGAATGGATATAAAAGAGAGAAGAAACCAAAACACGATACAAAGCGGATATAGAGTCATATAAAACAAATTGAGAGATATGATGTTGAGTACAATTCCTAACGCATTTTGTAAAAGCAATAGGAATTTTGAAGACCAGAAGCATCAGAATTACCAAAACCAACAACAGGAGATTTGGTACGTATTGAAATGGCAGAAGAGTTTGAAATTGGAGCCGGTGATAATAATTGGTAAGGTAGCACACAAGTTTTGAATGGATATAAAAGAGAGAAGAAACCAAAACACGATACAAAGCGGATATAGAGTCATGTAAAACAAATTGAGAGATATGATGTTGAGTACAATTCCTAACGCATTTTGTAAAAGCAATAGGAATTTTGAAGACCAGAAGCATCAGAATTACCAAAACCAACAACAGGAGATTTGGTACGTATTGAAATGGCAGAAGAGTTTGAAATTGGAGCCGGTGATAATAATTGGTAAGGTAGCACACAAGTTTTGACGGCAAGAATGATTCTTTAGATCAGTCCTATCCAGTTGGCCACTGATGTCTGGTTTTTCTCTCTAAATAGGTTTTGGTTTCTCTCCTACAATCGATTCTTTCTTCTTTCCTTCACTGTAACTAGAAAAGGAAAGAAAGATTGCAACTCTTGATTATGAGATCGGGTCGATGAAGGAAAATGGGACTCATTTTCCCAAAGCGTGACATCCACAGTGGCCAAGTCTCTGCAGATGCAAGGATCATAGCATTTATAACCTTTATGGATAGCAGAATGGTCAATAAAAACACATTTAAACGCTTTGGGATTTCACTTTGCATCGAATATTTCGGGGCATGGACAAAACACCCGCACTCGAAATTTTTTGAGTGGAAGAGAAGAAGCTCTAGTTGGTAGGAAGGAGCTCTAGGAGAGAGTCTTAGACTTCATAATGCTGGAGGGCATGCAATTACTGAGATAGGCTACTGTGAGAACAATGCCACTCCAAAGATGTTTAGGGACATTCATAGTAAACAAGTGACTACAACTTATCTCAGCAAGATGACGATACTCACGTTCAGCTACTCCGTTCTGTTTTGAAGTACCAAAACAACTCGTCTGAAACATCATACTATGATCATAAGCGCCAAAAATATTCAGTCCCATTATCGCTACGAATTATCTTAATGCTAGTGCCAAACTGAATACTCATCATCTTATGAAAAAATTTGAAGTAAGAACGAACATTATTTTTTATGCAAAGTAGATAAACCCAAGTGACATGAGAAGAACAATTAATAAAAGTAACCAACCGTCGATAACCAGAAAAAGAGGTGATAGGGGAAGAAACCCACACAACTGAATGCATAATCATGAAGGAAAAATCACTTCTTTTATTAAAAGAAGGATAGAAAGAATGCATATGTTTTGCAAGTTCACAAGCTTCACAAACAAAAGTTACAAAACTTCTTAGACAACAATGCTAAACTAAGTTAGGAGAAAGCTTTTCTATAACTCCAAAAGGACGATCAATCATCAATGTCACAGAAGTAGCAAATGAAGAGCTGAGTTAGTATCTGCCTAAAGAGCTTGACCAGAAGATATTAGTGGAAGGAAGGAAGGAAGGAAGGAAGGAAGGGGGTGCATATCCATTACTCCAAAAGGTACAAGCCATCACGAGCTCTACTACTGCCAATCGCCCTCCTCATATTTAGTTCTTGAGAAACACAATATGTAGGAAAGAAAATGTTACTGATCGATTTAAAGTATTTGTTAGACTACTAATAAAAAGAAGGTTATGAGAAAAATTTAGAACATGAAGAGCAAAAGAAAGAGAAATGGTAGGGAAGCGAATGGAACTTTTTCCTGAGACAAAAGATAAAGATACATGGGCTAATGTTATCTCTATTAAAACATGTAGAATAGCAGTCAAAAGGAAAGGATAAACATGTCATATGGTCAGTAACACCAAAGTCTATGATCTAAGGAATGAAAGAAGAAGATGCACTAAGTGCATTTGCAAGGATATCTATGTGAGCAAAGTGAGAGGATGAAATGAAAGAAGAATTTGAGTAGATGGAGTCTCAAGTCTATTCATCAGATGCCTAAAAGTATGCAACTCATCGTGAGAAAGAGTAGTAGTCCCAAAAGTAGCTTACATATGATTCGGGGAATGAATAGAACAAGTATCACCAAATGTGCTAATTGTACTCTCAAACATAAGAGCTTGAGAATGCACTGGATCACCTTGACCACCACTATGTTAGCGGGTCGGACGACCATGCAACTTCAAACTATATTCTTTCGTATGCCATATCTTCCCACTATGACTGCATCGCAAAAGATCACGCTTTATGCGGACCACTCTTGTCATCAGGCTCCAGAGGCTTACAGCCTGTGGAGTAGAATTGTCTACCAAAGTAGAGCGATCCTGCACCATAACATTAAGTGGACTCTTCTTCTTCTGGATACATGCATAAGCCTCTCCCAGAGTGGGGAAGGAACGCGACCCAACACTTGAACTCGAAATGATCAAATATGATAATACTCAAGTGAAAAAATCACATATTCGCCTTTTCTCGACCATCTGCTAAAAGGTGGCCACATCTTGTGCATGGTCTGAAAACTTTGATAATAATCAAGTTCTTGCCGCCACAACCTACTTAGCTCTACATAATACTCAGCGAGAGACCGATTTGCTGATCTAGCCCACAAAGTTATGTATCGGTACTTTTATGGCAATATGTCTGCGTTGTTGTAGACCAAATCTCCATGTGCAGTGTTATTAATGGTAGATTGCATCGAGTTGAATGGCCAAGTCATGACTCAGACATTATGTTTTTTTTGTGCCTCATGCCCGAGCCCAATCCAGACATGCACAAATAATAATGGTCAATGTCAAGGAGCGTGACCATATCAAATAGTTGGTACCATCAAATTTAATTGGGCAAATGTGAAGGGGAGACTTATCTCCAAGAGTCCCAACACGACCCAATTCGACCTTAGCTTCGTCTTTGATATCAAAATATTGAAAAGTAAACAAACTAACGAAAAATTACCCAAATCAAAGCAAAAGCAACCAAATCTGTCCCAAAACCACTTGAAGCAAGTTTCCAACAATTGGAGAAGTAAAAAAGTATGAGAATACCTCGAAAAAGTTTGAGATTGCAGCAAATAACTCAAAAAACACACCATATAATGTCCCGAACTGCATTGTCAGACAGTTTTTGTCAGAACCTCATTAAAACCTCACAAAAGTCAAGGAGATGCTTCCATACATGTATTTCAGCTCATAGGGAATTTGTATAGTCCGTGGACTTGGTTCAAAAGTGCTGAACCTTGAGAAATTTATAAAATAGCGAGAAGATTTTCTAAACATGCGGATTATCATTCAACCATCTTGGAAGTGTTTCAGTTTTTTTTTTGGGTCAGAAATAAGAGTGTGAAAAAAGGAACCAATATGATATCTTGCACGAAAAAATTTAAAGAGCAATGCTGGCTCCATGCTTTGATACCAACTTAGAAGATTAACAAGAAGAAGAATGAAAAGGAAGGAGAAAAGGAGAGGAAGAGTTGGACAAAGAGAGGACAGATTTTCAGGGTTTCTCTCCTCCACATTTGTTATATATGTTAATAATGGAACCAAGTACAAAAATACCATTAGATAACATAACAAATCACTTAAAGACTTTTTTTGATTAGAAGATTTTGATGTTGGGTAAACTTATCAGGAGGCGGCACCATTGTGGTAAATCAGTGTTGCATGTGCAAGAGTGATGGGGAGTCAGTTTTTTACTTCCTCGTGCACTGTTGGGCATGCACTGTTGGACTGCTAGGAGATGTTAATCTCGATCTTTGCTTTCTTTGGGATGGATTGGGTGTGTTTGATGGAGATGTGGCAGGAATGATTGGAAGTTGGCGGGGTGGTAGGATTGGCAGGCCGAGGGGAAAGGCTTGCTTGCTTGTTCTGTTGTGCTAATTGTCATTGATTTTAGAGAACACAGTAGAATTTCTTTTCAAGGTCAAGGGGGGACTATTTGTTAGCTTTAGAGTTTGTTATTTGTTAATTTTGTATAGTTATGTCTCAGGAAAGGTGTCTCCCAGTCTTGATTCTTTTGTAGTTTCGTTTTTTAAAGATTCCCTTCAAATGTAGTTAGAGTGGGTCTTTTTGCTTGTTTGCCCCCCCACCCCGTAGGTTCTGGTGTTCTGTGGACCATTTTTACGCCGGTTGTTTCCTCTTGATGCTTTGTTAATATGTTACTGTTACATGCCAAAAAAAAAAAAAACACACCAAAAACTGACATAATTGTTAGGAAAATATAGCAAGAATTTTTTTTTTACTTTGCTAGAAAAATTACTTGATTACCTTACTCTTTTTTTTTCTTTTGGGGGGGGGGGGGGGGTTATTAGAGAGGAAAATAATGTGGGACTAGCCAGTACCGAATTTGCTTTTACGTCAATATCCCCAGAGGTAAATTATGATATCAATAAGAGAGGATTTAGAGTATTTGATGAATTCATACAGGGATAGCTTGGCGCGTAAATAACTAAGTATCAGGGAAAAATCACTTTTCTAATACATTTATGTAGCAAATACAACACGTATATATGTGTTCATATTGTTGACGTGCCCTTGACATCCATACTCTATATTCTTTATTCATAGAGTTTAACATATCAATGTGCGCATGGATCATTTATTTGTGTCCTTGCTTTATAGATTTGACTAAACAATTTGCAAGTTTTCCCTTCTCACAAATTTGCTGTCAAAACTAGAATTTGGAGTTTATTCTGATTCCAAGGACAGTGGAGGCTAGGATGCAGAGTTTTTGCGCGGTTTCTTTATCTGTTTTTGTTTTTCTGCTTGAGCATTCCCATGTTGGCACAAAACTAGCAGTCACACTTGATTTTCTTTATACCAATATTGCAGGGAATCCTCCAGTCACAGGGAAGAATTCTGAGGAAGATGAGATTTATGCCATCATCCTTGTCATCTAATTCCCATAGATTGTTAACTGCCCTGGTTGATTCACGGCATAAAAAGGTTTATAAGGTCAAGAATTGCATCACTGACATTGACCCCGAGAGGGAAAAAGAGCAGAAAGAAAAGGTAATTAGTTAAAACTAATAGAGTCTCATGCTTAGCAACATGGATATAAATATTCACTGTTCATCTGGATTTGTAGGCTGAAAGTCAAACAATCAGAGCCAATGAACTTCTAAACCGGAAGAAAGAAAAAGTGAATCGTAAGTATACGCAAACTGTACGCAGGGAGCGCCAGCTTTCACCTGGTTTCTTGGAGGATGCGCTGGATGAGGTTTGTGACTCTATCCAGTTTCTGTTTTCATTGCTGTATGCTCTGTATGCCTGTGGTTGACATAAGTAGAATAGTATGAGAACCTAATATCTTTCTTTTTGTCCACTTCTGATCAGGATGATGAGCCAGATTATTATGAATCTCGTCGATCGGCTGCTCGGCATCGTTTTGAGGAGGACTTGGAAATGGAAGCTCGAGCTGAGAAACGTATAATCAATGCTAAGAAGGTATGCCACTGTACTTTTAAACAAATCACGTTGCTTTTTTTTTTCTTTCTATTTTTTCTTGACAATATTTACTTCTTCCCATGTCAAAATGACGATCACTTCTGAATTGTTAGGCACAGGGACATAAAGAGGTCTCTCGCAAGTCCTCCTTGCCTCCAGTGAAGTCATCTCGGCAACCAATTGATTTTTCTGAAAGTGAGAGAGAGGAGTCTGAGTATGAAACCGAGGGTGAGGAAGAGGAGAGGTCCCCTCAACATAGAAGGGTTGAGGACCTGGAGCATGAGGATGCATATAAAGAAGAAGACCATGATGAAGAAGAGGCAGCAGCAAATGAAGTGTCAGAAGAGGAGCCTGAGGTATGCAGATCTTTTCCAAATATTTCATCCTAGTAGCTTGAGCTAGGCTGCATATGGCTGCTGGAAGTAGGTCTCAAAAGTAGTCCTTTTTGTTCCACCAACCTATGAAAGGTCTAAAATGTGGTTTGAAAAGTTTTCTCTACTAAGTGATTGCATAAAATAATAAAATTTACTGTTTGTTGGCCACCCCTATTCTTAGTCTCCGGATTTGATCCATTAATTAGGGCAACGTATACAGATAGCTTGAAATAGGAATTGTTTCTATGTATCTGTTAAATTGTAAATTAACGACTGAAATATTTGAAGAAGAGAGAAGAGTATAGAGTTCAAGTGAGTAAATTAACATTTGGAGCATTCTTTTTAAGCTGTAAATATAATCTTATGGTGAAATTTAAGTAATTTGTATTTACTCTTAGAAAAAGGGTGGTGGATACCTATTCTCTACTGCACAGGGACTCTAAATTCATGCTTTAGAGTTTGTTTGAATGTGCAGTGAAGGTCAGACTGTGTGTGTTGGTTGTAAGTTAGTGAAGACTTCTCTGGGATAATGTCATTTCTCACCTTAACTTCTGATTCCCCTCCCTTTTTTTAATGGGCGCTTGTGTGAAGAAAATGAAGAATCCATCAATTATAAGTTCTCTAGTATGTCTTCTTTGTTTGGTTTGCACCATTGTAAATCCATGGAGTGGTTTATAAATTTGTTTATGGATATTCATGCAGGAACCAAAGCAAAAGGCCAAGGAGTTTGGAGGCAGTCTCAAGCGCAAGGAGATTGAGTCAGATGAGGACTCACCTCGTAGAAAGACGACAACCCATCGCCGAATGGCTATCGTTTATGATAGTGATGAGGAATAAAACATGCTTCAGACACTGGATGGTAACATATTACAATGTACATTGTCTTATAACAAAGTGTTTGTTGCAACAGTGTTGGAACCTGGAACAGTGCTAGACACATGCTATATAAAATCATTCATAGTAGTAGCAAGTGCATTGGTTTAGTTTCACTTTACAATTTGTGTGATGACCTAGCGACTCGTTTAGGTTTGCTTAAGAATGCATTGGGGGCAACAATTTGTGTGATGACCTTGTCACCTGTTTATTGGTCAGGTTTCGTTGTGATTTTGAGAAAATCTGCATATTTTTGTTTGTTTGATAAGTTCGTTATAAATGAAGCAGTTGTGCTGCAAATAAAAGACGTTATTTCTAAGCACTTAAATAGAAGGCTCAAAGACGCTCATGCAGCCAGTTCGAATACAATAATCCTAAAGATTTGGTGATCTTGCAATATATGGAAGGGTTATTTGTTGTGGGTACATGTCCATATCCATGTAGCCTGATTGGAACTTGTGTAAGCCTTGTGAGGTAACTTTGGGCAATAAGAGATCTCCACATGGCATGTTGTTTCCCTCAGTGATTGAGCTAGGACGACCTAGGCTATATGTGCGGCACCTTATCCTCGAGCCTAGACAATTAGAACAACTTCCGAAGCACCTTATCGAGGCACCTCTTATATCCTCGCCAAGATAGGCTTGGCACACTCACCTCAGCTTGGTTGAGTGAACTTCTTCTTGAGCGCATTGTTATGGGTTATGATTGTTACTCTACTTGCACCCCGTGTGGTACTTAGGCAATGCACCCCAAATACCTAAGTCAGCTTTTCCCTCTTACACAACCATCACACCAATGACTTAGATAAGAAAAGCTCTACTATACAAAGAATATGTTTGTACAAGGCTTTACAAGAGTACAACTCTCACTCTGAAGTGTTGATAAGCTCACCAGCTTACACTTGATACTCAACACTCATCCTAGAAGACTACCGTGGAACACTCTCTCGATTGCCCACCCTCCACACTTACCCTAGAGAGTCACTCATGGAACACGCCCTAGTGCTCCTCCTTTGGAACAATTCTAATGCTCACCTCCTCAAATGAGGTCCTCTCTCCTTTTATAGCCTTTCACATCCTCAATGGAGGGCTACGTTATTCACCCCTCTAGAACATTCTTGAGAGTTCCCTAGTCTTCTCCCCACCTTCTAGAATGCTTCATATTTCTCTGGGCCTTGGTGGAGTTTTCTACACCTTTCTAGGGTCTCCTAGGATCTTCCAAGATGTTCTAGAACATTTTGAATCTCTTAGAATAGTCTGGACCTGGATCTTTCGAATATATTTTAGAACCTTTCACGAGCCTCCATTGCCCTTCTCTAAACTTCTAGTGCCTCACTAATTCTCGGGCCGTGCCAGGATTCTCAAGTTTTGCTCGTAATGACACAAAAATGTGCTAAGCTTTTTCAGAAAATAAGAGAATCACCGAGAAATACACAAACCAGTGGTGGACTTCTGATCGGAGACATCACCAGCCCAGTTAGCATTTGCATATGCCTGAAGAGTCAATGAGAATGTTGATGATAATAACAAACTTTAAAAGATAGTGTGCTGAATATAACGAATGATATGGAGTAAAGTTATCCAGTGGGTAGAGCGTGGAGCCGAGACAAAATGGCTAACCATATGAACACCATAAGCTATATTAGGGCGTGTCACAGTGAGATAAACCAAGCATCCAACGAACTCTCGATAAAGTGAAGGGTCCTTAAGTGGCATATCATTAGTGGAAGAAAACTTAGCATGCACTTCAATAGGAGTGTCGACAATTTTATCATCAGTGAGGTGCGCACGGTGAATAACCTCATGGGAATACTTAGTCTGAGAGTGAAAATAGCCTTTTGGAGAAGTAGCCACCTCAATACCAAGAAAATACTGAAGAAGGCCCAAATCTTTCATCTCAAACTCCTGAAAGAGATGTTACTTGATGTCAAAGATAGTGGCAGTGTCAAAACTAGTAATGATCATATCATCCACATATACGAGTAGGACCACAATAACAGCAGAGGTATGGCGGATAAACATGGCCGAATCATGTGCGTTGAGATGAAAACCAATATGGGAAACAGTCGATTGAAAACGATCATACCAGGTTCGAAGAGATTGCTTGAGACCATAGAGGGCACGATGAAGACGACAAACTAAGTCTGAGGGATGAGATAGACCTCGAAAAGGGTCGCATATAAACTTATTTATTAAGATTGCCATTGAGAAATGAATTCTTTACATCTAGTTAAAATAGAGGTCATTGACGAATTGTAGCGACGGGAATAAGGGTATGAACGGTGGTCATTTTAGCCATAGGAGCAAAGGTCTCCTCATAATTCACACCATGTTCCTGAGAGAAGCCTTTGGCAATTAAATGAGCTTTGTAACGCTTTAAAGAGCCATCTGAGTGAGTTTTAACTTTGTACATCCACTTACACCCAATGAAATTTTTATCTGTAGGCAATGGAGCAAGCTATTATGTACTAGTTTTTTCAAGGGCAATCAATTGTCTAGACATGGCATTCACCTAATTGGGATCAGTACATATTTCTTTATAAGATTGAGGCTTAAAATAGGCATGATTAAACGTTAAAAAAGCATGATAGGATGCGAGAAACCAAGTTTTGCCGGTGCTGTACAGGTGCGCAAAGGATAGCGTTGATGTGGAGAATTGGACGCCGAAGGAGCAGGATCACAGATGGCGAGCAATGGAGAAGAGGTATCTATTCGACGAGAGTAGTCTAACGGGAAAGAGGAAGGCAAAAGGGGTAAGATGAGGAAGGTAGCTGAGTAAAATCAAGATTAGAGATAGAACTCCAAAGAAGGCACATCGAGAGGAAAAGGATATAGAAAAATCAAGTCATTCTTAGAGACATGGGTATACTTGGGATGGAGATTAAAATAGAAGAGACACTTGAGTCACACGACATGATGCGAGACATACAAGCGTTTGGAAATTGGGTCATAACACCGATACTCTTTTTGCTGAAGGCTATACCCTAAGAAAACACATAGGGCAGAATGGGTACTGAGTTTGGTTCACTTGCGTTTTGGAAGAAGGACAAACCAGACAAAACCAAAAACCCGAAGCAAAGAATAATTAGGAGGTTGACTTAAAAACTTTTTATAAGGAGAGATACCGGAGAGAAGAGAAGGCATGCGATTGAAAAGATACATGGCCGTAAGAACAACTTCACCTCGAAAAATGGCAGGGACAGAGGAAGAAAGAAGGAGAGGCCGAGCTGCATCAAGAATATGCCAATGTTTTCTTTTCACCCGGGCATTCTGGGCTAGGTTGTCCGAACAGGAGGACTGATGAATGATACTAGAAGAAGAGAGGAAATCAGTAAATTTAGCCAAAAAATACTCCCCACCCAAATTTGAACGAAGAATTTTTATAGTTATAGAAAACTAGGTTTGAACCATAGAGTGAAATTTGCGGTAAATACGAAATAAGTCAGATTTGTGAGACATAAGATAGACCCCGTAGAACGTATTATAATCGTCAATGAAGGACACATAGTAAGCAGAGCCATCTTTGGTGGCAATGGGTGAAGGTCTCCACACATCAGATGTGCTTTTTTAATAAAAGGAACAACTGACATTTTAACGAGTTTACATCCACTTCACTCAGAAATATTACTAACTGACATTTTACCTAATCTACGAGACCAAACCAAAATTTTTAAACGCTTATTAGATAAATGTCCCGAACGGGAATACCAAATGAAAAAAAGAAGAAGAATTTTGGTCTAAAGAAAACGACGACATAGCAACAAAGGAAGTCGTCAGAAGGTGTAGACTATCTAGAAGGTATAGGTCACGAGCTCTATGGTCGATCCCAATCTGCTTATTGGACGTCTATTCCTGTACAACAAAACGAGTGGAAGATAAAAGAACATCAAAACTAGAATCAGAAAGCTGACTAATAAACAAAAAATTAAGAGACAACCGTGGTATATAAAACACATTAGGAATAGAGAACGAAGACGAGGAAGATGGAACAACCGAACCAATAGAGACAACTTGCATAGGTGTACCATTTGCAGTGTAAATAGTAATAGGAGAATGATAACCACAATTATTAAGATAGGACAAATCAGAAGTCATATGATGGCAGGAGCCAGAGTCAAAGATCCAAGTTGAGGGTGATATATCTGAGAAGTAAGAATTATGCAAACTTGAATGGGAGGTAGTCATGGAAGCATGTGACTGAGTCTCAAAAGAAACGAGCATGGCCTGAAATTGATGAAACTGATCTAACAACTTGGACGGGAGAGATGTGGTGCAATGTGATACAAGTGTGGCAAGGGCAACAGAAGGGCGATAAGACGATACAAAGGTATGAGAGGTGGCTGATGAGGAAGAGTGGCCCTTCAGTGCAAACTTAGGACAAGCAAACTTTCAATGACCCTTTTGGTGACAAAAATTGCATTCATCCATAGCAACTCCGGATTTTGGTTCCTGAATCAAATGAGGAGAGAGAGTGGGCAACAACGGAGGATGAAAAGTGGCACCAACTGACGAAGGAGTGGAAAAAACTAATAGAGAAGGAATAGCCATTACAACAACCTTAAACCTTGTCTCCTCAGCAATGAGTCCACGAATAGCCCCATTGATAAAAGGGAATGGAGAGCGAAGAAGGATAGCACCACGAAGTGGCTCAAATTGACCATGGAGAGCCATAAGAAACTGTACGAGTCGTTGCTTTTCATGAAACTTGAGATAACTATTAATTAGTTGCAAGTCTGGAGGTTTCATAAGTGCCAATTGATCTCAGTAAGTTGTCATGTCATTATAAAATTCTTGGATGGATTTATCATTCTACTTGGCAATTCAAATAGACATCTCTAGTTCATGTTGTTTGGCAAAGTTAGAGGTGAGATACATGTTCTGAAGATAATCTCACACATGCTTGGTAATGGTATACTTAGAGAAATTTATTCCAATACTTGGTTCCACAGAGTTATGAAACTAGGTAAGTATCTATACATTCTCCATATCCTAAATTGCAATCGATGCATCATACCCCTTAACCTTTGGATCTGTAGGTCGAACAGTTGAGCCGGTGATATAGCCCCATCTCCTTTTTTCAAGGAGAAAATTCTTCATAACACTAGACCAATAAGAGTAATTGGTTCCATTGAGACGGATACTAATAGCTTGCAATTTATCTTTAGCAATAGGGAATAAATCAAAAAAATCAGATTTGCAAATAATGGAATCACCGGATCTGCAACAATAGGCTAAGAATTAGCCTTGCAAAGAGGATCTAATGGTTTGAGAACCAAGGTGGAAGAGAGAGAACTTCAAAGATTCTGACGAGTTCGCCAATGTTGGTGAAGAGGTCTGGCGAAGTCGTCGGTGCTGGTGGGAAAATCTGGCGAATTGACAGTCAAAGAGCCTTAGCGGAGGTTGTTCGAGGCCAAAGGGTTGTCGATCTAGGATTTCGGATGTTAGCGGCAAGGATGGGCGTGCAGATCTAGGGTTTATGAAGTCGGCAGTGACGGTTGGGGTAGAAGAAGAGCTCGACAAAGTTGTCGGTGCTGGTAGTTGTCAAAGTGGCTTCGGCTAGGGTTTTTGCACCTCAAGGAAGTGTAGATATGAGGTTTCAAGGGTCGGCAGAACAAGCAGCAGGCGAAACCGACGGCACCGAAGGGAGAGGGAGAAGATCAAAGGGTGGTTGCTTCAACGAAGGAGTCCGCAAGGGAGAGAATCGACTGATTCTTGTGAAGGAGAAAATATCGAGGTGCCAAGAAGACGACAACGACAGCGCCTGAGGGAAGGGAGGTCAGCGGTACAGGAGAGAAGGGAGGTCGGTGGCGGATTAGGGTTTTGAACCTTGCTTTGATACCATGATAGCTAACAGGGTAAACAATACTATTATTGTATATGAAGCAAAGGTTTACCACTAATGATAAAATACATAATATATTTAAAGGAAGACCAAAAACCATAATTATATAATAAATACTAAACTACCCCTTAATTACAACAAAATAACAAAGATAGATAATCTTGACAATCTCACGCACTCTCGTAGTGAGCACCTCAAAGGATGTCAAGGTCCTTAGTTGCATAGAGCAGGAGCGAGAGCGGGTGCAGGTGGGAGAACGAGGCCATACAGAAGAGTGCAAGATTGGGAGCGCCTGTGGGAGCGTTTATCTATTTTATATATTCTACGAAATATATATATTTTAATTATAATATATGTTAAAATAAGAATATATATTATAGATTAGTGTCAAATACATATTATTTTTTGTAAATATAAAGATATTTTATGTAGATTTAAAGTACTAAAATATATTTGAGTTTATTTTATTTTATAATTTTACTCTATAGATTTTTTTTTATTTTCTCACTTTTATTTTGTTTTTTTGGGAATCTATATGTTTGAGAGATTTTATCTTTGTTGGGAGAGAGGTTCTTTCTCGATGGGAGCAAGGTTCTTACAAAATTCTTACTTTGGAGCGCAAGAGCGAGGTTCTAAAACAAATTCATCACCCCAATAGAAGGATTGTGCAGCTAAGTCAAGGTCTGCACTAGTCAAGGTTGCTCTACTAATGGGATGTCAAACCATGCAGATTCTACCCATCCCTCGGCCACGTACTCCTTGGTACGAGTAATGAGATGATCCTCATGGTCTGAACCCCTCTATATGTAGCATGCCTCGTTGACTCACCTTCCAACCAAGCAGGCACTTCCTTCAGAAGCTTGGAGACTCGAGTTCACCACATTCAGGTCTTCATTGCTGCTACTTCCTCTCTCCTCCTAAGACTGTCCCAGCTTCCTCCTGTTTAGTTTTCTCGCGCCATTCAGTGCTTATCGTACATTACATAGGGCTTTACAACCACCCTATTCATCCCCTCAAGGGCCTTTACCTCTTCCCGCTTTGAAATGCCTGCCTTTACACGAACAAGATATTATTAACCTTTTCATTTTAGTTTGTTTGGGATCTGTTTGAGAGTGTATTTCTTTCTATTTTCTACACTTTTACAGAACTAACAGTTCTATGTTTTTACAGTTGATTTATTTTGGGTGATCATACTCATGTGAACAATTGAACCATCATATATGTCTATAGATAACTATGACAGACTTTTCTTGGTATTTCTTAGCCTCAATCAGGCGTGAAGTACTCAAAATATATAATCTGTTTAATAGTATATTGACATAAATATAGCTGCATTTTAGGTTCTCTGCTTAAGAAAATTTGAAACTACCTCTTCTATGCATCTTGAACCCACATTTCCATTAAATGTCAGATCATTGTTTATTCTGACTATTCTTTACGAGTGTATAAGGGATTCTTGTATTGAATTATAGATTTCTACCATTTCCGCTATGTCATTTGAGCCTGGTAAGAATTCCGAGTTTTTTTGGTAGCACCATGGAATTCCTGATCCACCGTGAAGCTTTTAGGATAATTTGGTAAAATTTTTGTTATCTTTCTTACATTATTTACCCATGTACAAATAATAATTACATGCTCGTCACTGTGTGTTTATGTCGTGGTTACTGAAGCAAAGATGGATCGTGGGAGGGAAATATTGAAAATTAGAACAAAATGGGAGATGCGTAGGAAGGGAAAGGATTCTCCTACATAGTAGTACTGCACTGGAGATAAACTAGGAACCAGGAAACATGAAGGGCTTTATATAAGAATGGTAAATTGACCAGTTATAGATATCCAAAATAGCTGTACTTCTATTTATTTGCCTTTTCGTGTATCTTCTTAGGAGTTTCATTACCGAAAAATTATGCGCTTCCAACAATGAATATTTAAAAGATGAAGTTGTGTTGGTGTGCCTTTCGGTTCTGATTATTAATGTTGCGCCAAAATTGCCTAAATTCTACCGCCTGTTCTGTGTTCTGTTTCCGGATAACATGATAGGGAGAAAAAGTGACATATAACAAGCCTAGTACTTGCAGTTCCTCTAGAAGAATTTACCTGTGTATATATTTTGATATATTGGCTAAAATTATGCAGCTAATTAGCACATGGATCTCTAAGATTTGTTTGTTTGAATTTTGAAGGGGAGTATCTTGAATTTGCTCAACGGACAGAGATAGAAGAGGCTGAGCCTGCTGAGTGTCGGTTAATCAAGGCAGGCATTGTGAATGCGAACGTTATTCCATGGATTGTCCGTGATTAGGTTTGTCGTCGTTTGTGCTTTTAGATCACTCGCTCAAGCTCCAGGCCTTTTCTCCTTGGATGGTCATTGGGGAAGTAAGATGTGAGGTTAGTACTTCAGAGTTCCTGTATTTGTTTTTGTTTTTCTCTTCATACAAGTCTTTGAAAGTGCGATTTCACTATGAACTGCTTAAGTAGATCAAACTCGGATCCTGGAAAGATACTTGATTTGTAAATTGTGAGAAAAGAAGGGGGAGAAAAGTTGTTATTGAATAGATGCATTGAAGAGATGAGGAAAATGCTTTGCGAATCCTCCCCAAGGAGCTCTATAGCCTCTTATACTGCTGATTACCACTGCTATACAATCCTTGAAACAGGGTTAGAAGGGAAATTTGCTTATAAGTCTTTTTGTTTCCCAATTATTGAATCAGAGTTTAGGGATTGAATTGAAATTTTCCATGCAGCCGAAGCTCTCCGTTCGGCGTGAAGAATAAATATTTGGCTTTTTTTTTTTTTTGTTTTCAATTTTTTTATCTTTTGATTACATTTTTTAAGATTTTTGGTTTGTAATTTAGCATTCGTTTGGCTACCAGCCTAAAGTCGACTTTTTAATTTTTAGCTTAAAGCTCCAAAAACCAGAAAACCAAAAAACTACGTTTTTCATCTTTCAACTTTTAGTTTATTTGATTTTAGACTTTTAAATTTTTTTCATAACAAATTTTAATTTTATTCTTATACATATAAAATTTTACAAGTTTTAACAAAATAATCATATCTCAGCCTATTTAAGTTAAAAGGCAACTGTAGAATTTTATATCGAGTTTGTTTTGATATTTTTGGTGGTTTAAAAGTTATTATTATTTTTAATTAAATAAATTTTTTGATTTAAAGTGGTTTAAAGTTAAAAAGTCACGAACTCTCAATTGGAGAAGTTAAAAGGTAAATATTTTTGATTAAGTAGTTAAAAAAGCTTACTAATGGCGAAAATAACAAAGCATAAATTTGGTTTTATTGGATTAGTTAGTTTAGTTTGTGTTTATTTATAATTTTTGGTATTTTTTTAATTTTTTTTTCAATGAGAAAAATTGAAAAAGTAGTAATCTAGAAAGGACTTATAAGAGCACGAAAATTTCTCCGAAAAGTGAGAAATTTGAGCAATAGCTTTTTGAATGGTATGCACAGAGAAAATCGTGTGGAATGAAATGCAAGAAAAACTTTTGTAAGAGGCAAATAAAAATTATTGAATGTTAAATAACATCAGAAGTGTTGGGAGTCCTTTGTTTGGTAATCAGTTTTAAGTCTTGTTTGAGAATTTAAAAGCTTTTAGATTTTTAGTCTTTTTGCATATATATATATATATATATATATATATATATATATAATAATTTTTATTATAT